>CM061353.1:20377500-20977500 GCA_030867105.1 Liasis olivaceus | reverse complement strand
TCTACCAATATCCAAACAAATGACAACAGTAGGCATTATCTGACTGAGATCCTGATAAGCAAGATTTTCAGATATTAAGATATTTAATTGCTTAAAGAGCTACAGCAATGCTTGATCGATTTAACACTTGATAATTTAATACTTATTTAATACTTGATAATTTAACAAGTATCAATAGATTTTAAAAAATTAAATATAGCATGATATTCTTGGTAAATTTGATTTGGAATCAATAATGCACTAAGTATTTTTGTAGTTACTTTTTTCAAAGCCCCCTATTATGAGAAGTTGTAAGAACACAACCGCTTACAAAATGAAATAATGAGATCGCAAGAGTACAACATAGGTCCCTTCTCATATTTTAAGCACCTAATCCAGCCCTTCACAGAAACAGCTAGGGTGTACGCTAAACGGAATCTGTGTTTTCTTTCTAGTCCCAAACAAACACATCCCATTCCAGAAGTTCTGCTGAAACATTCCAGCTGGGGCACGATTCAGCAGAAACAAAACCCAGACAGCAAGTGCGGTTTTCTTCTTCAGCTGTAATGAAATCTGCAAGGATCCCGGAATGATTTCACAAGTGGGTTGGACAAGTCTGTTGTGAGTTGCTCCCTCTTCCTCTCCCAGCATATTTCATCCTCTGATCTCCACAGTGCCTACCTCCCTCCTCACTTCACTTTCCTGCTTCCCCTCAGCTGCCACTATCAAAGCCCCAGCATGGGATATCCCACTGGCCTTCCTACCCACCCCATTTTCCCAGCACCTCCTCTCCCTTGTCCCCTCAGCCACTACCACCAGTGTCCCAGCACAGCATATCCCGCTAGCATGCCCACCCCCTTTTCTTCCCAGAGCCTTCCTTTCCTTCCATCTTGCCTCCCCTCAACTGCCCCCATCACCAATATCCTTGGCTTTTTCCCACTCTTCCCACACCCGAAACACTTTGGTCCAGAACAACCTCATTTTAGTTCAAATCCAGAACAAAGCAGCCCCATTTCATTCCATATCCAGGCCAAACTTTCATGTTTTGGTTCAGTTGTAAACCACTCAAAAGCAGCTGCTCAATATATGGAATGATTTGTGCATAAATCTGTGCACATCCCTAGAAGCAGCTGCTTACTTTCATAAGAGAACTATTTCTTGCAGGTTGACACTACAGACATTTTATGTAATTCTGGCAGAGGCAGAACAAGGGTGACAAGAGTTTGAAGATAGGCTCCAGTTAGATTTGATATCTGGGATTCAAAATGTAACACTACCCTGCCTTGTGAGCAGAACCATCTTCAAAAGAAAATGCAGAGACAGTTCTAGCCCAATAAAAGTTTAGAAGGATGGTAAATAAATAAAATGAATTTGACAAGCATAGCTTAAAACATTAATACTAAGCATTATTAGAGATAAGAAAGGCCCAAATATAGCATCAGAAAGCCCAATACTGTTGTAACAGCTGTTGAACACTGTCAAATACCTTCTTAAAATATGATTTACTGTATTCAAACTGTATTCAGGCCCATGGGATATTACAAAAGCACATAGTTACTAATGCTATATTTGTATTAAAAGCACATTTTGGAAAAGAGCTTTGGAAGAGACATCCATTATACAGATAAAAATTGCAGCCTAAAGACAAACCTGAGGTTGGACCTTCCCAGTGTCTGCAGATTAACTGCTCCATATAGCCTAAGACTTCGCTCCACACATCATCAAATACAAAGGAAAGAACAGCATCTCTCATGCAGCATGATGGCGAGATTGGAGGAAACCCTAATTTCCGTCTGTCTGGTGAAAGTCCCATTTTCCATTCATGCAACTCTTCTTCCCTTTGAAAAAAGCATGTAAATATTACAGCTGTTCAATACTTAAACTATTGACTTACAGGTTCCCACAGAGCTTCATCTTGTCCCTAAGTCTGTCCAGTATCTACATGAAACTGCTAGTGGGGGATCATTTGGATCTTTAGAGTGAGATGGTGTTAGTAAGCTGATGACACCTAATTCTACTGCTGGGCAGAATTATGATGGCGATGCAGCAGCAGCAGCTTCCCTGCTGTGCTCCTTATATTTTATCTGTTTTTACAAATAGCTTAGCTATACATCCTTAATTTTTATCCTGTTTTATATAACAAACACATTCTCTGTGAGAGATATTTAAATCTAAACCCCAAGTCCCTAAAACATCACAGTCTTCAGGTACAATATGTCAACACTGAAGCAATGGGGAAGAACAAGACATGCAACAGGACAAGTCCAGGCTCACAGACTCTACTTAAGTCAACAAACCAGCCAAAAATTGATGACTACACGATGGACGAAAACTGTGAGTAAAAATAGTAACAAATACTCTCCGTTCTATCTCTACCTCTAATAGTTATGATATATTGAATTGGGATTTGGAAACAGAAACTGAAAAACAACTATTAGAGCTCTTGTCTACTTTACATGAGGAATCAATCCATCTGATTGAGTCCCTGCCTTTATTAGCCTCCCACGCTGTTAATACATCTCTAATGGGGGAAGAGCAAGTTACGCAATCACCAAAGGAAAGCATAACAGGCTTTGCTGCTAGACAATATCTACTGCCCCTTACCATCCAATTCCAACAAAGCAACTGAATGGCGAATTTCAGTATTGGTTTCCCAATGAGGAAAACCAAACTGTTCCAAGTTAAGTCAGAAATACTGCAGGTAAATAAGCAAGTGAACTCAGAGACTGCCTGCTTTGGATGAGTTGCAATCCCCTAAAAGAAAGTCCCACTGTCTGGGAGTAGTCCTTGATCTTCAGCAGTTGCTGAATTTGCAAGTGGTGGTTGTGACAAGGAGCACAGCCAGCCGTCTGAATTTGGTAGTCATCCACCTCTTGATTACATCCCAGCTCAACTACTGCAACACACTCTATGTCAAGCTATCCCTGGAAAAATGTCTAGAAGTTGCACTTGTTGCAAAATGAGAAATAAGTTTGAGAAATAAGTTAAACAACAATTTTTTTAAAAAAAGCTAAACTGAATTAGCATTGGATCTGCCATAGTAGGAGTTATTTATTTAAATTATGTAGGTGTAAAATATACTATACACGAGCAGTTCCTCATACATTTCTAAATAGCAATCCCTGATGTTCAGTAAGTTTCCCATCTCTGTTAAGCATACACACCCTTCCTCTCTCTCACTTAAATCATCTCATGACATTGAGGGCAAAGAAAGTTGATACTGCACATTACAGAACTACCTGCCTTTTCCATAGCACACCCTGTCCTGCAGAACACCTTTCCTCCTGAGATCTGGCAGGCCCCCGCCCTTTCAGCCTTCCAGAAGGCCACAAAGAGCTGACTCTTCCCCCAAGGGCTGGGATAGGATGAGGTGGGACCTTGGGGATGGTTCTGTTGGATGCATCCAAGGAGGATAGCTCAGACACCAAGTTTTTATTTTTATCATTCTCTGGTTTTTACCGTTGTTGTGAGCCACCCAGTTGTGTTCTGAAGATGGGCAGCCGTATAAATCTTTTAAATAAATAAAGAATCAATAAACTTCTATTACCAGTAACACTGAAGACAGAATAATTATTTTATTCAAAACTAAAAAAAAAAAAAAAACAGGTCTATCCTGTTTGAAGCAAGCATAACTGTTCACAGTATATCTTTTTAATACTTTTTAAGAACAAACAGGTACCATTCTAAGTCACTAGCACTAAATATGTTGTTGTGAAATGTATTCAATACCTACACATCTCTGCGGTCAAATGCTAAGTATTCCTCCATTATTCCTTCAGAGATAATCACTCCATCTTCCTCTTCTTCGCTCTCAAACAAATTCGATTCAGAGATTTTTGAAAAGTTATCTTCTTTACAAAGAGGAGAAACAGAAAGGGGAACCTTTTTGCCCCAAATAGTAAACCTGAACAACAAACAAGGCTTTTTAATGGCAATCATCAAGAAAGTTTAGCTTCATTCTCTTCAACATCAAATATACCGAGAATCTATCGTTTGTGTTTACACTTTTTATATCCTGCTTTTTTGTACAAAACAGTACTCAAACAGTTTACAGATTAAAAAAGATTGTCTCCACACATACTGTTACAATTTCAGCCTCAATACAATGGAAAAAAGGAAGAAAAGCAGACAGCTCTATACAGTGTATGTACCTCAATGTGCACACTACATAATTCGTTTTAAAAATAAGCAAAAGATTGTAGTTCCATACAATTTTTAAAACAAAATCAAGGTACAGGTAGTCCTCATTTAGCAACTGCCTTGGATAGCGACCATTCGCAAATACATCAGTAATCAACTTTATTAATAATAAATAAATAATTTCCTTTTCCAATCAATGCAGGCATTTATGACAACAAAAGCCTTCAGTGTGAAACTGATTAAAGTGTGGTCAGTTTCAGGCAGCAGAGCCTAGGGGAGAGTTCTAATCAACTAATTAAGGTCACAGACCTTAGTTAGCACTTTTTATGAAAGGGCTGCACTACAGAGAAAAGCACTCAGGTAGAGATAGCTTGTTTAAGCAATCTCTCCACCCTGCCAGGGGGCAAAAATAGGGGGGAAAGAAAAAACAGGTCAGGCACAGGACACTATACAGAGAACTTTATCTAAATGAGAAAGCAGTAACCAGCAATCTTCCCAGCATCTCTCTCTTTCTCTCTCAGTCACATGGTTTGCTTAGTGACCATGTCACTTAGAGACCATTTCGCTGGCACCAACTGCAGTCACTAAATGAGGACTACCTGTACGTATAAGCTTGCAACATTAAGAATTCTGTACAAATAAATCCTGAATGGGATACAAAGAATGGAATCTGTTGATATTCTTTTCACACATGGAAGATCTTACTTTTCCCCTTCTAACTGTACTGGAGAGGGTGAGCTTAGATGCAATCATAATATGAAAGCAGCAAAAACGTATTCATAGCCTTTTTTGAAAATATTAGGCTTTTGGACATACAGACTTAATTTGGACAACTATCACCCTCAAAATACTCTAACTATCCTTAATCCAACTTTATTCTCTCCCTTCCTCTGGAGCAGTTTCCTTAATTTATCCAAAAAGCATTTACATCCCCACCCCAAGTTTCTGCTGAGATTAAAATGATTATTCTGAAAATACTGGAGTCAGAAAAACTGGTAGCTACAATGCTAGACTCTTCATTAATTCACTAGACTGTTTACACCACTGCTATATTACTATGTACATGACATGTGGTTATCCATTGGCAGGGCAACAACTACCATTCTATCAATATTTGAATTATTATTATTGTCAAGAGTTCAGATCCAAGCAATAAATTAAATACTAGCCCAGGATTTTTTGTTTTTGTTTCCCTCTGAGCAGCACACTTGCAAACAGTAACTAAACTTCCACTGGTTTTTTTTTCCATATAGCTTCTAGTGAAATTATCTCCAATTTCAAAACCAGTATGCCTTCTAATATAGGAGGCAGGCAAAGAAAGAAGTTTCCTGGTTTTCTAGAGCCAGGCCAATAATGTCAATGCTTGTTAGGAATATGGATCATACGTAGAAGGGATGCATTATTGATGCTACGGCTGTTTTTTTTAACAAAAAAGTGGTTTGTATAGAAAACGTCTCAAAAAAATAAATGGTCTGAATAGTTGAATATTCACCTCTTAACATGAAAAAAAGCTTGTAATTTTAAAAAGTTCACTTTCTGCTGCAGATGACAAGGGCTTAGTTGGTCAGAAATAATAACTGCAATCCTTGTGAAGAGTTAGTGATCGCAGGCACTTACTCACTAGGATCTTTCTCTTGCGTGGGACTCACATCTGATGAAGTTAAAGTGCTGCAGGCTGAACTAATATACCATCCATAGCCTTCATCAGTGGGTAACACTACTTGTTTCCCTACAATCCTGATGTTAAAGAGAAAATCATAAAATATTAATTGCTTTGAATTAGCTTGTCAAACATTATCTGGTCTAAACATAACACCAAAGACATCCAACAAATATGCTAAGGTAGCAACCCCAAAAAGCAGCTGGCATGCTACGAAGGACGCCACCCATGTAAACAGCAACAGCACGCAAATAACACAGTTGTTCTCTAGTATACTGAAGTACCTAGTAATAATATATATTTGAGTTACCTGAGATGAGGAAACCTTGACATCCATTGTTGGCATTCCTCTTCTAGGCCAACATATAGACATGTTCTTTGTTCATAAAGGATCTCATCAATGTGTCTGAATATTTGCTGAACTTGACGTGTAGCAGCTTTATCAAATTCCTGGGGTGGGGGAGAAGGCAAAAAATTAGTTGGGAAAGATGCTGACTTGTTTCTTGGGAAAATGTATGACATTAATCATGCCCTCAGAAGGCTTTTTTCTTACAATATAGAGATCAAATTAATTTTTTATAGTACTATGCAAAAAGATTGTTCAGACAAATGAAATTACTTTTTTAGAAAAGCCCAGCAAACATCTTTCCAGGAGCATCTAAAATAAAGTCACCTAAAATAGGTGACTGCTGACTGAGAAAATAAATGGAGCATCATACGCTCAATGGAATCTCCAGGTTTACAGAATCAGAAAAAAATATTTAGAGAGAAACCCAATGCAAAACAAAATAATTAATTTTGGAAATTATCAAAATCATTTGATTCTGGTTTTGATTTTTAAAAGGAACAGAAATATTTCAAAATTCGTAGAGGCTATCTTACAAATACATTTGTGAGCTCATTTATCAGGATCAATGTGTAAAAGCATACATAGATTCTTATGAGAATCTAAACTTATTCAACCAAATGAATGTTATAATTTAAAATTAAAGGACAATACTCACATCATAGCCCCAAGAAAAAACAGAACTGTCTTCAGTGGAGGTGCCTGTGAAGCTCTGACTAGCAGACCATGAGTTTCCATTGTCTATTTGGTAGTTTAACTCTTTTGTACTTTCAGACTCACTAAAATGCATGTTTTAGAGGGAAGAGAAAAAGGGTAAATCAATCTTAGAGAAAATAATATGCATATTGATGACTTAATTTTTTCAAATAAAAAAGAATATATATAATACATATCGATAGCTTAGTCTTGGAAAATACAGTGCATTTCAAATAAAATACATCCACATCTGAAGGCACATTTTCAGGATATCATAAATATATACATGTACAAAACTTTGTTAATAATAATAATGCATTGATTTATTACTATTCTGATATTTTATTATAGTTATAGCAACTGTAGTAATTGATTAGAAACATTTATTAAATTATTAAAATGAAGTCAAATTTTAAATCACCACAATCCATGATTATAATTAAAAACCAGCGATTATTAAAACACAAATAGGAGATGTACAATTTAGGAATAAATAAAAAATGTCTTATGCAAACATTTTTTTTAAGAACTGTTGTCTTATTATCCTAGAACAGGAACAACTCAGTTACAATTATATGATTAAAAGTTTAAAAACGGTTCTTTCCTTATTAAGGACAATTATCAATCACTATGGGCCAGGACAATTCTACAAAAACTCCAACATCTTGGCTTTTCTAGGGAGGCGTTCCTAATGATGGGTTATGAGCGCGCACTTAGTGAATTCAAACAGCGTATCAGAGACCTGGAAGTCCAGCAGGACCAGTCTGCTCTTCCTAAGAATGTTTTTTTGAGCAGTCAAGTCTTTTCTTATAAGCCAGTGAGATACCTAAATCACATAATCATCTCCAAATTTCGGAGGGCACTAACTTTAGCACGTTGTAATGCTCTTCCTACAGCAGTTTTGGAGGGGCGATACAAAAAAGTCCCATACGAGCTAAGATTGTGCCCCTGTGGACAAGGGGCTATTGAAACTACAGCACATGTCCTGTTATACTGTATATAAGGATTCACGGACCCATTTAATAACTCCTCATTTGGTAAAATATCCTGGAAATTCTGATCTTTTTTATGTGCAGTTGTTGATATCTGATTAGAATGATTTAGTTTCCTTGAACGTAGCTAAATTTTGTTATACTGTTTGTAAAATCAGGCAGACGTTAACTGCCCATTGATGATCCCACCAATCTGCAAGATATCATTATGTTTAGTTTTATTTTATTTTAATGTATTTTAATTCATTTTAATGAATTTTTCAACGTACTTTTTGTTTGTGGTTCTGGTCTGTGACCATAATAAAGATGATTCTGATTCTGATGTTAAAAAAACTTTAAAAGGTTGATCCTAATATAAATACATTCTCCTCAATTAACTGGATGCAGATGAACAAGGCCTGATCTGGGAACACTGAAATGATGTCAATTTAAAACATATTTTACTTTGTACATAAGATCTTTGCTGGCTTCCAGAATGGTTGTGCTCGATCATCGTGGCCAAAAAATACAGCCCCGATTCACACAAGTGTGGCTTGTTTCTTTTGGTTTTAGCACCATGGGCCAACCCAGCCGTTTTCACACAGCTTTTGAACACAGGCTTAAAAAAAGGAAACAAAAGTGGATATAATAATGCTCTTTTCTCCCCCAACCCTCCACCACAAATAACTGTACTATCCCAATACCTTGAAATATCTTCTTGACTTTCAGTGGATGGGTAACTGTCATCCAGTGAGTCCGGCAGGGGATGATGGTCTAAGGTATCTTTTGTAAGTCCTCGACTAAAAGTAAATAAAAATGTTATTTGCTTGGTGACACTGAATTTCTTCAAATCAATAAGCAACTAGTGTTAAACATTATAGTGTTCTCATTCATTTCAATAGGACATTCCTAGTTTATTAGCTACGAGCTTTTGCCCAATTCTCTCTTAAAGCACATTTATCGACCACCCAACCACAGTTTTATGAACCTGAAAGAGCTGAGGTTCACTCCAATTCTGTAGAAAAGCCCGTCCGGCCCCGTGTCCCCGGAGACGTCTGACCTCCCTCCCGCCCAAGGATGCGCCCGCTTGTCTTTAAAGCGGTTGGCACCAACCCGCAAGTGTAGTGCCGCCTCGAGCCGCTAGAGAGAGCCCTGTGGGAGCGCTCGGGCAACAGAACGTGGGAATATCAGAAAGGGATTAGACGGAGAGGGCGAAGAGAGTCTTGTCATGCCGCGGCAGGGCTCCCTGGAAGTTAGATCGGTTCTCTGGAAGGGCTGGGAGCGCCGGGAAAGGCTCGGAGGGGCCCGCGCCTTGGGTTTACCCAGGAGGACGTCACTCACATCCCCTGGGCATCGGGGGGCACCGGCTTCCGGGTGTATCGCGAGATCATCCTCCCGCCTCAGCGCTTCATCTCGGTCCTCGTCGGCGCAGCCGGCTGGCCGGCTCGGCCCCGGCCGCCATGGCGACGCCCCCTCCTTCCCCTCCCTCTCCGGCCCAGCGGAAGTCTCCTCTCTATGGTGGCGGGGGGGAGACATAGGCCGCGGCGCGCGGCGATGACGTAAGAACAGCCGCTTCGTTGAGGGTGCAGAGGTGGTGGAGTTGTCGACTGTCCGGTGAGTTACGGGTGATGGGTTGCTCTTGGGGCAGGGCTGGTTCTTCTTGACGGGGATACATTTTTCCTGAGGTTTATCTACACAAGTATGGGAATATACTTATTGATCTAGAAAGAGGAAGTGGTATGAATGCTTAATAAAAGTTGCCTTCGTTCCTTTTTAGGGCGCTCTGCAAAGACTTAAACCAGCTTAAAAGGTAGCTCTTAGTTGAACTGAAAATAGCGCCTGTAAGGAAATGATAACAAGGATTCTTTTTAAGGATATGTCATTCGAAGATTGACAAATCAGTTGGGTAGCAAACAGTTCATTCTAATTGTGTTAATAGATCTTTCCTTACGGGCTTATGAAACGAAAATGGTGGGCCCTCTTCCGAAAAGCTTGATTTGACATATTTATTGGCATTTTGATATTGGGGCACTTGCTGCAGTGTGTAGAAATGGCTTTAAAATATTTCTCTTTTAAAAGGGGCCTGTGAGATGCAGAATGGAGAAGCAGTTAAGTTTTGTGACTGCAGATGATGCGGTCCATTACCAGTTATTCCTAGTACATGAATCAGAAGACCCAGAGCATCATCAAGACATTCTACAGCAATATATTGAAAGAATACTAGCACATTTTGCCCCCATCCTGGTTTCCTATATCTGGCAAAATGAACCATTTAATCTAAAGTACAAACCTGCAAAAGGTAAAAAACTGATTTATATCTAATTGTGTCTTTATATACACTGCCATCTGCTACTACAACAGTCTCCTCCTCTTTAAGCCCCTTTGTGGCAGATGTATTGGAAAATGCAGGGGGGGTGGGATAATTGGTAGTAGAAGTGTTCTTATTTTCCCAAAAAATAACATGACTGTTATTGTTTTTTATGTTTCAAATGTGAGATGGCTTGGAACTGTTCAAGATTTGATTGTCATATCAAACTTTTTTTAAAAAAAAGTGGCCTTACAGTAAGTTATTTCATTATATATTTAGCTGTCATTTAAAAAGATAAAATGAACAAAAACTCTAAGCCAAAGGTAGTTAAACCTTGGCTGCAAACAATTCCCCAGCCCCCATTTTTTCTGTACCCACAACATCCCCAAATCACATGCCAAAATTTGGTGAAGAAAATTCCAACTTTCAGCAGTGTGATTTTCCACAGTAAGGGAGTCATTTTTGACAGCATAAAAATAAATGGGAAAAAGTGGGGAAAATGTAACCTTTGTCCAGTGACTTCAATTAGATATGCTCCTAGGCCCTTTGAAGTACAGTCAGGCCAAAAAGATTGCCCATCCCTGTTCAGTTGGTTTTCCTAATTATAAGAAAATTGTATTCCTCCTTTCTCTTTCCCTAACTGTTAACTTGTTTTGTCCTGATTATCTTCCTGCCAAACTAGTACTGAATACAGAATTTTGAAAAAACAATTTAGTTTTATTATGTAGGATAAAAATGTAATAAACTGTTACCCCAAAAGGCTTAAAGGTTTAAAGGAGACACAGGGTACTAAGAGGAAGGGGAAAAAATGAAGCTACTATGTAGGTGTAGAAAATTTGCAGTTATTTCAGTAACACTCACTCTGACATAATTACAATAAGATAGAGGTAGTCCTCATTTAATGACCATTCATTTAGCAACCATTCAAAGTTATGGTACTGAATAAAGGGACTTGAGACTGGACCTCGCACTTACGACCGTTGCAACACTCCCGGGGGTCACATGATTGCCATTTGTGATCTTCCCAGCTGGCTTCTGGCAAGCAAAATCAATGGGAACCACATGATTCACTTAACAATGGCGTGATTCACTTAATGGTGGCTGTGATTCACTTCACAACCACCGCAAAAAAGATCGTAAAATCGGGCATGACTCACTTAACAACTGTCCCATTTAACAGTTGTAGTTGTTAATTGAGGACTCCCTGTAACTCACTATTGTTTGTTTATTTTAGTATGTATGGATTGAATATGAAATGTTTTAGGCCCAGGTATATGCTAAGTTTATTATTATTAATAGTAATAATTTAGGTTCTTTGTATTAAGTTTCATTGCTTTTAATCCTCTATGCACTGTCCAGAGTCACTGTTGTGAGATGAGTGTCTATATAAATTGATAAATAAGATATTGATACTAGGGTTGACTGCCAAATGCTTTCTGGAAATAGCCTAATAATAATGATCTAACTTCTGTTCTTCTAGGAAATATTCCTGCTCATATTGCTGGTCTCACAAAGTTTGGCGATAATATCGAAGATGAATGGTTTATCGTTTACCTCATAAAAGAAATTACAAAGGAATTTCCAGAATTATTAGCTAGGTATTTTTATTTGCCACTTAAATACATGATGATTTTAGCTGTTCCTTGTGAACATAATTTAAGGTATTTGTCTTTTCATTTCAGACACTTTACTGGAATAAAATTGGGGAGAGAGGGATTTTTCTGTGAATTAAGACTGCATTACAACATGGTAGCCATATGCATTGAATTAAATTAGGATACAAGAATTCTGTATTTATGAGTGAATACTTTTTATTTGAATAGAGTGGATGATAATGATGGTGAATTCCTTCTGATAGAAGCAGCTGATTACCTTCCAAAGTGGTTGAATCCTGAAAATAGCATCCATCGGGTAAGAGAGGTTTAAGAATGTCAAATATCTTGTGTCACGTGTGAGATGGGCAGCTATATAAATATAATAGACAGACAGACAGACAGACAGATAGATAATATCTAAAAAGCTAATTTTAAGAATATATACTGTAATCTTATTTTGAATTTCTTTAAATAATGTTATTATATTTTTCTGTGAGATCTTGGAAACCTTTGCCCTTTCAGTGATATAGACTTAATGAGGATAATTTCTGAGAGACTGTGGAAAATTTTCAGACTTAATAAATTAATATATATTTTTGTCAGGTATTCTTTCATAGTGGAGAATTATGCATAATTCCATTACCGAAGACTCCTGAAGAGAAGGAATTACTGCCTGCTATAAATCCTACAATTCCCCAGGTGCTAAAATTGTTTTCTACCCATTCTGGGTATTTTGTGGCTTCAAAATCTATTAAAGCAGCAGTATCTAAACGAATCAATGGGTAAGGGACTGAATCTGAAAAGATTTTTTGTTGTTGTTCCAACTGTATATACTTTACATGCTGATTCATACACGTTTGTTTATGATAGTTATTTCTGTTCTGCTGTTCATAATATAGATCCAGCTTGGAAGTAACAACATACAGCATTTTACTGAAATAAAAGTAAATAAAATGTGGCAAATTACCCAATTCTTCCCCCAAAGCATTGGTGATAGCGGCCTCCTATGAATAGAAGATAATTTAGGTCTCCCTTGCTTGCTTTTCTAACACCTTCCTACAGCGCAGTTCACAGTAGATGCATTATAATATAATTTCTATGATACAGACAGGAGGGGCTTCTGTTGACCTCTCACTGTAAGTAGCTACTGCCAGATTTCTAGATAAAGAATGTTATTGGGGAGATGGAGGTAGTATAACTATTGATATGCAGGCTCTCACTTATACTTGATTTTTAAAATAAATAAATAAATAAAAGATCAGTTGAAAATCGGAGAGGTTAGATAAAATATGAAAATAGCACATCCATTCTAATAGATTTCAGCAGTGGATAGTGTTCTGTTTCCCTGAAGAGAAAGGAAAGTAAAACACAGATAGGTGTCTCTGTTAGGTAGCAACATGCATCTGAGGTGTTGAGCCACTTGTGATACAAACAAGAAAATTTTATTTTTCTTTGGTTTGGGCAAACTGAGAAGACAACCATCATAAGCAGCCTGAGTTTTCTAGGAAATGTTCTGTCCATGTATGTACGTATGTGTGCATGTTAGCTACCTTAAATTATATAGAGAGTGCACAGATATTTATATTTTAAAAGGATGGGAGTGACCTAATATGAACAAAAAGATGCCTCTATCAGAATTATGTTTCTTATATTTTGCATGTTGTTACAATTTTGTGCCATAGGTATCCTGAGAAGATCCAGACCTTTCTTCATCGAGCTCACTGTTATCTTCCAGCAGGCATTGCGATAGTTCTGAAGCAACATCCTGCATTAGTGTCAGCAGCAGTCCAAGCTTTTTACCTTCGAGATCCCATTGACTTAAAAGCATGCTGCATTTTCAAAACCTTCCCCCCTGAGACACGTGTAATGACATCAGTAAGTGAGGATTAAACTTCTGAGTTAGTCTTGACAATTAATTCACACCATCGTAAGTGGTTTACAAATGATTTATTTTGGGTTTTAATTCCATCCTTTTTGAATGCGAGTCTAGCCAAACTTGCCTGATCTCCAAAAGCTAGGCGGGGTTGGACCTGGTTAGTCCTTGGATGGAAAATCACCAGGAAACCTCAAACCTGAAAGCTAGAGTAAAAAATCCGAAAAAAATCCCAGAAGAAGGTACAGGTAGTCCTTGCTTAGTGATCATTCGCTCAGTGACCGTTAGAAGTTATGATAGCACTGAATGAGGAGACTTATGACCGGTCCTCAAAGTTGTGGTCACTACAGCATCCTGTGGTCATGTGATTGCCATTTGTGACCTTCACTACTGGCTTCCAATAAGCAGAGTCAGCGGGGAAGCTGGCAGGAAGTCACAAGTTGCTTAATGATCGTGCGTGATTTGCTTAGCAACCACAACCAGAACTGCCGTTGTAAGTCGGTGCAGTCAAGTGATTTTTCACTTTATGACCACGTTGCTTAGTGATTGAGTTCCTAGTCCCAATTACAGTAGTTAACTGAGGACTACCTATAGTGACAAACCACTTCTATATGGTTGCCAAAAAAATATGGTTATGTCCAATGTCCCCTCTAAGCTGCCCCCATGCCATTACATAGTGCTGATACTTACTGACCCCCAAGTATGGGCAGCTAAGCATGTTGAGGGGCAGGTCCTTATTTCCCTGTCCAGCACTAATTTGCACACATAGACACCACTGCCTTCAGCACCTTTCCCTTGCTTCCTTCGAGTACCTATGAGCTGAGAAGCATCCATGCCTGCTGATTACAGAAAACCTGCAAGGGGCCCCTGACTGAGCCTTCTGGGAAACCTTGGGTCAGAGCTTGGCTGGAAGTGTGGAGACTTAAAAGGAATCTCTGGGGTAAAGCTACCCCTGGCAGTGTCTTCTTCAAGCTGCCCCCTAGCCTAGGATTGCCCTGGTCAACCCAATTGCTGCTCAGAAGACATCATTAGTTGTGCATTGCTTTCCTGGCTTTGGTGGAATGTGGGCTCTGTCCATGAAAGCACCAAGAGTCAAGAGTCCTTTAAGTAGCAGAGATGCAAAATGTTGATTCCCTCAGAAGTTCTGCTGATTATGGTGTTACAGACTAATAACAGGTTTTTTTAAAAAATCCATTAATTTTTTTTAAAAAAGGTTTAATAAAATTATATTTTTAAAATGTGTATATGCTGAAACTAAAAACATATTAAATAATCACAGCATTGGATCAAAGTAGTTGCATAATTGGGAAACTAATACTTTCTCTCTCTTTTGACTATTTGTTCAAGGGAGTTGTTGGTTACGAATATTCCATTATCTTACTGGTTCTTGTAGTCCCTAATGTGTTGTCTCTAATATGTTACGGTGCTTTTTCTGATTTCATTTTAATCATCTCTTGTATAATTCTTGAAATAATACTACAGGTAGTCCTCATTTAGTGACTATCCCGGACAGCAACCATTCACAGTTACGACAGTGATGAAAAATTAACTTTGCGACTGACACCTGCATTTATGACCTTCACAGGTCTATAAAGTGAAGGGAAGCTGAAGTAAAACTGTTAAATCATGATGTTTCACTTAGCAACTGCTTCACTTAATGACCAAGTTGCTGGTCCAAATTGTCGCTAAACAAGGACTACCTGTAATAGGCCAAAGAAGATTTGAATAAATTTTCAAACAAGCATATCTTTAATAAAGTGTTCTGATATTTTCAGGTTACTTTTACAAGGTGTCTTTACGCGCAGCTGATTCAACAGACATTTGTACCAGACAGACGGAGTGGCTACACGTTGCCTCCTCGTTCACATCCTCAGTACAAAGCACATGAACTAGGCATGAAACTGGTAAGTGTTTACCTTGACCCTTGATATTTTCACAACAAGGTATTAGTTTCAATGTACCATATAGAGAGAGGCACACACAATCACAGACCAGAATCCATACATAAAATAAATCCATCAAAGAGAATACATATAATAGAACTTAGATAAGACCTAGATGCTCAAAGCAGCATCCTGCCATTGCATGTGTCATGTTTGGGTTTCTGTCAGTCAAAAATTAATAAATATAGAATTTATCGAGGTAGCCAAGGCATTTTGGGTCTCAGGACTGTAATAGTCTTACCTGAATATCAGGATAAAACCTACATGCGCTCTATCAATTCAACATCTCCTGCTTTGCAAAGGGAAAGGCTTTGCCTGGTTGAAACGGTATGTCTGCCAAAGGGAAGGCATTAACATGGGCTCTAGAGAAGACCCAACAGTATTTAAGGTAGGTAAGTGATTTTAAGTAATTTGCAAGATAATCTCTTGAATTTCCACATAAAACATTTTGCTTGTTTCTGAATAAGGTGTTTGTTAGTTAATGTTAAATCAAAACTTCATTAAGATAATGTTCCATTTATCACGTTATCCAGCCTCCTTAACATGACAGAAAACTACATACACACTATCCTCTAATATTCCATTTTAATTCTTCATTAAAAGAATAAAAAAGGTACTATAGGTATTCCCCAGATATAGTAGGACACCTCCCCTTGCAATCAGTTGGATTATGACTCTGATTCTCCCTGTGCATTTTTATTCTGAATGTTCTTTTAAGATATTTCACCTAAAGATTGCCCTCTGGCAGCACCTAGCTGGATTTGGCTAATCTTGACAAAATTAAGCAGGGTTGGACCTGGTTAATAGTTGGATGAGAGACCACCAGGCAGTTTTAGGACTATAGATTTAGGAATAAAAAGGAAAAGAAAGCCATGCCAGCAGATGGCAGTAGCAAACTCCTTCTGTATAATCGCTAAGCAAAAAACTTGGATATTTCCATACAGTGACCAGGTGTTAAGCTCAATGCAAAGCAAATGTTGTCTTTACTTTGAAAATGTATTCCAACAATTCTTACATTAAGATGCGAATATTATAGAAGTGTTTCTTTCCATATTCCTCACAGGCTCATGGTTTTGAAATTTTATGCTCAAAGTATAATTCAGCTTCTCCTGATTCCAAGAAACAAGTGTTGAATGTGCCATTATGGGATAGATTTCTCAGTGCCCTGAAGAAGAACAATTATTTTAAGGTGAGATATTTATATGAAGAACACAGACCTGCTTTAACTGTTCAATGAAATCATCTGTTGCCAATCTAATGTCTCCATACTTTAAAATATAACCTAGATTTACATTTTAAAAGAAGCAATGTGGGTACCTTTTTGGGCTGTAAATATAGTGGGATATAAATCTAATAAATACATATATAAATACATCAATAAATAAAAGATTTATTCACTGCATAATCATAAAGTAATAATACCTTCATCTTTGATATTCAAAATGCAACCTAAAACAGGATAGCTTGCAGTCGTCCCAATTGCTAGGATTCATTCTTCTAGGATGAAAACTTAGGACCAGTCATAAGTTTTATCACCTCAGTAACATTCATGGCTATCCAAATTCTTTCAGGGTAGAAGTCTAACATTGCTTTAGGTTTCATTCACTTTCTTATCTCAGCCTGTTTAATGTGGCCAGGGACGAGCTTTAACTTTGCTCTCTCTTGTGTGATGGAGGTCTGATTTAATTGCAAACAGAAAAGTATTTGGCTTCCTCAAACCTATTAGTAGTGAAGCAACAACTTCCATGCTTTTGCAGGAAGTGTTTCATTGTTTTGGTATAATATATTGTTATTGTAGGTTAACAGATTTTAACAATTACAGTGGAACCTCGAGTTACGAATTTAATCCATTCCGTGACTCTGATCGCAACTCGAATTGGTCGCAACGTGAAGCACGTTTTCCCATAGGGTTCAATGTAAATACGGTTAATCCGTTCTGCCCTCCGAATTTGGTCGCTCCGCGAGGCACATTTCCCCATAAGGTTCAATGTGTCAGCTGGCTTGCACGGCTAGGAAATTCCCCAGGCGTGCTTTAGTCAGTTTCACCGCTCGAGCCCTAGCACAGAAAGAGGAAGTGCTAATGAAATCTGAGTGGGGGGGGGGAGGCTTTTGTCGCGCGCGCACACAGGCGGGAGCTTCCCCCCCCTTCCTCAAATCTTTCCTTTGTCCATAGCCCTTGGCGTGGTGCGCGCGGCAAAAGCCCAGTGAAATCAATCAGCGCGCAGCCCCCCCCACTGATTCCTCTTAATTCCACTCTTTCCTTTGACAAAAGCGCAGTGAAAGCAATCAAATCAGCGCGGGGGTGGGGGGTGGGGGAAAGGCCTTTGTCGCGCGCGCACAGCCGGGAGTGGGAGCTTCCCCCCCCCCCCGATTCCTCTTAATTCCGCTCTTTCCTTTGTCCATAGCCCTTGGCGTAGTCATTGATTTCCTTGGGCTTTTGTCCTGCACACACCTGGGAATGGGAGCTTTCCCGCGCGCGCGCACGGATTGCTCTTCAATTCCCAGCTCTTTTCTTTGTCCATAGCCCTTGGCGTAGTCATTGCTTTCCTTGGGCTTTTGTCCTCGCGCTTAGATTTCATTAGCACTTCCTCTTTCTGCGCTAGGGCTGATTTGATTGCTTTCACTGCGCTTTTGTCAAAGGAAAGAGCGGAATTAAGAGGAATCAGTGGGGGGCGGGAAAGCTCCCGCTCCCAGCTGTGCGCGCTACAAAAGCCTCCCCCCCCCCCCCCGCATGCGCTGATTGATTTGACTAAAGCACGCCTGGGGAATTTCCTAGCCATGCAAGCCGGCTGACACATTGAACCTTATGGGGAAATTTGCCTCGTGGAGCAAGCTTCCTTGCTACCGCGATCTCGCCCACAGGAAGCCGTGACCACGTGGCAGCAGGGCAAATGGCCGCGGATCCGGTTCGTATTGCGAGGCGGAGGTTGCACGGCGAGGCAAATTTTTGCGGCCGGAGCTGGTCGTATCGCGAAATTTTCGTAAGGAGGGGCATTCGTAACTTGAGGTTCCACTGTATTCTGTATATTTGCTTGTGGATGTCTGACTAAAGAAGAATGCATTGACAAATTGTTGTTTTTTTCAAAGGGTGAACTAGAAGGTTCTGCTCAGTATCTTCATCAGTTGCAAATGGCAGAAAACTATTTTCTACAGACTGTAGCCAACCCAGAAAGGTGAGATAAAGTCAGTTGTATTTAATTTTCTTGGTTTGGCATTGCTAATCTCTGTGGCATGATTAAATGTGTAAGTATAATATTACATGTATTATTCAAGTTGGCTTAATACAATACTTAAAGGTATTTCTAGATCATGCTTCCTGCTTATGTAATCTCATAAATGTACCTCCCCCATAGGAAGATGTGTGGTCTTCTAGAAATCAATATAAGTACAGTGAGAAAACACTGACATTGTACCAGTTTGATGCAGACTGCAGGTATATTTGGAATTGCCTAGGAGAAAGCAGTACTAAACTCAACTGGATTTATTTTTGAATAAATATAGAATTAAAATGTATTAAAATGTTAATATATTTAAATCATGTTATCTGATTTATAAACTCTGAAAATAAAATATTATAAATATGCTGAAATAAGGTATTGAGGGTAGCATTGTACAGTGTTTCATGGATAGATTTCAAATCACCTAGGAGAGAAATGGGTTTACAATTCACACAAAGAAAATTTTCATTTATAACACTCAACTGGGGCAATGTCCAACCCCAGTCAAAAGTAAACACTAACTATAGTTAAATTTATGCACTGGCCATAAAATCAATATATATTATGATATAATTACAATCACAGTAAAAATAATATTTATACAGTTATAAAATCCTAAACCTGCTGTCTAACTTTCTTAATAAGATTTACAACAAAACAGTCCTACCATCTACATTTTCTAACTGTTCTCAACTTCTGCTCACAACCATGTTCATCAATCAGTCTTACATCTAGTGAATTAGTGAATTCTATCAATTATTCCTAAGCTATCCTTATTAAATTATAAACTATAACAAATGTTATAATAAATGATGGTGCCTGGGCTTGAAGTCAGAACCAAGCAAACCACACTTTTGAAACCATATTAATTGAATGATTCTTTTTCAGCGGTTTTGGTTTCTGAATAATGTGTAATCATAACCAAATACTTAACCATTTGCTTTGTGAAAAGCCCGTTTACTGGATGGAGAGCAGTTCTTTCTATTAGTGAGATTATGACTGGATCGGTTGTGGAGAAGTAATTCTAAACATTGGTGATTCAATAAATTCTGTATTTTGGTGTTGTGTTTCCTATAATAGTTCAGTTGCTGTTAGCCCAGGAGAAGAAATTCTAACAATATTAAAAACAAATTCCTTTAATTTGGAGGATTTGAGAAAAAGCTCAAATGTTCTACCTCCAGAGGATGGTAAGTAGTGGAAGAGTTTTAAAAATAATGATCACAGTTACAACATCCTGTAGATATGTTTATGTGTTGTGTTTTTGTTATTTTATTGATTGGTTTGTTTTTGTGTTTGTTGTTTTTTTGGCCATCCTAAAGGAATTAAAACAACATGAACATTAAATACCTTAAGGGTATTAAATACCTTTCTTCCTCCTTAGGATGTCATGGGATAAAGTTTTAAGTGCTGCTGCTGGAATTAGTAAAATGTATGGGATAGTGATTTTTTTTTTTTAAGTATCTAACTACAATTCCATGTAAGAGTACTGAGAACTGAGTTCAGTACAGATAGTCCTCACTTACTGACAGTAATTGGGACTGGGAACTCTATCACTAAGTGATGCAGTCGTAAGGCACGATGTCATGTGACTGCGCCAACTTGTGACAGCAGCTTTGGCGGTCCTAGTTGCTATTGTTAGGCGAATCCTGCACAGTCACAGCATCCTGCGGTCACATGATCGCCATTTGCAACTTCCTGCTGGCTTCCCCATTGACTCTGCTTGTCAGAAGCCAGCAGTGAAAGTCACAAGTAGCAGTCATGTGACCGCGGGATGCTGCAACTTTGTAATTGTGAGCCAGTTGCCAAGCACCTGAATCGCAATCGTGGGGACACTGCAACAGCCACAACTACGAGGACCCATCATAAATCCCCCTTGCTGAACAAGTGGACATTAAGCAAGGACTCCCTGTAAGATTATTCCCAGATAAGCATGTATAAGATTGCAACCTAGATTGTACAACCAGAATCTGATCTACTCCATATAATTTATTCTGCATTATTTTGATGAGTTTGGCATTCTTAGAAAATACAATACAGGAAGAAAAAGGAAAAGTACACCCTCTCCTTGTTTAGTGACCACGTTCCGTTTCAACCACTTGGTCATTAAGCAAAATGGTCACTAAGTGTGATGGAATGGTTTGATGAAGGCCGCACTCAGGGAGATAAGCATTTCCTTAGCCCCCAGCGGCAGCGTGGGAAGGTTAAGAAGATGAGACTGGCACCACCCTAAGGAATTCACAGTGTTTTGGCTTGCTGGCTTGGGAAGTTTAGATTCAATCTGGAGAGATTCTGTCTTGTAGGTGGAAGCTAATAAATGCAGTAGAACTGTATGTGTACTGTCTCGTGGAGTTCTTTGGGCTGAACCTGACATCAGTCTCTCCAGACTCAATCTAAACTTCCCAAGCCAGCAAGCCAAAACACCATGAATTCCTTAGGGTGGTGCCAGTCTCATCTTCTTAACCTTCCCACGCTGCCGCTGGGGGCTAAGGAAATGCTTATCTCCCCGAGCACGGCCTTCATCAAACCATTCCATCACACTAAGTGAACACACATGACACAGAGAGAGAGATGCTGCAAAGATCACTGGTTGTTGCCATTTCATTCAGATAAAGTCCTCTCCTGTGCCTGACCTGATTTTTTCCCCTATTTTTGCCCCCTCTCAGGGCAGAGAGATTGCTTAAACAAGCTATCTCTTCCTAAGATGCTTTTCTCAGCAGTGGAGCACTTTCCTAAAAAGTTAATAACAAGCTCAGCATTGTGACCTTAATTAGTTGATTAGGACCCTCTAGCCAGCTGAGCTGCTGCCTGAAACTGACCAGACCTTAATCAGTTTCACACAGTGCTTTTGTTGTGAGGCACACAAACTTTGGTCTTAAATGCACTCATTGGTTGGAAAATAAATTATTTTATTACCGTCGTATTTGCAAATGGTTGCTAATCAAGGTAGTCATTAAACGAGGAGTGGCTGTAAATGGAAAAGTGCCCTGCTCTTTTTCAGTTACAGAGAGCAAGATGGAAAGTGAAAAGGAGTTTCTGCACTGTTGGCATGTTTTAGATCACTTGGTTCCCCCCCCCCAATTTTTTCTTCAGCTCTCATTTAGTGTGAGTGGTATAATTATGGCCCAACACAGATGTGGTATTACCAAATCAAAATAAATCATCTGTTACATTGCAAGCCACTTCTTTGTCTATCACCTGAATTTACAACATGCACTGTTATATATGATCTTTATTAACACTAGATAAAATAGGCCAGAAAAAGCTGTGCTTATCTTTGCCAGACCCAAATTTCATTACCCTGTTAGGAATTCTCTTAGGCTTATTTGAACCAGTGTTTATTAATTGTCTATTACAATAGCTAAACTAGAAACTGAATGAAATCTATATGTAAAAAGGAGCAGGCGGTCTTGCAAATGTGCTCCTGACCCTTTAACCTGGAATAACATTGCATCAGGCAGTTGAATTAGGCTTACAACACCATTTCTATCTTATCTTACAGTGGTAATCCTCCAATTCCATTTTAGTGACATTTGAGGATCTAGCAGTAGGGGAACCATTGGGTATGAGCCAGATGTGCATATAAACTCTCAGGGTATTCTGATCATTCTGAATTTGGCCTGCAGCAGTATGGCTTCATTCAAACACTAGTTGGTTCCATCATATTTTCTGAAAAAACTAAATGCATTTTTGAACATTTCATCTTTTCCTAATATGTAATTTTATATGCAGCTCTCCCTAATATGTATGCAACTGTTTGCAACTTTCACAGATGTTTTCTTTCTGTACAATCAGCAGTATTATCCTCACACTACATGCTACTCTTACAGATGACACTTGGCTGGAGATTTCTCCAGATGCTCTGGATCAGATTCTTAAGGAGACATCTGGCATGAATAAATCTGCTTCTGCTGCAGAGGAAGACCAGAACTGTGACTTGACTGAGGTTGCTGAAAGCATGAAGGCTTTTATATCCAAAGTCTCAACATACAAAGGAGCAGAAGTGCCATGGTAGGTAGTTACATAACTGATTGGGGCATGCTTCCATATAATGTAATCATTCTGTATTGGTGGATTATTAATTAAGCTTTTCAAGTAATCTTAGCAAAGGTTGAGAAAAGATTCAGGCAAATTGTATAACAACAAAGAACAGTGTATGTTTACTGCTGTAAGCTAATTTATCTTTTCTGTATGCAAGTTTGCCCAACCCTATTGCCACGATTAATATTGATGATTAACCCTTATTTTCTAATTGTGGCTTGTTTTTGTTTTTTAAACTTTTGTTGCAATATAAAGATATGCCAGCAGTATAGTCTGATACTTGTCTACTCAAAATGGTTGTGTCAGGAATGTGCAACATTCAGCAGTATATTTTTATATTTTAGCAGTTCAAGAGGGCTATATCACAAAACATTTCTTAAAATTATGATTTGGGACTTTTTTCTGCCTTTGTATGCTCCTTGCCATCATTTCTGCTATTTAGAGGCTTCTGAATTCCTCTCCACTATATAATTTGAGCTCATCCTTTTCTTTTCCCATTATCACAGGGATGAACTTCCATCTATATTATGCCTGTTATATTTCTTTACTCAACCATGCAAAGTTGTTCCTAATTTATTCTTTTTTTTTTTTTTTGCATCCTTTATCTTGCCCTTTTGTGTTCTCACAGGTTAGTGTGCCTCCCCTCTTCCAACTGTCCTTTGGAACTTTCTGCAACCTAGGCTCAGCTGTGGATGAATGAACCTTCTTCAGTTTTTTTAACATTCACATTTTATTGGTTCCTATCCGGATGAAAGCTTTTTTTTACACTCTGAATCTCAAATAATTCCTCTGTCTTCTTAGCCCATACCTCTGTCTTCTTAGCCCATTTTTGGACCAGAAAATCATCATCATTGCCTTGGGTGCAATCCCAAAACATCTGGAGTACCACTTGAAGACCATCAGCATTGACAAAATCACCACCAGTCAATTGCAAAAGGCAGCTTTACTTACAACAGCTTACATCCTGCAATGATACCTTTAACACCATCAAAGAACAACATCTGCCTACCTCAGGTCCTTGCCAAATCCAGTCTAAACATCTGGCTGACTGTGCAACCAACAATAATTTATTAAATTTATATGCCGTCCGATTCCCAGTGACTCTGGGTGGTTTATAGTTGTTAAAACATTTAAAACAAGGAATAATATAGAAAACATAAAAACAGCACAAGACAAAAGAACGATGGCAAAGAAAACAAACCCAGAAGGGAACAGAAAGGAAGAAAGAGGAGTTAGTCGTCCTCTCCGAAGGCCTAGGCGAAGAGCGAAGTCTTTAAGGCCCTTTGAAATACCAGTAGGGAGGGAGCTGTTCGAATCTCAAGGGGAATCTCATTCCAGAGGGCAGGCACTGCTACTGAGAAGGTGCGCTTCTGGGGTCCAGACAGATGGCATTGTTTAACTGATGGAACCCGGAGCGTGCCAACCCTGCCAGATTGAACCAGCCAGGCAGATACTGTGGAAGACAGATGGTCCCTCAAATAACCAGGCCCTATGTCTGGTTATATTTTTTTCCTCTGTTATATTTCATCTCCATTATTTGGGCATTCATAAGCAGATTATATATGATGAATCTTTGCCTCTAGAGGTATTAGTCTGTTTCAGCAGAAGGAGGAGCAAAATAAACCTTGGAGCCTTTACCTGATAAAGGTTACTTTTGCATACGAAAGCTCATGCTGCAACTCCATGCTGATTTCTTTACTTGTAATGAGCTTATCTAGACATTCAACAGAAAAGAGAGGTAATGTTTGCCAAATCCCATGCATTTGTACCATTCCCATCTGTTCCACAAAGTGGGAGAGGCAACGGGGTGAGTCCTTCTCTTTACAGAAGCTGCTGCTGATTCTAAGAAGAAAATCATTTCCAAAGTCTTCTGCACTATATATTTACCTCAAATACCAACAACAGCATAAAATGTAATTATGAATTCTTAACTTTCAGGTCTTCTGCTGAGGCCCCTGTCAGTTTTGATGTTGACTCATTCACAGACGCTTTGGATAAAATACTGGGTGAGTTGCCTGGATGAGGCAAGGGGATTAGCAAAATGAAGTGATTTGAGATAAAGCTTCCCTCTTTCCAAACATCACTTGTTTTTGGTCTTATTTTGACACCATTTCTGTGCTGCTTCTAGGGCCAAATTCAGAAGAGCTGGACTCTGATGACTTAGAAGAAGAAGAAGAATTTGAATTCTTAGACAGCAATGAAGAGTCTGCTTTAAAAGCTGATACTCAAGGAGATACAGCATCTTGGAATGAAACGGCTGGAAGTCTCCAATCATACATGAATGAAATGGATCATGAATTATCATTCACCAGTATTGGCAAAAGTTTTACCAATCAGAAGAAAGGGGTATGTTTAACTTAGACCACCTTTCTGTTGACTAAGAGGAAGGAATAGCCATTGGGTGACTTTTTTCTATAAGTCAGCTACAATATGAAATTACATAGCATATCTTTTTTGTTTGTTTGTTTGTTTTAGTCTAAAAGACATCTGAGTCCAGTGTTAACAAAAATTTCTTATATTTTCATTGTCCTTATTTAACATAGGTAAAATCCGGTAAAGTATTTTCACATGAAGACCCTAACACAGGTTTAGAAGGCAGTCCGAGTAAAGAAGACCCTGATGTAACACCTGTGGACGTAGACTTGAACCTTGTGACTAACTTGCTGGAATCCTATAACGCTCAGGTTGGACTACCAGGACCTGTTTCTAACATTCTGCAAAGCATGGGAGTACATTTGCCAGAAAATACAGACCACAAACCTCACTAGCAGTTCATTGATGCAATAAACTGGTTTCCTAGTTTAAAGGATACATTGCTAAGTAAAAGCATTATTCAAAAAAACCCTTTTTTAATTAAGTCCTCAGAAGATGCATTATGCAGGCAGATTTAAATCAATGGGATCATCGGCTACTTAACCACCCTTGTGGAATCTGTTTCCTGAAACAAAAAATAATTGTAACGTGGTGAGAAAATGGACTCTTGCAAATATTTTTGTAAGGCATCTTATATTCGTTAAAATACTTGGGATTTTCTTGCAAATATCTTGAAACTTTTTTTTTGAAACAGGACATTTTATCTACAATGTTTAATAAACATTACAGAACTTTCTACACTGAGAATACCTTGAAGTGATATAAAACATAGCAAAACAAGTATAACACAAATAATTTAACGGACACTTAGAGAAGCAAGTGCATATTTCAGATCTCTGAAACACAGTGCTCAGCATTCAGAAGGGAAGGCCTGGATGTAGAGTTAAATATTTTACAGATGCCTCCAAACTAGCAAGAGGAGAGTATTCCTAACGGTAGCACCATCAGAAAAGATACCCTTGTAGATCTTAGTGACTGGCAAATTTCAGACACACAACACTGATTTCATAGATAGAAGGCAGACAGTATTGTTGCTTATAAAGTAATGAGGCAGCCAAAATGGAACAAAGATTTTTTTTCAATGTCTAAATACTGGTGGGTAACATAGTTAAGGTAATAGGCTACTGTTGCCATTACTTATTGAAACTGCAAAAAAAGGTGTGCTCTTTAATAAGCATTTTTGCCTCTCAGCTTCAGAACTGAATTTGCATGTCAGCATTTTGGCTACAACTTATATAAAGATCAGGCCGAGTTTACTAAGGTTTCCAAACTAGATGTTGCATAAATTTTGCCAGGAATCCAATTATTATGTAAGTACTTCTTTTTCAAATTTTACAGATTGCCAAAGGGTTTTGTAATCTCTTCAGATGACAAAATTCAACAGGAATTCAAATGGCTTTTTACAGATGCTCAGTTAAACGTAAAAAGGCTTGTCCTGTTAAAGTTGTCTTTACGTATATTCTGACTTGCACTTGTCTAGCACAGGGGTCTCCAAACTCTACAGCTCATTGACCTGTTCATGAAGGTTATTCATCAACCCCTAAGCATTTATTATATGAAAATAATTTAATAAATGCTACTTTAACCAATAGTACTTGGATAGTCCCATTGACCACTTTGGGGAATCCTGATCTAGCATGTCTTTCATTTTCTCAACTCATTACCATTTGTATCGTTAAGGGAGTTGTTCCAACTGTGTATTATTTAATATTAGTCTTTTGCCACTTCTTAAATATTATTCTGACATGTATCTGGCTTTCCTTCAGCATTTAGTTGAACATTTTGAAGATACATACCATATGTTACTATTAATTTAATTGCTGATTCCAGAGGAAAAAATAGCTATGACAACCTTTTAGTTAACAATATGGATTTTTTTTCCTACCTAGAAGATACAGAAATGCCAGAAATCACAATAGCATGTTAACTACTTTTTTTATAAATTTAATTATAAAGTTACTATCAGATGCCAGGTGATATTAATGGAGATTTCATGTATTATTACGTACATGATAGTAAATTTGCCTACTGTTGTCTCAGATTTATAACACTGATGGATTTCTAAGGCTGGTGTGGGTCTTCCGGGCTGTGTGGCCGTGTTCTGGAAGTTTTGTTTCCTAACGTTTCGCCAGCATCTGTGACCGGCATCTTCTGCTCCTGTCTGTGCTCCTGCACTCTGAAGATGCTGGTCACAGATGCTGGCGAAACGTTAGGAAACAAAACTTCCAGAACACGGCCACACAGCCCGGAAGACCCACACCAGCCTTCGTATGCCGGCCGTGAAAGCCTTCGACAATACACTGATGGATTTCTTTAGTTCTTCCTAATGCAGACAGTGATCATCAACCTATTTCGTTATTACTAAGTCACTTTTGCTCAATCATGTCAGACTATTTCAGCAGAATGCATCCGACCAATTAGCTAAAACTGTTTTATCCCTTTTAACATCTGAGATTTATGTCTTAAAAATATAGATATGTAATGCTGCTTCTAATACACGTTTAATATGGGAAACTGTGATGGAATGGAATTATGAAGGCCAGACTCAGGGAGAAAAACATTTTCTTTCATCTCCTGAGGCACGAGGGAGAGATAAGAGAATGAAGCTGGCACTTCCCTGAGGAATTCACAGTGTTGTGGCTGGCATTACTTGGGAGCTGGGGTTTCAGTCTGGGAAGATTCTTGCTAGAGGTTGTAGCTAATAAACATTGCTGGACTGAATTTACATGGTCTCTTGGAGTTCCTTGGGCTAGGCCTGACATCAATCTTCCCAGACTCTTACTACCTTCCAGACGAAGGAGTTTGAATCATGGCAACAGATCCCCAGGGAGCTAATTTGACACCACAGTTATTGGCAGCAGCCCTGCTATAGCATCAGCAGCAAGTGGATGCACAGATTAATAACTTGCAAGCAGCTATGGGACAACTAATACAGCAACTTGGACCAGTAGCCCAGCCACCACCTCCCCCGCCACCGGTGTTACTACGTTCGCCTGGCAGCATGCCAGAGAAGTACGGAGGTGAGGTGGAACAGATGAAAGAAAATGTTTTTCTCCCTGAGTCTGGCCTTCATAATTCCATTCCATCACAGAAACATATCATTGGTAAAGAATATCATATTTCAATAGAAGAGAATATATGTAGCTCAGGGTTGAACTGTGGAGTCCTTGGTGCTCTCTGAGTTTGGTTGTTTGCTTGCAGATGTTTCATTACTCAACTAGATAACATCATCAGTGCTACTGAGTGTGGGGTTTGTTCCCTGTTTATATACAGTAGCTTGCCCTGCCAATTTTGGTTGGGGGTATGGTTTTCTCCTTGCTAGTGCCTTGATTAGGGGATTGTTTTCTGCTTGATAGTTTGTCTGGTGGTAACGCCTGCTTATCTGGGTGTTGGCTGCTGGAGAGGATCTTTTTTTTTCCTATTTTTGGATTTTCTTTTATAAGCTGGATGAACACAGGTGGTTAGGATTGGTCTTATTTAAAATTTAGAGTGAATAGTCTATCTTGGGATTCCCTCCCTATTTTATTTTTGAATGTTTAGGCAGTCTGTGTTTGGAGAATTTACTCTTAATCTGGGAATCAATAAGCCCCTTATTTTCTTCTGAGCTAAAAAGGAATGCAGTCTTCATATAAAATATGTTACCACAATATACGGCTACAGGCATTCCCTACTATGTTCCAAATCCACCCACATTGGAACACATCCACAAAAAAGTTATGCAACAAAAAGTAAAATATAAGTAGTCCTTGACTTACGACCATTCGTTTGGAGACTGTTCAAAGTTACAGTGGCGCTGAACAAAGGGACTTACAACCCATGCCCAAAGTTATGGCTGTTGCAGCACCCCCATGGTCACATGATCAAAATTCAGGTGTTTGGCAGCCTGCGCACACTTACAACTGCAGGGGCACTTCAACTCCCCCCACCCACCTATCTCCCCCCCATCTATGCCCTTTTGGCCCCCTGCTGCCCTATGCTCTGCTGCCTCAGCTGCCCTTCACTGTCTTCTTGCTCCTGCCACTGACAAGGTGTGCCGTGCCTGGCCTGGCCACTGGGGCTGGCTTCACGCTGCAAAAAAAAAAAGCAAAAAGCCCCAGAGCCACAGCATGCCAAAAAGCCCCTTTGCACTGCACTCCTGGGCTGGGCTGGGGCTGGCTTTGCACTGCAAAAAATAAAAGTAAAAAGCAGCCCAAGCCACAGTGCAGCATAAAGTCAGCCCTAGTGCAGCCCAGGAGCCAGGTTGGGCATGCCTTGTCAGCAGCAGGGGCAAAAAGAAATTCTGGTCCCAATTGTGGTCATAAGTCGAGGACTACCTGTATAAAAGCTCCTTATATTTATTATCACTTGAACGCGCCTTTTTAACTTTCCTAGCATTGATCTAGCTATTATACATAACAATGATTCCTGCTTATGTCACAGCTGAAACAAATCTAACCCATTCATTTATCAAGCAACCCTTGTGATTGATGGATAATTGTTTTGGTAGTGGGATCTGTCTCCCTTTATAGGGGAGAAATAGAGGTATGATATTGATTGAATCTTGTCAAAGAAAGGACAAATGCTGGGTCTTCACATTTACCCTGGTAAGGAGACTGCTAAATTGCATGTGACCTCAATGCAATGGATTTAGGTTCTACCTGAAAACCCATTATCTGACATTATTCTAGAAAATGAAGTTTTGATCTCTGCTCTTACTGTAGCAGCTAAAATCAGTATTCATTTTTTTACCTACAGCAAGCTTCATTTTTTTCCTGAAAACCTGGCAACCAAACAAACTACATTATGGCAATAGCATGCTTTATTTGGATAGAAATACAGAGTTATTAGCAAAGCAGTCACTTCACTGAGATCCAGTTTGGTGCAGTGGTTAAGGCACCAGGCTAGAAACTAGGAGACTGTGAGTTCTAGTCCCATCTTAGGCATGACTTTGAGTCAGTCAGTGGCCCTAGGAAGAAAGCAAGGGCAAGCCACTTCCAAAAATCTTGCCAAAAAAACTCCAGGCAGTGGCCAGGAGTCAACATGGACTTGAAGGCACACACATTCAGAAAAACTTCATTGAAGCAAATGAGTGAATTCTAGTTGGCCATATTAAAGGAACTCTGAAACTTGATCTGGCTTGATCTGAAATCCATCAGCTTATGATTAATGCTCCATTTTAAACTTGCAATGAACAAGTCGGCTTGAAACACAGACCAGAGAAAAACAATAGAACTACAGCATATCAGCGATCATGAGACACCAAGTACGGCTGTTGCCTTCTCTTTTCTTTTGCCTGGTAAAGCCATAGTATCTTTTGTACTTGGACTTTACAAGATACATTGGCAATGAACAGGTAAATATCTCATTTTATGTCTGGTATTTTTTCTCTTTAATGTCATCCACAATTGTTCACCAAATTCTGCCGATGTTATTTAACTCCACCCTTTACTACTGGAAAAGTGAGTATGAAATTAATTCCTAATTTGAGTGCAGTACTTGAGAGTTGCCTAAGTTGGACACTGTTAAACATTCAGCATTGCGAGGACTATACAGGCAACATTCCCAAATGAAAGGAGAAATAAAATTAAGTGGGTAGATTTTTTTTTAATTTGCAATATAAATCCAGTCCACTATGAGAGCTTTCTAGCATCCAAAAATAACACTCAGGACAAGAAACAAAAAAGAGAAACAAAAAAAATCAACTTTATTATCTCAGCTCCTTTAAGATATAAGTGAGTAGCCTGAATCTTAGCTATGGAAACTGCTGTACCATGAGCAACTTTCTAAAGGCAATTTTAAATCATGATGACAGAAAAACAGAATTTTCATCACATACTATCACAGAGGCAGTGAAATATAACTGAGGATCAATGCTTTTTTACTCCAGGAGCTTTATGTAATAGTAACTGGAGTTATCAGCTCAGCTGTCCACTATGTTGTAAGCTTTGGGAATTTATTATCTGCACAGTTGTATCTAGAAAAAAAATTTACATTACATTACATTAAAGTACATTACTGAAAAAGATTTCAAACGCCGTGCCAGCTGACATAAAAGCATTATTTTAGGAGAATAATTTTTGTAGAGAAAAGAAAGTATGGAAATATGATGTCAAAATGATAAAATCCATATAGGAATCGGCAGGAAGACTCCTAGACAAAACCTGGATTTGGTTTTATGTCAGATTCGCTTAACAAAAAATGCAAGAATTAAATGACCAGCTAACGTCTTCCCATCGTTAAATCTACAACTAGTTTATTTATAATATTTCCATGTTCATCTTTTATTTTGCAAAAGAGCTTCTCCCCTACTGTCATGCATGTGTATCACAGATAACATTTGATTAAACGAAGTGGGCACAGCAATCCTATGGTGGGGCTGGAAATATCCACAGATGGAGAAACCAGCTTTTGAGTGATACAAAATTTATACCAGCAGCTAAAAAAACCCAAAAACAACGAAAGAGCAACCCTGGTTTGTTCCAGTTTTCCCTATTTTCTTTGCTAATTTCCTTCCTGCTGATTCCAAACTGCTTTTGAATGTTTAGAAACCTTGGAGAATGCAGGATCCAAATGTTACAAAGAAATAAAAATACTAAATGAGGGGAAATAAGTTTGCCAGCACAGAACTGACATATGTTACATTTTTCCTGAGTTGGCAGTGTACTTTATAAGTGGGAGAGATCAGAATTCCACAACTTCCCTCAATCTGCCTATATCTCATTTCCTCACTCCCTTTGTTTTTATAACCCTGACCTTGGTGGACCAGCAGAAAGACAAGAACCACAGATGTTTCTGGAGAAAAGAAATCTCTGCTTTGAGAGCAAAGTTCTCTCCCCACTAGCAGGCAGGAAGCAGATACTGTTACGGTAAAGATCAGAGAAGAGGCATTCCCTCCTGTGCAAAAGAAAAGGATAATCTGGTGCTTATCGGCCACAGTTTCTCTTAGAGTGGACAATCATTGGAAGCATCTGGGTGTAACTGACATTTTCAGAAAATATTCCCTTTTGCAAAATGGCTGCTGCTGGAAGCATCACAATTTTACAAAACAGCTGCCCATGAAGGAAGGGGACTTGAACCCCAAATAAAAACTACTCCGCCTGAGATTTCTGCTTCAACAGATCATACATTTCATAGAAAGGCAAAATAGTAAGACCAAAAAACACTAAAGCATCCAGCCCTCAAGAGTATGAGACAGCTAGGATTTCTACCCCAAAATACAAAAGCGCTCCAGTAAAATCCATATAGCACACTAAACCAATTCTCTGGCTGCGTTCACACAACTTAACCTGGTTGCTAAATTAACCATTTATTGTGTTTGTATAAAATACTGAATGATAACCTACTCAAATGAGCTGCATTTAACCCTTGTCCACAAACCAAACCAAAATGAAATTAACCAAGGTTAAAACTAAGCAGGGTTAGCAGGTTTGCGAATGCAACTTTTGGGTCTTTAGCTGACCCAGTTAAGCATGTTGGGTAAATGGAACCCTCCCTCCATCCTCAACATTTTTCCTTTCCTTTCCTTTCCTTTCCTTTCCTTTCCTTTCCTTTCCTTTCCTTTCCTTTCCTTTCCTTTCCTTTCCTTTCCTTTCCTTTCCCCTTCCCCTTCCCCTTCCCCTTCCCCTTCCCCTTCCCCTTCCCCTTCCCCTTCCCCTTCCCCTCCCCCTCCTTTCTCACTAGGAACTTTTCAAAGATAAATGATGATTTCTCCCCCCCCCCCCCCAAGAATACCTTTGAGTTTACATGAATTCCCACTGGAAAATTGAGAAAGCAGAACTTTGGGTGGGGGGACACGTATGTTTAGCAAACAATCACATAGTTATTTTCACAGAGAGAAGGCACTTCTTAAAATTGACAAATGCACAAATCCATTCTTTTATGACACTTTAAATCACAAAACTAATATTGTAGATATACAGTGGTACCTCGGGTTACGAATGCCCCTCCTTACGAATTTTTCGAGATACGACCAGCTCCGGCCCCAAAAATTTACCTCGACATGCGAACTCTGCCTCGAGCTACGAACCGGATCTGCGGCCATTTGCCCTGCTGCCACGCAGTCGCGGCTTCCTGTGGGCGAGATCGCGGTAGCAAGGAGACGTTCGGTGAGGCTTGTGGTGTGTTTTGTGGCGTTTGGAAGGTTTTTGGTGTGCTTGTCAGCATGGCTCCAAAGAAAATGCAGAGCAGGCTTGGCAACTGTTTAACCGTATGTATTTACATTGAACCTTATGGGGAAATTTGCCTCGTGGTGCGACCAACTCGAGTTGCAATCAGCGTCACGGAATGGATTAAGTTTGTAACTTGAGGTACCACTGTATATGGAAGTCTTCCATTATGTATCTTTTGCTGGCTGAAGGTCACATTTAAGATGGGTGAAAGGGGACAGAGATGAGGACCACAGCAGATGAGGCAACATATCCTCATCAGGTGCGTGGGTAGGGCTACCTTTTTTTTTTCCCCTCAGATTTTTCAGTGGCAGTTGGGTTTTAAAGTATTAGGGCTTAAAGCACTACAGGTGAAACTCAAAAAATTAGAATATCGTGCAAATGTTCATTTATGTCAGTATGGCAACTCAAAAGGTGAAACCAATATATGAGATAGACGCATTACATGCAAAGCGAGATATGTCAAGCCTTACTTTGGTATAATTGTGATGATTATGGCGTACAGCTTATGAAAACCCCAAAGTCACAATCTCAGAAAATTAGAATAGTGTGAAAAGGTTCAATATTCTAGGCTCAAAGTGTCCCACTCTAATCAGCTCATGAATCCATAACACCTGCAAAGGGTTCCTGAGCCTTTCAATGGTCTCTCAGGCTGGTTCAGTAGGAATCACAAGCGTGGGAAAGACTGCTGACCTGACAGTTGTGCAGAAAACCATCATTGACACCCTCCATAAGGAGGGAAAGCCCCAAAAGGTCATTGCAAAAGAAGTTGGATGTTCCCAAAGTGCTGTATCAAAGCACATCAATAGAAGGTTATGTGGAAGGGAAAAGTGTGGTAGAAAAAGGTGCACAAGCAGCAGGGATGACTGCAGCCTGGAGAGGATTGTCAGGAAAAGGCCATTCAAAAGTGTTGGGGACTTTCACAAGGAGTGGACTGAGGCTGGAGTTAGTGCATCAAGAGCCACCACACACAGACAGATCCTGGACATGGGCTTCAAATGTCATAGTCAAGCCGCTCCTGAACAACAAACGTCAGAAGCGTCTTACCTGGGCTACAGAAAAAAACAACTGGTCTGTTGCCCAGTGGTCCAAAGTCCTCTTTTCTGATGAGAGCAACTTTTGCATCTCATTTGGGAACCAAGGACCCAGAGTCTGGAGGAAGAATGGAGGGGCACACAATGCACGATTCTTGAAGTCCAGTGTGAAGTTTCCACAGTCTGTGCTGATTTGGGGAGCCATGTCATCTGCTGGTGTTGGTCCACTGTGCTTCATTAAGTCCAGGGTGAACGCAGCCGTCTACCAGGAGATTTTGGAGCACTTCATGCTTCCTTCCGCAGACGAGCTTTATGGGGATGCTGACTTCATTTTCCAGCAGGGCCTGGCACCTGCCCACACTGCCAAAAGTACCAAAACCTGGTTCAATGACCATGGGATTACTGTGCTTGATTGGCCAGCAAACTCGCCTGACCTGAACCCCATAGAGAATCTATGGGGCACTGCCAAGAGAAAGATGAGGGACATGAGACCGAACAATGCAGCGGAGCTGAAGGCCGCTATTGAAGCATCCTGGTCTTCCATAACACCTCAGCAGTGCCACAGGCTGATAGCATCCATGCCACGCCGCATTGCAGCAGTCATTGCTGCAAAAGGGGCCCAAACCAAGTATTGAGTACATATGCATGCTTATACTTTGCAGAGGTCCGATATTGTTCTATTTCCAATCCTTGTGTTATTGATGTCATGTAATATTCTAATTTTCTGAGATTGTGAATTTGGGGCTTTCATAAGCTGTACGCCATAATCATCACAATTATACCAAAGTAAGGCTTGACATATCTCGCTTTGCATGTAATGCGTCTATCTCATATATTGGTTTCACCTTTTGAGTTGCCATACTGACATAAATGAACATTTGCACGATATTCTAATTTTTCGAGTTTCACCTGTATTTCCATGTATTTGCTGCCTCCAAATGGAAGGAAATACTACCTTGTAACACATGGATCTATTCCACCCCCGCCTGAGTGGTAGAGTTATGAAACCTCCAGTATGAGAGTACGATACAATAACCTCTCTCTCTGTCTAGAATGAAAGCTTATATAAGGAAGGTGAAGGCGTATACTAATCATAGACTTTCCATATATCTCCCTTCCTGCCAACGTAGACCAAGGCCACTACATCTCACAGAGCTTGGGGTACCATACAAAGCACAAGTTAAATTCCCAGTAGAGGAGTGTCAACCATGTAAGATTTATACTAACTATAATGGCTCTGTGTACCTGATGAATCCCAATAAGGACAAAACTGGTCATACACAGCTTCCTGGTGGTCAAGTAATTATAACACCATCCCCACTGCCCCAAATTGGTGGCACAGCCAGGGAAGTTCCAGGAACCACAAGTAAACAATTCAAGGCACAGATTTGCCCACTCTGATATAAATAGCTTTATTAAGAAATCCCAGGAATACTGCTATTTCTTATTAGCCTCCAGGGAGCAACAGGAGCTTAGTCTGTTTTTGCTACATATTACTACCATGTGGGGATACCAACATTCCTCATTCCAAACCCACTCAGTGATTTCTATAGCCTATAGCAATGAAATCTCAAGACAACCTGCTAAGAGATCTAATATAGTTTACCAGTAAATGCTCTGCAGAATATGGAGGGCCACTGCAAAAAAGACATTGGATATAAAGTTACCATCAGCCTCCTGCAGATGTTTTTAACATAGAATAATAAATGGGTGAATTGTTTTATCTAAGGAGATTGAGAAGTTTGCTTCTTCACCCATTCCTGGATCAACCGTCGAGCTATAGCTTGTTTAGGTGGCACCCAAAAAGAGGTATTGTCATCCTTTTCTTTGGAAGGCCTTGGTTCCCGTTCAAGTGCCTTCACCATTTCCTCATGGCTGAACCACCTGGCAGATTCAAGTTCCTGAGTATTGATTGTACACTGCAAATGAAATAATTGAAAATCAAAGCAAAATAGAAACAGTTGTGTTCTAGTGAAAGTGTATTACTGCATTAGCTATAGCTACAACTAATATTGAGTAGCAACACAACACTGTCTCAATTCAAATCTCATCTTCATCACAAGTTCGGCATAAGGCAAGACTTTACTGCACCCATCTCCTTCCCCACATGCTGCGCAAGAACAGCCTATAACCTGCCTTAGAGAAATAACTGCAGAGGCTACAAGGTAAGATACGTACATTAAGTGTTCTCTTCGAGCAAAAAGTTCCATAATATAATCTAACAGCTATCCATGACTATTACAATAATATGCTCACCAGGCAGCATGGATAGAAAAGTTGGGTTGGGGAAGGACATGATCCAGAATTGTTTTTCAGCAGTTTCATAAAACATCAAAGAACCAAGGTGAATAAAGATTATTTGTCAATTATTTTGGAACTCAGTGGCCTCAAAATGTATAGAATTATAATATTCAGAAGTCCCAAAAAGTTCTTGTAGTCCAACATATCTGAAAGGCACCAAGTCAGGGAAAGCTGAGTTCAAGAAAGGTTAGTTTCTTATCCCTAAACCAGCATAAAATCAAACCAAAGTAGGATTCTACCAGCATTCTTACTTTGCTCTGTAGGGGATGCACTAATGCATGACAAGCTATCATGAGGATGCTGTTTGGGAATGGCCAGTGCTGAGATGCAGAGTACCAGAGAGATTTCACCTCTAAGCCTACTTCTTCAGCAACCTCCCGTTGGACTGTCTCTTCTAAACTCTCACCTGGGAGCAGAAAACATAATGAAGGACATCTTCATACCCAGTACTTTTGTATCTTTCTTTAGCTTTGATAGCATAAGTATAAAATCTCTTCCTGGCATATGAAAGTAGAGTATCAGGGTTTGTTTGTTTTTAATGGAATATAATATACTGAAAGTAAAGTTGACATGCCATTCTTTTCACCAATAAAGTATTGCCAATATGCTAACAGTCATCAACATTCCATGCAACCATGATCGTGATAATGCTTGAAGTCTGCTACCACCTTGGCCCAATCACCTTTTAAATACTGATTTTTGTAAGTGGCCATTCTTTTGCTTTATTTCAGAAAATGTATTTCATTTTCCTTTCTTTTTTTAATGCCACTTAGGCTAGTTCTTGCATGTCAGCAGAAAAGCCAACTAGAAGAAATGTTTAATGAATCCTCATATGTAAGTCACCCAGACTTGTTTTAAGATGGATAGCTATACAAATGTTTTAAATAAATAAATTTTCAGAAATTTATTTAATAACACCGCCAGTTACATTCATGATTTAAAAGCCAGCATTTTTTTTAAAAAAAACTGCCTATTTTTATAATTAATGTAAAACCTGTTGATTATTGCCTTATTTGTTGTTCTAACAGAAAAAGCTATAAAGATGCTTGATTTGAGTCACAAAAAGGGTTTGTTCAATTGACCAAACATATATCTCTAGTGCTCATAAACTTAAACAGGTCAGGTAAAGATCTGGCAGGCACTATCACACAGTATACTAAATTGATCAGGGTTAGATAATGGTTAAATTTTTACTTGAGCAAATTCACTGTATTTGGTTACTTTATGAGTCAATATGTTAAGTAAAGTCAGAAAATAAATTAATTCAGTAACCACGTTAAACATGTTGGATAAATGCAGGCTATGTTAAAGAGCTGAGAATTTAGATAACAATACCTTTAAATCCATACAGAATGACAGTCACTCCCCTGGCTGGTTATTTTCTGGAGAATAATTCTAGTGTTTTGGACCATCAAAAAAGCTGGGTTCATACAACATGCCATACCAGAAAACATGGTTTACAAACCATAAATACTGGGCAGATAAAACATACTAAGCCAAGACCAAACAATCCACATCATGCCTATTCCTAGGCTGAATGATTTTATATTAAAATCCAATAGCTAAAATGAAACATATTCCCCTAATCTAGTGCCCTGAAGATATATTAAGACTGACACATTCCAGATGTTGAGACTGAACTCTCAGAATTCCTAGCCAATTTGGTCTCAACGTGTGTTAAAACTGAGAGTGGCAAGTCTTACAAATCTGAAGAGCATCAGGTTGAAGAAGGCTAAGTTTCTGATTTTCTTAAGTTCCAAATCTATCAAGGTACTTCAAAAGCTGACTTAATTTTTTCCCCTTTCTTAGATTCATTTCAGAACAAACCCCATGTATCCATTAACTTGCTTGGCCAAGTTTGAACATTATGGCAATTACACAATTAGTAATTATTATGTAATTATGTAATTATTATTAATAAATATTAATAATAATTATTAATATTAAACACTAATTAATATTAATATTATTTGATATTAATATTAACTATTAATTAATATCAATATTAACTATTAATTAATATCAATATTATTTAATATTAATATATTAATATTAAATATTTATATTTAATTACAATAATTAATTGTGTAATTAATATTAATAATTATTATTATTACTTGCATGGGACAAGAAAAGGGGCATCCAACCCTGGGGGTGGCTAGCACCTTGAAGATGTTCCCATACTTTAATATCTTTTCGATCACCAGCACCTTGGAAGATATTATTATTTATGTATGTACAGTGGTACCTTGGGTTACGAACGCCCCTCCTTACGAATTTTTCACGATACGATCAGCTCCGGCCCCAAAAATTTACCTCGCCGTGCGACCTCCACCCCGCGCTACGAACCGGATCCGCGGCCATTTGCCCTGCTGCCACGCGGTCGCGGCTTCCTGTGGGCGAGATCGCGGTAGCAAGGAGACGTTCGGTGAGGCTTGTGTTGTGTTTTGTGGCGTTTGGAAGGTTTTTGGTGTGCTTGTCAGCATGGCTCCAAAGAAAATGCAGAGCCGTATGTATTTACATTGAACCTTATGGGGAAATTTGCCTCGTGGCGCGACCAAATTCGGAGGGCGGAACGGATTAGCCGTATTTACATTGAACCTTATGGGAAAATTTGCCTCGCGGTGTGACCAAATCGAGTTGCGATCAGAGTCACGGAACGGATTAAATTCGTAACGCGAGGTACCACTGTATTTGGTTTTATTGTTTTTTCATACTATTTTTATTGTATTTAAACTAATATTTATTTGTTGTTCTTATTGTAAACCACCCAGAGTCACTTCCTCGTGAGATGGGCGGTGTCTAAATTTGAAATATAAACAAACAATAAATAAATAAATAAATTTGTTAAGGCTCCCCAAACTTATCATATATCATCCCTGCTCTGAGTGGGTTACCAGCTCTGAAGCTACACTGTAGCCTATCATTAAAATACTGTAGACGTGCTACCTTACCCAGATCACAGAAGCCGGCCAAAGCACTGTACATCCCTTTAGGAAATGACGTTTGCCGTACGAGAAGACATCGACTCCCATCAGATACCAGTGTAATAATCACTGGAGACATCTAAAAAAGGCACAAAACGCATCAAGACATTGACCGTATCAGCCAGCTACCATATAAAGCAAAATGTTGCAATTCAGACCAAAATAACACAAGTGTGGAATATGGGGCCAGCAAGAGTGATTTCTAGAACAGCATCTACATAAAAGCAGATCTTGGAGCAAAATAACAACAGCCAGAACACATCATCCTGCTATCAGGATCAACCAGCCAGTTAGCAACATGCTGTCCTTCTTGTTTTCCTTCTTCTTTCGCATAGAAGACAAGCAGAAGCTGGGGAAACCAAACTACTGTATTTTGTTTCAAAACATTATTTGGGGACCTCCATACAAGGGCTTTGCCAATTTGGAACTTATTTGGATCTAATCTGCATCTAAGAGACAGCATGTTGCTAACTGGTTTTTGCTAGCCAAAGCAAAAAAATACTGATCAGAGTAGATGGGATAACTGTGCACTTACAACTATATCTCATTACATGTTTTTCCAAACCCATCCATGGGGACACAAGTCCTGATCAGAGCCTTCATCACAATTCAGGAATTAAATCAAGCTATCTGGTACCTTTTTCCTTGTGCCAATACACACACGGATGTTACGTAGTGGCCTTCTTTGGCCCAATAGCAAAAATACATCTTCTCACAAACCCTTCCAATATGCCCTCTCAGCCAGCGCCAACCCTGCCAACAAGGCCAGGCTGTTCTACAAAGCCTTGGGATTTGATGGGGATCGGTGAGTTCCCTCTTTGCAATAGGTAACATTTGCCATTTGGAACATCTCCCTCAATGTGTCAACGGTTAGGAGACCGGGCTTCTGGTTATCTTTTTTCTTCCATTAATTCCTTTCTATTTTACTCTGCATTACTGTAGACCCCTCAGAGCCTTGCTGGAACTGGGTGGCCTATCAACGGCACAAATAAATATATCAATAAAATCTGTTTTTCCAATTACGGCAAAAGCCAACTTTCCGTAAGAGACTGAATCCCCAGAAATACTCTAGTCTAGGCAGCTGAAGCATTCAAAGCCTTTCTGTCAAGAACTTTTCTCTTCAGACCAGCTCTAATAAGAAAAGAGTTTGATTTTAACTGGCCAAAACCTCACATTTTTAATACACATTGGGAACGACACCTTGAGTTTGCTTCTTCGAGTTTCGCAGCATGAGCCTATCTGCCTAAAGAGCATTACTGAACTATTTTAGAAGTTATCTTTGGGTTGGGCTTGTTTTCCTTCTTCTTTCGCATAGAAGACAAGCAGAAGCTGGGGAAACCGAACTATTGTACTTTGTTTCAAAACACTATTTGGGGACCTCCATACAAGGGCTTTGCCAGTCTGGAATTTATTTGGATCGAATCTGCATCTAAGAGACAGCATGTTGCTAACTGGCTTTGAAAGTTAAATGTTGGGTTTTTTTCCCTTAGCTCTACTGTAATTTACTTGAAGTAAAAACAAAGCTAATGTTTTCTTTGTAAAGCTGCTGCTCTGTAGAACTTGTAGGGAGAGGATTTTCCCACCGTTGGGAACCTTTGCCTCAGTATGCCACCAGACTCCTGGCTTCAAGGCAACCCTCCCACTGATGCACGTTTCTGTGTCCTAGTCATCTAAAACACACATTGACTCTCCTGCATTCCAAAGACCACAGCAATGTGCAAGCAGGTTTACAGCTATTGGGAAAGACACAAGGTTGCAGAAATCACAACATGCTATTCTTCCATCATCACAGCTCACAGGGACAATTAAATGCAATGGCAGAAAGGCGGCCTGGCAACTTGGCAGCTCCCCCTCTTATCAGCTGCTTGTGTGTGTGCGTTTTGTTTTGTGTGTGTGTGTTTGCTTATAAACAAACAAATGCACAGAATATGAATTAAGAATATGAATGGTGAGGGAGGATAGCTAACAATTTATTTCCTTTTCATTTTGGATGGAGTGGGTGAGAGGATTTTTATTATACTGGCACCACTGAGAGCTTGTGGCAGGGATCAACTTCATGCTGTTGTCTGCTCATTGGTAGGAGCACTGATTGGCTCGTGGAATTCTCTGCATGATCTCAGTGTTTAGAGATCAGCAGAAGTGATACGTTGGCTTCAAACAGCTTTAGACAGGTTGAGGAATATAGTTAGTGGTGATATGGAAGTACCCTTAACTTAATGAAAAGAAGAATTCTCTCCTATTCCGCAAGGATCATCCTAAAGATAACTCACAATTAGTGTAAAAAGTATATTTTACAGAAAGCTTTTGCCAGTGTGAACAAGTCTAGCTAGCTGTTTTTATGGCTCTAGAACCTCATTTTCCATTCAGATGCCTACCTGTGGATAATAGATGATTCCGTTTTTATGACAGATTCGTTTGCTCCCAGCCAAGTTCTTCACTGTGGGCTCTCCAGTTTTGCCACAATATTGGTTATTATCATGCCACCGAAGGAGTGCCTGAGACTACAAATGTCAATTCAGTGAGTGAGTCAGGATATGAAAGGCTCTGATGAACAGCTCTAGGAGAACTGGATCTCCTTCATGTTTCCAACATGAGAAGCACAAAAATCAACATTTATTTTAAAAATTATCTGATTCACATCATACATTTTATCTGCACAAGAACCCTACATAAAATAATCTAGATGAGCAGATTAGGATTTGCCAAGGCTAATTAAGTGAACTTCAAAGCAAGTGGCAATCTGTGATTCTCATAAACTGGCTCTGAATTAAAATTGTGGACTACTTTTTTTGTCTTCTATCTGTACATTCTCAGCATCTAACTTTTAAAATATCACTCTGTGTGACAAATCCTTAGTTATGGGAGAACACAACAGTATCCCCAAAGCATCTGGTAAACTGTTCCCATGTTGAGAGACCTGAAAAAAATGGACTTTATTTCCATCCTCCCACCCCCTCCATGTAAGTCCCTCTATATAAGTCCATCTATACAATGGCCCAACTGCTGAAAACCAGACTGCGCTTTTATAATTAGACAGTTTTAGCAATGAGATAAATTCTGATACACTGGATATACTTGGGTTATGTTAGATGGCGCACTCCCATGGCCAAAGCAAGAATCTCTCCAAAGAAGCTTGCTTTCATTTAGCCCAAATATTCTATAAGCTAAGCTTAGTGCTTAGAAGAAAAAATGGACAGAGGAGGAATCGGGGAGGTATCCACCTATTAACATACATGCAGGAGATCCAGTTGATCTCTTTCCAACTATACTCTCTGAAATCAGCTTTGACCATATGCTGAAACCCAAGATATTAGGCAAACAAGTAGTAGTTAATTACTCTAACTAAATTGATTGCATTGATTGTATTTGGAATTGTCTGTTGGTTCTTGCTTCCCCTCTTAGATTTCTTCTTTCCCAATAAATTTCTTTTTATCTTTAGAGATCTGGCTTCATTGACTTAATGAGGGAATTTCTCATTAAAACCTTCTCAGTGTAAGACTACATGATTATACAGCTAGCTGGCTCCTGTGGTTCAGGACTGGCACAAGATTTGTTAAGTACTGCATTTCCAAGCATCAGACAAAAGAAACCTTTCTGTTTTTCTAGGGCTGTGCTAAAAAGAACTGTCATCAAAATGAAAGGTGTCATTATGGCTAAGTGTAATGATTGAGTTCAAGCACTGCACTTAAGCCATAATGGGATTTGTTTGGTTTGGGCCTTAAAGTCAGCCCCCACAATTTGCAACCCATGGCTTATCACTTAGTGTAGTGTATGAAGCTAGCCACTCTGCCTTATTTAACAAACCACAATTAAACACATAATGGCCAAATGCAATGAGTGAAGCTATTAAACAAAAATAAGAATCAGTTCTGATCTTCCTTGTGTTCACATGTTCTAATAAATCAATGGAACAATGCAGTAAGTAAGTATCTCTGATTTGTCATAAATCTCACTGGGGAAGAGAATTACACATTCCAGGTTCTTCAGATTAATGAAAATTGACCTGCTCCAATCAACATCTCTGGATGGTATTGACAAAACTGAGCTATTTGGATAAGAAGCCAACAGGCCTACTTAAAGAAGGCCAAAGAAGAGTTATAAAAGGGGGTGGTTCACAGAACTGAAAGGAAGAAGAGGACAGAAAAACAAAAAGAGAGGGGAAGAATAAATTCAGAGTCAAAAACTGCCAACATTAGAAAGCTGAATTTCATAACTTTCTTTGGAAATGCTTCCAATTCTTTATCAGCAAGCTTCCAATATTATACAAAAATTCATATACGTCATACGTTTTTATAGTATTTTATGCATAAAATCATACCCGGGAAATCAAAGATGCATCTTCCTCCTCTAATTGGAAGAAAGCTTTCTGTAATTCTGCAAAGGATCCATCAAGTTCAGATTCAACAGCAGATTTTGACAAGGATCCTGGAATTCAATAAATCTGTGGGAATCAAACATTTTGATTATTACCCCCTCCCCACACCCTTTCCATGCAGTAAACCACCAGTTATTGCAGAGTCAGTATTACTGCTGATACAGCCAATCAATAATTGTATTATAAGATTAGACTAAATAATCATTCCAGAAATTATTCAGGTCAGTGATTCTATATGCGACCTAAACTGTGGTATGAGCAAGATTAATGGCACTGGCAATTATCTTTTTTATCACAGAAATGGAGATCAATGGCTCACATTAACAGCAAATAAGCAGATACTGCCCCTGAAATACCCATTCTCCCGACTTTCTGCTACACATCCTGATGTAACCCATGATTATCAGGGTAAAAAGCAGAACAAACCACCACTTTTGGAGGAAGGCTACAGCTAGCATCAGGGAACAAATTTTTAGGAAGCTGGAAAAAGCAAATAGCATGACTGTAGAAATACTGTAGTGAAACAGTGAACAGAACCACCTGTTCTGAATATTTACAAATAAACTCAAAATATATAAAATGTCATTCCTTTTTTTGTAAAGGAGCCCTGGGCAAATGTTGTATCCCATAGAGCCTTCCAGAATTCAGATACATCTAACAGTGTTTTCATAAACTATACGTCCAGCTGTATTTGGTGAGAACACACAAATAATTAGACTGGAAATCAAGTTTGCAAATGTCACCAAATTATTCAGGACATCTGAAAAATCTCCCTCCTAAGCGAATGAATGAGCACCAGCATTGCACATGCAATTCAGTGTAATCAAGGTTGAAGAGGATATGTCATACCCACCTTGAACTATTCCGTACAGTTCTGGTTATTTCATTTTAAAAAGGAGACTGGATTTCTGGATTTCATTCTTTAAAAAATATGACTCAGCAAAGACATGGCAGAGGATTACTGAAAGCATGAGGGCTTTTTTATCACTCTCTCAAAATACTCCAAAAATACAAAACAACTTTCTTTCAGAGAACCAAATGTACAAGGTCCAGAATACCTCAAACTAGTTCCAATGCAGAGAATTTGCCTCCAGAAACCAGGAATGGCACAGTTTGGGAGAACCATACCAGAACCCTTTGGGATGATCTGTTCCCAGACCGACAAATTTGCACATCCCTAGTATGTGAGATTCAGTTTCACACCATCTATAGTGTAGCAATGAGGGTCAGGTTATTAACATTCACGCATAAAATTCTAACCTAGATCAAGAGCAAAATACGGAGTGCATTCTTCCGAACAGCCAACCAGCATGGACTTCTCTATCATCTCCTCCTTCTGCTGAAACTTTTGCAGAAGTCTTTTAATTTCTGAAAAACATTAGAATCAGGGGATGCATTAAAAAATACAATCACAACCACTGCAATTATTATCATATTTACAACCTAGGATAGCGGGTTTAAAACAAAGGCACAGATGCTGCATCACAAATCTGGATTAATATGGAAGCAACGTTATAATAAAGGTTTTCCCAAAGGAATTCAATGACTGCAGTTTTACATCAGCACGGAGATTTAATTTTCTATTAAAGATCTCCAACTCCCTTCCATCGTCCTCACCACTTAAAATGCTATCACCCAAGTTGCTTGCAAGTAGAAAACAAGGGCCTCTTTTACACCCTGTAACATTAGGTCAAGGATGCCCTTGTTTTCTACTTCCTGTAACTTAATGTTACAGGACGTCAAGGATGTTTTTTCTAAGTAGACTCTGACTGCAGGATAAAAAAAATCTTCCAAGCAGTAAGAGAGGCTTAACAGTGGAACCAATGAATCAGAGTGGTAATGGGCTCCGTGCCATTGGATGTGTTCAACCAGAGCAGTGTTTCTCAACCTTGGCAACTTTAAGATGTGTGGACTTCAACTCCTAGAATTCCCCAGCCACACATCTTAAAGTTGCCAAGGTTGAGAAACACTGAACCAGAGGCTACAAAGCCACCTGTCAGAATGCTTTAATTTGGATCCCTGCCCTGAGCAGAGGATTGGCCTTGATGGCCTAAATGCCCCTTATGGGGTCCCCCCTAAGCAACTTTTTAGACTGAAGAAGCTGCTTGGACAAGCAGCGAAATGTATCAAACCCAAAGAAAGGAAGTCCAATTGCCATGACTCAACCTCCAGATAATTCCACCTGGATGACTGAGAATCTTCATCAACATATGATTCCTGTAGATATAGGAATATCATCATTCATCTGGTCGAATTACGTCTGATAATACAGACGCTAAATACCTGCTGTCTTTATCTTGGGGGCTAATAACGCTTTTCCTTTTTGCTGCACGAAGGGAGACAAGTTGTAAAACAGGAAGAAAGTTCCGGAGTTATAGGCCTGCTGACAAGCATCATCATCTTCTTTCAGCTTGAACATATATCTGTCATTGGGAAAGGATTAGAAGGAGCACCACACGATTAGTCCAAACCAAAAACACTTTCCCTGCATTCGCTCAGCTGATCCCTGAGCTAAACAATACAATCTAGTCCCGTTATGTCTGCTCAGAAGTGCAGCCTTGTTCACACAGCTGCTGGCTACGGCTGCCAAGCCCTCAGAGCAAGCGTTCCTTGCTGTTCTCTGTATTTCCTTGGAATCCGACCACGGCTTTTTTCTAGCTGGCCAGTGTGGGAGTGCAAAGAAAATCATGGCAAAGCTCAAAAGCCTCTTGGCTTCAGGACAGAGAGAAGAATCCTGAGGAGTCTGCGACAAGATGAGGCAGGACTGTCCATCCTGCAGCTCAAGAAATGCTGCAAATTATCTTTGCAGTGTTTCTCCGGAGCAGCAGCTGAGGGGTGTGGGGCTGCCCCTGAAGACCATCCAGAAGCTTCAGTTGGTCCACAACGCAGCTCATTATGCCCATGTGACTCCACTACACTGCACGCTATAGGCTTCTGGGTGTGATGCATGGTGCTGGATCCCCTTTAAAGTCCTACATGCCCTAGGACCAGGTTACTTGTGGGACTGCCTGCTCCCAAGAACATATGCTTCCCCCACACACTCCCATAAGGAGGGCATGCTCCAGGTTCCCTCCTTTAAATATTGCTGTCTTATGGCACCTAGGAAGTGTGCCTTCTCAGGCTTCCTCTTTGCAATGGTCTCCACCCTGATATATGATGAGCCCCAACTCTGCCTGCTTTTAGAAAACCCATTAAGACCCCAGGCATTTGGGTCCAGTTGAGTGGAGTCACCATTTTATATTTTATATACTGGATTGTTCTTTTTTAATGCTATATGGTGGGGGGGGGGGGAGTGTTGGCTATTGCTTGTTTCTGTTGTATGTCACTCATAGTCACACTGAGATGGGCGGCTCTATAAATCCATTAAATAAGCAAACGAACTTCAGCTTGCAAAGAGCTGCACAGGCTGCACAATGTTGTGGAGACACAGGAGGGCAGCACGGATTATAAATTGGCACAGTCCTTGGGCACATGGAAGGGAATGACTAAGTTCAGTATGCCTTTATCTTCTGTATATAATTACAGGACTAAAGCCCAAAGCATTCTGTGATAGAATCTACTGCCGTACTCACAATAATGTAGGATAATTCTTAATTTTTCTCATTAGCTGATCTATTTTGAGAAGACTTGATTTAACCAGCCTATCTCAGATTACATACCTCATTTTCCTGACATAAGTTGAATAAATCCGATAACATAGAGCTGATATTCTTCTATAGCCCACTTGACATACCAAACCTATTACCATCTTGCATGCCACAACTGAAAAAAGGGAAAAAAATGAGATAGCTATAAAACAAGTTGTAAAATGCCAGTTTCCTAACCTGATTATGGAAGGAGCTAGCCATTTCATTCATTCATTCATTCATTCATGGGGGGGGGGGGGGGGGGAGGAGGTGGAGGAGAAATACTGCATGCCATTTGACATTAGAAGAGCAGAAGAGTCTGCTAGCAATTGCTCACGGACACAGAAGCTCAAACTAAGTGTTATTATATATTATTTTGCCTTCCTCTGTTGTTTAGATTTTAAGCATTTTTCATTATTATTATTACTAGCTCCCCTACGAAGCTTTTAATGCCTGAAATATAGTAACAAAAACTAAATAGGAGCTTTCTGGATTATAGTTTTACTTCCCATTTCCAGTTAATAGTTTGAACGTTTGTATAAAGCAAAACAAAACAAAACATATTCCCGCCTCTCTTGAATACACCAAACTGTCAGACCAGCAAAGCAATCCCAACCATTTTTATTCAGAATAAAACCGCAATAAATGTAATGCGACATCTCCGGCTATGTCTTTAGGGCTGCAGAGTTAACAAGTGAAGAATGAATATGTAACTATTATAGCCTTCCTTTTTAGGTTTTGTTTTTTTAACGAAACTGCTCTTCGGCGGGCTTCTAAAACAGGCTATGAAGATAAACTAACGAAGCAGGCGACGAAAAGCCTTCATATGTATGTAATAGTGGGAAGGAGGGGGGACGCAGGCAGGGATCCTTAATTTGGAAGCAAGGGATATTAAACATATCAGTAACTCCCCGAACTTTAATCCGCGAAATGCTGAAGAGTTTGGCTCCGCTTTTAAAGGCAGAAAAACACCGAGACGCGGAATCGCGGCAGGATCAAAATGTTAAAGTCGGAGCTGAAAAGGGCAGGCGCGATCACCTTCTTTGGCGCACTGATTTTATACCAACGATGGCCAGGTACGCCTTTCACTTACTCGCCTTCCAGACCCGACAGCTTCCGTCAGCAGGAAGTATCGCGTAGCAGTTCCGCCACGCAGGACATACTCCGCGGAGTTTCTAGGTTACGGCGAACCGCTTTGCCCAGAAAGCCTCGCCTCTGTACTCCCAAGACGCGTGAGCGTGCGGGACGTGTGTTTTAAACGCTGGAAGCGCGCGGAGCATTTGCACAAGATGAAATGCAAAAAAGCAAATGCTGGTTCCGTTAGCTGGTTCCAAGACAGGCTGCTCAGGAGTATGAAAGCAAAGGGAGCTCCCAATTGTGATCAGGTCTGACAACGTGTCTCCGTTCCCACAGACTCCAATGCTACTCTCTGTTGCCCCACATGCTCCAGATGTTTCCAGGATAAATGGAAGGGCTGTAGCTTCCCCGCCAGGCCGAATCGCCAGGAGAGAGTTGCTGCCAGTCACTGCAGACAGTACTGATTTAGATGGAAAGGCTAACTCAGTATAAAACAGCTTATCGAGTCTCCGTGCTAGAATATGGGATTCTTCTCCTGACAAATCTTTTTTAATCAATGTTAGGTCCTAAGCTAATTTAAAAGAAATGTATACATGCATAGAGCAGAATCAATGGAACAAATATACTGTAACTTCAGATAGAATGGTCATAACAAAAGTATTGTTAGGAATAACATTAAAAGTAAAAGAGGTCCCTAGCAAATCATGTTATAAACAACTCCAAAAGCTTTAACCATATTGCTCAAAAGTCTTCTTGCTCCTTTGTTAAAACATAAAACCAAGCCCCATATAACCTCATTCAAATATTGGCAGACAATACATATCATCAGTCCATAGCTGCATATTGGGTTTAGATTTCTTCTAGTGTCTGATAATTCTTTTAGCCAATCCCTATGCCCCAAAATCTGTAGTTCTTCATATCTTGACAGATTCCAAATACCAGGAAGCACATATACAAAAGTCTTTGAGATTATGGCAATTTATATATTTCATAGACAACATACACATCTTTAACATGCAGCAATTGATACAAAGTCCTAGTAACATCCTAATCTGTGACAATAATAGGACAAGACCAAACCATGTGAGTTAATATTGCATCTCCAATGGCAAGGCAATTATAACCAACCCATAAGTCTTTTTATTATATTCATATCATTTTTAAGACTGTAGGAACCTAAAATAGTTTCCTTACAAATAATGTGAAGTTGACAGCTCTATGAAACAGAATGCACAGTATAGCCAAAAAGTCCCCAACAAAGAGCATACAAGAAATATAGTCAACTATGTGGGTATTCACTATGGGTGCAAAGTACAATAATATCCTGAAAGTTATTTACTTTCTCAGGAGATACCCTGTTCCTTCACCACCACAATGTTCCAAGTTCAGCTTAAAGTAGATGTTACCATTTATTTTTATTGCTTTTTGCTTGCTTGTTTTATGAATCTCTGATTTAATTTGGAGGAGTGGTTATTGTTATGTAATTTTAATTGTAGACCTTACATTGTGCTGATTATAACTCACCACAAGTCTCTCAACTGCAGCAAATAGGAAAATAGGATAAACAAAATAAAGAAATTATAAGAGAATTTAGAGACTGATGCATTAAGCTTCTGTGTAGATCAACTAAAAAATGAAATATGTGAATAGTCATAAAAACATAAACTGGGGCAAACCTGGAGTACCTACAAGTAATTTCCCCAGGTGTCTATAACATTCTCTGCTGATGCCTGTGATTCATTCTTATATTTAAATTATTTTTAGCTGGGTGGCTAAGGATGCTGAAAATGAAGTATTGGCCTACGGCCACCTGACATCTTTATTTCACAGATACATTTTTAGTAATTCTCAATCTGAAAAACAAATTAAAATGGATTAAATAAATAAAATAAAACGGTATCCATGCTTTGTAATGCTATTCCATGCACCCTCCAATTTCACTGTTGAGAAGCCAGAAGGCTTGGGTGATTTGACATCATGAGATGAAGAAGCTGGAAGTCTGGAGCTGCAGGAGGAGCTAAAATACTGGAATGATAAATGAGAAGATATGTGTGTGTGAGAGAGAGAGAGAAAGAGAGAATGCATGTATTAGGAGGAGGTCCTGAACAAGAAAGAAGTAAGTGACACAGTAAGTTAGTATTATTTATCAGGACTTAAGGATAAAAGAGAGAATTTGGGACAATTTACCCTCAACATCCAAGAGCCGCACAAGCACCCCTGATGTCAGCCATGTTTTAGAAGGATTCCATGTTGATTGGGTGCATCTTCATAGAATTATGTGGCTTCAAAAAAACAGGGCTTATTTAGCAGAACATTTTAAAGGCAAGTTCTTCACATTCACAACTTTTCTAGCTTCCACACAAATTAGGCTACCCTGTACCTTCTAATCAATGAATGTAAGAATGTACTGTAGTTTTAGCTGACATTGTTTTATTTGTATTAGGGAGATTGTAGATTAACAATCCAGTTAATAGAAGTTATCTGTTAGCAGGAAATTCTTGATGTGTATGGGATCACAGTGTTTCAGTTACATTCCTATCAAACTGCAGCCAATGTTGATCTTAACCAATGAACAATCAATTCAGCTTGAAAACGATCATATTCAAGCAAGTACAAGAACAAAAATACAGGTAGTCCTTGCTTAACAACCATTTGTTTAGTGACTGAAGTTACAACGGTGTTAAAGAAGTGACTTAAGACTGGTCCTCGCACTTATGACCATTGCAGCATCCCCGTGGTCATGTGATCATGATCCGGACACTTGGCAACCAGCTTACACTTATGATGGTTGCAGCGTCCTGGGGTCATGTGATCATCATTTGTGACCTTCCCAGCCAGCTTCCGGCAAGCAAAATCAATGGGGAACCACATGATTTGCTTAATGACCGTATGGTTCACTTAATGACCACTGTAATTCATTTAACTGCCCCCAAAAAGGTAGTAAAATTGGGTCTCATTTGCTTCACAACTGCCCTGCTTAACAATCAAATTGCCCATTTGCTTCACAACCGCCCTGCTTAACAACCAGCCGCCCAGAGTCCCCCGTTGTAGGGGAGATGGGCGGAGACAAATCAAATAAATAAATTAAATAAATAAATAAATAAATAAATAAATTTCCAGTCCCTATTATGGTTGTTAAGTGAGGACTATCTGTAAATAAAGTACTTGTTTGTAGGTTTTGTTGGACAGCCATGCTGAGAATAGCATTTGTATGCCCAAACACTCTGGCTAGGTGTCCATGTGGTGGGGGGGGTGTCCATTGTGGGGGGGCGTTAAAAAAAAGACACAATGATGGCTATGACCATGTGATCAAAGTCCACCTCTTTTTTTATGTGTGTCACACATATGCCACAATCGCACATTTGTGCCACCCTTTTGACTTTTATACAAAAATAAATACGATCTTTTCAAAGTACTGTATATTGGTGTAATGTCATCCCTTTATTTGTCTTATCTTCCAAGACAGTAATAAAGATTGTCAAACATTTAATTAGGAGGCATATCTTCATAAAAAAATAAGCTATTGAGGCGATATATGACACACTTATTAAAATGATGTACAACGCTTCAATGGTTTCTTATGAGCTAACAGGATTAACTGAGAAAACCACTCACGTTAATCTCTCCCTTGGTGATGGGTGGAGAAGCTAGAGTAATTTCTGTTACAACTGTTATAAAGACTTCCAGCTTGGTTAGCTGAAAGATATTTTCACTTATTAACATATGCATATTCTAACACAGCTAACTTGAAAAGATATTTGCTTTTCTCTGGCCAACTGCGAGAGAAGCTGATTTTACAAGCCATAATACCAGAATTCAGTCATTAATTAATCAATCAGCTGCACACTAAAAGAGATAAAGAAAGCTTTATACAAAATCTAAGAGTTTGGTCAATAAATATAAGCTATTAAGCTCATAAAATACATCAATACATTTTTCTTTTACTCTTGAGAGCTTCTAAACATGTAAGCAATTAACTGGCTAAAGCAGTTGATTTATCACAAAAAAAGCATAATCAGCATCATCCCAAAATATATAATCTTGTTTATTCTGCATTGTTATTATATTTCTGAATGAGGGGTTCTCAACTGTGGGATCATGAGCAACTCAGAGGGGAGTCACAAATGGTCAGCTTTGCAAATGCAGAATGGAAACACCCATTTTTGGCCTTCTTCCTTGTTTCGTCTGCACAAGCCCCAGCGGGCAGTTGTGTTTTTGCAAAATTTGAGAACCCCATGAAATATAGGTGAACATTTAATTATTAAAGTTGGTAATATATTTATTTTGCCCAACCCTAACTATAATTAAATAATTAGTTTTATTCATGAGGGAGTCACAAAAATCAATGTATCATTTTAGGGGGTGCCCCAAAGTTTGAGAATCTTGTTTCTAAAAGTTTAAGAGACTTGCACCATTTTGATGGTGATGAAGTTGTTGATGTGAATACTTCTTTGTGCTGCTCCAAAACATTCACATATATCGTTGTCACATAAGTTGGTGGTTTTATCTACTCTACCACATCACCTGGAATGAACACAATCCTAAATGTGGAAAATATTCCATTTTATTTCATCCCAGGAATACTTCTATCTATACTTCATGCGTATATGCTGGCTAAGCATAATTTCTCAGGAAATATTATTTTGGACTTTAAACAATCATTTTGTAGCTCCTTAAACAAAGCATCTGCAGTTTTCTGGTTGCCAGATTTATATTTATAGCCAGTGTCCATGTAATCATGAGGGATTTAATGTACATTACCTTCTTATGAAATACGACATGTCTGTATACTGAATACAATGTCCTGTATTTATGAAACTTACCCTGCTTCCTGCTGCCAGCACCCTGTTCTTTCTATCTGTATACAAGAAATGCAAAAATGAAATTGTATAATTATGAGAATATGTTGAAGAGAATGACACCTCTGTCTTTTAGATTGCACGTCTGAAAGTTTCTTGTTTTTTTCTTCTAATTAATTAAACTGTGTCTTCCTATTAATGACCTTATAGCCAAATCCAGACCACTTTGAATCTGGGGCAAGGATAGAATTCTCCCACCCTTTGTATGTGTTGGGGATGATAAAGGTCTCCTACAATGTAAGATAATATGGATCTTCCTCCAAGAAGATCCAATGAACTTGCAAATGTTTGTTCTTCATTTTAAAAGCTGATGACTTCTTTATGGTTAAGTATCATGGCAAGAAGCAGCATCTGAAAAACAGCATTATATTGGTTGCACAAATGAAATGGTGAAATAGTTTGCATGGGCGCACTATAACAAAGAAGCGATCAGACATTCTAACTGATATGCACTAACTAATTTCCTAAAAGTTACAAGGGACCCTTTCAAGTTGGAAAATAATCTATGGCTCTTCAGCTACTAGAAAAGAGGGTGAAATACTTTTAGTTTATTATAACCCATTTAATAATACTTTGGAAGGAAGAATGTAGAAATCAAAATAAATGATGACTGACATGATAAGCATTTTTTTAAAAATCAGTTTCAAAATAAAAAAAATTAAACTACAAGTTATTACAAGTTCACCAACTGGGTGAAACACAGGAAGATTCCAAATAATAATAATTGCAGATCACAATTACAGCAAAGTAGCCAGATGTTTTTGCACATGGAAAGGTATCATAGACCCAGGAATGGATAGTCCTTTGAGTTAATATACACATGGCATGGAAGAGGATCTGCATCTACAATACAGGTAGTCCTTACTTACCAACCACAATTGGGACCAGCAACTCCATCGCAAAGCACCACAGACACTAAGTGAGACATCACATGACCGTGCCAGACTTACATCACTTCTGCTTCCATCATTAAGTGAATCACCATGGTCATTAAGTAAGACATTACGTGACCACAACTTGAGATTTCGCTTCCGCTTTCTCCATTAACTCTGCTTGTTGGAAGCCGGTTCTGAAGCATGGGAATGGCAATCACGTGACTGTGGGATGCTGTGACTCTCATGAATGCGAGCATTGGTCTCAAAGCTGTTTTTTTCCAACTGCTGGAACTTCAAATGGTCGCTAAACAAGGCAAGTACAAAAAATAACAGGGGCAGTCAAGTAGGTTGCAAGGATATATGGCAGCAAGTTATTAATCCTTCCATCCTGCCTGAAAGTTCCATTTCCCCGCCCCCAACTGTAGAAGGGGACCAACTATCAGCAGGTACTTGGAGGAAGGATCTGTCAGCTTCACTGTGTAGACCAATCCAAGAAATTAATTGAACACAAAGACTAAAACTCTGTTTATTAATATTGGCTATAGTAACAGAATGTTGCAAGTCTTGATTGTGCTTTACTACCCCCACCCACCCCTTATACTCATGTGAACTAGGGAGGTGTCTGCCTGAGTCTTTTGTGCATGCCTTCTTCTTGTTTTGGATTTAAGCCATGTTTTTCCCCTTGTCTCTTTGGTAATAGATCTGGCCTATCTCTGTCAGGGTCATCTTCCTTATTCTCTAGGGAATCCAATGTAATGGTTAAGATTGGCCTGGAATGGCATAACCTTAAGTTCTTGTCCGTGTTCCACGATGGAGTTAGTGGATGACTTAGAACAAGACATTATCTTTCAGCCCAAAACCTTAACGTGACTCCTCTGTGTGCCATGTTAAGCTCTTAGAAAAGGGGGGGTAGGGGTGGGAAAGATGGTATACAAATAGATACTTTCTTACTTGATGCTAATAAGGCCATACTTTTAACTCCTTTTCCCTTGAGATGGGTGCTTCAAACAGCTGATTTGGGGTGCCATGAAAAGACAATAAAATGTTATTTATTTAATGTATTACTGTCGCTAGCTTTCTTTCTTTCAACTGCATTGGAGTGGGAGCGGGGGTTGTAGGATTCCTGTTTCAAAGGACGAAGTAATCATACGGCTAATAGTCTGAATTTTTGGCTTTTTCTGCTTTGGTCCACTTTTCAGACCCAAGCTGGGGACCATTCCCAAAGTTCACATACTCTTCTATTGATATTGGTATTAGGCTACCACACTATGCATTTCTATTTTTGTTTTCTAGCCAGCTTTGCATAGGATATGTGGCGTCTGTTATTAGCCCAGCCTTGCAATGCCAGCGTTAATACTCGTTAAATAAAAATGGAGGTTGCAGGTTCTCCATCTCTGAAAGATTTTAAAAGAGGCTGGCCAGCTACCTCTGGGTCAGTGCTTCTCAACCTTGGTGGCTTGAAGATGGGTGGATTTCAACACCCAGAATCCCCCAGCCAGCAAGTCTACCCTTCAATGTTGAGAAACATTGCTGTCATGGATGGTTTAATGGTTTTTCCCCACACATTGCAGAGGGTTGGACTAGATCAGCGTTTCTCAAACTTAGCAACTTTAAGACGGTTGGACTTCAACTCCCAGAATTCCCCAGCCAGCCAGGCTGGCTGGGGAATTCTGGGAGTTGAAGTCCACCCGTCTTAAAGTTGCCAAGTTTGAGAAACGCTGGACTAGATGATGCTGGTGGTCCCTTCCAATTCTCTAATTCTAGCCCCCACTGACTAGTCCCTCCCCAGTCATAAGACTCGCCCGCCGAGAAACCCACCCTAGCTTAACCCCATTCGAGCCCCCCGCCCCTCCCCTTGCGCGTCTCCTCAGAACGAACGGGGCGAAGCAGGCCGGGGAGCGGGGAGGCGCCGCTCGCGCGTGCGCAGCTGCGGGGGCGCTGCTGTGTGTGACCGACCTCACGTAGCGCTCCCGCTGCTCCGCTCGCCGCCGCGTTCCGAGGGCCGCCCCGGAGGCGAGTGGGCGGGGCCCAGTCCGGAGCAGCATTCCAAAAGGGGCCTGCTGGGGAGCGAGCGAGCGGCGGGGGACTGAGCGGCTGCTCTCCTCCGAGGTAAGTGGCCGCACTGGCGGGCTCTTCCGAACCCGAGGCCGCTCGCCGTGTCCGTCCTGCTTCCCAGCCAAGTTGGATGCGGGGCGAGCGCGCGTCTGAATTCTCCTTGGCTTGGGCCCCGAGAAACTTCCCCGGGAGCCGGTGCCTCGATTGCTGAGCCCCCTGCCCGCTATGTCCCTTTCAGGAGCCTCGCCACGGAGGGTCCCCGGGCTTCCTCCGTCCTGCTTGGCTCGGGCGCTTTCGCTTCCCTTTTCTTGCAGGGGCGCTCTCAGCTCCCTTCGTCGGGAGTGCCGGAGATTGGCGCCCGGAGGTGATTGATTGACTGACTGACTGACTGATTATGTGCCACCAAGTCGCTTGTAACCGCATAGAGACTTTCTCCACGAACCCGGAGTTGGGCCAGCACCTTTACTGGGACCATCCCAAATGCCGCCGAGGAGCGTGCGAGCCCCCGAGTTGCCCTTTCCCGGGAATGACTCCCGGGCTTGTCCACTCTTGTCGAGAGCGGAGATTTCTTTTCTGTGCCCCGAAGGAGAGAAATGTGTGGCTGACGTGGAAGCGGATCCTTTATATTAACTCCCACCCTGTGCCTGCTCCGAGGTTTTTTCAGCCTTCCTTCGGAGGCAGCAGTTCAGAGTTCTTCGTTTTTCCGAGAAATTTAACGGTTGAGTGCCCCGTGGGAAGAAATCCGATTCTTCCTAGATTCTCCATCTCTCCTGAGATTCCCGGGGGAAAAAGGTGGATTTATCCAGTTCTAAACATGATTCGCATTACCCTGATATCAGGATGGATGCAAGGCTGAAAAACCGATTTTTTAAATAATCCTCTTGCTTAACTAGATCTTGCTTTCAAGGTTAGCCAAGTCAGTCTAGTGATATGATTCCTTTTTTGAAAAAAAAAAAAAACACATTAAATGCACCTTCTAGAAGAGGCATTAGACTGGTATTTGCAGAAATTCTTAGCGGACAATTTCTGTGCTGGAATTCCCTTCTGAAGAGGACTGAAAATGGATCTTCTGGCAAATAAGAAGGAACAGACATAATAATGGGTAGAACAGCTAATAAAAAGAATGATTTATACAGGAAGTTAACCCTTTCTTGTTCAGTTGTACTTTTTAAGACTTGGCTAAGAAAGCATTTTGAGGCCAAGTGTCCATTACAGTACGTGATTGGGGAGGGTGAAAGACGTGGCAGTAGCATTTTTCCATCAACCTTTTGCTCACATCAGAAACTTCTGGCAAGAAAGTATGCGCTTTGTTACTGTTTACTTACTAAATATGAGTAATATGAACTTTCAGGCCAGTGCTTTCAAAAATGTGTAATTCTGTAAAACCAGTTTTTCTTAACAAATTAAGCCACGTTGGGTAAATCTAGATAGAAAGGGAGGGATGTATAAATCCAAATTAAAAATAGGATAAAATAGTTTATTGGATTCTCTGTAGTATTTGATTTCCCTCCAAATGTTTCACAATACTTTTCTGAGAATGTTGCATTGCATCATACTTGAATGAGCACTTTTGAGTTACTGAGGATCTGCATGAGATTTCAAGAGTATAGAAAAGTGATACGGCTTATGTCTTATAAAAAGTTGTTCAGGCAGAGCATCATTGGTTGACTTCACAAATTTCATTAACTGACTCTCAGATTGATACAAACCTGAAATGGCAGATGCAGTTTTTTTTCTTGCATAAAAGAAGCTGAAGATACTATGTAGCTAAGTCATGCAGCCCTCAGTGTAATCTTAGTGCTCTTTATCAACCTGGTGACTATGTTACCCAGGGGTGTGCACAGGATTTGGTCAAAAGGTGGCCTTTCCATAAGTTGGGACTTCAGCTCCCAAAGTTCATTGGCATATGGATTGGTCATGCTTGGTGGGAATGGTGAGAACTGTAGTCTTAACACATGCAAAAAGGCAACCATTTTGAGAACTGTCCTTCATATTTATCTGGGAACTTCTGAGTAAATATTTATTGGATTGTATTATAAATCGCTCTGTGTTCCATTTTGGAAAATGTTGAACCTATAGAAACCATTTTGGAATATAGAAGGAGGGCAGTGAAGACAGTGTACTAAAATAATACTGTTGCAAATACAAATTTGCTTTGGGTATGTGTGTGTGTATACACACACACACAGATGGATTGTATTTAGGATGTAACTAACTTTGAGAATGATGGGTTGGAGCCATAGATAGGTGAATGGATATTTTTCTGTTCCATGAAAGGAAGTATCCTGTCCCTTCAAATTACCCCTTGAAAATGCTTCATCTCTGAGAATGGTTTGTTAAAACCACTAACCTCAAAATGCTTGAGGGCTTTTTTCTAAATAGAAAATACTATTGGGAAGTATGTTTAAGATTGTAGTAAAATACTGTTCTCTTAATTAGAAACTAAAATATGGTTTCTAGTTTGCTGGCCTGGTAATTACTTTGAAAGGGCAGATTGTATATGTGATCTATCTAATTAATTGAAGACTATAAACTTCCCAGTATAAGTAAAATATATGTTCAGAGCCCTAGCCTAGCTTGACTCTAGGGGCCCATTCTCACATTATGTCTAGCCTCTGCCCTCAAATTGATGTCATCCTCCTGCCAGAGAGTGATTTATTAAGTTATTTATCCCACTGCAGTCTTGCAATTCTGAACTCATGCATTAGTGGTCTCTGCAGGATAGGGGCAGAGTGTATAAGTGTATCTGCATTGGTTTTCATGTGTGGTAGGACCCAGATAATGCAGATTTTCCTTTGTGGAAGCTGAGCTAAATACATTCAGGAAGCTGGTGTCATTTGAGTGGTCAGGGTTGCCTTGCGTGGAGGAATTGGATTTAGTAATGTGTGTATGGGACAGAGTAGTAGTAGTAGTTTCTCACACTGTCTTCTCCAACCTTGGTGCCTTAAAAATGCATGAGACCACAATTCTCAGAACTCCTAGCCAATGTGATCTCCACTGATTAGGAATTCTGAGTTATGATCCTAATACAGGGATGTTAAACTTTTCTGAAGTTCACAAACTGGGCATAATATTTTGTGAGTCTCCCAGTTGTAGTGGCCAGAATGACAAAAGGAGGCAAACTTAGGATTTTCTGGGTTTTTTTCCCCTTGAGCTTTTTTTGGAAGAGTTTGGAGTGGCTTGTTTTATAAATCACGTTAAGACTATTTTAAGGACATAATACTATGTATTGAGTGCCACTCACTCAAAATCACAGGGAACAATGGCACCATAGTTCAGAGAAGGTTTTATGAACAAACAAACAAAAGCAGGATTTCAGAGCCTTAAGGTTGATTACCATTATACTAACACATCCTGCATGCATCAGGTTGGAGAAGGTTGGCTTTGGTATCCATGTGGCTTCTGTCCAGAAAACATATTAAGGACGGAGCAGCGATAGTCAGCAGTTGAGTGTTGGTGGCTTAACAAGGAAACAGAGGGTTAAATGTTTACAGTAAAGAATCCCAGTTGCCATGGGAAAAGACAGTGAGGCAAATAGAAAGGTGTAGATGAGCATGAAGAAGTCCATGTGGAATGGATGAGATTAAAGAATGACAGGTTGGGAATGATGAAGTGATGGTTGGGAAACTTTAGGCTTTGATGTATGTTCATTCTGATTGCGTCTTTTAGATTGCTTAGTAGAACTACTTTTTCCTAACAATGACTTTTGTATACTATACAATATTTTACATTGTATGCCTGGAAAAAGCACTTGGAAAGCTTGGAATAGAAGGAAAAGCATGGCAGGACTGGTCTCATCTTCAATAGCTAGTTCAGTGCTATCAGTGACTCCACTGATCCTAAACTAATTTTAACAATGGGATTGGTGATTAATGAATGTTATCTGAGTAACCTCTGAGAACCTGCAGAGGTGAAACGTTATAGAGCTATCGCAGTGTTGCAGAAGATACTGCAGATTACTTGCAGTCCTGGTTTAAAACACATTGTTATGCCTAGCAAAAGGCAGGTTTGCAATGTAGAATTCCATAGTAAATTTATGGAAGGAAAAATGTAATGTGATATAAAATCTCAAATGGTGTGCTGTTGAGAATAGGTGGTCTCTAGTGGAAATTAGGCATCATGATTGCATTGTACCAGTGAGTGGCCTGCTTTAATGAGGCATCATAAAAGCTCTGGAGCATAATGAAAACATTATTTGCATAAAGTTAATACAAGGAAAGCTTTGCTTTCTTTTCCAAACTCATCCTTTCTATTATAATAAAAGAAGATTCTTACAGAGTTTAAAAACTATATTTATATATATATTTTATTGAAAGTTTTAACAACAGTAAGGACTAATACAAACTAAAATAGGATGAAGAAGAAGAAAGAGAAAGAGAAAAATTAAAAGTGCAGAAAGAAAAAAAGTAGAAGGAAAATAGAAAGAAGGAAAAAAGATATAAAGAAAGATATAAAGAAGCGGCTTCTGATCTTTTTCACAGCAGTTATAAGTACAATTATATTTTAACCTCTCTCTCTAAAGTTACATTCTGTCTCTCTTCTTTCTATAATCTATCCTGTCTAATCATCAAAACCATAAATCAGAAGTTCATTTTTTCCTTCGTTATGCAAAAAGCCTATAAGGGGGTTCCAGTCACCAATAAATGTAGATATTGTCTTTTCTCTGATCAAACAAGTCAATTTAGCAAGTTCTGTTATCTTCACCAACCATTCCTCCTCCATTGTAGTTATTTCCAGATCTTTCCATCTTTGTGCATACAATAATCTTGCTGCAGTTATCATATATAAAAACAGTGTCCCGTGGCTCTTTTCTAACTATTTATCCATCAGTCCCAGGAGGAATACTTCTGGTTTCAATTGAAAGTTAATCTTTAATATCCTTGGAATCACTATATGTATTTGAGCCCAAAATTTTCTAGCTTTTTTACATGTCTACCAAGCTTGATAAAATGACCCTTCTTGTTCACATTTCCAACATAAATTTGAAGTACCTTTATACATTCTGGATAATGTTTTTGGTGTCATATACTTTTTAATAAAAATTTTATTTAAAACATTATTTAAAAAATTATAAAAATTCTCCTTAAGATTATAATATGTGAATTTCAATGCTTTCAACCAGATATTTTCCCATTGTTCCATTTGTATATTATAACCAAAGTTTCATAGCCCACTTTATCATACATTCTTTGAAGTGTTCTTATGTTTCAAATTTCAATAAAAGTTTATAAATTTTAGCAATTACATGTTCATCATTTGCACACAATTCCATTTCAAATTCTATCTTACGTTGTTCAGTACCATGAATTCTTTTGTCTACTTTAAATATTTCTGATATCCGTAAATAAGAAAATAATTGACAACTATGACCCTCTGTCATCAGTTCTCTTTATTTTATTTTATATTCCCCTTGATATAATTCTAGTATCTCACGATATGCTAGCCATTTGTGTTTGCTTATTATTTTCTCATCTATAAAATGCTTCTTGTGCTGAGAACCATAAAGGTGTTTTCGGGCACAACCTGGTTTTTTATCTATTCCATATTCTCAATATGGCACGTCTAACATAATGATTTTTTAAAATCTACATTAACCTTAACTTTACCGTACCACAAGTATCGATGCCACCCAAATTTCAGGACATGTTCTTCTAAGTCTTTTATTTCTTAGCAACGCCCATTCATTCATCCAAACCAAACAACAAACCGCAAAATACAATTTCAAATCAGGTAAACCCAGTCCTCCTCTTTCCTTTGCATCTTCTAACACCTTATATGTAACTCGTGGCTTTTTCCCTTGCCATACAAACTTAGATATATCTTTTTACCATTGTTTAAATGGTATATCAGTTGTCAAAACAGGTATTGTCTGAAACAAGAACATCATTCTAGGCTAAACATTCATCTTTCTCACAGAAATTCTCCCCAACAATGACAGTTGTAGTTTCACTCATCTTAACATATCTTTTTTAGCTTCATTCCATGTCTTAACATAATTATTTTGAAATAACGTATGAAACATTATATATTAGTTATAATGATACCCAAATATTTTACTTTTTTTTCAGTCTTAAAACCAGTTTTCTTCATCAGTTGTTTGATTCTCTATTTTCATATTTTTTGTTAATGTCTGTCTTTTGATTATTAATCTTGAAACCTGCTAACATACCACATTCTTTTGATTTTCCCATTAATAGTTCTATTCCCTTTAATGGATCCTCCAAAACCAACACCAAGTCATCAGCAAATGCCCTTAATCTACAAGTTTCTCTTTCGATCTTTACTTCTGCAATTCTCTCATTTTGTCTTATATCTCTATTCAGCATTTCAAGAACTAAAATAAACAGGAGCAGAGACAACAGGCATCCTTGTCTTGTTCCTTTTTGTATCTCACAGGGTGGAATTTAAAAACTACATTTTTGTGACACAGACTTTCATAAAGCACAACTCTTTTTTCTCAAGCCTTCTTAAAGTGTTGTTAGTGTATAGCTAACATATCTGCTGAGATAGAGTTACGGTTAGATTATCCACTTTTTAAAGTCAAGACATGATTGTATTTTGTATGTTTGTCGATCCCTTTCAGTATTGTGGAACAAATCCTACGGTTTATTAAGGCTACCTAGCACTTTGGAATTGAAGGCAAAAGGGGCTTCAGAGGATACAGAGATGCAGGAGAACGCTATCCTTGCATCTTTCTTGGCTCTGTGATGACTAGCTGTGCAGTCCTAGAAGAAGATACAAGCTATTCCGAGGCATCTTTTTGTCTGGATTCATAGAACTCCAAAGGATTTTCCTTTCTTTCTACCTTAGAAAGCAAAGAGGCCATCATCAGGAATTAATCAGCTACATGAGAAACTCAGAGTTTGTGAACATCTGGTCAAGGCTTTGTCTCCAAGATGCACAGCTTGAGACTCTGAAGCTACATGGGATTCCTAAGGAAAAGGGAAAATGATTAAATACTTAACAGGAGAATAATAATATATTTAAATTTTATTCAGTAGAAATGTAAATAAAATAAAGTCCGATTTAGGTCTTGTCCTGTCCCTGCACATTACTTTGGGACTGTGGCCTCCAGTCCGTCTCTCAAAAGTAATCCCAGGCCTAGAACAATTTTGCTTTTGGTTTGCACTGTTGTTTTCAGTACCCTTCTGTTCTGAATCTTATGTATTAAAACTTTTTCTTAATTTTCTTCTACTCTGTTTTCGAATGTCAACATTCGGTTGATGCAGAAAGTTACCAATTATATGCTTAAAGGGCTGTATACTGTTTTTCTGATTGTTCCCTGATGTTTTCACACAGTTTGTTTCACTTTAAACTCAGTAAATTGAATCATGGATAGCATATTCCTATTTCAAACTGTTTAGGTGTTAGTTGTGGCCAGTTCATATGTATGGGTATAGGTACTCCAAAATCAGAACCCTTTTATTAACAAGATAATTTCCCCAGCCTTTGCATGGTTAATAGCTGCATCATTTCTAAATGCCAGAGTAGATGGGGCAAAATAAGAAATGCTTTTTGAAGATCTTGATTGAAAGGATGAAAAATATCTGAAATAATGGGCTTATGAGAGAAGGAGCTAAAAAGAGAGAAAGCAGTATACAGGTGAAACTCGAAAAATTAGAATATCGTGCAAATGTTCATTTATGTCAGTATGGCAACTCAAAAGGTGAAACCAATATATGAGATAGACGCATTACATGCAAAGTGAGATATGTCAAGCCTTACTTTGGTATAATTGTGATGATTATGGCGTACAGCTTATGAAAACCCCAAATTCACAATCTCAGAACATTAGAATATTACATGACATCAATAACACAAGGATTGGAAATAGAACAATATCGGACCTCTGCAAAGTATAAGCATGCATATATACTCAGTACTTGGCTTGGGCCCCTTTTGCAGCAATGACTGCTGCAATGCGGCGTGGCATGGATGCTATCAGCCTATAGCACTGCTGAGGTGTTATGGAAGACCAGGATGCTTCAATAGCGGCCTTCAGCTCCGCTGCATTGTTCGGTCTCATGTCCCTCATCTTTCTCTTGGCAGTGCCCCATAGATTCTTTATGGGGTTCTGGTCAGGCAAGTTTGCTGGCCAATCAAGCACAGTAATCCCATGGTCATTGAACCAGGTTTTGGTACTTTTGGCAGTGTGGGCAGGTGCCAAGTCCTGCTGGAAATGAAGTCAGCATCCCCATAAAGCTCGTCTGTGGAAGGAAGCATGAAGTGCTCCAAAATCTCCTGGTAGACGGCTGCGTTCACCCTGGACTTAATGAAGCACAGCGGACCAACACCAGCAGAAGACATGGCTCCCCAAATCAACACAGACTGTGGAAACTTCACACTGGACTTCAAGCATCGTGCATTGTGTGCCTCTCCATTCTTCCTCCAGACTCTGGGTCCTTGGTTCCCAAATGAGATGCAAAAGTTGCTCTCATCAGAAAAGAGGACTTTGGACCACTGGGCAACAGACCAGTTCTTTTTTTCTGTAGCCCAGGTAAGACACTTCTGACGTTGTTTGTTGTTCAGGAGAGGCTTGACAAGAGGAATACGACATTTGAAGCCCATGTCCAGGATCCGTCTGTGTGTGGTGGCTCTTGATGCACTAACTCCAGCCTCAGTCCACTCCTTGTGAAAGTCCCCAACACTTTTGAATGGCCTTTTCCTGACAATCCTCTCCAGGCTGCAGTCATCCCTGCTGCTTGTGCACCTTTTTCTACCACACTTTTCCCTTCCTCATAACCTTCTATTGATGTGCTTTGATACAGCACTTTGGGAACATCCAACTTCTTTTGCAATTCCCTTTTGGGGCTTTCCCTCCTTATGGAGGGTGTCAATGATGGTTTTCTGCACAACTGTCAGGTCAGCAGTCTTTCCCATGCTTGTGATTCCTACTGAACCAGCCTGAGAGACCATTGAAAGGCTCAGGAACCCTTTGCAGGTGTTATGGATTCATGAGCTGATTAGAGGGGGACACTTTGAGCCTAGAATATTGAACCTTTTCACACTATTCTAATTTTCTGAGATTGTGAATTTGGGGTTTTCGTAAGCTGTTCGCCATAATCATCACAATTATACCAAAGTAAGGCTTGACATATCTCGCTTTGCATGTAATGCGTCTATCGCATATATTGGTTTCACCTTTTGAGTTGCCATACTGACATAAATGAACATTTGCACGATATTCTAATTTTTCGAGTTTCACCTGTATATTAGATGAGCCTTAAATGGTTCTGGAGATAAAACATTCCTTAGGTGTAGTGACTGTGGTATGATTTGATAGGACTGCAGCTGAAATAAGCCATTAGCAGAAAACATGGCTTTTACAGAAAGTACACAATGTAATAAAATAAGTTAGGTCCTTACTGACTGTTCCTAAACCAAGTATATTTAATAGATAGCTGATTACAAGGTTGATTAAATTTTATCATAGTAATATTAAATCACCTGTTCCGTTAGAGAGGAGTCTCAGAAGAAATTAAGTTGCTACCTTGTATCTCCAGAAATGTTTAGCTGTAGCATCCATTGATTCACTGGTAGCTTGTTTACTGGACTAGATAGTCTTATGTATTGTGGGGAGAAGCAGTGTTATGCACACATAATAGGAGGGCATATCTAGGAACTAATTATGATCTTTGAATGTACTCTGGACTATAGAAACAAAGCTTGAATTTGGATTTCAAAATATTTATTTTCACCCATGAGTTTTACTAATCTTAAACACCAAAGTATTCTGAAAAAAGCCTCTGCGTTCTCCTTTTTAATTACAGGAGGAGAATGTGGAAGTCCTGCCAGTACAAATTTTGAAATATTGCTCTGGACAAATATTGGTACTTGATACCGTCATGGGATATATGTGTTTTGTAGAATGAAAATCTACAGGGGAAATAGTTGGGATAATCCAGAAATGAACATTTCATCATAATTATATTTCTTTTTTAGGTGTGTTAAGGCAAATCAGTAGCAAAAACTATGTTGGTCTCAAGAAAGTTGTGTCTTCTGATCCTTTGGGTTCTACTGCCTTCTTCTCACACTCACACAGATTTCTTCACTTCAATTGGTAAGTGATGCTTTTAAGCATTTCTGAGTGATTCAGTAATAACAGCATCAAAAGTTTAGTAAATTAATTGCTTTGTTTATTTCTAGCCATCTGCTATCTGCTGAAGGCTAGAATATGATCAGTCACAAAATTTAGGTGTTATATAAAAATACCAGGAAATAATAAAATGCCATAGGTATAAGCTCTCAAGAAGCAACAAAAATATATTGGAAGTACTATTACCTGTTGTTTACATGAACAATTGCATTTGGTTATATTTTAATATTGCTTCTTCCTTATTTGTAAAGGGAGAACTACCCAAGAATCATAACATCTGTGTGTTAAGATCTGTTGGTGACATTTTTGAATTGGTTGAATATATGATGGTGTCTGCACTGTCCTGCAAAATGGCTGGGCTTATAACCTGACTTCATAAATATATGCAGGAAGCATTTTTCCAACAATTAATTTTATTTCAGTCAACAATCAGTAAATTGCAAAAAATCTTAGTTTTTGCTTCCTGTTTGTACATGTCACTATTCTGCTTGCATGGTACTTCTGGCATTCACTCTGTTTATAGAGAATAAGAATTAATACTATGTCAGCATTTAATATGGGCATATTATTTACATTAGAATGATTAATATGACTACACTTTATGGCTGTTTATTTAATAAATATACGTGTCAGTGGCCTTGTCACTTGAACTTATAAAAACAACATAATTCATCTTTCTCCATTTCTGATAGTAAATGTTAAAGTAGACGTGCTTCAATTGGCTGGTGGCTTTATAGTAGAGTATTTGTGGTTTCCTGTTCTACCTGCTGGGGTTGCAGACTTAATATCTAGGATTAACTTGAATGAGTGTGAGGCTGGGAAAGAGTAAAAAATAAGGTTCTAGCTATGTGCTTACTAGCCACTATGAAATTCTAAATTCATGTTTCATTGTCTTGCCCATGAAATGACAATACGAGCTGCAAAAAGCAAACAGATAATACAACCTGTATTAATATACTATAAAACTGCCACTGAGAAAATAGCTTGTGCAGAACACTCAAAATCTATAGGGATAGTACGCAGGAGTAATTTAATTTAAGCAGATCAATATGGATTTACTTTTGCATTATTCGCAAGACGTGGGTGGCAAAACAGATCGCTGCCTTACAGCTTGCATTCAGCTGTAATTTATTGGTGTAATATTCTTCTTACCTAGCAAAATGGGAAAGATTAGTTTAAAGGTTCCTAGGTGAAGAAAACAATGCTCCTGACATTTTTTTTTCAAGAACTGGGAGAGAGTAACTGCAAATTTACTTATTTGAGCTTGTTGGCTTTTAAAAGTAAAGAGTTAGAACTTCATAACCATGTTCATGAACATATTGATTGTACTGATCTGTCTTTTAGGTCATATGACAGACCTGATTCATACAGAGAAGGACCTGGTGACATCACTGAAAGACTATATCAAGGCAGAAGAAAACAAGTTGGAACAGATAAGGAAGTATGTAATTCTTTGAATGCTAATATTAAGCAGTGTCCCACCACCCAAAGTGAAAAATAAAATCCTTATGCTAAATAATTCATGGCTTTTTTGAGGGTAAGACTATATCTTTTTTTTTGGTGAAAGCTCACTGAAAATCTTCAGAGATAAATATATATAGTGAGTAATAGCATATCAGTAAGTCCTCCTGTGATTCATTCCCTCATTTGTTTCATATCTTAGGAAAAAAATACTGGAGCACTGTTAAAATCACAGGTTAGTCAATTTCTCTCAGCACAACCTACCTCACAGTGGATAAAATGAAGAGAGATTTTCACGTAAGCCACCTTGAAAAGATAGGATATAAATATGTGAACAAGATTAATTTTATTAAGAGCCAACTCAAAAATGTGTATCTCATGATAATGTATAGTATTGTGTATGTGTGTGTGTAAGCATTTATGGTATCCATGGCATTGGCTTAACAATCTACTAAGCTTTCATTTTCTCTGCTTAGGTGGGCCGAGAGGTTGGATAAGCTGACAGATACTGCGACAAAAGACCCAGAGGGATTCTTGGGACATCCTGTGAATGCATTCAAGTTGATGAAGCGACTGAACACAGAGTGGAATGAGCTTGAGAATTTGGTCTTGAAGGACATGTCTGAAGGTAGGGTTTTTGAAATCCTTTGAAGCAGTTGATCATTAAATGATTGGATAGCCAAGGACATCTGGATTTCAATTCATGTCTTAACAATCAATTCACTGGGAAGAGTTCCAAGTATGCTTAAGTATAAAAACTGATTTGATATTAGATGTGCCACCCTAAGCAGTGCAACTAACTACAGTTGAGTGTATTGTCCAAATGCTGGGGGAAGGATACTTCTGGCTAGAAGTGACAGAGGATGTAACTATAAGTAAATGTAGAACAGACCATGGCAGTGTTTATTGATTAGTTCTGGATGGATCTCTCTTCCTGAGTTCAGTTGATATTCTTCATAATAAAGCATACAACAGTGGCTGGTTTCCTTAGGGATGAGATTGGCGTTACGTCAAGTATAATACTACAACTTATTGACAAACGTCGTCATCAATAATTTCTTTCATTCCTTTGTGATTATCAGCTCTGGCCTCATAACATTCACGTGTTCACAAGAAAAGGAACAACTGAGTACCTACTGTGCCTGTGGGCTCCCCTACAAATCTAAACGTTCTTCTGATTGGAATGCTGCCTCCTTCCATCCCTCTGAACCTGCCTGTCCTGGCCAGGAAAGAACAAACAGTGTTATATGCTTCTTTATTGACAACTAAGTGTTCTGCATTAAGCATGTTGAATTTAATTTAACTATTGAATTATATTTTCATAAGCAATCAATTGTAATAAAGGAAGTGTAAAACACTTTTTTTTTTTTTGAGCAACCTGGTTCTGGAACCATCCCATTTTTTTCCCGGAAATGGGTGATTTATACATTAGATAAGGTAAAACAAAACAATATTAAGGATATGTAAAACATACTGTTTTCTGGGAACAATAGAATATTCTGTTTTTTCTTCAGAAGTGCTTCCAATTCTTGAAGAGTTGCTTCTTAAAAACTGCTGAAACACCCCCCAGAAGAGCCAGATTGACATGGACTGTGGGAAAAACAGAATGTTGGGTTTTCCCCCAAATGTTTTGTACCTGAAACAATCTTATTTTGCACATCCATATATATTTATACTACTCCTCTGTATTCCAGAAATAGCCGAAGAAAATGTTACTGAACTATAAGAATATTTTTTAGCATTATTGCAGTTATGTACACATTTGAGCCATAATCCATTTTGCCTTACAAAGTAATATTACTTTCATTATCAAAAAGAAGATGGTTTATAACAAGAAGGCTGTATGCATTGCAGTTATTCCCCCCCCCAAAAAAAAATCTGGGACTGAATCCAGATTTAGTCATGCCTAAGGAATCAGTGAGCCAGTCATAAGTCTGGAAGCAACCAAGAGGAGGATAAATTGTGGACAAAGATGCGGAAGAAGACCTGTAGGTGGGAGATTGGTTGAAATTGTGATCCATGCAGAGGAACTGAAAACTACAACAGCCTCTTTTTATTTTTAGGGTTTATTTCCAACATGACGATTCAACGGCAGTTTTTCCCTAATGATGAAGATCAGACTGGTGCTGGCAAAGCTCTCTTGCGACTCCAAGATACGTATAATTTAGACACTGACACAATCTCAAGGGGAAATCTTCCAGGTAAAGTAAGATACAAGCATTAAAGGGAAACCATACCTCAGACAACTTCCTTGTGTTTCAGAGGGACAGAGCTCATTTGTATATGACTTGAGCTATAGAGAAGATCTAAATGGTCTCATAGTTTACTCCCCCCTCTTCTCTTCTTCTAGGATGCTCTGATTTTTAATTACAGTTTTCTGTTTTTACATACATACATACATAAAAAAAAAGAGTTTTTCAATACGGTAAAAATAAGCAAAAGGATAGAAAGTAAGAAAAAGAGAATAAAGAAAGGAATAATGATAAAAAAGGAAACGTACAATTATGCCTTCCACCCGTCTCTCTGTTGAGTAATCATTATCCTTTTCCCATCCTCTTCATACCTTTTTAGTCCCCAAATCCTGAAATCATCAATTCAGTCTTTCCTTCTTTCAACAAAAAATCCATATAAGGTTTCCAGTCTTTCAAAAAGATCTTTGTCGTTTTTTCTCTGACCAAGCTGGTTAGCTTCATGATTTCTGCAAGTTCAATTTTATAACCCAGTCTTCCACTGTGGTTATTTCATTGCTTTTCCAACTTTCAGCATACAATAATCTTGCCACAGTTACCATATACAGTATTAATTTCCCATATTCTTTTTGAATTCCTGATCCATAAAACCCAATAGGAATAATTTGGGTTTCATCGTAATATTAGTCCGCAATATCTTTTGCATCATTGTAAGGATTTGCTCCCAATTTTTTTTTTTTTGCATTTTCACAAGTCTGCCATGCATGATAAAAAGTCCCCTCTTCCTTTTCACACTTCCAACACAGGTTTGATGTTTCTTTATACATATTAGACAATTTAGCCATTATCATATCCCATCAGTACATCATTTTATAAAAGTTCTCTCTTAAATTATAGCATAATGTAAATTTAACACCAGTTCCTCACATTTTCTCCCATATATCCATATTTATATTATAATCAAAGTTTGCAGCCCATTTTACTGTACAGTCTTTTAATGACAGTTTTGTGTTGTAGCACAAACCATTAAATGCCCTGGTTACCTCAGAATTGGACTATGGTAATGCACTCTACGTGCCTCTGAAGACCATCCGGCAGCTACAGCTGGTACAAATTGCAGTAGCTCAAGCAGTAAGGGGCACTTCATGATATGACCATGTGCCCCACTGCTACACGAGCTGCATTGGCTGCAAGAAGGCTTCCAGGTGCAATTCAAGATGCTGGTCATCACCTTTAAAGCCGTTCATGGCATATGGCCTGGTTATCTGAGGGACCGCCTATCTCCAGTTGTCTCTGCCTGCCAAGTACATTTGCAAAGAGTTGGGTGTGCTCCAGGTCTCCTCTGCTAAACGCTGCCATCTTGCGGGACCGAGGAAGTTGTTGCCCCTCTGGAACAGCATCCCCCCACAGATACAAATGGCACTCACTATCCTGGGGTTACAGAAAGCTCTTAAAACCTGGCTGTGTTCCCAGGCTTGGGGTTAACAGCTTTATTAACATTTTCTTGGGACCCCTGCTGTATCTGTATGGTCTGTTTTGGGGGGGGGGGTTATTTCCATCCAAGCTTCATGCTTATACGTGATTATGTGTGTTTAATGGTTTTTAATGTTTTTTATTGTTTCTGAATTTTTCTAAACTGCCCAGAGTAATAATATATTATTAATATAATAATAATGATTAATAATAGTCATAACAATAATAATTTGTTATCATCATCACCATCCAAACTGCTGGGCAGTGATTTGTGTTTGTCCTCCAAACCATGATTGTACTATCACTTCAACTTGTTTAAAATTCTGTTTTCAAGGACAGTCACTGATTGTAGTTTGCTGGTAATGAGGTGAAGAAAAACAATTGTTTTTACTTTAAAAAAATGGTAACTAAAGATAACATATGGCAGTTTTTATGGGACCAAATGATCTCCCACATGAACTTGTTCTGTAACTAAGTAAAAGTGTGGGCATTACCATCGTAACATGTGTAAATAATAAGACATTTGGTTTACTATCATAGGTATCTTTTTTTTTTTAGTATTAAATATTTCTGGTTTTCTCTCTTGTGGTACAGAAGTTTTCATTCTGTGCTTGTTTGTTTGTTTGTTTGTTACCCTAGTCCTGCTGCTATCAGTAACTGAAGCTGAGAAGGGAATTGGATTGTATATTACTCTTTTTCCAGATCAGTGCGTAGTGCAATATATCTGGTCTAGACTGGTCTAGATCAATATATTGGTCATTTTAAGAGATTGAATATCTTCAAAGAAAGAAGCTTTTTTCCAAGATTTCTCATTTCTCAGCGTATTTTTTGTCTTAAGAAAATGGTCTAGGATCCTTGTATTTTTGAAGGTGGCTGAGAATAAGAGAGGAAAACTATTGAGTAGTATTTGTATCAAGATTATTCTCCCACCAAGCCCACTGTAACATTCAGGGTCAGGTGCAAATGATGTTCCTCATGTGATTTGAAACTTGCAATTGTTTTTTTTTCCCCAGATTTGCTTTGACAGGACTTGCTTCCCTTTGATCTTCTGTTTTTTTAGAGGCCAGTTGCTCTTGCACGATGAAAGGCATATCTACCCTGTGTGTTAAACATTCTGTGTGAAAATGCTCCCCCTCCCTTTCTCAAAGCCATTAGATAGACTCTGTCACACGATTCTGTTGGGATTGGTAGAACTTAGGAAATTGAAAAAAAAGCAGGAGAGCGCTTTTAAAAAGTCTTTTGGTCATCTAAAATCTTTACTAATCAAACTTTCAGTAATAGATGCACCACTGAATTATATTTAGGAATATCATGTTAGAAAAATGCAATATTAACGTAAATGCAAAATTACAGAAAAGTTTCCAGTTTAGAACGCTTTATCTGAAAAATTATATTTGAATATCCAGTTCATTGCAATCCTTGCAAAATGAAAAATGTTCAGTAGAGAAAATAGTTAAATAACTACAGTAGTCTATCTAGTGTTCTTAATGAGGAAATAAGAATTAAACGGTGTAGCTGCAGAAAGAAAGCATAAGTGCAAAATCACAGGATTTCAAGAGGTTTTTAACAGCTGTTGCTGGATTCTTATTCCCATCAGGAGTAAAACATAAGGCATTTCTAACAGCTGAAGATTGCTTTGAGTTGGGAAAGATTGCGTACACTGAAGCAGACTACTACCATACTGAATTGTGGATGGAGCAAGCTCTGAAGCAGTTGGATGAGGGAGAGGTTTCTTCTTCTATCAACAAAATTTCTGTTCTCGATTACTTGAGTTACGCCGTGTACCAGCAGGGGGATCTGGACAAAGCGATGATTCTCACCAAACGGTTACTTGAACTGGGTAGGTTAATTTTTCTTTTATTCAGCATGTTTGCACTGCTTTTGTTCCACACATTTTCCACTTGGATGTACAGTCTTTTCAAACTAATTGAGGCAATGGAGTGAAGGACAGAATGCTGCTGGGAATCACTGTAAGTACAAATGGTTTAAGGAAGCATTAATTTTTTGGCCATCTTTTGCCATCACTGTACATGTCATTTGCTTCTGTGAGTTAGGTATTTATACGTATGAAAATGTGCATATATTCCAGCTGACATAAGTGGATTAGATGCTGATATATTCAGATTTCATCAGGCCTTAACGATGACAACTAAACCCAAAAAACAAGTACAAAATCTCTTAAAAATAGCCTTCCTTAAGTGAGTGAAACAGTCATCTGCATGCTTTTCCAACAGATCCAGAGCATCAGAGAGCAAATGGAAATTTGAAATACTTTGAATACATCTTGGCTAAAGAAAAAGAAGCAAACAAGTCTGTTGCCGGAACAGATGAGCAGACTGGAAAAGAAGTAAAAACTCAGAAAAGAGGGCCTCCCAAAGATTATCTGCCAGAAAGACAGAAGTATGAAATGTTGTGCCGTGGTGAAGGTCTTAAAATGGTAGTTGTCCCTTACATGCAATACCAGTATTACAGAATACTTGTTTATGAAAAGTATGCATTGGGTTACTAACACTTGACACGTCATTTCAAACTTTTAGACTCCTAGAAGACAAAAGAAATTGTTTTGCCGTTATTATGATGGGAACAGGAACCCGAAGTACATACTAGGACCTGTCAAGCAAGAGGACGAGTGGGACCGCCCTCGGATTGTTCGCTTTCTTGAAATAATCTCTGATGGAGAAATAGAAACTGTCAAAGAACTTTCCAAACCAAGGGTAAAGAATCTAAATTGTCCACACTCTTTAAACAATGTGACTATGAATAATTTCCTTGCCCCAACTCTTGCTTCTTGATAGCAGCTTTCGGTGCCATGCTAAATATTCTCTTGCAGTCCCTGATCTTAATGGCATCTTCATCTTATTTGTGAAATACAGAGGAGCTATTGCTTATCTGGTTAGGCAGTGGCAGAATAGATAGTCTGACTTAGTTTTCTCTGAACAATTGTTGCTTGTCCAGCAGTTATGTTAGATAAAATGTAGGCATGCTTTGTTGGAAGGCTGTTGTAAAAAGCAGTAATGAAAAGCTTGAGGGTACTTTACTATAGGTGAACTGGTAAATATTACTACCATTCGTAATATTTTTAATTTTTGTAATGCTTTCCCTTTGCCAAGACAAATTCTAATAGTAGATTCAGATATAATTCTAATGATAATATTAGATAATTGTATATGTGATTATTTCTGTACAGTAGTGTATATTCTTATTCCTCTATGACTAAATTATCATGCAGCAAGTTATTAGAAGGTATGTCTGATTGGTCCATACAGTATCAAGGCATTTTTTGAAGAGATTTTGGCCTACTAAAAGTTTAAGGAAGCCTGGATTTAAGATTCTGAATTGGAAAGTTGTCAGTAAAGTTTTTCTTCTTGTCACCTGTATCAGATAGGAGTTCTTTTATAGGAATCCAAAGACTGCCTTTCTTTGGAAAGAGGAAATTTTAGAAATGATGCATTATTTAACTTATGATGCAGCTCCATCCTTCTACATTGAGATTAGCTTCTGATGTGCTTCTCTTTCTTTGCCCATGTCACTCCATAAGCAGTTTTGTGTATGTGCTGGCTCAGCCAGTGGCACTTCTGTGAGTTCGAAGTTGTGCTTTGATCTAGCTGGCTTTTCTCAGTGATCTCTGTGGGTGATTTTTCCCTGCTTTTATTTGAGGGGCACCAGGAAGGTAAGTGTGTACGGTGCTCTTTTGCACTCTGTAAGATCTCCCCACTTCAGAATGAGAGTGCAGCGGCTTGCTGCTTAAAGAAAGGCCCAGATTGTTTCCTTCTAGTGTACTACAAAAATGCAGCATTGGCCCAGCAAAAGATTTCAGTACTGCATTGTGCTTAATATTACTATTTTTGTTATTCTTATTTGCTTTGTATTCCACGTTTCTTGTCTGGCGGTGGTGGTTCTTGTTCCTTAATGAAAGAGAACCCTCCTGGAAGTGGGGCTCTGCCCTAGGCTTCTGAATGGTCGGATTAATGTGATGCAATATATACATTGTAATGCAACTATTCTGATTGGTTCGCTTCACAGCTGAGGCGAGCCACCATTTCAAACCCCGTAACGGGAGTCTTGGAGACTGCACATTACAGAATTAGCAAAAGGTAAGACTTTACTTGCCATACGTTCCATCCTCATAATGAGGCCTTCTGTGGTGCTCATTTCTGTAGAAAGTGGCCAGAAAAAGAAAGCCGGTTTAAAAGTTTTCTGGTCATTTGTGCTATTCACAGACACTGTAACACTCTGTTACTGCTGAGTTTCTCAGACACTTCTTGTAACCAGAAGTTTTGTCCTTATTCGCTTATTTAGGGTATGTTTCTAGTCTATTTCTACATGCCTGGTATAACTTACGAAGAGATTTCGTGTTGCTTTCTGCCTTGTGGTTTGAAAGTTTTCCCATCTGTCTAGGTTCTTTTTGTTTTGGAATGATATTTTTCATGATGATATGGGCATGAACAATAATTTGTTTACCAGTATGCAGAGTTTTCTGCTTCCTGTGTACTGCAAATTGGGTTTCTGATATTAAAATCTGAACTGCTTCTGTATATCCATTGCAACACCAACTGTTATTCTGCCCTTCTATGGTTAATTCCTGTTTGGCTTTATTGGAGCCATGTATACTGTTAAGTCTAGCTTGGTATAGATTTATATAATGCTTGAATCTCAAAATACCCTATTTGCTCACATGAATTCCTCTTATCGCCACTGCTAGTTATTACTCACTTGTTCCATATATAACTACTGAAAATGGGATGCCCCCTATGTGCCTACACAATTTGAATAATTTAAAATTATAAAATAATTCTATCCTGCTCCTGTGTGGAACTCCAACGTGTCTCCTATACTGGGAATTTCCAATCTCTCTGGCTAAAATCCAGCTCTTATGCTGGTTCTGATCAGACATTGTTATAGAGACAAAATGAAATGTGTTTTTGTTTAGAGACTTTTTGGTTTTGTTAATTCATTCCATTTATTTGTTCCATTTTAAATGCCTCCCCCACTTTTTATTTGAAAACAATTTCTTAGCGGGGATAGAATATTTACAGATATTTATAGCATATCCTCTGGGCCTGTCAATTATTAGAATACCCTAACTTTCAGAAAGCTTAAATATGTAACCTATTATTTTTTTTCAAAAAATACTCAACATTGCACACCCATTTTAAGAAAGAATAACTGGAGGCAGTGGGAGAAATGAAGAGTATTTAACTTCTGGATCCTAAGACGTCCTCTGTGAAACTTGGCAGATACAAGTGGCTTGCATAAGCTTTCCATTTGGGGAAGAAAAAGTGAAAGGACAATCTCACCAAATTTGATTCAACCAATCGAAATAAATTGAGACATAGCAGTAGCTACTGCAATCCTTTAAGCGTTCCTGCTGATCTGAGCATTACATTCCATCCAGACCAATCGGAACCCTCCCAATTGCCTGTGGCTTGGCCCAGATGCTTGCTACTAGAGTAAGCTCTTGTCCTTTCTCTTTTTTTTTTTTTCCGTAGCTGAGCCGAGCTACTGTGCATGACCCTCAGACTGGGAAACTGACCACAGCACATTACAGAGTCTCTAAGAGGTAAGGGGAGACTGGTATGTCTGAACTACTATGGGATTTCTCTATCAGCGGTTCATGTCAAAGGTTGGGAGTGGGATCCTTGGAATGTTTAAAAGAGGACGCTGTCAGATGTAAGTGCTAACCCAAATTAAGTTGTTGAAGCATGTCCTTCACTCTCTTTCATTGAAATCAGTGGGGCTTTCGTGCTCTTTAAGCCAGTTGGTGCATTCTGGGTATTTCTTCTCTGCATGCTCCTAATAAAATTAATATCCTGAATTGTTTCATCTTAAACACAGTCCATGTGAATTGCCCAACCTGGTGCCTGGACGGGGGAGGATATACTGTACCATCTGTTTGCTTTTTAGTATGGTGTCACAACATCTACGTTAATTTTAAGATTTCTTAAGAAGCACATGACAAACAGGAAACCATATGTGATAATGATAGCTTGAAATTCCTAGTTCAACATCTATTTTTAAATAGGGAGTGCGCAAAATATACATGAACCTTAGCTACCTTTTTAAAAATAAATTGCAGAATATTTGCAAAGAGGTGTTTTAATAAGCCACTGAATGTGGAATATTATTTTTTTACTGTTTCTTCCTTTTTTTTTTTTTTTTTTACTGTTCAGTTTAAATCTGATTTGGTGAAATACTACATACGTTGAGAAAACTTACAGCAGTACATTGAAAGCTAAAATTTTCCAAAGCAGAAGCTGCGTTGGCAAAACTAACAAGGATGTTAGAACAATTCCTTGATTTTTTTGAAAAAACACACCCACTAGGAACCCAAAATAACTGCCTCTTATAATTTTAAGAGAAGCCCACTTTCTTTGCCCAGGCATTCCAGTCACTTTTTCCTAGCTAACACTTTCCATATTATAGTATGTCCTTGTTAATGACAGGACTACTGTTCATTGTGAAGTATGAGCAGGCTGTATAAACTGGCCCAGCGTTCTGAGCCAAGCCGTGTGCTGTATCAGAATAATGTAGTCAGTCTAGCTCAGCTTTCTACAAGATGCCACTAAGGATGTATGCTTTCTACAAGATGCCACTAAGAAACGTCCAGTTTCTTCTCTAATGAAACTCTCCTGCTCTTTAAGCAAACTAAGAAATCCAGTTTCTTCGCTACTGAAACTCACAATTTCAGGGTAATGTTGGTTGAAGCAGTAGTGAGTAATTGGAGGTAACTAGTAACAGCTTTATCAGGAAAGTGTTGCAGCATATCCAGATATTCACTGATTGAAGCAGGATTGAAACCAGACTGCTTCCAAATGCACACAGGGAGCATGTGAAGGTTCATATTGGATAAGGTGCTCCTCAGATATGCTAGATGCGGTCATTTAGCACTTTGTGAATGTAATAACCACTGTTTTAAAGTGAGTCTAAAAGCAGGTCAGTTGTCAATGCAATCCCAGAATGTTTAGAAAGCCAGTTCTGTGCTGGTTATTGCTGTGCTCTGTTATGCCAGGACCATACATTGAATTATAGTCTCATAGAGATATACCGGGATCAAATCCTATTTAAATCAATGGGACTGACTTCTGAGTATATACTGTGGATGGACAAATTGTAGGTTGCTGATGCCCAACAGTATAGTATTACTGTTTTGATGGAGCTATCTTATTTTGTTCTCCGTAAGAAAGCAGTAGTCTGAGAAAACATTAATTTTGTAAAGTTTAGTTGCTAGGAGGTATTGAACTGTCACCAAGCTGCTCATTGGTTAAAAATGGAGCATGCTACATACTCACTACTACAAACACCTTGGTTGCTATAAACTTACTTTCCTTCTTTAGGAGATAACTCTTGTATTTGAAGTAATCTCATCTTGTTTTGCTATAAGAAATTCATTTTTTGTCTGCTTTTGTTTCATATACTAACAGTGCACTACACTAACAGTATGCCAGCAGAATACTAACAGGTACATTAACTGAGCATTTTTTAAAAAATCCATTCTATATTCAACGATATTTCCTCCATACTCTTGGAGATTCTGTAATCTCTGTTGGATCATACTCTCTTACTCTTGATTAGAGATTTGTTGTAATCCTATGAAAAGGAAGACAGTAAATCTGCCGGAGTAAAGATATGACTTCATCCTTCCAAACCAGCAGAATGTGCTGAATTTCTCCAGTTTCTCCATCAGTGGTTGCTGATGGTTTGTAAAAGTATGTTGGGTTCACTTGCAGCTTTGGGTCATTCAGTCTTTTTGAAATGTACACCCCAGAATACTTGGTCATTGGTGATAATAAATTACCAGATATAAGGCAACAAGCATTGCCATCACATTTTACATAGGAGTCCTCTGCTTTTAACAGCAATGCCGTATACAAGCATACATCTGACAAGTATAGCTTCCACATCTTGAAAGATTTTTTTTATCAGTTCCTAGTTGCTAAAGAAGAGCTATAAGTAGGGTAATGAAAAGAGAATATAATCTGAAAGAACAAAAACAGTAACATAAAACCTAGCTTGGAAAAAGGTGGTCTGAAACAAAAAACTTCAGACTAAAACACTTTCTATTAAAAAAAAAAAAAAGACCTGATTTCATCAGAGAAGGTAGTGGTTGGTCAGGAAGAAAGACAATTTTTTCACAGATTTCCCAGTTTGAAGTACAGTGGTACCTCGGTTCACGAACTTAATTCGTTCTGTGACTCTGGTCGCGAACCGAATTGGTCATGAACGGAATCAAATTTTCCCATAAGGTTCAATGTAAATACGGTTAATCCGTTCTGACCCTTATGAATTTGGTCACCAACCGATTTTTGATCACGTCCCAAATCAAATTTCCCTATAAGGTTCAATGTAATTATGGTTAATCTGTTCTGAACCATATGTTTGTTTTTTTTTAAAACCACAAAAATATGACACAAAGTACAGTACGAAGAGAGAGAACACTAACCTTGCTCGACGTGACTTCTGGCGTGGAGGACAGGAAGGCGGGTGGGGAGGCGGTTACTGCTTGGAGGGAGAGTCCCCCTCCCTACAGGAAGCCACGACCACGTGTCATGGGAGGGAAAATGGCCGCGGATCCTGTTCGTAACCCGATCCGGCGTTCGCGAATGGAGGCAAAATTTTGCGACCGGAGCTGTTCGTGAACCGAATTGTTCGTGAACAGAAGCGTTCGTGAACCGAGGTACCACTGTATATATAGCTGTGATGTCAGTTTTTTTCCCATTTAAATTAATACTTCTTGTGGACTCTGCTTTTTAAGTAGAGAAGAGACTATATACTTCTCTGCTTGAAACAATATCCCCTGTCATTCTAATCTTAACTAGAAATGGAAATCAGTGATGAATATAAATTTATAAACATGGCTACTATCTTAACCACTACTTTGCAGGTAAGTACAAGTAAAGATCAATGAAATGGTTTGAGGATGACTGTAGTGTGTCCTGGCAAAAGCGCACACCCAAGTCTCTGCAATGTGGAACTAAAAAAAAGTAGTTTAGTAGCTGTTTATTAAAAGTACTCCGCCATTTACAAACATCTCGCAAGCACAAAACAGGATTTAGTCAATCCAATCATTGAGGTGGTTGTGAATTTTTATATAAAACTACTTTTAGATACTTCTTTCCTGGAGAGGCTGGAGAGGCATCTTTATTTTCATAGCCAAGAAGAGATGTCTTTATTTTCACAGCTGGTTGAGCAGCTGAATCCATATGTTTAGTGTTCAAGTATATGTTATGATGTGCAAAAGAAAAGAAAAGGAAGTTTGTTTCATAGCTCTCAGTAGAGAGATGGCAATTATGAGAAGAATTGGATACAGAAGTACATAGTTAATGCTTTTTTCCTTTTTCAGTATAGTTAATGGCAAAGATACTATGTTGCTCTAAAGCAGTAGTGTAATCCTTTTTCTCATACATGCACCATATGGGATCCTGTGTTCGCTCATTTACTCCACTCACGTTACACCAGAAATCCCATACAGAAAGTAATAAATTCATCACAGAATATATTGTCCCCAAAGAACTGCAAATTCCTGTTGCAATGTGGTGGACATCATGCTATCTGAAGTTTGACTCAGAAGGTATTTTTTCTACTTAATCAAGGATGGCCTCCAGCTAAAGGAGACTAATAACAGTAAATGTGAAACAGTGTGCAGAGTTAAAAATATTTCTTGTAAATCACATTTAGGTTAAGTCTTATAGACTTCTTTGCACAATTAAAAATAGTTTCTGATTAGTCATGAAAATTAATACTCAGATCTTACTGTTCAGGAATAATATTCTAATTTCATTTTTAGTGCCTGGCTTTCTGGATATGAAAACCCTGTAGTGGCACGCATAAATACAAGGATACAGGATCTAACAGGGTTAGATGTTTCCACAGCAGAGGAGCTCCAGGTGAGTTTATAAAACAAATAAAAGTATGTGACTGACCACACTAGCATAGCTCCAAGAAGGATTGAAAAACATCAAATCTCCACACTTTTTCTAAGTTGAGGATCTTGTCTTCATTGTCATATAGCCCTAATCTTGTATTTCATTGGCGTTGTCCAAATACATGGTATTCATCATAGGTAAACTGCTAGAACCTGTTTTACTCATCAATTTTATGTTTTTTTGTTCTTTTCTTAGAGAAAACAGAAGGCAAAACAGCAAAAGTTCATTATATACTGCCCCAAACCGTTCTTCTTAAGTGATTTTTTTCATTTTTTTTTAAAAAAATAGAATTTAATTGATGCCAACGCTTAAATATATAATCAATCCCAGTTCAGAATTTTCACTTTATGAAGTTCCAAGAATAAAAACAAAATCTTCCATATTAAGTGTTTTATCTGTATTAAGTGTTTGCATCTGTAAAGGCAGCTGAAATAAAATGTTTGGACTGTTGCATTTATGTGTTATTTGCAAGTCTCCTCAAGTCTGCAGTGCTGCTGAATAGAGCATGCTTCAGCTTTTGCAATTGCCAGTATATCACTTTAGCATGCTGGTTGGGGAATTCTGGGAGTTTCACATATCTTAAAGTCACCAAGGTTGAGAAGCACTGCTTTAGGGAGACTTGTTCACTCTGAAGACTTAAGCTGTTCTACTGTCTTTTAGCCAAATTTCACCCTAGAAATGAACCAAGTGTATGAGATCACATCTTAGATGTTTTACTGGGTATTTGTGCTTCTTCTACTGTAGGTAGCCAACTACGGAGTAGGAGGCCAGTACGAGCCTCATTTTGATTTTGGAAGGGTAAGTCTTGGTTTGCCTTTGTGCTTCATATGTGCTGTGTTTCTTTTTTCCAGGTAGCAAATTATGGAGTGGGAGGACAATATGAACCCCACTATGACTTTGCTCGGGCAAGTAAAATGATGGGTGAAGAAAACTTTTGCAGAGTTTAGGCTTTTTGGGCACTGGCAAAAATGTCTTGTATCTGTATAAAATTTGGGCTATGGAGTCGTCTAATCCATCGGAATGGATAAAGCCTCTTAAACCACCATTTGAACTATAAAAAGAGAGCCAATTGCAATTCACTATTAAGTGAAAGAAAGAGTTAAAAGGGTCACTTCATAAAAACTGCTTCACAGAAAAAAGGTTTCTGACCCATTTGGAATAATGATGAAGCAACTTTATGTTGCAGTATCAGCGGCATATAGATAAACCAGCAGTGAGCTTTTTTGCTTTTAACTTAGCTTTAACTTTAATTTAAAAATATTAGAGTGCAGGTGTATTCTTTTTTTCGAATTTAGTCATTAAAACAATCACAGTTCGCACCTCTGGTTTAAAGTGTTGCACTGATCAAAAAAAAAAAAAATCAAATGATTTTGAAGTGTCAGTATATCTGCATTTTTAATGCCTGTTTGCATTTTTTTCTTAATGAACTATCTTTTAATCCAAAGATGCATGAAGTGACAGCAGATAAATTCAGATGGTGATTTACTGAACATTGTGTAAAGTAACATTTTCAATTAACATTTTTCTTGAACCAACCTCTCAGACAGTAATTTAAAATTTCTTGCCTTAACACAAGATAAAACTTTGATTCACTCTGTTGCTTGAAAACCTCTGATGTACTTTACAAATCAACAGCATAACTTGCAGTATACATTTTTGTGTTCATACATGAATTTAATTTCGTCCTAATATTTTTGTAATGCACCTATGAATTTCTGTACAGTGTTAAGTTGTAAATTCCACTATGCTACATAGTGCCCAATTTATTTTATTTTACTATTTTATTTATTTAATGAAATTTTTATTCCAGCCACTAACAGAATTTGTCAGGGCTGCTTACAGCAAAATAGTGATTCATAAGAAAGAAAACCAGGAAATGTAAAGTCAGTGTTAAAACTGTCAGTAGAAGATAAATGCAATAAAGCAGCAGTGGCCGAAATGTTATGAATCAAAAGATACCCAGCATCTATAGCTTCTAAAACGATGAAGATTAAAAAAATAGCAAATAGAAGGTTTAAGGCTGGTTCCAAAAATATTAGAGTGCAGGTGTCAAACAAACTTCTCTGGGATGAATAAGTAATAGTAAACCACCACTAAAAAGTTTCTCTACTCCTGGAGGAGGGCTTCTAAAGAAGATCTGTGCTGGAAAGTATTCATAGAGAAGGGTTTCCTGCAGGTGAGGTTGTTCCAAGCCATATAAAGACTAAAAATAAAAGGGTGGAAGGTATTGTGTACTTAATAGTACTTATGGAAGAAGCGCTGCAGACTATTTTAAACGTGGGCATATGAAAGTAATTAGGTTTTACCAGCATGAAAAAGTTTATCTTGTAATTCTAGGATGAAAGACATCCTGTTTGCATTGGCATAACTTGCTTAAGCTGTCAAGTATAATTTAGGTATTGGGTTGACTTGAATTGTAGTTGGTGGACAGCATACAATCCCTTGTCTGGATTTCTTTAAATTATTTTTAGATGTAGGAGAGGCTGCTTTATAGGAGCTCTAGCACACTGGAAACTACATAAAGAGATTTGCATGAATCTGCCCTGTTTACTGACGATTGCTTCTTCATGGGCTTTCTGAAAAAGCTCCCCTGCTTTAGAGAAGTATTCCTTCAGTAATGCCGGTGTTATTGGAATAATAGTATCTTAAGTAGACTTTACATCACCAGTTTGACTGTACAACCAGTCAAATTTGGCCAAATGCATAAAGCAATAGAACAGGTTTTAAAAATGTCAACAGGAGATTAAAGACAATTGCATAATGAATTCTCCAAAACACACCAAATCTTGGAAAATGGTAGAAGATTATCCATGCTCTGTAACGGGCATTAATAATGTGGTGGCTCAAAATGGCTGGAATTTTATGAGATTGTCAAAAAATGAAACATTTCAGTGACCTCATGCAAAGACATCAAAAATGCAGAGCGTGTTACTAAATATCTCTAGCATTGTTGGTTTGGGGAGAGGCATTGTTGGGATGGGTTTCAAAAAAAGTTGCTGATCAACTTCATGAACCCAGGCTCTCTTATCCAACTCTAAATAGAAGAGAGCTTTCAACAAGTAAGTGGTGCATTTAAAGAGCTTGTCCCTTGAATATAATGTTCAGGAATAACAAAAGCATACTTTGTGTCTTAAGAATTTGGTGTGCTCACTATATAACCCAGCTATTCAAAAGATTTATCACCCAAATAGGAAAAATTTAACTTCAAGGAGAAAACCCTGCTACACTTTTTTCTTACTTTTCATACATTCCACGAAGAATTATATTCAGAAATGTTTCTCCTGTGTGCCATTGTTGTTTTACTCATAATACCATCTATGTCTTTGAACACAGAAAGATGAACCAGATGCCTTTAAAGAGCTGGGTACAGGCAATAGAATTGCTACGTGGCTATTCTATGTAAGTAAGATAAGATACTAGGATATCCAAACTCAATAATGCAGTCAAAGAATTTATCTCAGTGAGACAGAAAATATGAGTTGCTGAAGAATACACAGAGTTTTTTGTATTGTTCCAATTTATGTTATGGCACCATAGAAGTACAGGTGTTTTATATAGCATCATGGGTTACATTTTTTATTTTTTTTATTTTAAATTTTATTAAGTTTTCCACAAAAGTTAAAATACAGAAAAATCAAGGGGGGAAAAAAGGGGAGGGAAGAAAAGGGAGCATAAGAAAAAAAGAGTAGCTTCCGACTTCCCTTGGTACAGGTATAGATAGAGAATATATTCGCCTCTTACTCTAATATCTAAAAATTTACATAGTAAAAAATAGTTTTTAATCTAATATTCAGAAAGATTCCTAAAAATTAATCTATTTGAATAATACATATAATTTGTACAAGATATTTCTATAACATCAATCAGCAAATCCCAAAATCAAAGTTGCATGTTTTTGAGTATCAAGCAAAAAGTCTAAGAGTGGTTTCCAATCAAAGACAAAGTTAGACAGTGCCCTGTCTTTGAGCAAAGCAGTAAGTTTCCCCATCTCAGCCAATTCCATTAATGTCAGTGTCCATTCTTCAGCAGTAGGTATTTGTATATCTTTCTATTTTTGCACATATAAAAGTCTCGCCGCAGTTATCATATAAAGAAATACATTTCGATGTTGTCTTTCCACTTGTTTATCCATCATACCTAAAAGAAAAGTCTCTGGGTTCAGTTGCAAATCTGTTTTCAAAATCTTTTGAATCAAAGTGCATATCATTCTAATATTTCTTAGCCTTTTCACAAGTCTACCATAAGTGATAGAATGTGCCTTCACAATGATTACATTTCCAACAGACATTTGAGATACCTTTATATATCTTTGACAATTTATCTGGTATCAAATGCCAACAGTACATCATTTTATAAACATTTTCTTTTAACCTATAATCAAGACTAAACTTTAACCCTTGGTTCCACATATTTTCCCACTGGTCTAACATTATATTATATCCAAAGTTTTTTGCCCATTTAACGATACAATCTTTAACATATTCATCTTCCAAATTGATCTTTAATAGAGGTTTCTGCATTTTAGCAGTAAGACATCATTAATACACGAAGCGTATTCAAACTCAGTTTTCTCAGTGGTAAATTCATAATTGTTCTTATCTAATTTAAATCTTTCCAGCAACTCTGCATACATAAACCATTGGCAAGCAAAACCTTCCAATTCTAATTCCTCCTCAGGTTAGGCCCTCCTTCAGAAAACGATAAGAGAGTTGCATACGTCAACGATGGTTGCTTAACCATCATTTCTCTTCTGTAGAAAGCTTCTTGAGGTGACAATTATAGAGGAATTTTTGGAAACAGTCTTACCTTATATTTATTCCAAATTCTCAATATAGAACATCTGATAAAATGATTCTTAAAATCAACGTTAACTTTCACTTTATCATACCATAAATATCCATGCCATCCAAATCTTCACTCATGTCCTTCTAATTCCAATAACCTCTTGTTTTGTAAAGTCATCCGTTCTTTCATCCATACCAGACAACAAGCATGAAAGTATAACTTTAAATCTGGAAGACCTAGCCCACCTCTTTCTTTGGCATCCTGTAAAAGTTTATATTTTATTCTTGGTTTTTTACCTTGCCACACGAATTTAGAAATATCTTTCTGCTATTGTTTAAATGGTACATCATTTGTCAATATCAGTATTGTCTGAAAAAGAAAAAGCATTCTAGGTAAAACATTCATTTTAATTACTGAGATTCTACCTAACAATGATGGTTGGAGCTTCCACCATCTTAATAGGTCCTTTTTAATATCATTCCAGACTTTAACATAACTATTTTGATATAGCATACAATTCATATTAGTCAATGTAACTCCCAAATACTTAATCTTTTTTTCAATTTTAAAACCGGACTTCTTCATCAATATTTCTTGATCATTCATACTCATATTCTTAACCAACATCTTTGTTTTTTGTCTATTTACCTTAAATCCAGCAAGTGCACCAAAATCTTTCAATTTCTTCATTAAACATTCAATTCCATTTTGAGATTCCTGTAGAATCAAAACTAAATCATCTGCAAAAGCTCTTAATTTAAAGACTTCTTTTTTGATTTGTAAACGCTTAATATTCGCATCTTATCTAATATCTCTGTTTAACACTTCCAAGACTAAAATAAAGAGTAGAGGTGACAGGGGACAACCCTGTCATGTCCCCTTTTGTATATCACATGGTTTGTAAATTCATCATTAACAATAATACTTGCCTTTGGGGAAGTGTATATCGATTTAATCCCTTGCAGAAAATTCTCGCCAAAGTCCATATCTTCTGAAACTTTAAACAGGAACGACCAGTTCAAATTATCAAAAGCTTTCTCTGCATCCAAAAAGATCAGTGCTGCTTGCTTTTTATTATGATGTTGTAAGTATTCTATTATACCTAATACAATACTTACATTGTCTCTCAATTGTCTTTTAGGTAAGAAGCCACATTGATCTTCATGTGTAAAGTCTGATAAAATCTTTTTCAATCTCTCTGCTGGTATTGATGTGAAGAGTTTATAATCGTTATTTAACAAAGAGATCAGTCTATACTTTTTAGTCATAGTTGGTTGAGTTACATTTTTACAGGTGAATGGAATGGACTGATTTTTTAAAAACTGTGTCCCTAGCAAGATATCCCTTATTGTAAATATCCTGTAAGAACATAATAGGTGCACTTGATCAAATCAAAGGTCATCCCATCCTGCGCTATGTGTACCAGACCATGTTGGTAGGCATATCCTGAGTCAGAGCATTGGCACATTTAGTTAAGGCTGTCAACTCTAAATGATAGCACTTCTGTGAAGTCTGTCAAGCAGATAGCTGCACTTTCCACAGTACGGTACTTCAATTTTAACTTAATTGAAGATTTAGAACTTTCTACATGCAAAACATTTGATTTACCATTGTGCTGTGGACTAAGCCATTGTTCTGTTATCATGATCACCAGCCAAACGGTTCTGGGAAACCCGTCAAGGAGGCACGAGCAACAGATTTCCTCCTCTATTTTTTTTTCAGTGAGTAGGTATTGAAAGTCATATTGGCTCTGATATTGGAGGTATTCATAAGAAGGGGCCATTGATAGTCTCATGTGCACTTCCTTTAGCCTGTCCTAAATCTATCATTCAGCTTCATTGGAAGATCTCAGTTCTAGATTTGAAAAATCTCTTCATTGACTTTCCTTATAACTGTCATGTCCCTTTTTGTTCAATTTTTCCTCGTTATGATGTTATTTCAGATAATACATTACTTTGGTTATCATTTTCTGCTCCTTTTCTGGTCTTACAATACTTTTATGGCAATCACAAAAGCACAAAATACACTAAATCAAGTTATACAGTAAGCTTTACAACAACGTTGAGATGTTGGTGGTTTTATTTTTATTCTGATTTCCCCAACATGGAATTTGTCTTTTTCAGAGTAAATGCCCATAGAACAAGCATGTTCTTTGAGTTTTCCACCACAATCTCAAAGGCTTTCCCTTGGTCCATAACCCAACAAAACAGTTTCCATCAGCATACATATGGTCAGTATATATGTACTCCTGTGGATACTGAACTGTATTTGCCATCTTCCCAAGTAAAGAACTTTTGGAGCCTTTTGTCATCCTTGAATATTGTTTTCTTTCAGTTAGCATAAATAATTTGGTGCCATCAAAACTCTGCCTTCTTGTTTACCAGATCATTAGTGGAATCTCTGGGATTACTTTTCAATTATGCTTAAAAGAGAGTTGTCAATGGATAGTCACTCTTTCTCCTTTTCAGATGAGTGATGTGGCAGCAGGAGGAGCGACCGTATTCCCTGAAGTCGGAGCTAGTGTTTGGCCAAAGAAGGTAAGCAGAAGATGTGCACGTAAGGTCACCATCGCTGACGATTCTATCCACTTACCTCATAAAGGTTGTGGTGTCTTTTCCTTTTTGCTAACAATCAATACAGAAAGATAGAGTTGAGTTTTGGAAGTAACACTTCTAGAGGAAATATAAGACAGCTGCAGGCTATTAGGCCTCCTCATTAATGCCACTGTGTTTTTCTTACCATACATTGGCCCTTCAGGATTCTATATGCCTTCTTCTGATAACATCAGAAGCTGTATCAGCTGCTTGAGTTGCCAGGTCAGGAAGCAGTTGTAACAGCTCCTGTTTTCTGAGCCTTCACCTTTGATGTTGGCAGTCTGTAGTACCAGTCATGGCCTGCCCATTTGCTTTCTCTTTTCTCTGAGCCTGGTGCTTAATCAGTCTTTCAGCTACAGTTAGCTTCTTTTAATTAATCTAAGACGTGGTGGGCTCCCCTTTACTTGGGAGGCCTGGTTCAGGTGGAGGTTTAGACAGCCATTTGCCAGGATTGATTTAAGTTCCTGCCTTGAGCTTGAGCATAGTTACAGTATAGGAAATCCACAGGGCCACAGTTGTTGTAAGGTATGAAATTGGACTTTTAAGGCAGGTATGTAGAAGCAGTCTTAGATTCCTCTGAATAATGAAAGCCATTACATGTTTTCCATTAAAAAAGAATAGGAAGCTATTTAGAGGTACATATGAATAGTTATTCCACATGCGTTCTTTTCTTTCTTCTGTTGCAGGCTTTGATGCAACAGTCCTGCGGCTTATGAAATATAAGGGAAAAGAGTCTTAATGAGCCCTAGAATTTTCATATTAAAGGATTTGGGACTGTTGTCACTTTTAATGAAATTGAAAGTGAACTAATGCCAGCTGTTTAAACTGGGATGAGAGGAATGTAGCCAGAATGTGTAAACCATTTTGTTTTGAACCATTTCATGGGTAAAATTTCACCAGCCTTTTATTTTGAGTTGCTCTGAGCATTTTGTGCTTGAGATGAATCCTTTTGTGAAAATTCACACTTGAAATCATTTGAAATGAAATACAGGTAGTCCTTGCTTAACGACCATTTGTTCAGTGACTGTTGGATGTTATGGTGGCACTGAATGAATGGTAGTTATGCCCAGTCCCCAAAGTTACGGCCGTTGCAGTACCTCCACGGTCACATAATTAAAATTCGGGCACTTGGCAGCCGACCCACACTTACGACTGCAAGGGCACTTCAACTCCCCCATCCACCTATCTCTCCTCATCTCTGCTGTGGCTAACCTGCACTCCACCACCTCTGTCAGCCCTGCTGCCCTGTGCTCTGATTCCAAAGCTTCACAAGAAAGCCATGCACAATTTGGACAAAGTTGCATGTGTCCTTGGGAAGAAGGCCTGGCATGGCCAGCAGCTGCCTCAAGAAGGGCCATGCTGGGTGCGCCTTGTCGGCAGCAGGAGGAAGAAGATAGCGAAGGTCAGCAGGGGATAGCAGGGCTGGCAGAGGCAGCCAAGTGCAGGGTGGCCAAAAGGGCAGAGACGGGGGGGGGAGTTGAAGGGGAGGCATCCCTTACCTTACCAAGGCTTAGGGCTGGGAGGGACCAAGCCAGGAATGGCTTGAATTGGGGTGGGTCCTCACCTAATGACTGGGTGGGATTTGGTTAATGACAACAGTGGGGAGTGCCGGGATTGCCATTGCTAAGTGATACAATCACATGACGTTGCGCTTTACGACCGCATCACTTAGTGATGGAATTTCTGGTTTAACCTAGTTCACGGAAGACTCTGTATTTTGCACATCTCCTAAAATGTAGCATTTGAGGAATACTAGAAACGAAGGTAGGGAGTGATGGACAGTGCTTTGCCACATCCTTTCAGCCACTTGGGGAGTAGTTACTTTTTGTACGTCCCCTTTAATCTTGCATTTTTCAGAAGTTAACCACAAAATGAGGTGCTGCTACTTTGTGTTTTACCAGGGAACAGCGGTATTTTGGTACAATCTTTTTCCAAGTGGTGAAGGAGACTACAGCACCAGGCACGCTGCATGTCCAGTATTAGTTGGAAACAAATGGGGTATGTGTGAAATTTGAAAAATAAGATTTTAGTAGCCACATTTTAAATCTTATATGGAACATCCTTGAAATGTCCCAAGTAGGACTTATTAAACTCTTTGTAAGGGGCAATCAGAATGGAAACACGTTCGCATGTTTTTGTTTTTACTTTCCTTTCTCCCATTGCAAGCAGTGAAGAGAAGTTGTTTAGTCCACACCTTATGACATGGGCTGAGTGGAAATGGGTCAGGGGTAGAGAGTGACGTACGATCCCTCATGCTGAGGCCTCTTCTCCCTAGCAGTGTCTGGTTTGGAGGTTAGGAGTCCCCCATCCAAGACCAGAACCTATTTCTAACTAGAAAAATAGTATGACACCTAGGATGTGGCCAGAGCATAGCGCCCTAATTCTCTTCATCCCAGTAATACATACTGTATGATACAATTTATCATGACACTTTTATAGTTAGATTGTTCATTAAATATAACCAGGTGTGAATTACCAGTATGGTGAAATGGTTATGGTTTTGGACCATAGAACTGGGGGGAACCAGGTTAATGTCCACTCTCAACCATGAAAGCTCACTAGCTAACTTCGGGTCAGTCGCTGTCTTTCAGCCCAGCCTACATTTTTGACTGGATGTTGTAGGGAAAAATTGGAGGAATTAATGCTCTATACATGGCCTTGAGCTTCTGAAGGAAAGACAGGATGGAAATTTAATGAACTAATATATGTATCCTTTTCTTCTTTTTTATAGTCTCCAATAAATGGATCCATGAGCGTGGGCAAGAGTTTCGAAGACCGTGTGCCTTATCGGAGTCTGAATGATACCAATCCCCTTTTATTTTTTTAGTGCAGATTCCTTTTCCCTTCCTCATTGCCTTGATTAACACTGATAGTTTACACTAATACTCCACTCCAACTTTTGTCTCCAGTGCCAATCACTATTTCATCTATGGACAAATATTTTATCTATGGACAAAATATTTTTTGCAAATATACCCAGTGAAATGTTTTTATTGAAAAATATATTTCATTTCTAATGTCTGTAAAATGTCATGGCTAAAAAATTCTTCCGTAGACCCTAAGCTTGTGGAGAAAGCAGAATGGATATATGAACTTTTCATCATCTGACAAGGATTTTGCTTGGATGGTAAGATATTATATATCACTTCTATTTCTGTTTCTTCTGTTTTGAATGCCTGACCACTTCTATAAAACTGTGCTAAGGGCTCATAAGCCAGATCTGATTGACTTCAAAGGTTCTACTCAAAGCCAATTGTGCCCCTGGGCCTTAGCTTCAAATTGTCTGTTCCTGGCTGGTTTTACCGGTGCCATAAAACTTCAGACACAAATTCTTCCCTCAAATGTAGTTTTTTATATGCCTCACAAATAAATTGAACTAATTCCAAGAAATGAGCCGCTAATTGTGCACATATAAATGGCTTGAACAGAACTGCAGTTCTGCTCTTTCTGCAACTGCATATGCCGGAGGATACCTTTTGGGGGAAGGTGGTAGAAAATTACTTTTTTTTTTAGGTATGACTCATCTTTTTAAATTTTATTGTGATTCAACATTATAATTTAAAATGTACTGCTGCTTTTATTTTGTAATGAATAATAATCCCCATGAAGGCATGGAGGCGAGATCTGTTCTGACTTAAACACACAGCACTGTGCCTTATTTAGGGAGCCTGAATTTGTATGAAACTATTTGTATGATAAGAAAACACATACTTCCAAACCAACAATACCAAACTTTATTTTCCAATGGAGGGGCTTTGTGAAAAAGACAATATATTTATAATACTAAATCTTTTGAACGTTTTTTGTGTTGTGGAAAATGGTTATGTTGTGAACCCCGGGTGCACATTGCCTTTGATTCAAGCCTTTAAACTAAGTCTCTTTTCACACAGGATGGTATCTGAAATATTTAGCACACATACAGGTGAAACTCGAAAAATTAGAATATCGTGCAAATGTTCATTTATGTCAGTATGGCAACTCAAAAGGTGAAACCAATATATGAGGTAGACGCATTACATGCAAAGCGAGATATGTCAAGCCTTACTTTGGTATAATTGTGATGATTATGGCGTACAGCTTATGAAAACCCCAAATTCACAATCTCAGAAAATTAGAATATTACATGACATCAATAACACAAGGTTTGGAAATAGAACAATATCGGACCTCTGCAAAGTATAAGCATGCATATGTACTCAGTACTTGGTTTGGGCCCCTTTTGTGGCAATGACTGCCGCAGTGCGGCGTGGCATGGATGCTATCAGCCTGTGGCACTGCTGAGGTGTTATGGAAGACCAGGATGCTTCAATAGCGGCCTTCAGCTCCGCTGCATTGTTCGGTCTCATGTCCCTCATCTTTCTCTTGGCAATGCCCCATAGATTCTCTATGGGGTTCAGGTCAGGCGAGTTTGCTGGCCAATCAAGCACAGTAATCCCATGGTCATTGAACCAGGTTTTGGTACTTTTGGCAGTGTGGGCAGGTGCCAAGTCCTGCTGGAAAATGAAGTCAGCATCCCCATAAAGCTCATCTGCGGAAGGAAGTATGAAGTGCTCCAAAATCTCCTGGTAGACGGCTGCATTGACCCTGGACTTAATGAAGCACAGTGGACCAACACCAGCAGATGACATGGCTCCCCAAATCAACACAGATTGTGGAAACTTCATGCTGGACTTCAAGCATCGTGCATTGTGTGCCTCTCCATTCTTCCTCCAGACTCTGGGTCCTTGGTTCCCAAATGAGATGCAAAAGTTGCTCTCATCAGAAAAGAGGACTTTGGACCACTGGGCAACAGACCAGTTGTTTTTTTCTGTAGCCCAGGTAAGATGCTTCTGACGTTTGTTGTTCAGGAGCGGCTTGACTATGACATTTGAAGCCCATGTCCAGGATCCGTCTGTGTGTGGTGGCTCTTGATGCACTAACTCCAGCCTCAGTCCACTCCTTGTGAAAGTCCCCAACACTTTTGAATGGCCTTTTCCTGACAATCCTCTCCAGGCTGCGGTCATCCCTGCTGCTTGTGCACCATTTTCTACCACACTTTTCCCTTCCACATAACCTTCTATTGATGTGCTTTGATACAGCACTTTGGGAACATCCAACTTCTTTTGCAATTCCCTTTTGGGGCTTTCCCTCCTTATGGAGGGTGTCAATGATGGTTTTCTGCACAACTGTCAGGTCAGCAGTCTTTCCCATGCTTGTGATTCCTACTGAACCAGCCTGAGAGACCATTGAAAGGCTCAGGAACCCTTTGCAGGTGTTATGGATTCATGAGCTGATTAGAGGGGGACACTTTGAGCCTAGAATATTGAACCTTTTCACACTATTCTAATTTTCTGAGATTGTGACTTTGGGGTTTTCATAAGCTGTACGCCATAATCATCACAATTATACCAAAGTAAGGCTTGACATATCTCGCTTTGCATGTAATGCGTCTATCTCATATATTGGTTTCACCTTTTGAGTTGCCATACTGACATAAATGAACATTTGCACAATATTCTAATTTTTTGAGTTTCACCTGTAATTCTGAAAAGTTTATATATACCTATATGCACAAGCTTCTCTATTTTTCCATTTCAAGCTTTATTTAATTTTTTTGTAGAGGCCTCCAATAAGAGTTTTTAGCTCTCGTAATCTTTCCTAAGAGTTGTAGCTGAATAAAGAGGGATGTTTAATAACTTCAGATACATTGATTTTCATTAGTTTTTAAATCACTATTTCTAAATAGAAGGAGCTGTTGTGCTGGATCACTGAGAAGGGTCTTATGCTTCACTTGAGGATACTTAGTGTAAGGCCTTCCAGCTTAATCCGAGATTCCTCTGAGAGCAATAAATATCACCTTGGCTCTGTAGCATGACAGTCACATAAGGCTTGCTTTCCCAAATTGCTACAAGCTGCATTTTTTAGTAAAATCATTCAGTGTTGAGCAAAGTTTGAAGGAAAAATCTCTTGTATCCATTAATGGTGCTGCATTTTCATACTTGAAAAATAGCCAGATCAGGTAAAAGACAAACAAAGGTATTGAGGGGAGAGTGTAAAAAAACTCAAGATGGCAACTGTACGGTCATGGCCACTATCTTGACTTTTTTGACCACCTCCTGCAGATGTCCCTGAAGGCGACACATAATACGGATTTTTGCCATGAAGTGAGTTCTCCCACCTTTGCAATTCAAATAATGCACGAAAACGTCAGTGAATCAAATGCTTTCACAGTTCCTCTTGAGTCCCAGTGGTTCCATTTCCATGTGTTTCAAGCAGGTGCTCATTTTTTTCCTGTTTCTAAAATAAACTCTATTTGTCTGGTGTCTCCCCCCCCCCCCCAGTTGCTTGTGCCTTTTTTAGTGCACAACTGCTTTGGGGAGTGGGAGAAGGGAACTTAGTTCATGACACCCCAGGAGCAACAAAGTCCATTAGCCTTTATTTGCTGGAGTTTTCTACATACTTGCAGAACATTTTCTGTCTTCTGAGCACAGCTCTAGAGAAGAACAGACATGCTCTAGATTCAGTTTAGCCAAAGCATTTCCAGAATGGTCTACTGCTTTACAAATATTTCTGTCTTCATCTTTATAACCTTGGGAAGGTATGGAAGAATATTTAATGTCCAGAACAACACAAACCACTTCTTTTTCTGTAAGATTAACTTCTGAAAACCTGGTGGACTACCCAGAACATGGTCAAATTGGTGTGGGGCAGAGGAAGAATGGAATATTTCCAAATTTCTCAGCATGGAATATTTTGCCTGTGCTTGGTTTTAAGCAACAAACGTGAAAGGTTGCATTCAAAACCAGCAAATGAAGCTGTAACATGAGATATACTTGAAAATGAAGTGCCAACTGCATTAATAATAGACTTAGTAAGTTGAATTAAATTATTGGATCATTTAACTCATTTTCTACATTGACTTGAAGCAGATCTCCAGGGCTAAGGAATTTTTTTCCTAACCTGACTTGATTAAGGTATATCCACCTTAACTATTATTTAGATTGGAAATGCTTTAATAAACTACTCTTCCCACTGTATAACTTACTACAATATGTTTAAATAAGGATACAAATGACAACTGAAAGCTAAAGCAAGTATTTCTGATCTCCAGTTGTGCTGGAGCTAGAGGAAGTACACAACCAAATCACCTTTGCACATAATATCCTGAACAACATCACTATGTATAGGGAAACGTAGATTCTTAAACAGAAGAAATGGATTCAATTTAGGCAAATCTTAAAAGTTACAGCAGTATGTAATGCAGCTTAAGCTTGTTTTAACAATTTTGCTCTTAGTGACTTGCAGATTTAAAGCACATTGGTTTAATTGTCTTATGGATTGTATTGCCAAAAGAGTACCTATAAGTTAGAAGTGTTGTGAGAGTAATGGTTATGATGCTGCCCTCGCTACTGATACTAATTCACTTTTGATCAGGGTGCTAGCCTCATGTTTAGGAAAATATGGATGGAAAGAGTGCCAAATCCATTAGAGCTGCCCTTTGATGCTCTGCATTGAACTGCGGGTAAATACCTAGTTAAGCAGTTTTCTTTCTGTAACTTAAAGTTCTGAAAAGAACTGCAAAATGGCAAACTTCATCTTGATTAAAGTGCATCAAAGTGCCTTCTCTTGCAAGATACAATTCAAAAGGAGTCCTTTTCACTCACTCTTCTCAACAGCAGAAAGCCAGCACTGGAAATAATCGGCTGCTGTCAATCACATAGAACTTAGTTCCTAAACTCATTGTAACCAGCAAGGCAGGAACACATTCACACCCTCCGGTGAAGAGTTGGAATGCTCTTTGGCTTATTTTCATGCAGAGCATTGTTCCATCGTGTGTATTGAATTGAAATGGCAAGCTTTCATCTTACAGAATTTAAGACAATGGAAATGGGGTGAGGAGAGGTCAGTTTTCATTCAAGAGGTGATGACAAGACACTTCACTTTTAAATGGTGAGGGAAAGCTTGCTAAACCATCCTCCCCTGGAAGAAATTAATGTTATGTTTCAAGTGTCTGTTCAAAACAGGTAAGTGTTTGACTGTTTCAGTGTTCGTCTGTTGCTTGATTTTCTAAACATTGTTTCTGAAACACAACATTCCAGCTGAAAATCTACTTTGTACTTTCAGGCCATGTCTTTTCTCCCTGTAAAAAACATAGATAGGGAAAAATACAATGGTTTTTGAAACATGGGATAAGATTTCACAAACTTTCCTGAAACAAATTCAGATAAGGAAGAATTCATCTGCGTTAACTTAAAACAGTAACTACATGATGGTGCCACAGAAACGTCTGAGCATTAGAACATTTAAGAACCAGATCATAGCCACTTATTGCTCATAAAAAGTATCTGACTCAATGAAACTTAAGGTTGATTTTTCTTTTTCATGTAAAAAAATTAAAGCCTTTCTTACTGGGGAACAACAGTTTTGTTACTATGCAGAAAATTTCCCAATTATTGAAGAAATGTTTTCAGCCTATTGTGATAAACTCACTTCTCACCTTGATGTCCTATATCTCTGATTACCCAATTAAGATCTAGAACTTCTGCCTCCTCCATTGCTTTAACAGCCAGAGCATAACTTACTGGGAGGGAGAGTCCGTGTGAAGCACAGACAACAATCATTTGGGCTTACATTTGCGGCGGTGTACAAGTTGCCTTCCTGTGTTCCTTTTTCATAATAGCATTTTAATGTAAAGAAAAGTTCTAAATAAAAACTCTGTTGGGAAGAATCTTGCGTCATGAATTGTGGCACGACCTTTTTCATTCATATTTCATTTATAGAATCCAACTGGCATCCGGTATCTCTAAACACAAGTTGTGCACATATATATAATGCATCTTTAGGCTTCCAAAGATAGTTATCCTGGAATGGTTTCATTGCAGAATAACCAAGGGAGGAAGAAGTATGCAGGGAAAATAGTGTTGCCTTCAGCTACTTGCCACAATTCCCTGTTGGTTATTGGCACGCAAGGAAGGAGATACTGTTTCGTGGACAAGCCTTTTCAGAGAAAGTTTTGCGACTACATACGTCAGTTTTCTTGATCTATTGGTATGACTTCAAAAGAGGATTCTAGCTAGATAGGAAAAACCTGCCCTGGAACAAATAGGATTTCATGGAATTTGAATGGTTAAGTGTGCTAGGACTTTGTTGCCTTGCAACTACATTTCAAAATTAATTGGCCTCAACTGTTTTAGCAACATGAAGCAGAATTCAGAATGGAGTGACGAAGCTGAGAATGTTGACCCAATTGTGCAACATTAAACAAAAATGTAATTATGGCTAAAATTTCCTGATAAGGTAGTGTTTTAAAATATATTAATTTTAAATTAAAATCATAGAACAACCACCACCCCCAAAAAAATCACCCAATCCCCAAACATTGAAATGTGTCCAATTCTCTTTACTCTTTCAAATCAATCTGATCTGATTTAGAAAATATCAGTTGATTGTATGTTCCCTGAACTTGCCCAAACAGTTATCCATTTTTGAACTGCACTATGTAATTTCTGACATACTCTTTACACGTAGCACCCTGGGTTGCAGGTTGTAGGTTGAATAGGTGGAAGAATATATTCCATGGGTTGTGATATTTATTTTATAATGCTACCCAACTCCAGGATGGCTGGGCAGCTCACAACATAGAAATAACACAAATACGACAAAGTGAAAGAAATACAGGAAAGGAAGGAAATAATTTTGAAAAAAATGACACCCAGTTTACTGGTTCTGATGAGCTAATCATTCAAGTAGCACCTCGTGAATTTCAAGTAGCACGATACAGTGATACGTATTGGTAGCTCTACCGGTGTTGGAAATGGAGCTTTGATTTTTGGAAATGCATCCAGTGTGTCTTGTCTAACTCAGAATGGTGAACCCGCTGCCTGAAGGGGATTTTGAGGGGGCTATTAGTAAGTCATGTGAATTCCAATCTAGGGGACACGCTGGTGAAACCCATAAACAATCTTCATCTGCTCTTTGAAAGCTGTTTGATTAGGGAAAAGACAATAACTACATTCATCAGTGACTGGAAACCCTTTATGGACTATTTGCTGAAAGTGGGGGGGGAAACTTGTGATTTATGGGTGATGATTAGAAAGGGTAGAATATGGAAAGAAGGGAGCTGTGATGTAATTTTTGAGAGAGGATAAAATATAAATGCATTTATAACTGCTGTAAAGAAGATTGGAAGCCACTTATATCTTTCTTTTCTTTTTTCTTTAATTTCTGTTTACTTATTTTTCTTTACTTTCTTTTTTCTTTTAATTTGTATTGTTTTTACTTTGCAAAAAAAAAAATCTTTAATAAACATTAATAAAAAAGAAAGGAAGAGCTGGTTGGGTTCATTTGCTGTCCCTTCACTGATTAAGCAAATCTGTTATCAGATATGCCAACTAATCAAGATTATTGGGTTTTTCTCCATTCACAGGAGTGTTGTCACAGGAATGTAATTTCTATAAAATTGAACACTGAAACACAGCATGGCTGGGGTGTGGCAAGACTTTTCAAAGGTCGCTCAGGTCAGATCCTGCCTAACGAAAGTTCAGTACACAGATGCCAACTGGCAAAAGAAAATCAATGAACTGGCAGGAACCACTAAATCACTGTGCTTCCTCCCCACCCCAACTTTTATTCCTTTCCCTTCCCAGTCAGTATCTCCAGCTTACTGAACACTCTCTTTCCTTGAAGACTTTTTCTTTTGATACTTCTGCAGCAAATGTAGGCAGTTATCCCAGACTGTCGATACCTCCATTGTACATAGCTGTTTCCATTCTACTGTATAAACTGCAATATTCTAAGAATTTAATCAATATTGAGTTACATAATTTTTTCCAGGTGGCATACCAACAGGGCTGAAGCTGAGGCCCCCGCAGGAAGGATAACTAGCCTTTCCAAGTCTCTCCTATCTTTTCTAAAAGCTTTTGTTGAACCGACTTCAAACCATTCAGCTGTTCTACAGCTTGGCAGAAACCATTTGGCTGCATTATTCATAAGGGAAACCCATCCTGGGAGTTCAGTTCTGCTGCAATTTCCCACCAAACAAAACACTTATGTAAAATGTTGCTATGCAGAGCAGATGGCCTCCAGAAAAGGTAGAAACCCAGGTGATCCACACAACTCTTATTTCTTGGTGCAGAGGGAGTTAATTTACAAATTGACCTTTTTCCTCGCTGCCAAACGTTGGTCTCTTGTTAGGCCATGCCCATTACCTTAGCCAGTTGCTGGCTTGCTAAGCCAGGAGCTATAATATAATAGTCAAATGGCGTCTCTGTGCCAATTTTTAATGGATCACCAATGCCCTCATTTTCTGCAATGACTATGAATTGAGAAGTCTACTGGCTAGAGGGCCATTGTGGGGTGGGGTCAGTAGAGTCATTTAGCACAGAGCAAAAACCAAGCCTCCAATTTAGGTACTGGCTTAAAAAAAAAAAAAACTTGAATATGGACATTTCTGTGTGCATGTGGGTGTCGTACTGTGATTTTTTTTACTGCCGCTGAAACTGGGGGCCTCTCTGGTTCTCTAAGTATAGACTCACTTGGATCTGACCCAGTATCTCTCTGAGTTGTGATTGCTCATCCTATGGAACATAACAAGACTTACTCCCAGGTAAGCATCCCATAAGACATAGGGAATGGGAATAAAAAATATCATGGAGAAAAATAAAAGCAGAAAAGTTAGGCTATGAATTACGTCTCTCAAAATATGCCAAGAAAATTATATGCTGTCTGATGAAAGTTGGGCATATATACCAATACCATGGCCTCTGATAAAAAAACAAGATTTCTGTTCTCATGATGAAATTTGAGATGTGAAAAAGTTAGATGCATTTTTAACGTCCTTTATATCATTTTGTAATGTACTTCATAAAAGAGAACTAGCCAGCCACTGAAATATGGATGGATTAATATTACAATTATGTTATGCTTTTAATATAATCATATCTTAGTGTTGTAATGAGCATTTTTGAAAAGGCTTAATCATCACCCTCTTCTAAATCCTTGGACTGAATTTTCTGATAGGACCTTAATATTAGCCGCACTTGGATACTGAAATTGTCAGAAGGAAGGGTGCAAAATGGTTTTTGTATCTTGGCTCATGTATCAATTTGCACTTTGTGACTTGCAGGTGTGTTCTGTAGAGAGGCAGTTCATTGATTGTGGCATCACCCGTTAGTTTGTACACTCAATATGGAGCTATGCTATTGAAGCTGTGATGGTGGTATGGAGTACAATGATGCCAGGACAACATCTGCAATTCATTTTGTAGTCTACCATCATGGCACCCACCTTTTCAATCGCCTCAAAATTCCAAGGGATCCAAATGGCCTTAAAATAGGGCCACCAGATCTGGACAGCAAAAATCCTTGACACAACTAAATGGCAGCAAAAGATCATCCAGGTTTAGCCCAACTGGGGGGAAAAAATCAACTCCTTATTCTAAAGCTCAATGCATTTATCATCACCTCATTAAAAAAAAAAAAAAGAATCCTACTAAGTGTTTTCTTTAAAAAAAATATCTGGGACATAATATAAAGGTCTGTGACTCAGCCAATTTGTAAAACCACGTGAAGTTGCTGGGGCCTTGTCCTCTGTTCTTACACAAAATAAAGATTCCTCCCTGTGCTGCAGAGCTAAAATGTTCCCTTTGCATCAACATCTGTCAAGGGGATAGAAGCTAAACAATTCAAGGACATCTGGAAGAGACTGTGCAACTGGGTATGTGAGGTCAACAGGGGGAGCTGCTGTGCTGAGCATTTCTGAATAAAATTTCTCAGCAGCAATAGAGCCAGACAATTTTATTTCCAGTTTTCAAATTCCTAGAAAGCCATGCTATCACTCATCTTATTTCAATGTATATCTTGGACTTGACTGAAGGGAGGGTTATACAAATCTCTCCTTTAACTCCTCAACCCATAAATACTATCTTGGACTCTCATAGAGATGCAAATACGGACAATCATCTGGCCCTCAAGGAAAGCTAGAACTAAACTTTGTATAGGATGTCTCCTGATTGAATGGTTGGGGTAGCCTTCCTATAGTACTTTCCTTCTGTCTTCCCAATGGTCACGTGGGCTGAAAATACTGTCAGTTGTGGTCTACTGGCTCCGGTAGGTGACTGCACCTCACTCACCCTGGCTGATCTTAAAAACCCTAAGCAAGGTCAGGCTTGTTTAGCATCTGGATGGAAGACCATCAGGAAATCTCAGGAATGTAGCTAGACTGTGACGTGAAAAAACATTGTGGAGGAATGCAGTGGCCAAGTACATTCACACTATTGCCAAGAAAGCTTTATGGATGCATCTGCATTCACCAGGGGCTAAACACAATTCAGGGTAAGTCTGTATCTTTTTTCTCCAGTCCTAGCACATCCCCATCTTAGTTGGGGAAGACCGAGCTTAGAAGTCTTATTATATTATCAACATGTTAGATATGAAACAGCCATAAAGAATATGCTGGGAACTGCTTAGATCCACTACTGGATCATTCTGCCTGTGGAATGACTAAAATGGGGAAGACGGTAGATGGGATACGGCAGGGTTCCTCAGCCTCAGCAACTTTAAGATGGGTGGACTTCAACTCCCAGAGTTGAAGTCCACCCATCTTAAAGTTGCTGAGGTTGGGGAACCCTGGGATACAGGACTTGATAGGCAAAAAAGTCCCTTCCCATTCTAGTAGTCCATACGAGCAACAGAGGCCTCCTGATGACTTTGAAGTCATTAGCATGGACCGCTGAGTACTAAAATGAGAGCTACATGATGTTAGCTCAAGGAATAAAGCCAGTCTATCCTTGCTGTAAAGCAGTGTTTTTCAAACTTTGCAATTTTAAAATGTGTGGACTTCAACTCTCAGAATTCCCCAAAATGTTGGCTGGGGAATTCTGGGAGTTGAAGTCCACACATCTTAAAGTGGCCAAGGTTGAAAAACACTGCTGTAAAGCAATTTGTTGTGCAAAGAGAGTTGACTGTGGATTATAGCAGTGTTCCTCAACCTTCTCAACTTTAAGATGGGTGGACTTCAACTCCCAGAATTCCCGAGCCAGCATGGCTGGCTGGGGAATTCTGGAAGTTGAAGTCCACATATCTTAAAGTTGCAAAGGTTGAGGAACACTGGATTATAGTAAGAACTTTTGATCTCAGGAAAAATGATTAACAAGGGTGCAGAGCTGGAAGTGCAAACGTTCAGTGTGCCTTCAAGAAATACTGTGAATAATTGTTATTGGGATTGTATGCTTACTGTGAGTATGTGACACTGAAAGAAGTGTCATTCTGACAAATGTTTATCATTCAATATACTGTACTCCCCATCCCTAACTCTATCAAATATTAATGAAATTCCTTCTGAAAACTGTTCTGTTTCAAAGCAATTTTAGGGCAAGTTTTATAAACCCAGAAACCTGATCTAGCAATCTGAATGATAGAGAAACACCATTTATCTTGAAATTGCCCTGAAGCTGTTTTCATGTCCATTTTGTGAGGCTGGGACAGATACAATTTTAACTTTCATGGTAGTCTTTTTTTTTCTTCCTTTGCTTGCTTTACTTTTTATTCAAAATTGCTGTCAATCACCTTCAAGTTGAGGCTTCATTTTAAACGGCATCCATTTAAAACTGTTGCATTCTAATAGAACTATCACTTTTAAATGTAATCAGTGGGAGGAAAATGAATAGTGTTGTATTTTCTTAATTCTACAGAATGTCCTTAATTCTGAGACTTACAATCTCAGAGCCACAAAGTTAAGCAAGAAACATCCTCAGGCCACACAAACATATTATAAGCCTCTGCATTAAACCATAATTCAGTAGGCTTCCGGGTCGAATTCCGGTGCTGTTGATTGCCACCTACAAAGCCCTATTTGGAATGAAGCCTGGGTATTTGAGGAACAATCTTTTCCAGAAGTTTCTGCCTTGTAAGGTCTGACAAGGCTGGCATGTTTTGGGTTCCCTCTATTAAGGAGTGCCATCTTGTGGCTCACAGGAGGTGTGCCTTCTCTGAAAGGGTGCCTAACCTCTGGACGGTATCCCACCCCCTCCCCGATCCACACAACTCCAACGCTACTGTCCTGCAAGAAAGCCTTGAAGACCTGGTTTTCCCCCAGGCTCTGGGCTAGGATGCGGGTATACTCACTATGCAGTAGATGTTCATGTATTTCAACAATTACGGCCTTTTCCTCTGGCATGTCGCTTTGCAATTTATGGCTTCTAATGTATTGCTTCTCTGCTGTAATCCTTCTATGCAACCCAGAGTCACGGATGGGTAGGCAGCTCTAGAAATTTAAATCACAAATACACGCATACTCTACATACATATTACTAGATTTATTTCTGCATCATCCTTCAACCACACCCCTGAAGCAGTTAACATCAGGTCTTCAATCCACTAAGTAATTGGGGCCACCTATTACTTTTAACTTATGTTTACAGTCATATAGACTACATATGGATGGTTATAATGGAACATGGGCATCCTTTATTAAAAATGTTGTGTAACCCCCCTAAGCAGCTATATCATTTGTTGTTTTGTTCTTTTTTATTGTCCTTCTTTCTTCTTTCTTCTTTCTTCTTTTTTATTGTTTTATTTTTTCTTTGTTCTGTTTAAATAAATAAAGACAAAAATAAACAATATATCACATGGTTCCTGAAGCAGTTTACATATTAAAAACAGCATGTTACTTTAATAATATATTCCATGGCCTAGAATTGCAGCCTAAACACAATCAATCCAACCTTCCTTACAAGGTTATTGTAAGGATAAATCAAAAAACCATTTTATCTACTTCTTTTAACTGCTAGAGATAATTAAAATGAGAAATGTTCATCTAGGCATCATTCTTCAAAAGAAAACCAAATAATTAATACCTGCATATGTTATAGTACACTTTTGTACTACAAATACCATAGCCAGTGTAGTGTAATGGTTCAAGTGTTGGATCAGGACTGTGGAAAAGATCTAACTCCTAATCTGTCTTCAGTCATAGAAACTCATTGGGAGACCTTCTCTCAGCTCCAGTCTAACCCATCTAAGAGTTGTGGGGATGGTGAGCTTCTGAAGGATATAAATCTAAGCAACAAATAAAATAATAAATATAAATTGCATTAAATTAATGAATATATAATAAATACCATAAATATCAACACAGTCAACCCACTGTTACTCTTTCAGGAGCATAACTAATAAAAGCAGCAGAAAAAGTTCACTGATAATATATTACTCATGCCCACTCGTATAGTTCTTCATCTATGTGACACAAGAATGATCAAATTTCTTATGAAAAAAACTTTAAAAGTTTTACTTACGGTAAAAAGAATGGGCTGGCACAGAGACAAGTTGGTTATAGATGTGTTTTCCATGGTCATAAGTGATAGCCTTTGGCCCATCCATATAAACCAAAGTGTGGATCTCTACAAGGATTTTGAAAGTTGTTACCTAGTATTATATACACAGAGATGATTCACTGAGGAAGTACTGTTATTGCTCCTTGAAGCAAAGCAGAGTGGACTTTCGGACCTGCTTTCCTTCAGCATTTATCGATAGCAGGTCCTCAAAATTACAAATAATATTTAAAAGTAGAAGGAAAGGAAAACAAGCATTTAACGTCTGCTGTGCTTGGGTCAAATTGATCTGGTAACTATAACTGTTTTAAGTTGTAGTATGTGACTAAACAGGGGAAACAAATAGATGGTGACATAGCATAAGAAGAAAAAGGGCTTTATCTGACCACATTTTTTTGAGTGCAACCTTTCATAAAGTGTCATTTGCAGAGCAATAGAAGCTCAGCTCTAATTAAAATATACCATCTTAGTTCAGAACTGAGAAATATATCCTAGGCAGTTGATCTTTATATTTATTTATATATTTATTTATATTTCAAATTTAGTCACCACCCATCTCACTCAGAGAATGACTCTGGTTGGTTTTAATATATGCTACTAAAGGGTAACTTGGTTAGTAGAAAACCAGATAAAAAAATAAGAGGTGCCCTCTAGATGAGACTTATCCAGGCCATAATTCTGTTGCCCTAAAATCCAAAACAACTCGGTTTTTAACTCTAATTGAAATCATTCATGAATTGATAAAACAAGCAGCAATCACAGTAACAATGTTACATATTGTTTTACATGTTCATACATTTGTTCTATTTAACAATCCATTGACCATTGAGCTTGTTCAGGATTCTTTGGTGAGTCAAAGGTCTTCTCAAGTTTAAGTAGACTACATTGATGGGTTCACTTCTATTTATGTGCTAATTTTTACTCCCCAAAATATCTTATTGAACTAGCCATTATTTTGGGGTATGCATGATGAGGTTATCATTCAAAATACTTTTTCACCAATTCACCTGGAATGAATGCTCAGCAAACTAGCCTGTAGGTTTCAAGATGTCTCCTGGCTCACTCTTTCAGCTAATTCACATTTGAATTTTTAAAGGGCTCTTAGAGAGATGCCATTTAATTTGGTTATCAGTAATGATGAGAACAAGAATACTCAATCTGAGAATTAGAAACAACTGGTGGTCCCCAAGGATACTATAAATGGGTGTCCAACTATTTTTTAAATGAAATATTCAACTTCTAGTTCCATTTCAAATTTCAATTGAAAACTTGTGAGTTTTGACATTCTTGCCCCAAATCTTACAGAATATTCTACAGGAATACTAACATCTTGCAAGAGTTGGTAGTCTCATCAGATTTCAACCATTTAAAAGAAAAGTTAAATGTAAATTAATTTTTCTTTGATTTCAGGGACCTACACACATCTTCAGGGGATCATCATATGTGCCACTTTACCACCAGCCACTATGTTGCTGACTCCAGTCTAAAGCATGGGTCCTCAAAATGTTTCAGAGGCAATGTAGTGGTCCACACAAAGGAGAAGATTAGGAACTATTGACTGGAACATCATTTCTTGTCAGTACAGTGGTACCTCGAGTTACGAACGCCCCCCCTTACGAAATTTTCGCGATACGACCAGCTCCGGCCCCAAAAATTTGCCTCGCCGTGCGACCTCCGTCTCTTGCTACGAACCGGATCTGCGGCCATTTGCCCTGCTGCCACTTGGTCGCGGCTTCCTGTGGTCGAGATCGCGGTAGCAAGGAGACGTTCGGTGAGGCTTGTGGTGTGTTTTGTGGCGTTTGGAAGGTTTTTGGTGTGCTTGTCAGCATGGCTCCAAAGAAAATGCAGAGCGGGCTTGGCAAGAATAAGGGTTTGAAGAAGAAAGTGACAATCGAACTGAAGAAGAAGATTATAGAAAAGCACGATCGTGGTGTTCGTGTGACTGATCTGGCCGCGGAGTACAAGATGGCGAAGTCGACCATCTCGACTATTCTGAAGAATAAAGATGCCATCAGAGAAGCTGATGTGGCAAAAGGAGTAACGATGTTAACGAGGAAGAGGACACAAGTGCTGGAAGAGATGGAAAAGCTGTTGTTAGTGTGGCTGAATGAGAAACAGCTGGCAGGTGATAGCGTGAGTGAAGCTATCATCTGTGAAAAAGCCAGGAAACTGCACAGTGATTTACTGCAGAAAAACCCCTCTACCAGCGCAGCAAGTGAGGAATTTAAAGCCAGCAGAGACTGGTTTGAGAAATTCCGCAGGAGAAGTGGCATCCATAATGTGGCAAGACATGGAGAGGCTTCCCGTTCTGACAAGGCTGCTGCAGAAGCCTACAAGGAAGAATTTGAGGACTTCATAAAGGCGGAAGGATACGTCCCTCAGCAAGTGTTCAACTGCGACGAGACAGGGCTCTTCTGGAAGAAGATGCCAAACAGAACCTACATCACGCAGGAGGAAAAGGCACTGCCAGGGCACAAGCCCATGAAGGACAGACTGACCCTTTTGCTGTGTGCGAACGCAAGCGGCAACCTGAAGATTAAGCCACTACTGGTGTACCATTCCCAGACCCCTCGTGCATTCAGGGAACACAGTGTGAACAAGGCCAGACTGCCTGTCATGTGGAGGGCCAATGCGAGAGCGTGGGTCACAAGGCAGTTGTTCATGGAATGGCTGCACGAGGTGTTTGCACCCAGCGTTAAAAAATATCTTTTTGAGAACCAGCTGCCTGAACGGTGCCTTCTTCTGATGGACAATGCCCTGGCACACCCTCCAGCCTTGGTGGATGAAATGGACGCTGAGTATGACTTTATAAAGGTCAAGTTCCTCCCCCCCAACACGACACCTCTTCTGCAGCCCATGGACCAGCAAGTGATCTGCAATTTTAAGAAGCTCTACACAAAGGTGGTCTTCACCAGGTGTTTCAATGTCACTGAGGAAACATCCTTGACTCTGGCAAAGTTTTGGAAGAAACATTTCAATGTCCTCCACTGCATCAGCCTCACTGACAAAGCCTGGGAAGATGTCACCTGCCGGACCTTAAACTCAGCCTGGAGGAAACTGTGGCCAGAATGTGTCACTGAACGTGACCGTGAAGGGTCTGATGCAGAGGTAGTGGAGGAGATTGTGTCCATGGGCAAGAGCATGGGTCTGGTTGTTGATGGTGCAGATATAGAGGAGCTTGTTGAGGACCATGAGGGGGAGCTGACCATGGAAGAACTTGCTGAGCTCCAGAGTGAGCAACAGAAAGCGCTTGGTGAGGAGCATTCCACTGAGGAAGAGGAAGACAGGGAGGAGGTTAGCAGTGCCGAGATTAAATCCATTATGGAACAATGGAATGCGTGCCAGGACTTCTTTGAGAAGCACCACCCCAACATAACTGTAACGAACAGAGCGTTGAACATGATGAACGATAACGTGGTCTCTCATTTCCGGAGGGTTATGCAGCGCAGGAAAAAACAACTGACTTTAGACAGGTTTTTCCCCAGAACTGAGCCTGCAGCTAAGAGGCAAAGAAGAGAGGACTCTCCCTCCAAACAATAACTGCCTCCCCACCCCATTCTCCCTCTTCATACTGTGCTATACGTACTTTTTTTCATGTTTTTGTGGTTTAAAAATAAAATGCATATGTTTCAGAACTGTTTGTATTTACATTGAACCTTATGGGGAAATTTGCCTCGCGGAGTGACCAAATTCGGAGGGCAGATTAGCCATATTTACATTGAACCTTATGGGGAAATTTGCCTCGCGGCGCGACCAAATTTGGAGGGCGGAACGGATTAACCGTATTTACATTGAACCTTATGGGAAAATTTGCCTCGCGGTGCGACCAAATCGAGTTGCGATCAGAGTCACGGAATGGATTAAATTCGTAACCCGAGGTACCACTGTATTTGCCTCAGTTTCTCAGCATTATGGATGCAGTTACTGCTCAAAGTCTCAGCCTAACCTAGAAACCTCCGTTGCCTAGAAACAACAGCCAATCATTACTTGGGTTAAGCAAGTTAGGCCCTTAGCATTAGCCAAAGTACCTGAGGTATCAGATTTTGGCAGTCAAAAGAGGGCATCAGATGATTAGTAACATAATTTGTTCTTATTGTAGTTTTACTGTCAGGGATTGGAACAGATTCTTACATTATTTCCTGCCTCATGGGCTAAAATAATTCACTTGGTTTTGGGGCACTGTGCCCTTGACATAGAGCAAAACATGGTTTATTGCTTCTCTGCCTCAAGTGATGAAGTATATTGAACAAGCCTTGAGTGGAAATCCCATGTCTTGTGGAATACCAGACCCAGTGAGATAGTCTGCCTTTAGAAGGAAGCAATGAAATGCGAACTCTCTGTGACACTGGGAGTCACAGAGCTAGGAAGACTCTCTGAAAGTATCTACCTCTCATGAGATATTGTGGCCTGAGGCTGACAAAGGTCAGTGATGTATGTCAAGGTTATAGCATGTCTTAAAGAGATAAGACAGAAGATGTTTCCTTCCAATACATGCATGAGAAGACAGTGAAATCACAGAGGCATCCATCAAACCTCCCAGACTGTAGCAGACACTTAGCCCTTTAGTTCGCAAAAACGTAAGCTGGAATAAATCTGTCACATTGCAACCTTATAAGTATATCCTTACTTGTGAGAAAATCTCAGCGATCTTAATAAGGGATTATTGATTAGCTGAAATGTAGAGGTTTGTATGATGAACATTTAAGTGCCCCCAGACTTGTAGTAACACTCCTCAAATTAAAATGGACAGCCTCTAGACAAAACCTGGCTGGCACTTCTGCACTGAAACAAATGGCTCAATTGCTTTGCTGCTCAAGGAGACAATTTCATCTCCTCCCTTTTGCCCACTTTCAGTGGGTGCGTGAGAGGGCGATTGTTTTTGTCTTTAAGTTTTCCTTGGTTGCCACCACTTCTGCCATAAGAGTAAATGAAGCAAACAAAGATAAGAGAGGGCTCTTGAGCAAACCCAGCTTGTGGCTGCCCATGGGGTAGGGTGAGCCATACATCCAAATTTACGGAAAGCAATCCTCTGTTTGAAAGACTATCCAGGCTAAATACATTTGAAAGATCTGAAAGAAAGATGGAGAATCCATAACCCTCCCAGATGTTTTTGAGGAACAACTCCAGCATCCCTTACCATTGGCCCTGATGGCTGGAACATCTGAAGGTAGCCTTTCAGCAGTTTTGGGAGTGCCACAGGTTCCCCATCCCTGATAGAATGGGATCCTTGAAGTTGTCCACCAGGAGTTATCTTCTGAACAATAAACTGAATAGATATACCAGGAACTTGGTCCTAATGTTTCCTTGTAATTCTACTGAAATTAGGGTAATTATTTCTAAATTTGCATTTCTACTTAGGCAGCAACATATGTAATATTTATTCAAATCAGTATACCTTCTTTGGGGGCAGGGATAACCCTTTTGTTGTTTGATGGGGTAAGTGGCCATCTCACTGCTGTGTAGTGAGGTAGATTGACTTGTTCCAAGGGCTGGGGAGTTAAAGAGGAAGATGGGAATTGAAATCTTGATGGTGCACAGGTTCTGCTTTACCAAGATTGAATCTGTGTGTCCAATAAAGTAAGGGTTCAAGAGGGCCTAGTCCAAGTTACCCCTTAACGGGGGATTAGGGAGAAATGGACAAGAAGAGAGACCTCTTTAGTTGTGGCCTCTGTTTTGTGAAACTCTTTATTTCAGGAGATTCATGTGGCCTCCTCTATTCCAATGTTCCATTAGGTCAGTGTTTCTCAATCTTGGCAATTTTAGGATGTGTGAACTTCAACTCCCAAAATTCCCCCAGCCAGGATGGGAAATGGCATGGCATGGCTGGCTGGGGAATTCTGGGAATTGGCCCATGCATGTTAAAGTTGCCAAGGTTGAGAAACTCTGCATTAGGTGGTGCAGAGTTGTCCTGCCAGATTTTCAACTTCAGATTATTGTTTTGTGATGCACAACCTGGGGAAGCCTGGCTTTTTCTTTAATACAGTTTAAGTACCATTAACCCTGCATGTGCTTTTGGAGCAGCATTTGGGCTCTGAGACTAAGGACAACCTTGAGATACAGGACAAATATCTGTCTTTCGAAAAGGAAGATCAGAGGCTCATTTCTTTTATGCTTCCAACATAAACTGCCTTTTCCTGCTTCAGGCATTTTAGCAAAAGTCATAAATAAATAAATGGAACCATAATGGAGGGGTAGATGGGGGACTCAAAGGTTTGGGGAGAGGATGAGTTTGCCTACGGGAGTTTATGATTTACCTTGGAATTCTGCCACCCCAGCATTCACCTGGGTAGAGCATATCAAAGACCTTAAGTATTGGGCAACACCTGCTGTTCATATGAACTTTGTGCTCCCTGATTATGGTGACCTCATCCTGTTAACACAGCAGTGTTTAAAGTCCACCACAAAAGCACATTCAAAATAGCTCCAGTCTTGTTGCCACCACCCCACTTGCACCGCTTGTGTTCCCTGAGTTTCCTGTGGCCCAATTTTGTTTTGTAAAACTTCAGAATGAAGCTCTTCATCGGGGCACTGATTCTGTGCTTGTCTCTGAGTGGAGGGAAATGCATCGAAGAACCTATGCAGGATACTGCCATCCCCCCACCTCCACTGCCAGAGGAAAGCTCCTATTCTGACTGGGGGATTGGGACCATCCGGGATAGCATTGAAGCTGTTAATAGCTATTTTGACTTTGTCTCCGAGCTGTTAGGAGGGAAGAATGGAATCTGTCAATACAGGTGCAGATACGGTAAGCTCTTCTTGGCTGCTGCTTTCATATCCAGTCCCTGATAGCCCAACATTATTATTCTGTGTTGACGCTTGTTGTTTCCATACACTAGGCAATGTTTCCTTGTTTGGTATGAATGGATGCTTAATGATGAAGAATTGACCAGAATATTAAATTCTTACTGTCATGTTTTACTTTAGTTCACTGAACTGTTGAACTTTTGTGATGCAAATTAGTGTATTTGTACTCCACACTGCCTCTATTATTAATAACATCATTACATATTTTCATTTCATCTATAAGAATGGATATATCTTGATATTCCTTTAATTATCTTGTTTGTTGTTCCATTTGTTCTAGCAAATCTACTAATAACAGTCAGCATTACTCTTTAGTCACAAAGACTGGAACATGTATAATTTTTCTAACAAGTTGTCTTAACCTAAGCACAGGGGACAGTACTCTTTACAGTATGTTTCTGTAGCTAAAACATGGAATATTGGCAGAACTAACTCCAAATGATTGTTTACTTCACTTTACAAACTGAATTGTTCTACTTTCCAAACATTTCAAGATGCCCACTTATTTGTGTATTAGGTGAGCATCTGAGTGTCTTCTAGTTTTGTAGGACCACTGCACATCTCTCATCCTCAGCCAACAAGATTGGGGAAATGGGGTGTTGTTTTACACAGCTGAAGGGTACAAGGTTGAGGAAGGGTGATTAGATTACACACTTATGGAATCTGGTTTTCAAATATTGGCTTAGAACAGTATGGATATCTATAGCCACATGTAGCTGTCCTTTCTTCTTGTATAGACCCATAATCCCTGCCTTCTTTTATTTCTCAGCCAATGACCACCCTTCATCTAGGAGATGGGTAACATATCATTGTTTTCTAAATGCAAAGAGCAATGGAACAACAGTGATAATGATCAGGATGGCAAGGGAGTGAGGCCTTCTTAGCAGGATGTGTGAGTGAGTGAGAGAATGGATATAGTATATAAATGTGTGTGTGGGGGGGGGCATGCACGCATACTTGTTATGGTCCTATCCATCAGTCTTGTTCATTTGTGCATTCCTTGAATGGTTTCTCAGTATGAAATCATAGTAAGTCCCCCCCCCCCACCAAAAACAAAAACAAAAACGAAAAACAAAACTAGAAAGGTGTCTGCCATGGGTTGGGGAAAATCACTTGCCCCCGACTAGTCATATAGATTCAGGGTTCAGGTATTTTCTGGAATGGCAAATTCTTTTGTGTTATTCTTTTGTGTGATGCTACCAACTGATTTCTTCTTTTAGAATATGGAGACACATTCCATTCTGCCCCCTTGACAAAAGCTACTGGCTAAAGATGAATTTTTGGATCAGGGCAATGAATTAATACATACACAGGTCCTTGTGATGCCCACATAGCCCCTTGTGGCTATGAAACAGTGACAGAAAGAAACATGGATAATCTTGATGGATGCAAAATATTACATTCCTGTTTTCTCTTCATTCTTCTGGTTTGCTTTATCATATACATTGTAAAATGATATTTTCCATGCTCCATTAGCCTCTGAAATTGGTACTAATTAATTCCCCAACAACTGTTTATCAACTTCTTACTTTCTTCCTTTTTCCCACTTGTGTGGCTGATAAATATTTGTTCTGATTCTTTTTATTCTACAAAATCCTCAGAGTTAGCTCTGGGGCAGCTGAAGGATCACTTCCTTTCATATTAAATTACCCATGACCTATTACAATTATCAGCAGCCTTGTTCTAAGTCCATCTCTTTAACAGGATCTACACTGGAGTTCCTTTTGAGGTGATATTTTTTTGAAATGCAACTGCTGATCAGCAGACAAATATATTGAACCATCTAGCACATTATCCAGTATGTTTAAAACATGAGCACAAGGCATATGGTAATATAAAGCCTTGTTCGTCTTTTACAGCCTGTAGTTCTGCTGTAGTGTTTGTTTGTAAACTCTATTAAATCACTTCAAATGTGCAGATCTGGCATTACAGAAATAAAGTCTTAACATTAAAAAAGTTACGTTTAAACTTTAATCATGTGTTTGTGCATAGGTTTATATCTCTGTTCCTGTACCTTTGAGTACCTTAAAACAAACATATAATAAGGACTTGTCCTCCAACCCTTTCCTCTCAGCAGGAACATTGCAATTAGCTTTCCAACAACTTTTCACATAGTGTACTCTTATTGTTCTGGATGAAGAGATTTATTTCTTCTCCTCCAATCAGTATCGGCAGGGTCTTGCTTCTCTATGGCACTCAGAGGAGACTAGGTTTTGAAATCATTCTCACCAAGGAAAGTTACAGTAGTAGAAGATGGAGACACATTTTAAGTGGCAGAGTATGTGATCAGTTGTGTTGTGATCACACAAAAGAAATCATAAAGTACAGAAAGCTAGGAGTAGAATATTCCAGGAAAGTATCTCCAGGAGGACTGATTGGGCTGTGCATTATGTACTTTCTGAGTAAGCGAGATCTCTCAGTCCTGGGATACAAACATGGTGCAGATCTACCCCTAGACAATATAATCTGATGAGTATATGAGACAAAATATTTTCAATAACAATCCATTGATTGTAGAACTCTCTTCCTAGGGAAATGAACATAGTTCCTTTCTTGCTCCACTTTCAGTGAACAGTAATTAAGGTTTTGCAGATCTTCCACAGGGATTCTTTGCTTCAATGAAGTTTTAACCAAAGCATCCCATCAGAGGGCCCCAGTGAAAAGAAGTGGCCCCCTGCTTATAAACAGATGAGAACAGCCAGTCCACAGGGCTGCACTTCACAACAAAAGTCCTTTGCAAAAGCCCCTGCACAAAATCTCCTTATCTGTTGCAACCAGTTGAGGTGCTGTGGGTTGTTTCTGCAAAGGTCCTTATTGAATTGTATTACCTCTGTGTCATGAAGTGCCTCTTGATGCCAGACCACGCCACTTCATTTATTTATCATTTACTTCAATGTATCTAGCCACCCATCTCAACCTCATGACTCTGGGTGGCAAGCAGCAGTTAAAAATATAAAATAATAATAATAATAATATCACACAAAATACAAATTGGCAGCCAAGGCAAAAGCCATCACAAACATGAGCATCCCATGGGCTCTGTCACATATTCCAATCTGTGTACTCCGGGGCATAACCAGGCCTTCAAAGCTGTACCAGGGTTGGGACTAATCTAATCTCTGGGAAGATAATGCTCCAAACAGCGGGTGCCACAGCAGGAAAAGCTCTGTCTTGCCAGATGGCACTTTTTCACAGGCAGGACCCATAGCATGCCTCTCCTGCCAGATCTGATGGGATAAGGAGACCAATCAGAGAGAGGCAGTCCCTCAAATACTTCTACCATTATTACTGTATGATCTGTGTGCTCTAATTTTACATTGCATTGTTCTGTTCATTTTTTAAAAGGTTGCCATGATAAGTTTTAACTGATGATTACATTGTACATTGCTAAAGGCACCTACTGGGGTGCAATTTATAAACTGAAAATGACATCAGTATTTACAAAAATCAAATAAACTGTACATTCAGCCATAAATCTGGGTTAAATGGGGATTCAATGTAAAGAAGGCTCTTGCCTCCTAAAATAAAGAGCCCCTATCAAAAGTGTAGGAGCAGATGCCTGGAAAATTGAGGGAACCAACCTATTAGGTCATGACAAAAGATGAGGTCATCCTGCTCCTGTTAAGTCCTTGGAATGCCAATCTCCCTTGGCAACCAGTGAAAGTTCAGACAACTTTCTCCCTGCCTCTAGACTGCATGGAGTTCTGTAGACTATTAAGTTGCTAAAAGGTCATGCAGTATTTTGAACCTCCACCCCACCCCACCCCTTTTTCTGAGTGATGCCAATAGAGAATAGACACAGATGTCCATTTGCTAAGCTGTAACATATAGTCATGTACACGCTATGCATAGCCACTTGACAAACCCGTTGTCTGTTTCCACGCTTTTCATCTGAACAGCTACTAAGTAGTCACCTACCGGTCATGCAAAACTGGTGGAGGGGAGAGGCACAATTCAATGTCTGAGACCGTACTTTGCTTACGAACTATCTTCTGAAATAAAAAGCTGGTACAAAAGAGTTGGAATAGCTCTAATATCTTCTGAGCTTCTAGCTCCTGCAAAGTATTCTGGCTGCCATATTGTGTACTGGTTTCTCTTTCCAAAGGATGTTTTGAAGAAATTAAAGGATAAAAATAATTCTTAAAATATGCAAATTACTGAAGAATAATCAAGACTGAATGTGAGCTTTCTCTAAATAAGCTAAGTTAGCATGTGTATGGCCCTAAAATTGATAAAAAAGACTTGTCATTAGCAGCCTTCAGACAGTACTGGACTAGACAGACCAGTGGTCTGATATTTAAAGCAAAGCAGATGTCAGGTTGTTTTGCACTAAGCAACTGTTTGACAGATAACCAGTTCATCCAAAGATGAACTCGTTTGCTGTGTGAGTGGGTTGAAATGATGTTGACAACCTGTAAAATGTCTTATCTTTCACTATCTACCAGCAGATGGAACTGTATCAGGAGAACCATCCATAGAAGGGCTAGGATGGAGAGAGTATTTAAAAAAGACATTATTATCCCTTTGATCAGCTACTTGTCTGCTCACTGCTTTCCAGAACAGATTCAACCCGCGCTTCGGTTACTTTTTCAACTCTTTTTCAGTATTAAGATTCAAAATAGCTTGTTTTGCCAACCCAAATAGAGTCGTTATACTCTCTTGCGTTAATAAGTAATGACAGTGTTAATTTTTGCTTGCAGCTGGTGTTTTCCTCTTTATTTGATGGTCATCCACTCCCTCAAACAGGGGGTCTGCAGCAGGGCTCAAAGAAGTCACAAGGGTGGCCACAACCACATATGTGATCCCCCACCCATTTTTAAATGCATTGCACACGCGATGTACATAAGAAGGGCATGGGGATTCAATTATACAGTTGTGACTGCCATTTTGACTCTTTTGAACCCTCCTGTATATGCCCCTGCTTTTAAAACATGCTTCTTTAATGCTGTGTCTACAAAATGTTATGTTTTCCTTCTGTAAATGAGTTGTATTTCCTTGTTATATATAAAGAAAATCAAGGTATTTTGTCTTTTTAAAAACTCATAGAGTTTCTAATTTGGGCATTATCTGCAACATTAAACATGAAGTGGAAGAATTACAGTATTCGATTGCTGGTATACAGCATTATTTGTTAAATCTGACAATACTTTAAAGGTAACATGAAGTGGCATATACAGTATTTGATCATGAACTTTGACATCCAGAAATTCTGTGTTTTACATCTGCCAAAATTGCAGTGGGCTAAAACTAAAGGGCTAAAACTCTCAGACAAAAGGAATCCCTTTCAAAGCCTGCTTTTACATTTCAGATGTACTATGAGGAATTCAAAACTTGAATGTCCAAAATTGAATTGCAGCTCTAGTCAGAAGAGTTAATGTAAAGAAAAGTTCTGATCTTCTATATGCATGCTGGATTTTGTTTCAAGGATCCCCAATTAACTTTATGGCTTTGTCTTTGGCAAAGCCTAACCATGTCTTTCCTATTTTCCAACAACACTGTAAAAGAGGGACGTGCAATGTCTAGTTTTTGAACTTTAAAGCTGAGATGATTTTACCATCCATTACCACTGGCCATGCTGATTAGGCCTAATGAGAATTGGAATTCAACATCTGGAAGGCACCAGGTACATGTACAGGACTTTATGCTACATAATTCTTTTCAAGGCTGCCACAAACCATTTTTCTTTGCTTTTTTGTTTCTAGGGAAAGCTCCACTGCCTAGACCAAGTTATAAATCTCCAGAACCCAATGGCTGTAGCTCCTATTTCCTGGGTCTCAAGGTACCGGAAAGTGTATGTACTGCTAATAACCCATTTCCCAGATGAAATCATTAACTGATCAAAACTCCCAGGAAGAAAGAAGCATTTGACTTTGCTGGAAATAGTTGCAATTGCTCAACTATTTTTATTCAAAGTTGGTCTGGACAGTCATTCATGCCATGTTATGCAAGCTGTTTCCCTGTGCATGCCAAGGGGGATGGCCAGCTGCTTATGGCAAACAAAATTATTGTGTTTTTGTCTGACCACTGCCCATATATTTTATTCTTTGATTGGTTGGGCAACAGAATATTTAGTCCCCAACTGTTAGAGACAGCTGCCGTGTTAAATATATCTTCTAGAAATGGAAGATCTGGAAATGGATGCCAGCTAGAAAACCCCTATCATCTTAATAATTAAAGTTAAAGGCCCAGAGTAATATGCATATTAGCAACAAAAGGATTGCTAAAACACTCAAGTGTGGTTCAAGTTAGACTCCATTAATGTGTATCTAGTCTCATGTCAGCTGTTGCCATGACCTAAGAATTTATCCAGCATCTGATATTTTCTAGCAGATGTAAAATTTTCTAGCAGTGGAATCCCCACATTCCACAATCCTTTTTTGCAAGAGTGATCTGCATTTGCTGAATGGAACCTGCATTCTCCATATTCCATGTTTCCTTTGTGCAACTTCATCCTTGTCTGATACTGGATGGGATATTATACTGTACCAGCTTCAGGCTCACTGCTCACTGATCTCTGGTATCTTCAGCATGATGCAACAGAAGGAAAATATTGCTCTACAACCATGAAATTTCCTGGTAAATCCCCAAGAAAGCTGGGATGGTTGCTGCTTTCCTGACATATTCAGGTTAGCTGAATGCATTCTTGGATGATGAACAATATCTTGACACTCTTTATGCAGTTAAAAGCCATAGGCAGATACAACTCAGGAGATACTCTCCTGGTTCCTAAGGACCAAAATAAATAGATGATCAGTTTGCTTAATCTCACATTTCACTGCAGTCCTCCTGCTGGGCAGGGCAGTCAAATAGATAGCACTTTCATATGTTAAAATATTCATTATGAAATGGCATGAAGAGCTTTTACAGGAGAAATATGCAACGGAGGAATCATTCCATCCCCTAGCCTTTTCTTCTCTTTACATTCTTTTCCAGCTTGATATGGGCATCCCAGCCATGACTAAGTGCTGCAACCAGCTGGATATATGTTATGATACCTGTGGGGCTAATAAATATCGCTGCGATGCCAAGTTTCGTTGGTGCATGCAGTCCATCTGCTCTGACCTTAAACGTAGCCTTGGTTTTGTCTCCAAGGTCGAAGGTGAGTTTCTTGTTGGGGCAGACATTAAGCACATCAACATGTAGCTGCAGTGCCAGACCATTTTCTAAGCTGCAGGTAGGGAAGGGACAGATATAGAGACTTGGACTCAGGCACTTGTGAATCAGCTCAAAAATCAGATACTGAGATTATCTGAATATTTTTTAAATCTATCACATGGACTGACTGATAATGCTAGACCAGATTTGTACTAATCCTGAAATGCATTAAAAAGTGTACCAAGTTGCATGCTCCAGACCAAAAAAGGGCCAATTTTCCCATGAGATCTTTAAGATAGAATTAGTAGGAACGGACGTAAGCTGTACACAAAAAACCTTGCAGAATATCTCTGGTTGTGTGGGTTCTGTGTGGTCCCTACATTTTCAGCTGGGCGTTACAGAGTTGGCTAAACTATTTTTTATTGCAGTGCTTGTGCCCCTGAAAGGATCCATGGGGAAGCTGTGATTCTTCCCATTTTGGCCCTCAACTCCGACTGTGGAGTTGAAGCCCAAGAATGTCTGGAGGGCATATTTCCATCTGGAAAAGTGAAAACAATCCTTCCTCCAAAACCAAACCAACCAACCAACCAACCAACAAAAGGAATAAAAGCTATTGCATTGTAAGATAAAGGGGTCCATTAAAATACTTGCAAGTTAAAAAGGGTGTGTAACACACAAGACATGTTGAAAGAGATTATTCAGGCAGAAAGCAGCATTGCATTCCCATACACCATTAAGTTCTCTTTGGTTCAATCAGAAGCAATTAGATGGCAGAGGGGTTGCTAATTTATTTTTTGAATGTAACAATTAAGACAAATTAGGAAGTTCATACTTCTGAGCTACTGATGTACAGGACATTCCCTAAGAAAGTAGTTCACTAGCTCATTGGCTTCCTGACTCATTAGGGTGATCAAATGTGTGATTTTACTATTTCATTGCATCTTACTCAAATGTCTCCTCTATTCCTCAGTGCCATTCATCATTTCAGCAGTAATTATTTACATATCTATAAATGGAGGAGAGGACTGATTTGATTTCCATGAAGATTGGGTTTAGGACATTGTTTTCTAGATCTGTTTATGTAGCCCCAGTTCTCCATGAGATTACTGTAGGAATTTACCTTAATACACAAAATCAGACTGCTGATTGCCCTTGATCAGTATTAGTTACATTCACTGGCATTATCTTCTAGATCAGTGTTTCTCAACCTTGGCAACTTGAAGATGTGCGGATTTCAACTCCATGGCTGGCTGGGGAATTTTGGGAGGTGAAGTCCACACTTCTTCAAGTTGCCAAGGTTGAGAAACACTGTCCTAGATGTTCAGACAAGCATCTTTCTTAGCACTTTCTGCAGAACCCAGGGACTGAACATATGATCTTCTGTATAGAGAACATGTGCTATCTTAGTAAGCTTCCCATTACCCCCATTTTCATACTTAATTTCTAGCAAAATTTGTTCCTGCGCTTAGGAACATGAGAAGCTATTTACGCATCTATCTTTTATGGGATGAGTGACCTTTCCAGAAGGGTAACACTGGAGAGTAATATGTAAGAGAGGGGCCACATTTAATTATGGCTGTGATCAAAAGAAAGATACATCTTCCTTCAATGTACTCAGAGAAACTTTGACCTTATCCTTTCTAAAGAGCATCCCATCATATCCTTAATCCTTTCTTCTCAGACAAAAACAGGCAATTACATGACAAACAGTTTGATTAGTCTATCCTTCTAAGGGAAAGATGAAGGAAGGATGATGGAATGTAGCCTTTTAAAAGCATTGTGATGAAGTATGAATTTAATAATATAATTTTCATCCATTTTGCCCAAATACCATATTGGGGCCGCCAACTAGGTTATTTTGTTCTGAAAATGTTTGCTAGCTGTTTTATATTATTTGCTATTATTCAACAATTATTGAATTATTAATTATAATGATTTAAATGAAAATATCAGCAGGATCATTAAATCTGCTTCCATTTAGAGATAAATATCATTAAATCAGCCTCAGTTTAAAGAAAAATATGAAAGAATTCAACTCTTTATGTATTTTTATTAATGAAATGGAATAATTAATATAATTAATTATTCAAAAACAATAATAAAACCACAGATCATAAATGCACATCCTCTTGGAAAAAAATTGATTGGGTAGCTACTAAACTCTATCCCACATTAGCTAAATTTACCATCCAGCTAGTGTGAATAAAAGTTCCAGAAATGCTGAATCATACCAGCTAGAATAGCAAATCTAACTTGTTTTTCTGAATTCATACACACTTTATTTAAAAATTATGATATCCAAATGTATTAAAGCTAACCCTGAAAATATTTGACTCCAGATTCCAGATCTTTACAATATTCTGCCTTCTGAATTAATTTATCTGAAAGAAATAATGAAACCCATATTTTAACTATGAAGCTTTTTTTTTTTTTGCACTTATATTATTTTCTGTTGTCTCACAGATCCAGTCACCCTTCGAAATACTCAGACCTTGATTTCTGTATTTATTTTCCTTCCTTTGAATCTCTCTCTTCTCTCTTTTTAATCTTCCTTTAAGTATTTATCTGGAAGGAAATGTTCTCTCTTTCTTATAGCAAATGTCTCATGCATATTTATAAAGCTATATATTTTAAAATCATGGTGCCAAAATTCTTTTCCAGATTACTTCTACTAGTTAATAAAGGTGAATATACTTATAAATATTGGCTAGAACACAAAGAAGTAAGAAACAGTGTCTGAAAAGAAGAAGCTATTTTTCATACATTGTTTCAGAAGCAAGGAGGAACAGATCACAGTAGGGGAAATACAACCTGCTTTCACCAAGACCTAGGGCACTTCTACACAAGGATTCTTCCTGAGTTTGAAATCCCTCTGTGTTCCCACCATGTCAGAAATGTTTAGAGATGCTGGGCCTCCAATTTCCAATTGCCATTCTCCTCCAGCTCCTTACTTCAGAGCCTGTAAGGGAAGTGCTAGTTAGCCCTTTTTGCAAATCCTCTTCCATAGGACCAGGCTTGACTCAGTTTCTCCCTTTTCCCTCTGCTTCTGCATCTAAAATGCCAGGCTATTTTCCTTTCCCTCCAGTGGCTGCATGGGAGAGGGTAAAAAAAGTCAAGATGGTGGTTGTGACTGCATGATTGAAGTTCTGCCACTTTTTTACATGCATGTCTGGTCGCCCAGCTGCAGCCCTTATACTGACTTTTGACCTCCACTTAGATACTCTTGTTATCCTTTCTCCCTTCTTTTTGAATGGGATTGAGCACCTCTTGTTCACAGCTTTTCAAGTTGGCAGAATGGAGACAACCAGAAATGTTCTCCAAAGTGCTTCTGTGAAGTCCAGTTTAGGCAAGCCTATTAAAAGTTCTGTCTTAACCAGATAAAGGAGACCCACATTCAGGATAAACTGATCCTAAAGTTATCAACAGGACTAAAATTTAGCCACAGGATGACCATGTGACAACTGGGAGAGGAGGGATTTTAAAATAGGAAAATGGCATGGGGGAAAAAAATTTAAACCACCTTTGTCATTGCTATGGTTCTAGTTCAGCTTGTTCTCTCTCCCATGTACACAAAACAGTTGCTTTTATTTTTATTTTCAAAATGGCAACCTTTACTACATATTTAACATGTCATCATGCCAAATTGATCCTCAGTATTAAAGGAAACAATGAATATAACAGCCTTTCCCAGCTTAATGCCTTCTCCTAATGATGGGAAAGAATCTGTAGTCCAAGTTACCTCAAAGGTGCCAAAGAATAGAAAGATTGGACTGTATCCAACATGTCTGAGGAGGGGCCAAAGAACTGCCATAAGATGGACTTTGGCTGAGTGGTAAATATGTACCAGTGCTGCTAAGCCTGGACCGCAGGATGAAGTCCAGCTCACCCACCCACCAGTATGATGGCAATACCTTTAGAAATATAGGCAATTTGGGGCTCCAGAAGGAATGCCCTTTCATGGTGATAAAAACCTTGCATACATATGACTCCTGAGAATGTAGTTCTGGGCAGCTTATGATTCATTGATACTAAAGGATTAATATAATAAAAATGAAAATGGCCTTGTATGCTAAAATAAAGGGACAAAATGCTTTTTTTAAAAAATAGATATTCTTATCCTATGTTTCTCTCAATGCTATAGCTATAACGCTATTATAGCAAACGTTCTTGAAGTGAGTACTGCACCTTTTCATAATTGAATGTCGGATGTATTTTTGGAAGCTTTTGTAAAATGAGTAGAAAACTCTTTTGTCTTGGGAAAAAGAGGCCCAAGGGAATGGCAGGGCCCTGTTTGCTGTGGGGCATGGAAACTTAGCTCCTCCTAGGCACAGGTTCTGGAGGTTGACCCAGATCCTTGATCACTTCCCTATTGTTTAAGGAAATGAAGCCCCAGTCAGCTTATAGAAGGAAGATATGATTGGTTTTGACCTCTTTCCCTTTTGCTACAGCATGTGAATCAGTAGCGGATACGATCTTCCAAACAGTCAGGACCCTGGGCTGCCGCCCCTTCATGAACAGCCAAAGAAGTGCCTGCATCTGTAATGAAGAAGAACGAGATGAATTGTGAAATGAGCATCAGGCTGTTTGATAGTATGACAATGGTAGCTTCGGGCATCCTTTGTTTACAAGAGGCTTGGTCTTCTATCTTCTGGAACAGGTGCAAGTTTCTTAGCTGTGGGGCTTGGGAATAAGCTTCTTGTGACCACAAATGCATTAATTGCAGTTTGTCAAGTGAACATGATTGAGAAAGCAATTCCAAGAAGCAATGGAATTGCTTGGTCTGACACCCTAATCTGTTCCGAGGTCTGACACCCTCATCTGTTCTATCTGATGACTTCTGTCCACTTCCCAGAGCATTTGCTTGACTTAGAGATGATCCTTAATGCAAGAAGAGCATCTGAGATGTGTGTGAGCAGTCCAGACATAAAAGAAGATCTAGAGGCTGAAGGATGACACTGATAATAGTGCACTTTTGCAGCCAATATATATATATATATATATATATATTGATTTTTACCAGATACTTTGCTTTTGCTTTTCAAGTGAAACAAAGCCATGGAAATCTGATGTTACTGGAAAAAGAAGTCCATCAATATTTACTGGATTACCGAGTACAGTACTCAGTTTGACACAGAATATGAGGTTGTGGGCATCTGCTTGAAGATAAACGAGAGAAGAACACCAAGATCAGAGTATGAAGTCATTGCATAATACTCATTTTATTTTCACTAGAACATTGTTCCAGTTAAAGAGAAAAAAATATGGATTATCTTATAATAAGAAAAAGGTATAAATGATACATGAGTGTAAGAAAAATATGAAATGCAGAGTGTTCTAAACTTTTATTAAATAACATATATAGTTTAAAATAATATCAGAGATTGCAAGAAACTTACTTCTAGAATCATTCTATTCTAATTCTAGAATAGAAGTACTAGTATTCTACAACTTCAAGTGGCACAACTATATATATCTGAGACACGTAAAACTCTTGGACCCTCACGATTCTTTTTCTATATACTCCACTTTAAAATTGAAGCATTCTGATAGATTGCCTGTTGCTCTCTGAAGAAAGGAGAACTGACATTTCTTCTCTGAACACAACATAATGGAATTAAACTGCCTTCTGATGAGATTGAAGTATTTGAAGCTGCTTTTTGTACTGCAGCAACTGGGTTTGCATTGTCCAACCTTTTACATCAGATGGATTGGTTCTTTCTCACAATACCCCCAAGAAAACTTTCCCCTTCCTCTGTTTTTGCAATTCTGTGCGAGAGATGCTATCAGGAATGTTTCATTGGATCCCCAAATTCTTGTTATCATTGTACACAGCAGTATCATAGCATCCTGATGAAAAGTATGCAAACGGCAAAGGTTTTTTGAATCAAGAGGGAGAAAGAGAAAATTTGCAAGAAATCAGCTCTCACATGTGAGAATATGAGTTTTCAAAAAATACATATTTAGCAAATTAAAACTTGTGCAATTTTCAATACTGTAAATATCAATATCTTTTTTCCAAAGTTATTTTTGGGGATAGGGAGCAGGGTGATTACAGACAATATAGACTGATGCATAGTTTCTTAAATCAGCATGGAGAGCTAGCATAAATAAAGTCATTGGAAGACATTTCCTGATAATTCCATAAAGAAAAAAAGGGGGGGGGGCAAGAAAGAGATAATAGTAAGCTGTGCAGTGGTAGCAACAGATTTCCAAACTCTGTAACAGTGAAATCTATAAAATTTTCTGGAAAAAAATGTATTTAAATGTCCCAATTTTCCCTTTAGCAAATTGAATAATTCAAAATTTATCCTATCAGTTTCCATAGCTGCACAGCCAAGTTTTACAGAATGAATTTGGGCATGCTGAAAACTTTATTAATCTGTGCATTAATCTGGGAACAGGAAAGTTTTCAACCCTTGTATGACCTGTAAATCACCATTCTTTTCCTTCCCATTTGCAAGATTTTCTCAGTTATCCCTGAGAACACTCTCATCATCTGTTGAAGTGCTAAGAAAGCATTCAAAATGACTAGTGCTCCTTCCACACAACCATAACGCTGACTACCCAATCATCACTAACATTTTTCTACCACTCTTTTGCAAGAGTGATCCCCTTCCCTTTCCTGCAGCTGACCAATGGGGGTATATTAAAAATGTACCCTACCCTTTCTTTCTTATTCTCATGTTGTATTTGCTTTTCATGGGGTTAGGCTTTTTCCCCCAAAAAAGAAACTTATTATTCTGCAGTGGCACAGAGAAAACATCTCTCAAAAGAGCCCAAAAGTAGTAGAGCAATAGTGCAAATTATCACAAAACCTTCATTTCAGGAGGGGAGGGAAAATCTTGGGAATGGGGAGGCTGGGGAAGATAGGAATTCCAAGTGGGAACGGCTAGGGAGGAAATGCAACACAACTGTCTTTGCTGTGTTTCCTTTAGATCAGCAGCCAATTAACTTCTGAAATTAATTGACTCAGAAGAAAAGACTGCCAGGAGCATCAAAGCATCGGGAGGTCATACAAGGACAGTGCCTATCTGAGATCAGTAGGGAAAGGTCCTCGATCCACGAAATCATAATTAAGCCTATGAGGATTTCAACTCTTCAGAAAACAATCCAACAAACAAGCATGACAATTTAATATGTTGACACATTACTGTCACAGTCCCTGTCCCAACTGTTATCCCAATGTCACTACAGGCATACCTCGTTTTATTGCACTTCGCTTTATTGCGTTTTGCAGATATTGCGTTTATCAAACAGCATTGCATGCTACAGAGAAATCTTCCATGAAATGAAGAGTCAATCGATGGAGAAATTGTTACCTAATTTTAAGATCTTTTTTAACTAAGGTATATGTACACTGGGGGTTTTTTTACACACAATGCTATTGCACACTTAATAAATGATAGTCTAGTATAAACATAATTTTTATATGTACTGGGAAACCAAAAAATTCATGTGACTCGCTTTATTGAGATATTCGCTTTATTGCAGTGGTCTGGAACTGAACCCACAAGATCTCCGAGGTACGCCTGTACTGCTTTACAGAAACTCAGGATTTTGATATGTATGAAGAATTATTTAGATGAATACAAAAAGGGGTAGAGCTTCAATTGTACAGCTGTAGCTCCACCTTGACTTTATTTGAACCCCTTCCTGCGGATGTCCGTGCATTTTTGGCTGTGCTTTGAATAAATCATGTCTAATTGGAATGAATCCTGTTTTGACTCTGCAAAATCAAATTTCCCATTCAGTGTCACTTCACACATCCAACAGTACTGAGATGTAGATTACATCTAATTTGATCTCAAGAGGAGCATATGCTTGTGAGAGAAATGGGCTATACCCCTTTCATATATATATTTATATTCATACATCTATTCTTGCACATCAATTTTAATTGGGCCACTTGACAGAATATGATTTGTGATGTGATCCCATTCCTTCTGTGGTTTAGCTCTTCTGCGCATCCGTCTATGACAGCCCTGTGCACAGCGAGATGTCTCATCCGTTATTCCACATACAAGGACCTGGCAGTGCAGGAACACTTCCTAAATAAAAAGGATGCATATTTATGTATAAATACATATGTCTGTCTGTCTGTCTGTTGTCATCTGGCCAAACAAAGGTGATGGGGAAGGAGGACCACTGGCTCAGAAAAAATGCTATCTCATACTGCTTTGCTTTTCAGCCACAAGGAATGCATAAGCTTCTGACTGACATCTACAGATTTTCATGTCAGAAATTGGAAGACACAGACTTCTATGTCAGGAGATTGTCAGTCTAAGAGGCAGGTATTTATACTGCCTTGGCTGTAGTTCTTGGTACAGTATTTTGAAACTTCTCTCATACAGGTTATGAAGACAAAAACAAAACAGTAGAAGTAGCATTAGCCTGGTACAATCTTCTTTGCACTGCACCTTCAGCCATCCCATATTATAATATAATATAAACATAATTATAATTATCCCATAATTTAATCCCATAAAGGCACCGATCCAGCAGCAACCTTTTCCTCAACCATCAGATACATTTGCAAATACAAATAAATGGATCTGCTAGAAGTTGTCCAATACTAGATGTCAGCTTCAGAGACTGAGTCACAACATTTTGATTGGAGATCTTTAAAAGCAGCCAGATTTTATCTCATTTTAGGTAGCAACAGCATTTTACTCTGGAGCAAAAATTTTCTCTCTTTTAAGAAAAGCTGATGATATCTCTACGCTGTAGAGTAAAAGCTGGTTTCCCTGTCATTCTTCCCTTGAAATTTTGAAGCTGCTGGGGTGCCACGTATCTGAAACTCCTTGTTGAATGCAGTGGGTTAGTGGCATCAGCTGAAATGCATAGTGTTAAATGAATTCTTGGGATAAGCCCACTCATACTTATTTATCTTGTAATGACTAGAAAGTTAAGAAGTGCTTGCACGTGAGAAACTCTCAGTTCAGAACAGAGAGTTTTGATATCACCCAATCTAAAATAATGGTACAAAGTTTGCAAGAGAAGCAGGCTGTGAAATCATCTGTGTGGTGCAATGGGATAGTGTTTAGCAACCAGATCTCAGACAGTCCATTTTCATCTGAAACAGCTCAGGAGAAAGAAAATATGGTAGGTCTGGGAATTAGAAGAAGAGAACAGCAGGGCTAGGCAAGTCTTGAAAGAGTTTTGCAAACCTTTTATTAAGATTAGCTTTCCCTGATTTGGTTTTGCTTATAAACTGCTTCCTAATTAGTTAACCCCCCCATTCACCAATAATATTCATTCTCATGTTCTCATAGTCAAGTCTATCAAATGTGACAGAAGATCTTGGTGGCATCTGGATCTTCTGCTAGTCCGTTTCAGTAGACGCCAAGGCCACCTGTCTTTGTCAACCCTGTTGAAATTCAGGAATTTGAACTGCAGTATAGTTCGTGCTTACCTTGTTGTCTTTACCCACAAATTTGAACACTGGGACCTGAAAGTGTTTAGCCAAATGATCCTTTGATGTATACTGCTTTATGGAATCATCAGAAACACAACTGGGGAGAAAGGGAGAGAAGAGAAATATCAATGGCTTTCATACAGTGATGTCCAAAAGGAAGAAGATATCTCAGTGCCTTCCAGGGAAGACGGGGAGGTTGGCAGGACTCCTATTGCTGTCTTTGTCCCTAGTGGTAGGTCAGCCAAGACTGAAGATGAAAAAACAGAAGTGGAGTCTAATTGCATTGCCAGAAATAAAATACCCACAGCAACAAAAAATAATTAAAAGAATTCATATGGCTTCTCTCACAGTCTGGACTTGCAGTCTGCTTAATGACCAAAGGATTTACCAGCATCCTAGATCAAAGGAATATTTAGCCAACCTTTGATTTCTGCAACAATGATACATAGATGACTCAGGGACGTGGCAAAACCAAAGGGCTAATGGAGAAAATATTGTAGGAAACGTTTCTTCCTTTCTTCTCGGTTCCCAAATACATGGGATTAATCACAACACAGTCAAATAAATTTTCCTAACAATTTTTAACCCTAACTTTTAAAGTTAATTTTTGTATATTTCTTTAAAGTGGATTGCAAATCCTAGAGCTGGAGAAAATAGTTTTTAAACATTGTTTGGAAGTGGGACTTCTGTATGTAGGGGATACATTCAACATCCTACATTTGGCTTTTTTGTTGTTCACAGGTGTGAACAAGGGGAGGGAGTCAAAAAAATCAAGATGTCTGCCACAATCCTGGGATCAAAGCCCTCTCCCCTGTTAATGGGAGGGACATAAAAAAAGACTGGGGCTTCAATCAGAGAGTTGTGGCTGCCATCTTGACTCCCTGCCAGACACTCCTGCAAATAACTAAAATGCTTATCTGAGCCAAGAAATGGGCAATGGAATGCATTATTCCCAAGTCATTTTGTTCCATTATCCTTATAAAGTTTCAGGATTTGTGAGACCAAAGATGAATTAATCAAATCATTACAGACAGCTTTTTTTTTTTTTTCATTTCATCAATGTGAAATACCTTCCAAGCTTTAATCCAGAATCAAAACCAACTGAATTAATATACAGAAAGTAGACTGAGGATGGCAAAATGAATTCCCTTGAAAAATTAGATGTCATTCTTAGGACTTAAAAATACTGAGAATTAATTGATAGGTGGTGTTATTTTTCAGTGTCTAGTTTCTTGTCTGTGTCTGTGTCTTCAAATAAAAACCACCTTCTTTGGTGGTGAACGATAGCACAACAGATTGCTTAGCAGCAATCTAATCTCCAGAATGTAGACTTTGAACATTATAAAACTTGCTACATAGCACAAAATGCAAGGGAAAACTAGTAGACGTGGACAACAATGTCCAGATAGAAATAACCTTTGCTACTTGGAATCTGGCATAAATAGCTAATTAATTACATTTATCCTGAATGAAAAGAGCTTACCAGACAGAACTTGAATTTTCAGGATAATGTCAACTGTAGTTGCTTATATTATTGCTATATGGGGAAAAAATCATTTTGTAAACATATCAAGAAAGGTTCAACAATTATTTCTGTTGTAAGCACCCAGAACAGGCTTTGAAGAATAAAATAGTCTACATAAGAAAATATTGCTGTCTTTAGTTAAAATCTATGCTATAATAAATTGATTATTTTTTAAGGTGCCACTAGATTCTTTGCTTTTCTTGCAACTGTCGAAGACTTTTTATAAGCAGAAGTGGAGTCCCACGCATCGAGTAAGATCCATCCAACATATGCTTCAGCATTTTAAAGGATCGGATAGATCACTATCGTAAGTCACAACTATAAATCCTGTCAGTTCAAATACAATTTCAAGGATTACTTCCCTCTGCAGTTTCCCCACACCCTTCTGTTTATTAGGCCATTGGTTTTAATTGATCAGAGAGAAAGAAAGAACTCAAATGAATACTTTCTGAGTATTTAGGTCTCTGAGAGGTTTAAAAAATCCATGGCACCTGGAATATGGATTATATTGCTTCCAAGCCATGTTCTGCAAAGAAAGCTGAGTAGCAGAAAATTCCCTTCTGACTGGCAGGAAGGGAACTGCTTTGGATTGTGAGGCACGCCTGGGTTTGCTCCAGAGAGTAGTGGTTTCAAGACCAACCTTTGGGGGGGGGGGCTTGTGTGTGAGGAGAAATTCAAAAATTCAAAATGGTGGCTGTGAGATGAAAGCCCAGCCCATTTTTGGACATGTATTATAGATAAAAAGGGGTGGGGCTTTGTTCGCACAATCAGAGCTGCATCTTGGTTTTTTTAAGCCCCCTCCCAACAGATGCTCTTGCTTTTGTGTAGATTTCTCCATTTCTCTAATGCCTGCTCAACGAGTGTTTTTATGATTAAAAATAAAACTAGTCCAAAGACAGATGGAATAATGAAGCAATGGTAAGGAATCCACAAAGATGGCCTAACACCAGGACTGAACTTCTTTAACCTACATTTCCATTACATTATAATTTTAGCATTACAAGAATAGGAACACCAGATGTCTTTAGTAAATTTCCCCATTTCACATTATGTCAGTGAGATTCAAGGAACTGCATAAAGCATTCATGAAGGAGCTTAACATTGTTATTCACAAATGAAAATGTTAACTTACGGTATGAGTTTAGGGATAATACTTCTAAAATTGTTTCAGAAGTAACAGATACAAAAATGATCTCTAGGGGAACTTATAAATGTATGAAGTACACCAGAAAACAACAACACCTATATAAATTAAGAGACTGAATAAACACCAGATGCCACATAAGACCTTCCTTGAAAGCATGATGAGTCTACATTGATTTAAAAGGGCATGTTCTTTCTTTTTAAAATAAAACTATGCAATAGCTCTTCAGGATGAGAATGTAATTAACTGCTTATTCTGAAAGAACATTGTATTTTAGGAACTGCATTTGTTAAAGTGGAATATAGCCCATTCAAGTTTATACCATAGGAAATTGATTAATATTTATAGTGCTACAAGACTCTTAGAGGTTTGTGCTGTACAGCACAACCCGGCTATCCCATTGTGTTAAACAAAAATGCCATCCCTTCCCCTTGCTATTGAAATAGCCTAGTCTAGCAAGAGATATATCCTCAGTAGCGGGCAATCTGGTTTTTAAGAACACAGTTGGCGAATCTTTTTTATTGTATTTCACCTGGGTGTCTTTCTTCATCAAAAGCCTTGACTTAATTAACCTTTGCTCCTGCAGAATTTCCATAGTATAAGTTCACATGCACCATAGGCAAGGAGATGCCACTTCCCCATGATTAAGGGCTTATGCAGGTAGAACTGGCTCTTTAGCATTCCTGTGCATGGACCTCGTTTAGCACCAGGATGGTTTCGAAATGAATTTGAGCAGGACAGGAAAGAATCTTTGCTGCCCTGTGTAAGATCTGAGTTAACTCCTGTCTACAGAGTAAATGGACTAGACTCCTGGTTTCCAAGCTGGGTTTCAAAGGAGGAGTTATTAATCATACTTCCTTTGCATCAAGCTTTCTAGTTTGTTGGAGCTGTCCCCAAACTTTAGCCTTTATACAGTACGTGTTAGGATAATAAGTTCTAGAACTTCCAGCTTATCAATCATAAGCACAACTTAGTGCAATGAGTAAATGGTTCCTTTCTTCCATCTGCTTAGAGGATTTATATTTTAAGAGACCCCAACTGTTCTTTTAATCTCCCATTTCTCTAAAGGAACACTATACCCTTAGAAATGCCTAAGTACTTTATTGTTAACTTGCAATGATGGATGGCCCCAGATTGCCCTTTCCTGTCACTGTTGCCTCTGTTTTTTATTTGCATTTCCTGTCACTCTGTTATTTGTGGACGCTGATGTTTAGCAGGGCATACAAATGCTTGGAATCTGAATTTTGAGAATGTCCAAATGCATCCTGAAACATTGTACCAACCGAGGATAATGATAAGAAATCCAGAAGTATTTTACAGTTCTTGGGCCTAGCTGTGATTAGTTTTACTATTCTGAAACTGGTGGCCTGCTAACCAGTCCAGGAACAATTCATTGGAAAGCAATTAGAGATATTGTTGTGAATTTGTTACTTCTTTTAAATAATCCCTCCCCCAATCTCTAGGTCCATATATAACTTGAGGCTAAACCATAGATTTAACCATAGGTTGGGGGAGTTTTATTCACCGCCAGTTAAACACAAGTATAATTCTTCACATGCTAGTTTATCAGGGCTCCCAGTTGCATGAAAATTCTACTCCTTTCAGTCAATTATGAGTAGAAAATCTTTCTAGATTGCCTTGGTCATGACAAAGAAGATTATGGGACATATGGGCACTACATGTGGAAATAATATAAGATGAGACCAGTGTATCTCTTCCCATGTTTCTTGCATGTCCTTTTATCATACTCCAGAAAGTGCAAGTTATACCAGCTTGTGTTACTTAATCATTCTTTTTTCTTCTTGCCACCTGGTTATGTCATATTTTCCTTTCTATTGCTCAAATTCTGTGTCCCTGCACTAGTTTGAAGTTCATTTGAGATCTTTGGCCAACTTTGGGTTTCCATTCTCAAAACTCTAGAAAACATCTACAGGCCAAATCTACCAATGTGTCTCTCTCTCTCTCTTGTTCATAATCATATTGGTTTTGGCTACCTAAACACAGGGAGAACAAGATTTGGAATCATATGTCGTATATAGGATAATATAATATATCATCATATACACCTAATTGTACAATTTAGGGTTTACAATACAAAGACTTACCCAATGGAAAAAATTGGGATAAAAATGGATAAAAAAATTTCCCTCTCACCCCTATGGGTGGTATGTGTCTTCCTCAATCTCGGGTCCTCTACCAGAGGCCTGGGAGTTTGAGGGTTCTGCGCAGTATCTTAGCTGTTCCTAGCACTGCACTCTTCTGCACAGAGAGCTCTGATGTTGTTCCTGGGATCTGTTGGAGCCACTCTCCCAGCTTAGGAGTCACGGCCCCGAGTGCTCCTACCACCACTGGGACCACTTTGGCCTTGACTTTCCACATCCTCTCGATTTCCTCCTTCAGGCCCTGGTACTTCTCCAGCTTCTCATGCTCCTTCTTCCTGATGTTGCTGTCACTTGGCACTGCTACATCTATCACTACCACTGTCTTCTGGTCTTTGTCTACTACCACGATGTCTGGTTGATTAGCCAGTACCTGCCTGTCCGTCTGGATCTGGAAGTCCCACAGGATCTTAGCCCTGTTATTCTCCACGACATTCTGTGGAATCTCCCATCTGGACTTGGGGGGATCTAGCCCATACACTGTGCAGATGTTCCTGTACACAATGCCAGCTACTTGGTTGTGCCGTTCAGTGTATGCTGTTCCTGCCTGCATCTTACACCCTGCCACTATGTGTTGGACTGTCTCTGAGGCCTCTTTGCACAATCTGCACCTTGGATCCTGTCTAGTGTGGTAGACCCCTGCTTCTATGGATCTGGTGCTTAGTGCCTGTTCTTGTGCTGCTATGATCAGTGCCTCAGTGCTGTCTTTTAGTCCGGCCCTTTCCAGCCACTGATAGGATTTCCCAATGTCAGCCACCTCAGCTATCTGTCGATGGTACATCCCATGCAGGGGCTTGTCTTGCCATGGTATTTCCTCCACTTGAACTTCCTCCCATGTCTGCTGCTGCCTGAGGCATTCTCTCAGCAGCTCATCTTTGGGTGCCATCTTACTGATGTACTCTTGGATACTCTGGGTTTCATCCAGGACAGTGGCTTTGACACACATCAGACCCCGCCCACCCTCTTTGCGGCTGCTGTACAGTCTCTGGGTGTTGGACTTGGGGTGGAAACCTCCATACATTGTGAGGAGCTTCCGGGTCTTCACATCGGCAGCCTCCATGTCTTCCTTTGGCCAGCTCACTATACCAGCAGGGTATCTGATGACTGGCAGGACATACTTGTTGATGGCATGGATCTTGTTCTTCCCATTGAGCTGGCTCTTCAGGACCTGTTTTATCCTTTGGTGTTACTTGGATGTTGCTGTCTTCTTTGCCTCCTCCTCATGGTTCCCGTGTGACTGTGGATACCAAGGTATTTATAGCTGGTCTCTATGTCTGCTATGTGGCCCACTGGTAATTCCACTCCATCGGTCTTAACTACCTTCCCTCTCTTTACTATCATCCTGCCACACTTCTCCAGTCCGAATGACATCCCAATGTCCTCGCTGTAGATCCATGTCAGGTGGACCAGTGAGTCGATGTCTCGTTCACTCTTAGCATCCATGTAGAGGAGGTGGCTGATGGTGATTCCACTCTTGAACTTGTACCCATATCCAGACCTTGTGATTATCTGGCTGAGGGGGTTTAAGCCTATGCAGAACAGCAGTGGGGACAGTGCATCACCTTGGTATATGCCGCATTTGATGGCCACTTGTGCGAGCTGTCTTGAGTTCACTTCCAGTGTTGTCTTCCACAGTCCCATTGAGTTCTTGAGGAAGGTCCTTAGTGTCCTGTTGACTTTGTATAGCACCAGGCATTCACAGATCCATGTGTGCGGCATTGAGTCATAGGCTTTCCTGTAGTCAATCCAGGCTGTGCTCAGATTGGTCTGCCTAGACCTTGAATCTCAGGTGACTGCTCTATCTATGAGAAACTGGTGTTTTGAGCCTCTGGTGTTGTTCCCAATGCCCTTCTGAGCTGTGCTCATGTACTGGCCCATCTGGTCTTGTAGCTTGGCAGCTAGGATGCCTGATAGAACTTTCCATGTTGTGGGGAGGCAGGTTATTGGCCAGTAGTTGGATGGTGCTGTTCCTTTGTGAGGGTCTTTCATGATCAGCACTGTCCTTCCTTGTGTTAGCCAGTCTGGGTGGGAGCCTGCTGCTAGCAGTTGGTTCATCTGTGCTGCTAGGCGTTCATGCACTGCTGTTAGTTTCTTTAGCCAGTAGGTGTGGATCATGTCCTGGCCAGGTGCTGTCCAGCTTTTCATGTCCTTGACCCGCTGTTGGATGTCTGCTACTGTGATGGTGACTGGTGCCTGTTCTGGGAGATTGCTGTGGTCTGCTTTCAGGTCCTGCAGCCACTTTGCACTGGTGTTATGTGTCTTCTCTTTCTCCCATATGTTCTTCCAGTACTGTTCAGTTTCCGCTGCTGGTGGCTCAGCTGCTACTCTGTGGTTGCACTGCAGTTGGGAGTACACTTTGGATGGTTCTTTGGAGAACAGGGCATTTATCTTCTTGGCCTCTGCTTCTCTAGTGTATCTCCTTAGCCTGGTAGCCAGTGCTGTGAGCCTTTGTTTAGCAGTCTCTAGGGCTTCAGATGGAGTCAGGCCCATGTATTTTTTCAGTAGCCGAGTCTTATCCTTAATCTCCACACGCTTCTGTAGTTCCACCAGCTGACTGACTTCTCTCCGAGTTGCCTTGATATTAGCCTCCAATCTCATTTTCCAGGGTGGGTATGTACTGCTGTTCTTCTTGATCGTGTAGCCAAGCAGTTCCAGGATTACAGTGGCAGTAGCATATACCAATTCATTGGTTTCAGTTATGGTGGTAGTAGGGATTGTCTGGAGGGCTCTGTTGGCATCTTCTAGCATACTATCTGATGGTACTTCTCCACTGAGCCTTGGTAATCGGACTCGAGGGTTGAGTATAGCTAGTTTATCCATGATCTTATGCCTCATATCAGCTGCTGTGCTCTGTAATGGAAGGGGTGGCAGTGACATTCCAGCTTCAGGTGTTGGCTGCACAACTGCTTGTTCTTCCAGGTCTGCTTGAGTCCGGGTTGTAATGTAGAGTTGGTCTATCTCGAGTTGTGAGAGCAGCTTCCTCTTTACTATGTTGAAGTGCTGGGTAACTAGTTGTTTCTCAGTTAGTGTGGATGTAGGCCTTCTGTCTATCCATAGTTCCCTCATACATTTCATATATCCCCTCTCATTAGGTCTGCTGTTGTAGTAGCATTCCATCAATTCCAAGTTTTCTTGTCTCGTCCATGTATGGTTTGTATGTATGTATGTATGTGTATATGTGTATATATATATATATATATATATATATATATATATATATATGATACAAATGTGTGTGTGTGTGTGTGTGTGTGTGTGTGTATATGATACAAATCTAATAATAGTAATAGTAATAATAATAATAATTTAAAAATGGGTAGAAACCAAGAGAAAACACTGAAAGTACAATTCTGATACTAAAAACAAATTCTTTGCAAAGACAAAAGAACTGGGCCCTGTTTGAGGTCTGGAGTAGCTACAAAAAATAGCAATTCTGCTAACTGGTTAAGTATGCTCTAAGGGTAGGTCAACATCTGGGCTACATAGAAAGGGTAAATATCTTTAACTATGTTCACCAAATTGATCAAGCATTACCATTGGAAAGAGGACTTTCTCCGGTAATTCATCTATTCATCTAATTCATCTATTTGCTCAGCCTCTGCTTCCTTTTTATGAAGTGAAAGGTTTTGCCTGGATAGTCATGGCAGCTGGCCATTGTTCTGATTTCTCTGCTAGCCAAAAGGCATGCTGGTTGTCTTAGGAAAGTCTTGGCTCTTCTTCTTTTCTCAAGTTTAGGATGACTAAACAACCAAAGGACCTGGGTTTTAAATCTCAGATCAAAGAAAGAAAGGAATCAACACTTGCCCATCTCGAATCAAGTGGTACTTCAGGATCTCATCTGTTTTGGATGTAGGGGTAGCAAAGCAACTCTCCACTAATGTCTCCAAGCCACTCACGTGCACCAAGGGTTCAATCCCAAAATACAAAGAGTCTCGGAGTTTAAGAGTGGGAAGGGTATCACGGTAGGACTCTTCAAAATCTTTGTCTTTGAATATCTCGAGAGTGAAGGGAAAGACACCTTGACTGTGCCCCATGATTTCCAGTGGAGAGTTCTTCATATTGGGGATATAGCCCTCCGAGATGGTATAGTGGCGAGGGAATTCACAAGTTACAGGGATCAGCAGCTTTCCTGTGCGAACAATGATGTCCCCGTTACTGCCAGGTGTTTGCCTTGGCAAGCCAGTTATCATATTGGTAGCAATTATTTTATCATTTACTACCTGTAAACAGAGGGCAAAGATGATATGGTGAAGGTAGGTAGACAACATGAATAAAAGGATATGTCAGGAACAACATTATTGAAACCTGGATTGTGTAACCAATTACAAGAGTACAAAAAATAACAAATAGCCAAAAAGGGACCACAAGAATCAGAAACCAGCCACCTAGGATTTTTCCAGTATTTGTCTCTTTTAAAAATACATTTCTAGCCCACGTATTTGAAGGGCTGTGTGGAGTCTCTGCTAATAAGCTATGGATGACCAGTAAGGTTTCTAGGGTTAATGAGCAGGGCTAGATACATTATGAGAATAAGGAAAATTAATAGTTCCCTTAGATTATCAAAATTCTGTTTAGACAATGGCTTCTTAGAAAAGTAAAATACTCCAGAGTTTATTATTTTCATTAAAAAATAGTTTACAGTTAACTAAAAATGCCATTCTGAAGAGAAATTGGAATTCTGTTTGGGCTAACAGGATTATGCCATAACCACATAGCACAAAAGTAAGATTTTAGTGAGCTACAAAATTGATTGCAAAATTGATCAAGAAAGGTGAAAAAGAAGCATAATGAATATTCCCAGCCTATAATAATAAAAGGAGAAAACAAGAGACTCCATCTTGGTTTCATTTAAATGGTTTCTATTTGCTGATCATCAAAGAACTGATATAAGTATGGGACCTGATAGGTGACAGTTATCTCTCACTGTCTCCTTACAGCAGTGTTTTTCAAACTTGGCAACTTTAAGCCAGGTGGACTTCAACTCCCAGAATTCCCCAGCCAGCATGTTTGAAAAACACTGCCTTAGAGAGACAGGCAGACAGACAAAGGGTGTATGTGTGCGTGTGTGTGTGTATGAAAAAAACCAGTTTTTTCCATTTAAAAAAACTATAAATAGATCAGTTTGGGCTGACAGCAAGGATGCTGAATAGTGCTATCCTAAAATCAGTGGTGTGGAGTTGGAGGGGGGTGCTGTTTCAGGTTCTCCTGTTGCCCGGATATTTTATGAAGAATTATAACAGCAGTAGTAATTATTTTTGTATTTTTCACCTATTCAGTCTGCTCTTGCATGTAACAAGAGAACAAACACTGACATTCTGAAGGCTTGGAGAAATCTCCTTTTCTAGGATTCCTTAGGAAGGTCACACAGGGGGCCGGGCATAAAAAACACTCTAAGTCTGTACCATAGATGTACAGCTTTTTAAGCAACATCCTTCACACCATAGCAGAGAAGCAGGTTGAAATCAAAAGATTGGGAGATTTTTTGCTCCACACAGTTGCTAGGCAATCTATATATAGAGCAGTTACTTAGGTCTGCACCCCGAGTGACAGATGTTTCCATATATTTAAGTATGCTAAAGCCCCTATGGAAAATTCATAAAGAAGGAATAAAGTATAGTGGTTAAGTTGGAGCACAGAGTGCCAAGCTGACTCTTCACTTGAACATAGAACTCAATGGGCATCTTTGGGCCTATCTATCTATCTATCTATCTATCTATCTATCTATCTATCTATCTATCTCAAAAGGTTATATTGTGCCTATAAAGTGAGGAGGGATCCCCATGCACTCTCAAAAGCAAAGATAGGATGGAAGTGCAAGAATAAATAAACAAATAAATAAAATCAATACATACATCTATAGTCGTTCCACAGGTTTTCAGAGAGAAGATGAAGTTGACATGAGTGCCATTGGATACTCCTCTGCAGGAGCCATTGGTAAGCGAGAGGTCCATCCCCCCAATGAGATCCTTGGGAATATTCACTTCTATAGAGGTAGATTTACATAAAACTGGAACTGGAAGAAGGAGCACAGATGGTAAGTGAGCTGGAAGTTAAATGCATAGCCTTTCAAGGATGGTTAGAGAAGCAGGATGAGGTCCTTTTGAATGTCTGTCACTTATAAATCAAATGTTTCCAAGTTTTGGCCTAGGGAAATGACCCTTTGATCTGAATATAAAATGGTAGGATGGCCATTGCTATAGAAAGCAATGGTATCTGGGTTGGGCAACTTAAAATATACAGCAAAGGACTGAGAAGGCCTACTGTCATATGTCACAGTGTTATTGGACCACTGTATGACAGAGCAACGTTCTGCATATCGATAGAAGTGTAATTTTGTCATTAACATTCAGGCTAACAAGTATTTTTCTTTTCTCCCCAGAAAACTGTGATGAGTTTTCACAACTTGTTTCCATCAATTAACTCATCACAAAAGAATGTGAACCTTGGGCTGTTTCAGGTATGACAGTCTTGAAAGTTTCTTGATATCCTCTTTGTGGGTTTGTAGTTGACCAGAAGTACTGGACAGCAGCTTCTATAATTCCCAAGCAACCAACCTGCTGACCTCTGCTTCCCACCTAGGCAGGTATGGTGTCAGAGATCTTCACTTACACCCCCTTCTGGACCTCTGTCAGCAGTACTGTAATCCAGCCAGCCTTCTGAGGCTCAGCAGCTCTAAAACCAGCCAGCCCAGCTTGTCAACAGTTCAAGTGGAAATCTGAAGCTTATGGTCCAGATGGAACAGAGATCCAGCCAGGTGCCTGCCAAACAAAAGACAGATCCCCTGTGGAGTGAGGCCATGCTTGCCTCAACTCTCAGTTCCAGTCAATCTCACTGTCCTCCAGTTCATCAGTCACCACACATCTGTAATAGCAGCAGTGCAGTGGCAATGCCAACTCCAGCTGCCACAACACTGCCACTGTTGGAATTAATAGAGGTGAATATGTGTAGCTCAGGGTTGAACTGTGGAGTCCTTGGGGTTCTCTGAGGTTGGTTCTTTTCTTGCAAACGTTTCATTGCAAGAAAAGAACCAAGCTCAGAGAACCCCAAGGACTCCACTGTTGGAATTGCATGAGAAAATTGGGCAAGACCTTCAGCCCAACTTTAGCTGAACACAAGGGCACGTAGCACCAAGTTGAAGGACTGGAGGGACTCAGTCTTTTTTCATGTATCTGCTGTGTGGCCCATGCTGGCAACAGCTGATAGAATCTACACACCTCCACCTTCTTCCTCCTCTCCCACCAGACTAGATCTCCATTGCCTCAAGCAAATCCCAACAGCTGCACAGAAAGTCCCAATGACAGCTGTGGTGGACCCCCAGAACTCCGCTGTTCATTGAACATCCAGAGGACCGTGACGCACAACATCATGGCCACAATGAAGCAAAAAAACAAAAACAAAAACAAGAAACAAGAAACACACATGATGAGGAGATCTAACAGGGGGAGCACTCACAATCTGATGCCATCCTTAAAAGAAAATTCAGTGAAGCCTGGTCATCCCCCAGGATTGTTTGGAACTTGGACTTACAGGTGAAACTTGAAAAATTAGAATATCGTGCAAATGTTCATTTATGTCAGTATGGCAGCCCAAAAGGTGAAACCAATATATGAGATAGACGCATTACATGCAAAGCGAGATATGTCAAGCCTTACTTTGGTATAATTGTGATGATTATGGCGTATAGCTTATGAAAACCCCAAATTCACAATCTCAGAAAATTGGAATAGTGTGAAAAGGTTCAATATTCTAGGCTCAAAGTGTCCCACTCTAATCAGCTCATGAATCCATAACACCTGCAAAGGGTTCCTGAGCCTTTCAATGGTCTCTCAGGCTGGTTCAGTAGGAATCACAAGCATGGGAAAGACTGCTGACCTGACAGTTGTGCAGAAAACCATCATTGACACCCTCCATAAGGAGGGAAAGCCCCAAAAGGGAATTGCAAAAGAAGTTGGATGTTCCCAAAGTGCTGTATCAAAGCACATCAATAGAAGGTTATGTGGAAGGGAAAAGTGTGGTAGAAAAAAGTGCACAAGCAGCAGGGATGACCGCAGCCTGGTGGGGATTATCAGGAAAAGGCCATTCAAAAGTGTTGGGGACTTTCACAAGGAGTGGACTGAGGCTGGAGTTAGTGCATCAAGAGCCACCACACACAGACGGATCCTGGACATGGGCTTCAAATGTCGTATTCCTCTTGTCAAGCCGCTCCTGAAGAACAAACAAAGTCAGAAGCGTCTTACCTGGGCTACAGAAAAAAAGAACTGGTCTGTTGCCCAGTGGTCCAAAGTCCTCTTTTCTGATGAGAGCAACTTTTGCATCTCATTTGGGAACCAAGGACCCAGAGTCTGGAGGAAGAATGGAGAGGCACACAATGCACGATGCTTGAAGTCCAGTGTGAAGTTTCCACAGTCTCTGTTGATTTGGGGAGCCATGTCATCTGCTGGTGTTGGTCCACTGTGCTTCATTAAGTCCAGGGTCAATGCAGCCGTCTACCAGGAGATTTTGGAGCACTTCATGCTTCCTTCCGCAGACAAGCTTTATGGGGATGCTGACTTCATTTTCCAGCAGGACTTGGCACCTGCCCACACTGCCAAAAGTACCAAAACCTGGTTCAATGACCATGGGATTACTGTGCTTGATTGGCCAGCAAACTCGCCTGACCTGAACCCCATAGAGAATCTATGGGGCATTGCCAAGAGAAAGATGAGGGACATGAGACCGAACAATGCAGCGGAGCTGAAGGCCGCTATTGAAGCATCCTGGTCTTCCATAACACCTCAGCAGTGCCACAGGCTGATAGCATCCATGCACGCCGCATTGCAGCAGTCATTGCTGCAAAAGGGGCCCAAACCAAGTATTGAGTACATATGCATGCTTCTACTTTGCAGAGGTCCGATATTGTTCTATTTCCAATCCTTGTGTTATTGATGTCATGTAATATTCTAATTTTCTGAGATTGTGAATTTGGGGTTTTCATAAGCTGTACGCCATAATCATCACAATTATTCCAAAGTAAGGCTTGACATATCTCACTTTGCATGTAATGCGTCTATCTCATATATTGGTTTCACCTTTTGAGTTGCCATACTGACATAAATGAACATTTGCACGATATTCTAATTTTTCGAGTTTCACCTGTATAAGTGGAGAATAATACAACATCCCAGAATAAGCAGAATCAACTAGTATATTTATCACAAACAAAGTTCTCTGAATGGGCTTGGAAAAAGGCAGATATCTTGGACAGGAGTATTTCAAACTATAACAGGTTTCTGTTATTCCTTGTTCTAATACAAGCTGAAACAACTAGATCCATTAAGAGATCTAGATTTCTATAATATTTCTTAGGAAATTTGCCTGGCAAATTTAAGCCTAGATTTCACACATTTATTAAGGCACATAATGAATTCCTTGATAAATGAGCAGCACCTGGTGCTTTTCAGCTCTTTGGGTCTAAATCTGTGGGTCTTGTTCATGTGACCTGTGAGCTGCTTGGGATCCCCAGTCCCTCTTTTGCATTCCACATTTAAGTCTAGCCCCACTTAAGGCAATCAAGCCTTCCCTAAACCTTCCTCCAAAGCATTTTTTTTTAAAAAGTCTTCACTACTCCCTCCAACATTGGAGGCCAAACTTTTTTCTTTTTTCTTCAAAGGAAGTCTCCAAGAAAATTGCATAACCTTCATGCTTGTCTGTGTCTCTTTTTTTAGATAAGGAGAATAATATATCACAATTAGGAGGAGGAAAGAAGGAGAAGGAAACTGAATGCAGGGCATGGTCTTGCGTCCACATACTTTATCACTTCATCTCTCTCTCTCTCTCCTTTTGATGTATTCAGCCATGTCCCAATTAGACTCATGGTGGTGTACAATTAGAACAAAAACCCAAAACATCCTGACTGGAAAAACAAAATAATACTGAAATAATGTTCCATATTAGATTAGGCCACTCCTGTCAGAGACATCTGTGGGAGGGAATGGAGAGGTAAAAACATCAAGATGGTGGCTGTGACTGTGCAGTCAAATCTCCTCCCTTTTTAATGGATGACACCCATAGTGGCCTCCCTGTTCTGCTGAGCCAAAGTCACCCTGGAATAAATCTGTTCACTTATTCATGAAATGCCAGGGGGATGGAGGTTGCATGTACTTGCGGGGGATGGGGGACAGATGTTCCATAAAATGGAAGCAGCTGCTGAGAAGGTCTACTTCCTTATCCACACTCCACATATTTCAGAAAGTGGGGCAACACTTAGCAGGCCCTTTTGCAATGATCAAACTGGGTGCATATGTGTAGATATGCAATTCATAGCCTTCATAAAAAGCAGTGTCTAGCCCTTTAATATTGACTTCCCCCAAACATCGCATTCTTTCCATCCATTAGATTAGCTTCCTTCAAGCCAGTGTCCTCCAGATGTGTTGGACAACCAGTTCTACCATCCTCAGGAAGCCATCAAACCAGTGCCCTCCAGTTCTCTAAGGCTGCTATTCCCTATAGTCTCTAGCTATTGGCCATGCTGGCAAAGGCTGATGGGAATTGAAACCTAAAATATCCAGAAGGAACCAGATTACAAATCCTGGACTGGCTGGTAAAATGGAATGGGAATAATCTGCAGATTAAAATTATGTTTTGATTCAGCTTTTTCAAAATACATTTCCATTCTGATAGGATGGGGCTAGGGCACAGCAATAAGGTAGCAATACAACAATAAGAATAATTACTACTGAAATTTAGGTTCATGTATCATCTCAACTCTGGAAGCTTACCAGATGATAGTTGTTATCTTGAGCTCCTGAAGGAAAAGCAGGATATAAATCTACTAAATAAACAAATTAATAAATTACCCTAGACCAGCCACAACATGAAATCCCTTTTTTCCCCTGTACCTTGGCAGGTGTGGTTGTCCTCTGACAAAATAAGACCTCGTGGGCATTCACACTGATAACCAGCTTCCACCATGTTGCAAGTATGGCTGCAGCCTCCATTGTTGTTGTGACACCCTTCAATTTCTAAGGCAGAAATAATGAGTAGACAAATAACAACCTTTGTTCCACCCAGCCATTTATCTGCTTCTGCAACCATGTCCCTAATCTGCTCAAGTAGAATGAAGCTATAGGAGCAGGTAAATATGAGGGGAGATTACATTCATATATTCAACAGTAATTAAAACTACATAGGTGTTTCATTGACTTCTTAATTATGCTGGGCAAAGATCTGTGAAGGAATTCTGCATTGAAAGCCACCATGAAATTAATGAGAGCTGTGGAAAAGCACAGAGAACAAACAGGTGCAGTTTCAGGGCTGTTCCCATTAACTGTAATGAAGATAAACTGTGTGAAGGAACTGGAAGCAGAGGTTCTACTACAGTCCTGAAGTGGATGCTCCTTGGCCCGGTGTCCACCTTCTGGAAGCATGTCACTTGAGCTTGCCCAAGAGAAGGCGGGCGCCACTTTGTGGTTTTGCTTTGAGGGGATGGCTTAATCGAAGCCTCAGCAAAGGAAACAGCCCTTTGGACATGTGCCCAGCCCTGGTGAATTCTGGGCTCTCAAGGCAAGGTCCAGTTGCATGAAGATGTATGCCTATCTATGCAATTTTATTCCACCCACCTCTCAACCCTAAAGCAAGTCCCAACTGGCATTCAAATACCTGTTCTTGGATGGAGCCTGCAAAGACAGAAAGCTACCTCAATATTGCCCTCCCTTCCCTTCCCTTCCCTTCCCTTCGCTCACAGCCATTTCTCTGATTTCTAGGGTATTTTCAGGCACTTTGGACCTTATCCTCTCCTACTAGAAATGAATCTTAAGGCATGTTAATTAGAATCAACCTCCTAGTCAGATACAAAAGTTCACCAAGCAATTCTAAGTCATTTCCTTACCTTCACAAGTCTTTCCATCCGCCCCCAGAACACGCCCGACTCCACATTCACAGCGATAGGAGTTCTTTAGGTTTATACAGAATTCGCTGCAGCCTCCGTTATTCCTTTCGCATTCATTTTCATCTACAGGGAAACATGAGTGAGAGATCTCCAACGTAGCAGCAATGCTAAGAGCTGCTAAGAGCTGGAGTGCAGAACATGTGTGCTGGGGCAAGGTGTGGTAATCCTACTTTCTGGAGTACTGCAACTCATTGGTTTGAAAGACCTGTATTTGTTGGGTGGAGTTTTGTCAGCATTCTTGATGGTTGATTCATAAAAGTTAGATGTCCTTGGCTTGTGTGTGTAGTTTTGTTTCTTTTTCCCCTACAACAGTACAAAAGCCAGTGACTCCATTTGTGTTAAGCCCTGCAAGGTTGGCAAGTTCAGGAAACCAGAACCACTTGGATTTCTGAGATCTTTCTTGCTAGATCTTTCTTGAAAGCCTCCCAAAACAATTCTCCTGCCCAACCTATACTGAGAGCAATGTAGGTAGAGTTACACTGAGTCTCTTCTCATGCTTACCCCCCTCCCCTAGACTCTGTAATGGGCCCTGTTTTCTCCTGTAACTGTCCTGCCGCTTCCCCTGTGTTCCCAAGGTCTGTTGGCATTTCATCACAATCTGTGTGACTTGACATGAGAAATCAATTTCTCTTTAAGAAGCATCGACTAAGCCAATGTTTTTCAACCTTAGCAAGTTTACGATGGGTGGACTTCAACTCTCAGAATTCCCCAACTGGCTGGGGAATTCTGGGAGTTGAAGTCTACCCATCTTAAACTTGCCAAGGTTGAAAAACACTGGACTCAGTAGTATCTACTTCCTCCAATATGAAATACGTTTTTCAACTTCCTGGCAGTTACAATTCTTGCATTTCCTGCGGCCTCCTATCTAAGTAATAACCAGGTCAAGATCAGCTAAATTTGGCCAACTGCTGCCATGGAATACATTAATAAATAGGATAGCCAAGAATATGATGATCAGAATGTATAAAGGTCACAATCCCAACAGCAATAATTTATTTCAGTTAAAGTTCATACTATAAAGAAAAATAAAAATATAAAAAAGTAAGATTAGAAACAACAAAGAGAGGAAGAAGAACATCATCCATCAGGATCCAATACTGTTGACTAGGCTGGTTTTAATTAGATGTGACACAATATAATAGCAATAGATAGATATTTTTTAGCTCTCTACTAGTCTTGGGCACTAGTCTGAAAACAAAACCTTTCTCTATTCTATTGGGTGTATTAATTTACAAGGGGCATTAAAAGGTCAAAGAGTAGAATCTTATAGAAAGGGCAAAATAGAAGCACAAGGGTGATACCAATACATTTTCCTAGTGCTGGGCACTGAGAATATTGCTATGTACAATATATAATGGACTGTTCAGTCTTGCTATAGACCAACAACCCAAATCTCCAGGATTTGCTTGGTAAGCTTATGAGATTTTTCCTATTCTTTGTTTTCTTTAAAAACCAATTACATTTTATTGAATGTTAGAGTCCTGCAGGCACCACTTGGGAGACTCCTGTTTGCCTCACATGTTCTGTGCCCCCAGGTAATTATCATTTATTCAGTAAACTATGGTTAAACAAAGTATAGCCTAGTCTAATGTGTGAACCCAGTCTGAAAAACTGCACTCACTGCTATCCAATAATGGACTTTTTTTGTTGAATCACAAACTTGGTGGGATTTTTTTTCCTAGGACATCTTAATTCTATTTTGCAAATTCCATTTTGAACGATTATGTGGCTGATGGGGTGGGAACAGTTAGGGTTAAGGATGAGGGATTTACGAGCACTCTATTTCCCCCTGATAGTTTACAGTCCAGTCCTATGTACAGTTAGTAAGTGTAGGTCCCGATGAAATCAGTGGGACTTAGTTCTAACAGACTGCAGCTTTAATCAAGAATTATAACCAGGGTTCCAAAAATGTTTTTCAAATTATATGAAAGAATTATATAATTAAAATTATATAAAAGACTTGCCCTTTGTTTTAGATGTTGGATCCATCATCCCTTTCCACTAAATTGTTTCATTTAGTGTGCAGAATGGAGGAAGGTCAGCTGGTGACCTATTTTCCATCTCTATTCTGCTGCTGCTATGGGCATAAAGATGGTCCAGACCAAAGGCCATTCCCTTTGGGTCTGTCCGTATTAATGACTCACAGTGTTATAATGTTCTGTGTCCTTTTGATATAGCTATATAGATAATGCAATTTTTTGCCTGTTGTTAATATCTTTCTCTTTTTCTCTGCTTTTGCCCACCTTCTGCCAATTATCTGTTTTTGGATGTTTTCTGATTTTTAATAAATAAGCATCAAGCTACGTTTTCACTAGCTGAACTGAGTGGCATATGTGTTGCTCTCATCTGGATGTAGAGAATGACCAGGAGTGTTGGGTGAAAACTAAACTGCAAATTATACCCCATAATTTTCCAGCATTAACTAATTGATTATATAGATCAGCTCTGGCTTGAACGTTTGTACATTCAACTTAAACATAGCTATTTGTAAGTGTAAAAATGTTACTGTAAATTCTAATGTTATAAACCTCATTAGCTTGGAGATTGCTGCAGAACATTAGAAAACCAGAAGGAACTCAGAAATCGCAGTTGACACTTAAGATTCATAGCATCTAACCCAGTGTTTTTTCAAACTTGGGTTCTGGGTTCTGGCTGGGGAGTTCTGGGAGCTGAAGTCCACACATCTTAAAGTTGCCAAGCATGAAAAATGCTGATCTAGCCAACACCCTGTAAGTTGCAGTGAAAAGCTAGTCCAATTGATATGATGAATAAAAGTGTTCAGGACTAATATTCCAATCAATCTAACTAGAACTGTCTATTTACCAATCTAATTTAATTGTGTAGACCCTCAACTAGGAAATAAGGAGTGCTTAAGGGCTAGGAAAAGAAGAAGAAAAGTCTGTGCTTGAAATATTGTTATTACTCAGAGCTAAGCAAATTAATTAGAAAGATGAATAAGCCACATCAGGATGAGGCAGAATGTTCATTTTGGACAGCCGTTATATGAATGCTCAAACTAAGCACCACTTGTCTCTTCTATGAAGTTAAATAATGTACAAAGTTCCACCTTCTTTGAGGCTCCATCTTCTGTCCAGTATACTCCACATATTTTTTAAAAAGTAAGGAGAGGCTGTACCAGTGTTGCCACCAATAGGCTATAAACTAACACAACATGCTAAGCCGGCTTACTGAGTTAACCCAAGTCTGTGTTTGTATCATTCAGTGAACTATAAACTACCTGTCTGGCAAGCATAGCCTTAAAATCAAATATTGTCCAGCTTTTTGAGTGTGTTGGTGTTTGTCTTCTTGTTTTAAAATTTGGACTGTTTTCCAACAGTAGTCATTCAAACTTTTGTGCATTGTGATCTTGTAAATTGTCTGCTTCTTTCTTCCTTTTGTCCATCGACAGGCTCAACAGCCTAGATTTACATTATTTAATTTATTTCTTGATCCCAGCAATCAGCTTCAATCCAGCTCCTTCAAATCTATGATCATTGGAGTCTGGAGATCACATGACTCATCACAAGTTTCTATGGTGAAATTTGGAGAGCCTGTTGTTATCGATTCTATATTATCACTTAGCATATGTTCTTGAAAACAAAGATTTGTTGGAAAAACGTTGTTTGGAATTTGTTGGAAAAATCAGTGTTTCTGACGCTGGAAAAAGTAATTTCATATACATGTAGACCTCGGTATTAGAGTTACCAAATATCTGAACAGGCAAAGGAGGGCAAAGACAATTGGAAAGGAGGAGTTTTTGCTTGTTTTTCACTGTAATTTTTGTCCCGGATACCAAGAAATTTAAACAGTTAGTGTCCTTTACCCCTCATTTGTCCTCCTTCCAATTGTCCTTGCCCTCCTTTGCCTGTTCAGATATCTTGTAACCCTAATAATGTCTGAATTCACATAAAATGCTATGTATTCAGGGTGAACACGAATCACTTAGCATGTTGCATGAATACATCTTGTAGAATCATAGAGTTGTAGAGTTGAAAGGAATCACAAGGATCATCTAGTCCCAACCTCCAAACTGTGCAGGGAAGCTGATTGAACCATCCATGAATGGTGGTTGTCCCACCTCTTCTTAAAAACCTCCAGAAATGGAGAACCCACAGCATCTATAGGTAGACTTGTCCACCATTGTACCAATCTTACGGTCAGGAAACGTTTCCTTATGTTTAAACAAAATCCAGGCAGCTGAAACTTATACATGACATTATTCCTGGTGCTACTTTCTGTGGCCATTAAATATAGTTGTTGGCCTCATGCCTCCCCTAAATTTTCTTTTCTTCAGATTGAACATCCCAGATTCTTTCACCCTGTCCTTACAGGGCATATCCTCAACTCCCTGCATTATTTTCCTTGCCCTCCTCTCTAATCTGCTAGATCTTTCCTGAGCTAGTTGATGTGTTGTGTGAACACTGTAATTTAGAGTCCCTTCTAATCTGCCTCACAGTGCTGACCGGGGGGAGTGGGGAGCATGGCTTTGGGACCACAGCAGATATGCATATATATATTGGGGTGGGGGGGGTCACATGCATGAAAAAGAAAGATTTTGATGGTGGAGAGAAGCTGATCAGATCATCAAAGGAGAAAACTTCTAATGGGCTTTCTAAAGGGCTTGTTTTTGGGTTGGGGGAGTACGGATAGAAGCAGAAGATTTGCTTGGAAAGATGAAATCCATGCTTTGGGAAGCATCTCATCTGAATGCTTTCCAGACTTCTAACAGATAGCAGTATATCTTTCATGAGTTTCATTATTCTGAAACATAAATTAAAGTCTAATAGTGATGCAGCTGTCTTCTGATTCAAGGCAATTGATTAGATTGCCAATTGGTGTTGAACTGGAGATTGCCTTTTCTGACTGCCCTTTCTACAACTTTAGCAAATTAAAACTATTGGCACAGCTGTCAAAACCAAAAATCTAATTAAAACAAAGCTTAGATTGAATTTAACTTTTTTTTTTCTTACCAGCAGCTGACTTTTATTAGCTTTGTTTGTATGAATGGCTTGCTTTGGTTAAATGAATTGAAATGCTGCTTTGAGGCACTCTGACTACTTCATGGAACTCTACATATTTTTGTTTTTAATCATAAGCCCAGAATCTTTACCTAGTTTCCTGGAGTAGGCTGGGATCATTGGCTACTATTTTGCTCAAAGAATGCCAAGGCATGCAAATAAAATGTAGTCAGCTCCCCAATACTCTTGTTTCTATCCTGAAAAAGCTGTCAGTTTAAGCTGTAGCTTGCATATATAGTGCTGGAAGAGCTCCAGGCCATTTCATAAAGATGAGTTCACTCAAAATGTTGGCTAAGTAATTATGTTTCTGTTCTAATTATTTTTTCAGAGATCAGTTTACATGGGTGGGAGCAATGAGTAGACGACGTTTACAATGGAAGTTAGTTCCTTTTCACAGTGATAATCATTACCTAGTTTCCTCATTTTTTTCTCTTATCATTTAAGAAAAGTGGACCCCATTATCGTGGGATGGTGTAATCCATAAGCAACTTGTTAGTTTTCCCCCACCTCAGATCTCTCCCTTGACTTGGTATTTTCCTTTTGGTTCTCATGTTTCCTTTTCTATAAGTTTCTTACCAAGGCAAGTCTGTCCATCTGGTCCCAAAATTGTCCCTAGAGAACAAATGCATTCTCCAGTGTCCAAACAGGAACCCCGACAATCAACCACATCACAGATGTCATAGAAATCTGCAGAATAACAAAGGAAGGTTATTAGAAAAGCAGATTAACTGATTGGGCATACTTAGATAAATTAGTTGGGCTTAAACTAAGGGCTAAAGGAGAAGCAGAATGTGTATATATAAATCAGATCATCGCCAACTTTTTATCAAGCAGAAAGGGTGAGGAATGGTTGTGAACACTTCCCCTGCCCTTTCCCAAAATTGCTTATCCTGATACCATTTTCTTCCAGTGGGTTCAAGGACTGAAGGGAACTTTAATCAGGAGGAAAAGAGCTAGAGCAAGAGACCTCTGTTTGAGGAAAATGCATTTGAAATGTTGAGAAAATGACCAAGTTGGCCAGGGCTAGTCTATTCATAAAATGACTGCCACAAGGGATAGAAGCAGTCACAAAGCCCCAGTTTTTCTGCCTCCTTGTAGACCAATGTTTTTCAAACTTGGCAACTTTAAGCTGTGTGGACTTCAACTCTGGCTGGGGAATTCTGGGAGTTGAAGTCCGTACAGTTTAAAATTGTCAAGTTGAAAAATATGGTTCTAAGACCTTCTGTCTGCCTATCTTCATCTTTCTTCTGAGCAAGAGGGCACTTTTTTTCAAATAAAACACTTAGCTGCAGTTACCCATCATTTTTATTTTTAAAGAATGCTTCCAAAGCTCATTCAGGGACCAGAAGCATTCAGGAAAATAAAAACTAAGGCAGAAGTTGGTGCTTTGGTTCTGAACATGCCAACTTCAACCATGTTTTAAATTAAACAAATGTTTTTAATGCAAAAAGTTGGGTGGGAAAGGAAATCAACTGGGTGCTAAGGCAGTTGGCTGTGGGTACACTGGTGCCCCAGTCATCGTGGTGGAGACCTCAGAACTAGAGAAAATAGGATTTTGAAAGAAATGACCTTCTTTAACCCCTTCCCACTTTCATACTACAATTTAAATTTCATTTAAAACCCATTTTATAGGCATTTGACTATTTCTATCATAATGTGTGTTGCTGTAATGTATTCAGTATCCCTAAAATTGCAGTCTTCTACTTATCATAGTGACAAATGTTATATAGTAGAACAACACAGCAATAATTCTGTATTGCTATACAATTCAAGCTTGTTATGAGTTATATCGCAAATAATAGTTTTAAAATTCAGCCTATTTTAACTGCCAGTTGGGACGATTCCTTAAATTCAGAATAATGTATGCGATGAAAGATAAAACATATATATAGCAAATAGCATAAAATAACAAGATAACTAATAATAAATCTAACAGTAGACAAAACTTGAAAGTAGTTGCTCAAAAGCTTAAAAAAGTAGATTGTCTTTCTAAATGCAACCAGGGAAGGAACTTTTCTGATCTCACATACTAATTCATCAAAAAGGACTTCAGTGCATTATCTTATGAATATCTAGAAGAACTGGTTCTAATTTGAAAAGCTGCCCATCAAAATACTCTTCTTGTAGGAAGGTTGTTGGAAATATTTTTGGACTAGAGGCATATTTGGAACGTTGAGATTTTGTTGTAGATGCACTCACAAAATGGCTACTATGAGAGAATTGCAAATTCATAAAAAGTTTATTGTGAGTAAGCACGGGCAGTCATAAAATACATTTATCAGAAGTGAAGCTAGCCATCAGAATGCTCTCTACCAGCCCAGTGGGACTTTTGTGGGACCAGATACATTTCTGAAAACACATATGAATCTTGTACTTTGATTTGCAGCACACCAGTTTCTATTTACATAGAGGTTCTTTGTTTGCTAGATTTATAGCTTGACTTGAATGCAGGAGCTCAAGGAGATATACACAGCACTCCATTATTCCTCACAGCTACAGTATCCTGTTACAGTATCCTGTTAAGTAAGGTTAAGCTGAAAAAGTGACTGATCCAAAGTCACCTTATGAGCTTCCATGGTCTTGAACCTAAGTTTCTCTGGTCTCTGTCAACAACTGAAGCACTATATTTCCCTCCCTCCGTCTCTCCCTCTGTCTCTCTCATTCTCTCTCTCTCTCTCTCTTTAATGAAAATAAACTTTACAAAAAAGCTGATGTGGCAGAGCGGAGACCAAGGGAGATGTGTTAGGGCATATTGGGACATGTGCGCCCCATGTTGTCTGCTGTTACTGTAGAACTGTCAAGGTGTAAATGCTATAATACAGAAAGACTGGACATTCCTGCAGAAGTTTGATGTTATTGATTTGTAACTATTTTAGTATCATCAAGTCTACTTATACGTGCAAACTCAGTTTGATAAGTCTTTGAACAAGAAGGGAGGAAATCAATACTTTATCCTGCAAGAGAAAAAGAAGGAAAGTATTTTTCAAGGTCAGGTAGATACTCGTCGGGAGATATCATAAAGTTAGTATATTTTCTTCCATGATTTGCTGAAATCCAACGTAGCTCCTTCTACTAATTAAACGTATATTTGCTTAATTTTTAAATGTATTTGTCACTGTCTTAGAGTAATTTAACTAGGTGACAATAATCTCCCATCATAGCCTTATGTGTTGCAATGTCAGCTATATTACTGCATCAGCACTGGCCCATGTGCCTTGTTTTAGAAAGACAAGAACTTGAATGAAGGGCTGACATTAATTAATATGGAAGGCTAAATTGATCATCAGTGCAACAAAAGATATATAGGGTTCTTCTTAGGCTTTGAGAGGTTGACTTTCCATCATTGGCAGATGACCTGAATCAGTTCTATTAGAGAAATGTGTGAAAAACAGTCATAAATTAGTTCTTCAAAACATGGGTGGCATCAAAATGGCTATTTCTATTTTTTTATTTGTATTAATTAATTAATTAATTAATTATTAATTTATTTATTATTAATTTTGAACCCAAAATTCCTCCAAGGAGTTTACATTATTTTCCAATCCTTATGAATCTTTGAAGATCATACTTCGGAGATGCCAGTTGGCTCAAATCACAAAATGAAATTTATGTTTGAGCAGATCCTGGATCAAACAAGATAACATACTGTAGATTAGTGATGGATATCTCATCGGAGATATTGGATAGAACAAATGTAAAGAATTAAAAACTCAAAGCATTATTGGGGTATGGAGAATCTGTTGTGAATTTTTTGGATCAAGGTCATAAGAATTTACTTGATGAACCTAATGGCCCTTGTAGTCTAGCATTTTCCTCACAGTGATAAAGTCCCTCCGTTAAGGTATCCACAAATGTAGTCACACATAAATACATGCACGAAGATGTGTTTGCAGATAGCTATCTCATCAGTGCTGCAGCTTAGACAATTTGCAAATAACAACCATAACTTTTAAAACAACATGCAAAACCACTAAAATAAAACAGTGTACTGACAAATTTGACAGTCCAAACGTTTCCCCCAAAGAAAGGGCATGGCTGTCCTCAAAAATCACAAGGGAATAGGCTAGATTGCTCAAAAATAATTCAAAGGAAAGGATGCTACAGCAGAAAAGATAAGATATTTGAATCTGCTCAATCCCAGCTCAGCAAGGAAACCTTGAACTGAGCCTCTTCAGCTGACAAGAATACACTGAGCAGATTTTCCAGATGAGATACATTACTGAAATGATTTCTCAGTTATAAGCTGAAAGGGTCAATGAGTAATGCAACAGAAAGCTATTAACTACATTGCCCAAGAATGCAGCTAAACTGGAAATTGAGAGTCTGGTTTCTAAAGGAAATCAGAGTAAACTTTATTTTTTTAAAATTTAGTTTGGGGCAGTTATATATGAAAAGCAACCATTGTAATCTGAGCCAGTGACTGAAGGCATTTTTCATATCAACCTCAATGTATTTTTGAGTGCTATTTATGTCTGTGTGCATGTGTGAGAAAGTGGGGGGGAAAAGCAGAGGAAGGCCATTTTAATGCTATATATACTGTCACTGTAGATTTAAAACTTCCATACTGTAACAGATAAGGGATATGCAAAAGTGTATTTATGTATTGTTTGTGAAATGCAGCAAGTAGCTTTCTGAGCACTTGCTTCTATTGTCAAAACATGAGTATTCATAATTCTCTGACCTGACACACATAATCATGGTAGGTTTTCTTTTTATAGCAACTCTACCATGTGGTTGAATATTCTACCAGGCTGGAGAGGTGAAGGAGCTGCTGAATGGATCTGTGACTGGAATCCAAAGTGTTGGGCAATAAAACCCCAAAGAAAATTCAGGGTAGTGGGGAAACTGTACGGCCAGCAATCAGAGGGACAATAAAATCAAGCAGCTCTTCAGCAGAAGCTAGATGCTAACTGATCCCCCTTACAGTTGATTCTGATGAATCACCCCAGTCTGGAATGCAGACTCTAGCACTTTGTCATGAATAGTGTTCAAGGATGCTAAACTTTGCAATGCCAGACAAGGCACTGTGCTTCAGGTTGTGAACTTCTGCTGGGACATAGCACTGCTATTGGTCTTGGTGGATCTGGTGGATCTGGAGCTGAAAAATGAAACAGTCACAGCGAAGGAATGCCTCTGAAGCTACAGCCTTCTTCAGTGAGTTATCTTCTAGAGTCATTGCTTTAGGAGGATTATCATCTTTGACTCCCTTGCAACATGTTCCCAACAATGTATTTACTATGAGCAGGAATAAGGTTCATTTTTGAGTTGATCTTGCCAAGAAATTGGTGGGAATCTTCTTTTGCAGAGGTGTATTATTCCAATTTCAGGGAGTCAGGGGTTTGAACATTGTACAGCTGAAAAATATACTTCTCATAATAAATGAGCAAATTACAGAAGAGTGGGAAGAATCATGTCGAGAGAAGAATGAGACTAGATATATTCATGCAAGGAAGTTTACTCATTTGTTTGAGGGAAACAAAATTATATGAGGAATCATTCATGCGAGTATGTACTTGTACTCTTGATCGAACTAGACTTGGATAAGTTATATCATGTGATTCACTAATCATGCCTTTTATTTTCAGAAATATTACAGGCTCCAATAGGAGAGAGCAAACCCCATTCCATTCTAGCACTGAAGATGTTACCTAGCTGGGTAACAAAACGTTTGCAAGAAAACAACCAAGCTCAGAGAACCACAAGGACTCCATATTACAGGCTCCCAAAGTGGAATTCCTCTTGTTATACTTTGCCCAAAGAAGAGTTGCGAAAGAAAGAACAAGTAAGTTTAGGTCACTTACGTCCACAATAGGCATGGTAGCAGACACTGGGCTTGGCTAAATGGTAGACATAATAACCTCCCGGGCATGCCTTAATTTCAACAGTTGTATTCCAGAGGCAGCAGTTTCCATTGAAAGTTGCACAGGCCTGCCTTTGGACAATGCCCTCTGATTCTTGAGGATGGCTGCCGTTCAGCCAGATTGGGGCATGGGTGCCACAGTGGTTCTCTGGAATGCAGAAAGTAGGCATGGCATCTCCAGCCATCCCTGTGAAGCGGTACCATTCCCCATCCACGTGACTGTCACACTCGGGCTGGTCAGTAGAATCATTGAACTGGTATTCTGTGTTCCTCCAAGGTTCATTCAGACTGATGTAGGCAGAACAAGGATCGAGAGCTGGAATATAAGAAGAGAAGATCTACTCATTATCAATAGTAGATTATTCATACTGGAACCTTGTAGGAATAATTAGGAAGAGATAAATAAATGTTTGATTGCAGGAATAGAACCAGCCAATTGCTAAATTTTGGGGAGCATTTTACTTTCTACATAACTACACAAGGTTAAGTATTTATCCATAGACAGACTTCTTGGTAAATTTGGGGGCATCTCATAGTAACAGGCTGTATTTCCTTTATAAAATGTTTACTAACATAGCATCATAAATTTGGAAGAGGCCATTGAAGCCAATCTTCTGCCCAGTATAGGAATCTGCCTTTGCTTGAATATATCCAATGATGGAAAGCCCACCACTTCTCTAGGTAATTGGTTTTGATATTGAACTGGTCTTCCTATTAAAAAGTAGTTTCAGCTGGATCTGCTTTTCCATAATATTATTTAGATTGAACTCTGTGTGTTACAGATTTAAGTCATGGTCTTTTTCTATTATTCATTTATGTCTTTCTGAGGCTAAATAAACCTAGTTCCCTCAATCTTTCACTTTAGAATTTACTAGACAGTCCATGACCCTTTGGGTCATTGTTTCAGAGATATTTCCTTACCTAAACAGAGAAACAGAATGACCAAGGGCAAAAAAGTAGTGTGAGCAACTTACGACTTGCTGCCAGCTTCCCCATTCATTTTGCTTGTGGGAAGTTGGCAAGGAGTGTCAGAAATCTTCCTTCCTTCCTTCCTTCCTTCCTTCCTTCCTTCCTTCCTTCCTTCCTTCCTTCCTTCCTTCCTTCCTTCCTTCCCTCCCTCCCACATATAATATAGGCTTGCACCATTTGCCCTCCACTCATGACCCTCAGTAGACACCCAGTGAAGCCTCCTCCTCCTCTTCCTCCTTTGCTGACCCGTGGAACTGCCTGCCACTTTGCTGGGGAGACATGGAACAAAGGTAGCCACAGACCATGAGGAAAATTGCACCCCCGCTGCTCATTCTGGTAGGTCCCCAAGGATCTCCTCCCTCGAGGGAGGAAGAGGGCTCACCCTCGACCATCAACACCCCCCAGCCAGCCCTACTTGCCAGCAGGTATCCAAGTCACTTCCTCGTCCTTCCCTCAATGCCCACCACCGTTAAGAGATTTCAAATTTCTGCCTTGTTTCCAAAGCAGCCAATCACCGCTTGCCCATCAGGCCTTGCTCCCAGCCAATTGGGCACAGGGGACAGAGCGAGGCAAGAAAGAGGTCAGGGATATACCCATGACAATCACATGACCTGGGCTGACAGTGCAGCAGCATAGCAGTGCTGAAGTGGCCACAAATTTCCCAAATTTCAATCTCACGGGAGTAATGGGTCCCAGATTTTGGACACAGTCTGTAAGTTAGCCCATTTGAGGTACCTTGGTTGCCCTATGACCCACCATTTCACCCAGCTGAAGGTTATAGACACAAGAGTTTTAGTAGTATATAAATTTTCTGGTCTGATAATGATTTGTTGCTTTATGGGGAATCTGGCTGTATTACTACATTCAAAATCCATAAGATTTAATTTTAAATTATGGAGCCTACAGGGCTGATCTTTCCTTTACTTAAGACTAGATAATCCTTGAGGACCTTTCCAACTCCACAATTCATGATTCTATGATGGTTTCTTGTAGTTTAATTGAAACTTAGTAGGAGGTCCACAAGAAATTATCTTGACATGGAATCTTGCCTATATACTATAAATTCACCATCCTCAGCAATCTTTCATGCACACTTACCTGGCTGAAGGCTCTGCTAAACCAACTTGGTTCCTTTCTAGAAAATATGCCCAATACTAACTTGATGAAACAATTATTGCAGATTTCAGCTGCTGTAATGGGAGAAAAATGAAATGCCCATATATGGAAGACTTAATAAAAACAGTGTTTCTTCCTCTTTCTGTGCACCAACAGCACCTAACATTCAAATAGTACCTGAAAACCCAAATCCAACTAGGTTCTGAGATTCTAAAATGCTGCTAACCTGTACGACTGGCAGCAAAGTTTCTACTCAGCTTAGCTTTGGTGAGCTTATTCAGAAACCTCTGAGATATGAAGATACTGATTTTAAAAATCCACAGTTCTAATTTAATCATCATAAATCATCATTCTAATTTAATAATCATTTCTTTTAAAAAGAGAAGATGGGAAATACTTGGATATTGGCAATATATCTTCAGTCCAGACTTTTCCAACCTGTTGCAGTACAACTGAAAGTCCCACCAGCATGGCCAATGGCTTCGCAGGCTGGAAAATTGTGGGAATTATATAGCTAGATGGCTCCAGTTTGGGGAAAACTTATTTAACCAATAGGTGAGAGCGAAAGCGTCTCTGAGTAGAAGGAAGACTTCCCTACTCCTGATAAAGAGAGGCAATGCAAGGCTTTGTGGTTAGGATGTCTTTTTAGTTTGCTACGGTAGTAATCAAGGAAAGCTCTCTCAGGTCCCTACCTGAGTTGCTTTTAACTAGCAAAGCAAGGAGTAGTCTGAATGATGCACAAAGCAAGCTGGATGATTTTTCTTTTGCCACCAAAGGAAAGTTACATTATATGTTCCAATCAATCTTCTATGAGTAAGCAGAAGTAGATTTTTCTCTGATCTGTAGGCCTGGAGGGAATGTGTGTGTACATGTGTGTCTTCAAGTCAGTGTTGATCTGACAACTGCCTGGACAAGTCCCGTCATTTTCTTGGCAAGATTTCAGAAGTGGTTTGCCATTGCCTGGTTCCTAGGGCTGAGAGAGAGTGACTGGCCCAAGGTCACCCAGCTGGCTTGTGCCTAAGGCAGGACTAGAACTCACGGTCTCCCAGGTTCCAGCCTGATGCCTTAATCACCTCACCAAACAGGCTCTCATATGTAGGGTATATGGAGGGGGAATTCCTTGGGGCTGCAAAGCCTTTGTGATTTATACCTGAGAGCTAAAGATTCCCAGATCGTGGAGATAAACAACCTGGAGGCAACATTTCTAAGGAAAGGGTCAGTGTTCTGTGTCATTTGAAGATAATGAGCCATCTTCAAACACTGATCCTTGCCTTGCCTTCCTTTCCAGCTCTCCCTGTCTGCCTTCTTGCAATGCAACTCTCCTAGGACTTGCTGTCTTTGAACAGTTCTTAGATCTTGATTATCCAACAACCTGTCACCTGCAATGCAAGGCTCTGGATGAGCAAAGGCCGTCTCTGTCAACCTCTTCCCAGCAAACAGAATTTCATAAAACTCTCAAGATTTAAAGTGAAAGCTGCAAAAGAGAATATAATAAACATGTTCATTACACTTTTCATCAGGGTGCATTTAATCTTCTCACTGCAGCTTCTGCAGCTAAAATTTGCCATTTATTTTTGCATATATTTAACACCTGATTAAGCACCAGATAACTCCAGCTGGCTGTGAATTAGAGAAGGATTTATATTAATGTTCTTCTGACTAAGGTAAATGAATGGTTTTCCTTCTTCTTTTGCTAAAGAAGCCATTTGCTTTGATTTGGCACATCAAAATAAAGCAAAAAATATTTTCTTCCCTTTTGAAATTTGATTCCCCACTGGGCTGCTTTGGCCTCTGCCTTCATTTGCTTATGATTATAGATTGCAGAGTGGATACAATTCATCATATTCCTTGTTTCTAGCATTCAGACCATACACACTGCTTCTTAGAGTCAAAATAAAACCTCCCCAAGTTTTGCAGATGCACAAATAATCTATAGAAGAAAAGAAACAGAATGCACCATCAAAGGAAAGGAATGAAAAATTGGAGAGGAAGACTGGAGTGGCAAAACATGAAAAAGACGATTGCTGGACACACACTGAACCCTGATACATGTTATTGGAAGGTCAACATTTACATCTCGTCACTGAATATACTGCGTTATGTAAGTAATTTCTGATTTATCTGGCTTTTTAAAAATATTGAAATGGAGGTCAATGGTTCCCAGGGCCAGGAAGTATTGAGCCCAATACATGTACACATGATATGGGAGCACTATGGCACTTTGATTGTGTGTCATGGTTTTAACTCTATGGGGTTTTGTTTTTCTTTTCTATGTTACAATTATATGAGATGGGTGGCTACATAAATCTTACAAATAAATAAATAAATAAATGTGTATATTTGTCAATGGCTGTGTTCACAGGACTCTTAACCATGATTTACTCAATCTAAACCAATTTTCTGGGTTTGCAACCAACCATATGAGCTAAGTTCAGGTAACATACTAGCAGAAGAGTAAGTCAGATTTTCTGGGCCCCAAGGCAAATCTCAGATGGAGCCTCTGTGTTCATTTTAAGCATCATCTTATGAGCTAATGGCTAATTTCAAGGGATCAGATGCACTGGTACCCAGGATTTGCATGCAAAATGTTCTTGAGGAAGAACTGCAGCAATGGTAATTCAGGGCACTCTCTTGGGGTTGGATCAGTGCCAGCAAGTTGTTTTAATACTAGTTTATCAGATATAGGTTGCAGGTATCCAGATGACCATGAGGTGGCAACAAAGGGAGCGGGGTTGTATCTCTTTGCTGCCATCTAGTGGCCGGTCTAGTCAGTATGCACTGAGTCTGGCCACTGTGCTCACTCACAGCCCCTCCTGCCTGCCACTCTGTCCAACCCATTCTGCCCCTCTAGGCAACTTGGCTTCTCTATGGATGTATACCAGCCCTGCAGCAGTCCTGCACAAACAGTCCTGTTTGGTTTAAAGGCTATACATGCACGGCTAGGGCTACAAGAATTCAAGTAGCCATTTGTTGAAGGTAGACATCCAGATTCTGCAGCCCAGATTGATAGCTTCATACCAGGCTAAAATGTGATTGGCTGGTCTGTAGTTTGTTACAGTCATTAGCCCTTTTTTACTATTACATGTTTTAAAAATGAAATTTCCTTCTCTATGTAATGGTTGCATAGAACTTAGAATAATGAATGATTTCACCCAGTTGTGTTTTTTTCTTTTTTCTTTTTCAAAAATCTCTGAATGGACTGATCTTTGGATTTTTCTTGAACATGGATTGTTGCTGCTGGAATTTATCAATAGTAATCTCCCTTTTAATTATCTTAATTTTAATTATCATATTTTGGACATATTATGTAAAGAACTAGCTTCCTTGAGAAGTCTATAAGGTGGAAGGAAAGAGAAGAAGACGACGACCAGCAACAAGGTGGATGGACTCAGTTACAGTGCACCGTTGAAAGACCTGAAGGGCCAGGCTGGGAACCACTCATCCTGGTGGAGATCCACCTATATGGTCACTAAGAGTCAACGCTGACCTGATGGCACATAACCAATCAATCAACTTCCCTTTTGAATTCATGCCCCTGATTTCAAAATTACAGTAAGCGTGTGGATGTTCCCATGTTTTATCATACCTTTGTGGACATCTTCATTGAATTCTAATTTAGAACTGCCTATCAAATAAATATGGAAACACATCAGTACTCAATATTTGCTTGCCCTCCCAAGTATAATCACAAATCTGTCACGAACCTTATGCTGGGTGGGGGGGGGAGTCTTTTGAACTATTGCGCATAACCTACCTAATACAAATGGGGTAAAAATAAAATTGGTAAATTCCTACAGACACCGTATTAGCCTCTGAACAGAAGGTATCACACAAATACAACAGAGTATTCAAAAATACATTAGAATATATAAAACCCTTCTCAGCTGTTATTCAGTCATGATTTGAATGAGATTTATTTTATAACTCAGAATCATTTTCTAATAATATGCTTTAAATTAGCAGAATCAATTTGCAATCATTCTCTACCTACATTAATTTTGTATTATCTTATATCAAATCTGATAATCTCATTGAATTTTAATATCTGCCTTGTCCCAGAAAGTCAACCTAACAAGATCTTAGCTCAATAGAGTGTGTGTGTGTGTGTGTGTGTGTGTGTAAGAGAGAGAGAGAGAGACAGAGACAGAGAGAGGGAGGACTAGATATTTGGGAATATTGCTGAATCCTATGTACTATTTTTTTGGTACATTTTAGCACTAGAGTAGGATAGAGTCCCACGCTTACAGAATTGAATAAAAATAGACCAGACTGGAACTGTTGGGCATTATAACACAAAGATGTAGCCTTGTTGGTCTTAAGAGAAAGTAAAGGAGAAAGTATCCATGCTTGTGAGTGGTGATATTCTAATACACATCAAAGGCATGAATGGAATAGAATTGCATTCATACAATGGTTCCTTCCCACTTCTCATTGCTTTTCTCTGTAGTCATCTGAAATTCTGCTGCTGGGAGTCTACCGGATTCTTTAGCAAGGTATGGCATATATATTGCAGGGAACTGTAGATGTGAGGAGAACTGAAAGAAATCTCACTCCCTTATGAGGCCGGTGCTCATACAACAGATGATGGCTTAGGTTGGTCTGACATCTCTGTGATTCCATTAAGTACTTACAAGACCAATGTACTGCACTAAATGCTACAGAAGTCCAAGTTCCCTGCAAAAACAAAAAAAGTCAACTCTCCTTCCAAACTGCATGCAGCAAGCAAGCACCTATGCATTTTGTCCACTTCATGTGAATGGCCTGTGAAGACCTCAGAAGAAACACCAGGTCAGGACAAGAACATGGCCTTTTGGGACTTCCCAGTTAATGGCTTTGCAAGTACTCACCCACTGTATTCTCCTGCAAGGGCTGTGTGTTAGCGTAGAGGCAAAAGGACAATACAAGAAGCAGGAGCATCTCTTGCTGGCAAAGGCATCTGCACTGAGAAGTATCAACAGGACCCATTGAAGAAGACAAGGGGAATCTACTTCTTATAATCCCACCAGGTACCTTCAGGCTCTGGTGTTTTGAAGCAAAGTGTACATAAGGAAAGAAAGTCTTATGGGGACTGGGGGTTTTATCAGAGGAAGAGGCCAAGATGATAATAGCCTCCCCTCTAGCCTTGACCTGCCCACAGCAGCAATGCCTTTCAGAGACAAAGGGGGCTGTTTTTCTCTGGAGACATTCATTTTGTTTGCAAAGCCATCCTCCAATTGTTTGCTTGCAATGTGACCTGCAGTGACCCATCTGCTATCTTATCCAGAAGGACAACTAAGGAAGAGACACAGAGACATCCTGTGGAGATGGGGGAAGAAGGAAAGATGGTGCCCCTTATATATCTTCGGTTTTCTGCTTCTATGAATAAGAAAAGCAACTCTGAAACAGAAGAGCAAGGGAGATTGAGACTTCATTCCTGGCTTTGCCAAAATGGAGGAAAACAGATTGGGGTGGAGGGAACCTCATGCAGCCTTCCCCAGTTCTGGCATTCTCCAAATGTGTGAAACTACAACTGCCATCCCCCTCACCAGCTGGCTATCATCTGACACATCTGGAGGGTACCAGGTAATACATCTAAGCAAAATGAATAAGCTAAAGGCAATCTCCACTATTATAATCTACTTCCGGTGTGTCAGTGTAGAACTTCTGAGCAAGGAATTCAAGTAAGAGCAATCAGCAACTTTAGGCTGGAGCACACAGAACTCAGACTTGGGGAGGGTGTTTTTTCCTGCCCCACTTTGTCCTTGCTCTTTGACGATGATGAATTGCTATTATCAGTAGCCGGTGATTTTGCATGCCATTGCAAATCCTGTAAACATGGATTGTCAGTCAGCTTCAAACTGAAAGGGTCTGCCTATTTCCTTGGAATTGTTGAACCAAGTATGAAGTTGTGACACTTCTGCTGAAAGGAACATTATTCAGGAGTTATTACCTCCCTTTCTGCCTATTCAGGAAGCAAGTCAAGACCTGGCTCTGCCAACTGGCATGGGGCGAAAAAAGGGGCAACGAGCCCTGGGGGTGGCTAGCATGAAGATGCTCCCATATGTTAACATCTTACTGACCATCAACATCTTGGAAGATATTATTATTTGTGTATGTGTTTGGTTTTATTGTATTTTTTACTGTATTTTTATACTGTTTTATTGTATTTCAATTAATATTTATTGTTGTTTTATTGTGAACCTCCCAGAGTCACTTCTTTGTGAGATGGGTGGTATCTAAATTTGAAATATAAATAAATATAAATAAATAAAATTTGTGGCAGTGCAAAAACAAATTTTGAAACAATCCAACACTACATTAAATACTGAAATATAGCATTGCAAGCAAGAGAAACAGAATACAGAATAAGATACAGAAATCTACATGTCATATATTCAGCTTGACACAATAATAAATGTCTAATGGTATTAGGGAAAGGAACGAAATGGATCTCCTGTGTTGGGCCCTGGAAAACAAGCAAAATACTAGCTAGCCTAAATTGTATTTTTTAACTCCCCAAATCTGTCTCCAAACCATCTAAATGTTTTGGCCACATTCCCTCTGCCAGCTTCACTGCTGTACTCCAGGAACCTTCTGAGCCCACCCACCACTCCAAAAACTGTGACGTCTGCATGCCTTGCTGTGGATCTGGATTCACCTAGCTACCTATTATTATTTTGGTCTAATTAATCAGAAGATAAGTCTGATAAATTTCTCTGGTAGCTCTGCTTGGTTCCACCTAATACAAGCAACAGTAGTTCAGAAAGAAATCACAACACACAATGCTTTCTTACACTTTTATAAAAGCTCAGATGTATTTTAATCAAGAATGAGTGAGTTGGGTGTTCGAACAGAGTAGATGGTGGATGAGTGAGTTACTCAAGAAAAGAAAGTAGATTAAGGGAGAAGCACCAGTTTGTCCCAAATTATTATTGTGATATAGCCTGTCCTCCTCCCCTCCAAATCTGAAAGGTAAAAAAGAGTTAGATATCCTTTGGGTCAATCAGGTAAAAAAATGGTTATTTTTTGGTATATGATAGGTGGGAAAACTGTGGCAAGTTGAAATCACTGAACAACAATTGGTGGCAATCTTAACCAGCATGGCCATTGGAAAGGGATGCTGAAAATGGCTAACAAACCCTGGAGGCCATATGTTTCCTTCTACATGTAACTGGGTGATGGGGAAGAGGAGGAAAAGGTCTGTGATAAAAACTGATAGGGAGCTGATGAACGAAAACAGAGTTTTCACTTGCAGAACCTTTACAGACAATGGTTGGTTTGAACTTTGGGAAGATAGACCAATATGGGAGAAACAACTACAGAGCAAATGCCAGGTTGTCACAATCACCTAAAAGCTGAATCTTCAGGTCTGAAATGACAAATGTCAAGTTTGAAATAGCAGCACCTATTAAGATTCCTTTGCTTGGCTATCACTTGCCTATCCAGCACGTTGGTAGCTCACGTTATTCATTTTGAAAGCAATTGCAGCTCTCTGGTTGATCAGTGAGAAATGATTAGAACAAAAGGACCAGTGACCGCTAGTTCAAGTTTGCCCTACTTTAAACACAGCAGCTGAGAAGTAATACTATACCCCATTCTATGCTAGAAGAATATTATGAGATTTCTAATCTCCTGAGAAGTATCTTCCAGAATTAAGAATTGCCTTGTTTCTGGGTAAGTAGAAACAATATATAACATAACGTAAGAGTGATTGTTATCCAGAAGGTTATCACTTTCAAACCGAGGATTGATTCAAACTTTGCATTGATACAGAAGTATTTATTTAGAAGCATAGATTCAGAGCAAATAACAATGCAGATTTCCTGAAGACTAAAATTAACTAAAGATTCCTTTGTCCACATTTTCAAATTGTGATTGTTTCTGATACTAGCCCCCTGTCCTACTTTGGATCACAAGCAGCATACCTTAAATATTAACTTTTGGGAACTAACAATGTTATCTTCTACCCATCCTTGTGAATGTCTTGAATGTAGCTGGTTGTCCACTTTGTGACACTGAGTTCACAACTGGACAGGAGCGATTCTTGGCCAGATCCAAGAGAGCATTTCATAAGATCTTAGATGATTAGTAAATCTTGGACTATTCAAACAGTAAGAATTGGTATATAAAAATAGCAACATTGTGTAACAAAATTCAGGAATGGAGACTGAGAAGCATTGCCATTTTTGTAGCTGTTGTGAAGCTTTCAGTGACAATGTCCTGGCTGCTGTTTACTTCAAGGCTGAACACTCCAGATAAGACATACTTCCAGAATTGATTGCTAAGGGTCAAAGAACTAGGAAAAACCACATTTTTTAAAGCAAGTGAGACTACAACACTATGAGCTCATATTCCACCATGGCAAAGGTAAAAACAGCAAGAAAAGCAAGAAAAGAGAATTTACTTGGCTTTAACGGAAACATTACTGGAACTGAAGACCAAGATAGACGATGTAAAAATAATCTAAGGCAAAGTGCTGAAGCAGCAGTATACAAAAAATGAATCAAATAAGCATTTTGGAAAAGTAGAAAAATAAGTGTGATGTGGAAGTAGGAAATGAATCCTAAATCTCTAAATCCCTCTCTTATACTTTTCCAGTTAAATCTCCAAATCCTTCTCTTGCACTCTTACACTTACCCTCCAACCTCACACTTCGCTTTGGAGGTTATACTCACATCACATTTTTAATTGTTTGTTGCTAATACTATGGCAGGAATCCTCAACTATTTTTTGGTAGGTGGTAGGAAGAGAGAAAAGGAGAATACATAGGATGAAATACTGTATAACTCATCATGGGCAAGAATTCTGTAAAAGCAGGCAGCTGGAATAGTAATTGTGTATGACTGTTAAATTATTTATTTTGTCCTAATATTTAAAACCAAATAAGGAATAATCTCGGGAGGAGAATCCTTCAGTAAAAAGATTGTGTGGAAGAGGAAGTAAGTTGTTTTTAACAGCAATGAGCCTTGAATAGGATGAAGGGAACAACCAAAAAGAATTGGACAAAAAGAATTGCCAGAATCTACACAAAGTTTCTTTGGCTGAGGGTCTGTGAGTGTCATTCCAGGACTGCATTCCACTTTTGGCCACGACAGGAGAGAAAAATAGTAATTTTGATTTATTTTGCATAGAGATAGCTTCCCCTTCTGTCACATTAAAAAATACAACTGGATGGCAACTTTTGGAGGGGTTTTGGAGCATCCAAAGTTTTAAGAGGCCTCCTGCCTCTTTGGATCCTGCATGTGTGCTTTGCAACATACTGGATTATTTATTTTCAACGAGACCACTGCCAAGTTACTGAAGTTGAATGTGGGTCCGATTGAAATCAACAGGATAAGTTAGTTAAGATTTAAGTTCTATTTATTTCAATGTGAACTAAATACAATAGACTGGATCCAGCAGTCCTTTTTGCACGGCTTTATGATTGTTGGAGTTGATATCACATCTAGTTGGTTCCCTGGTCCTGAATCAATGCTATTTGCCCTGTTATCTTTTCACCCTTTAATCCACGGAATGGAAAGTTTGATCAGTTTAAGTTGCACATTATTGTTTATGAAGTTGCAGCAAAAAGCAAGTGTTTAACCCATTGATACTTATTTTTGATTTTCAATGCACTGTGCATACAATGGGAACATGTTTGCATACAATGCTGTGCTTGAACTCTGCACATGTCATCAATATGAGGATTTCACTGGAAAATAGCACCAGTTTTATAGACTTTGACCACATTGGGATTGGACCGTATAGCAAAGGAACACTTTCAAGTCTCTGTGAGAAGATAAAAAGATGTCTCCGGAGTTTTGCTAGAGGCAAAGAGGAGTCAGCTGAAGGTCAACATCTTTCTCACTTTAATAGGATATACATTCTACATTCTCACTTCCTCTCTTTTAAGTCTCAAGGATTGATCGATGTACCTTGCTTCCTGAAAAAGAACAGAAACCACAGAGGGGAAGAGAGAAACTAAAAAATGTACTTTATGTGAGTACTTACATTGGCAATGGAGCCCTTAGCAACGGCCTTAGCCTTTGGAGAATTATTGCTTGCCCGACTGATTATCTTTGTTTATATATTGTAATATTGTTATTTATATGATTTGATATTGTAATTAATATTTTGTTGTTCTTGTATATTTGGAATTTATGTACTATAGATGCTTGTTTTGTATGATTGTTTGAAAGCTGTTGTGAATCTGGTGAAAGTTGATGACATACAAATGAAAAAAGGAAAAAAAAAACGGTTGGACTTTTGTACATATGGATCTCTGCATCACAAGCTGCTGAAGTACTTGGTTATTGACAATTCCAGTAATGTGTGGTAGATAATATACCATGGTAGAGCACTGAACTCTGGATTTCAAGCTCCATAGAACAGCTTGCTCCACACACAGATCCCCAATAATAAATTGCTGCTCTGTATTCCAAAGAGAACCTAGAGAGCAGAACAAGTGAAAAATCCAGAGTGTAGACATCTTCATAACATTACTATGGGTGATAAGTTAAAAGTAACTATCAGGAGGACACTAATTGTCCCAACCAAGATGGAATTAGATAGTGAAATCAACATCCAAATGAAGACGTGTTCTACTGGGTGCTTCACACAGGTTTACATGGGTTGGACAAATGCATACTCCAGTCACAGTAAAGAGGCAACATTTCAATAACTGTGCCCTAGAACTGACTGTAGAATTAATCCTAATTGGCAACCTGGGCCTAGTGTGAATTTTGAGACTAGTTCAACCAACAGGAAAGAGTGACTACCATGTTGTCAAATTTAATGGAACTACAATGTTATCACGTTGTGTGAAGACTTAGCTAATACCAACCTGATGGCGCAGAATCATTGTCATGTTATCAATTAATGGAAAATGGCAGGGTACAATCAAGGAAGAAAGAATCACACAAATTTCAAGAAAGAATTTTAATGCAAAAATTAGAGGTATGGTAACTGTGATAGGAACCTCCAGTCTTTTTTTTAATCAGTAAGCTTGTTAAGATAGAGTCTCTTGGAATCTTTTGAATATCTTCTTCCTGGGCTTTTTGCAGCCTGGACAGAGCTGCAGCTTACATGGCTACCAACAAACTCTCCTCCAACAGTGGATTGTTTATGTTCAGAGTTTCTTCCTTTCTTCTCAGCCTTTTCAAAGTCTCTTATACAAAGAATGGCCAAAATGTTTGACTTCAAAAGAGGAAATACCTGAAAAATGAACATTGTTGTTCAAAGGAATTTAAGAAGGAAAATCAGGATGGTCAAATGTCTCCACAATGTTCAAGAGGTTATTAAAAACCACATCAATGAAGCTACTACATATCCTAGAGGAAATATTACATTAAATCTGAGAGGGCTCCAGTGTAATGAATAGCATCAAAGAAGCTATTAAAAGAAAAGGTTCTCCAGAAAATGCAACTGCTGTCCATGCGAGAACAATAACAAAAGCAAAGACCCAGAAATCTGCATTACAGAAATGTAAGGGGGAAAAAAAGGATGCAGACTAGAATTTTGAAGAGGGTAACTTGAAAAGCAATAATAAAATGCATTCAACTAGCAAAGGTGGTGATCAGATTAGAATGGATGACAATCATCAAAAGACTGAAGAGAAATTAAATGAATTACTAGCATTTGTCTTCAGTACAGAAGAGGTTCTTATGTTTTCAGAAAAGGAATCTGAGGCCTAGAATTTCTTGGAAGACTGGGTCCAAATTATATCTGAGAGTTCAAAAAGAACAAATGCGAAATTGATATTTAACAGAAATACAGTATTCTAATACTGCCCTCTGTTCTGGAGGAATATAAAGGAGCATACCATACTGATGAAAGAAATTACAAGCCAGTTAAGGTTTTCTGGATTAATTCACATAAGTCATTATTAAAATACAATGATGAAGCATATAAAGAAAAACAAGGCATCTGGAAGTCCTACCTCACTAATCTTTAGAATTCTTCCGAATGTCAACAAGAATTCAACAGTGTATTCTTCTTCTTTAGATTTTCAAAAAGCCTTTCAGAGTCTTATTAGCAAACTTAGCAATTGCGTGATAAGAGAAGTTGTCTTACAAAGTTGTAACTTATTAAAGAACAGAAGCGTAGGCAACATCCAGGTTCTGTGCTGACTCTCAACTGGCGATGAGAAATCAAAAGTGGAATCTCGGAGTTCTAGAAAATGTGCCAATGTGTGCCTTCTGTAAAAGACACTAATACATCATGAGGGATAATTAGGAAAGGAATCTAAAATAAACCTGCCAATTCACATTGTATTTATATAACTCTATAGCACATCCATACTTTTAATACAGTTCTGGTTACAGCACCTTAAAATGTTCATACAGAGCTGAAAAGGAAGCAGAAAGCTTAACAGCTGGCGGGGGGGGAACCTCATATGTTTTCCTCATGTTTGGGTCTTTTAAACATTTGTTGTGAAAACAGAGCAATGGGGAATATGTTAAACATGTAAAAAAATATTCCAGGGTAGAAAGATGGCTCAAAAGACATTGGCAGAAGATTTGGGCCTATAAAACCAACTCTTTTTTGCATAGCATATGTCAAACTTGCACCCGCAGGATGTTATGGCTGCATAATTAGTTATGACTGTACCCATGGCAACTTTTAAAGTACCTAGAAGTCACTTTCAGCATTCGATGTAATTTACTTCTCCGACCAGTTGCTGGGTTTGCGCACTGAAAAAGGTTATTACAGTGAGCCCAAGCAGATAGCAGCCTTGAGCCAAGCTTCCCTGATCTTGGCTAAAAAAGCTAAGAAGGTTAAACCTGAATAGTACCTAAAGGGTAAACTACCGGAAATTCATAGTTGTTGGCTAGGCTGAGAAGCTGGAAAGTGTCCTGGAAGAAGACAGGGACATTGCGGCTGTCCATGCTGGGAGCCCACGGGGGCCAATCGGATAAACAGAATTCCTGCCAAGAAAACTCCAATGTTATGTATAACTCTGAAATGTATCTTTACCTGCCTGTGGGCTTCCCATATGCATCTGGATAATGGGAACTCAATGTTAGACTAGGAAAGGCTTTGATTTGAAGGCACTGACATTGTTTGTATATTGTATGAATCCACTATTTGTATTTTACAAAATTATGGAATCAACGTAAGTAGCATCCGCATACAGCCATTTAAAAAAAGGCAGTGAGCATCATCTCATGCTCTCACATGTTGCCACAGGGCCTGCAGGTGCTATGCGATCACACATTGTTGTACCTGGAAGTAGTATCAAATAAAAAAAAGTGCTTAAAAATTGTGCACAAAGAAAATGTGGTATTAGGGATAATGCTAGGTTAACATTCTTCTTCCTGGCATATCGTTCTCTATGTAAAAGCAAGATATAACTTTGTTTTGTTTTTCCCAAATCCTCTGCTATTGCTACTCAGCCCCTTGATTAGCAATTCATTTTGCAATAAGGTCACTGAGAAAGGACTGGAGTACCATGAGCTGATGTCTCCATCTAACAAATTTGCCTGGTGCCATGTGCAAGACTCTGATTTGGCCTGCAATTGCCAGCTGAATAGCTAGATAATAAAACTGTGTGCAAAGGGCTCTGATACCCATAATGGCACGTGCTTCATTTAGAAAACTTAAAAGTAATGTGATCTACACCTGAATGACTTACAAGTAAAGATACCTAAATAAGAGAGAAAGAAAGAGAAAGAGAAAAAGAGAGAGCTGAAGCATATTCATTATGGAACTAGCCATAATGTACATAAACCACATTTTAAAAACCTTTAAATAATCGTTGTATACTATGATTTATGGGATCAATGTCCTATACTGAAATATGTTTTGTGCTGGATTTTTGTAATGCATGAAGAGACACTAAGATACTTTGGCTCATGTTAAGAGCTCAAGAAAGTTTGTTTATAGACTGAATGAATGGAGGTTTGCTACACCCAAGTAAGAAGTTCCTTGACCCTCCCTTGAATTGGGCACAACACAATTTCAATGCAACAGTTCAAAAACGGAATAATTATTTATTGTTCCAGAAGTACATTTCTCTTTTATACATATTTAATAAATGATACAGGATTTTACACATGTTCATTGTTTTGTTTTATTTTTAAGGTCTTTTCTCCATGCCCCCTCCCTCACCCCAAACACACTCAAAGAATTCTGCTACAGGACTGTTCATGTTCTTCCTTTTTAAAATGCTGCATACAAAGAGGATGAACAGATAATTTAACAATTTTTATTTTTCTAAAAAAAAAAAAACTGAAAGGAGAAAGACGGGAAGAAAGTAGGGAGAGAAAACATCTTGGAACATGCATCCATTCAGCTCAACATGCCATCGAGGGCGAGGAGGCAGCAACAATCTCATCTGCAAGGCACCTGGCGTCTGATTTATATTTATTTTACACTTTAAAACATGGATCCCCAGAAAGCGGGAGCCTCTTGCCTTGACACAGTGAAAAGTAGTGAACTGAAAGGAAATTCCAAGTCTTCCTGAAAACTGAGCTTAGAGACCTTCTCCAATATCTATCCTGTCTTCCCAGGAACAGGATGACAGAGGAGGCCACAGATTCCATTTAGCACAGGAAAAGATCATGGAGCTTGCAGAAGGTGGTGGAGGACAAATGCTTTTCTCCCGTGCCTTTAAGGGGGGAGGGATTGCATCTGCTCCTGTGCAGAAACCCTGACCCTTCAGCATCAGACCATTCTTTTACAGCTACTTAAAGAAGAGGGGGATTGTGAATCAAAGTGCAACTGTAGCCTTTGCTTATCAAGACATATTCTGCTAGGCAAACGGAGTATTTAATCATCCCTGTTTTAAGGGATTTCATAAAGCATCATGATCTCAAGCCAAGTATCACATACATATATGCATTATGCTCAAACTCTTTGATCTGCTTTAACCCAGATGGCTACCATATTTGGGGGAGAAAGAGTAGGGGGAAGGAACGTTCCTCCCTTAAGACTGTATATGAAGAGTTTTCTCATGCAACATCACCATTTATGCATAAAAGTTGATCAGGGCAGTGAAGTTGAAGAAGATACTCAGGAATAATTCCATGTTAATTATCAAATGTTCACAACATGAATTATTCAGTTTGTGATCCGGATAAAACTGATAACATCAATAATCCTTCAGTAAAGGAGAAAGTTTGCTTGATAGGAAACGGATAGGGAGGAAAAGGTCATGATTTGTTTTTTCTGAGTAAAAAGTAAAAAGTAATTTTGCATTAATATTACCAAAAAAAAAAAAAAAAAAGACACACAAGGGATAATCTTGGGTTGCATGTTAATGGAGACATTACTTCAATTTGGATCACCAATCATGGTGTCTTAAAATGGCTTGATTGTTTCCTTCTCTTGTTTAGTGCAGTATTATTGTTGGTAGTTTGAAAGAGTTAAAAAAAAAAATGCTGAGCAGGCTGCTGGTGCTTCATCAAGAGGCAGACACTGCAAAGCTGGAAAAATATGCCCCCAATACAATTTCTTCATGAAATGCCCACCTTCATTATATATGTTTTCATCCAAAAGAAAGAACATTTGAATGAGGCAATCTTTAAGCCCTTTGGAAAGACTTAACATTCCACAGTGCCTGATTTTTTAACTTTTTTTTGATTGAACACATCACCCCCTCCCTAGTCAAGGTCTTTGTTTTAATGATTAAAAAACCCTCCACCCCAAGAAGACCTCCCACCTTCCACCTGAAATGCTTTCTAATTAAAGAGGCAAGAGCTAGAACAGATCTGCCACTTCTGCCAAGATATAGAGGTCTCCTGATGATCAGTCTTTATCGCTGATTTGTTGGACGGGTAGGTGCACCTGCAAGGGATCTCGAAGCCTCTTAAGGTCCAATTCTGCCTGAAAGTCAATAGAATGAAGACATAAGGACCATATTTCTCTCCCTTGTGCTGTAGTGTAACACATTTTCTACTGTGCAGTAACATAACTATTACACCGCTACAGAAATACATACCTGAAAATAGTCAAATCAATGTAAGGACAATGCAATGCCATGAAAACAAATATAATAATTTCATTCTAAGTCCGCCATATCCACATTCACAAAAGGTCTGCACAGGAACTGGAAACCCAGGAACTTTCCAAGAGGTAGAAGAAACTGTTGAACCCATCTTAGACTTATATACACACCCCATTCCAATAGACCCTTACTTATAGAAGAGAATATATGTAGCTCAGGGTTGAACTGTGGAGTCCTTGGGGTTCTCTGAGCTTGGTTGCTTTCTTGCAGACATTTCGTTACCCAGCTAGGTAACATCTGAAGCACTGAACATCTTCAGTGATAGGTAGCACTGAAGATGTTACCTAGCCGGATAACGAAACGTCTGCAAGAAAACAACCAAGCTCAGAGAACCCCAAGGACTCCACAGACCCTTACCTTTCATATACAGCCAAGTCTGTAATGTTCTATGGAAGCCATGATAATGCCAGTGACAGTAAGAATAGCATTTCCAACAGGAAGGCATGGTCACCAACAGTTTCAAAAATACTAGCCAACTAAGTAAGGCAGTATGGAGTAGAGCCAAACCACAGTGGGCCTGATAAAATTAAGAAATTGAAGCCATGTTGGTCCAATCTTGAACTTTATTGGATTTTGCATTGCAATATGGTCAAATCATGGAATGAAGGTGTTTTAATAATTGAATGGTAAAATAATGGATAGCTGGCAATTTTGAAAATCAGATGCCATGGATTGAAAACAGCTTCCAAAAATGGAAAATTATGCAGAAGAGAAGGGGAAGTTCTATGGATAGACTTTTTTCTTTTGCAAGTTCTTCAAATGTTCCCTTTTTTGCTTTATGCTCCCACAACCTAGTGAAACCCCCAAATTTCAATCAGTGAATAATTTCAATTCAAGGTTACACCAAGCATCTCAAATTAACATTAGCTATAGTAGTCTCTGCATGAAATTCTTATATATATTTGATCTTCATGTCTTACTTGCCCTAGAAAGCCCCTGACACATATCGTCGACAAAAGATTTGGAGTTTAGTTGCTATTACACATAATCAATTGCCTGAAGAAAGAGATCTCAGATGTGCAGGCAAAAACATACATTTTTGAATATACATTTACTTATTTTGTCATTGCAAACCACACCAGGGTTTTGTCTTTCCAATGTCTTGCAGGTTTAATCAGCTATTTCAACTTTCTTTGGGGCTTATAACTAACATTATAAAATCAGCTGTGAATAGCAGTGTCTTTTGGAATACAAAATGAGAGAAACATTGAGGAAAGCAGATCAATGAATTATTGAATTTTCAAGAACTAATATGGGACAATTTCCTATTTCCCCCCAATTTCTTCCAGGATTTATTTTCATTACCTGAGCAATAGCATCCTTGAGTTGATTGTATTTTTCTAGATCAAAACGTGTCTTTTTGGCTCCTTTATGGAAAAATAATAAGTACTGCCTGTCTCTAGCATCTGGATATACATATTCCTATTGAATGAAAGAATAAATTAAATGAAACCCTGCACATGAATAGTTATTTATCAATAACCGATTAGGAATGACAAGAAATTAAACTCTTGATTAATTTGTATCTGCATTAGTTCAACATAGAATAGGGACAAATTATATGTCCCAGAATAAAGTTAATCCTCAACTATGAATCTAAGCATCAGATCTGATTATCAACTGAATAGTGATAATATATGAAGTCCTTTTGGCATATCATCTTACTTACGATTAGCTGTACATGCAGGAACTGAGCAAAGTAACAGACAATATGTCATTTTAAATATGCAATGGAAAGCAATTTTTGACAGCTTAGTCAATTTAATTTGAATTTTGTTCAATACTGGTTGAGTAATTTAAGCCACCTAGAATCTGAATGATGTATTACAAACTAAATAAATAAATGGTTAGATAGCTTGTTAGAGAACAGCCGTTAGGATATGAAACTTTGCTCTGGGACAGGAACCCAAACTATAAGGTTATTTGGTGTTCATTAGTCCCACCACCAACTACTCCATAGATGGCCAAACTTTTTTGAAGGCTACACAAGTTACTGGACTGAAGTTGCAGATGCACAGAGGCTAATTCACACCTATACATGCCATCTCGTACTTCTTCATATTCAGTGATCCCAAATAGTGCCAAAAATGGGGAAGAAAGAAGCCAGGATTAGCTTTATATTAGCCTTAGGAACCATCCAGGCCCTGGCACTCAGATGTTGCTGGAAGTGATATCTAGAAGTGCTATTAGAATGGCATATGTAGCCCACCTTCCCTTAAGCTCTCAGAGAAGAATGAATCTGAAAACGCCACACAGGATGCAAACTGTGTAAAAATAGAGAAATTACTTCCCACTCCTGCCACAAGGAGAGGGTGTGGAAGTAATGTAAAACCTAGTACATGGGAGCATGAAATAACATACACCTGTATCTTTTCTCTGAATGCTTAAGGGAAGGTAGATTGCATATACCATTCTGATAATGCCATCAAATCAGTATAGAACACTGGCCTCCTGATTCTCTTAGCAGCAGGAAACCAATGATCAGTGGGGCACCACTAGCAGCAGGATAATAAGAGGGAGCTGTGTGATGGCAACCAGACAGCAGGTTCCCCTACAACTGATCTGCATTCTACTGGGGTTAAGATACAAAATGCAAATATTCTAAACACATCTCTGCAATGGATTTGGAGAACATAGTTCCTGGCCTACATTTTTAAAAAGATAACATAAATGACCCTATACATTTAGACAGAAGTCTGAAAGTGACCTGTAATAACTTGAGAAGGATTCCCCATACACTCATCCTTTTTTTTTTTTTTTTTGTCTGCGCTCAGTCATTACTGACCCTGCAGTGACTGCCTGGACGAATCCTTGCAGTTTTCAAGGCAATTGTTTTCGGAAGTGGTTTGCCAGAGCCTCCTTCCTAGAGCAGAGCCCAGCTGGCGAGCACAGGAGGTGGGGTTTCCGTTGCTTCGCGCCCTTTTCGGGCGAGCGCAGTTTCATGCTTACCGACAACTGGTCCCGTCTCTCTGTGCAAGGCGCTGCCAGCATTTTTCCTCCCACCGGAGTGAGAGTACCCATTTATCTACTCACGTGAGTTTTCGACCTGTTGGGTTGACAGGAGCTGGGGAGGAAACAGGAGCTCACCCTGTTAACGCAAAGGCTGGACTCGAACCGCCGAAGCGTCAGCCATTTCTGGCCGGCAACTTTCAGCGTCATTAAGCCGCTGCGCCACTGCGTCCCCTACTCATCCTTGAGCTTCAGTGTATTCTTTGCCTATTCAAGGAGCTTTTGTGGTTCAGTAGGAAAAAAACACACAGAAGTCCCAAAGGAAGTACAGATCGTTACCAGAGAGTATTAGCTAAAATACAAAATTAGAACCTTAAAGACCAGTTCACACAAGTTTATGTACTAGGGCTATGCAAAGCTTGAGTGATTCTTTTCTCTGACGAAGGTTCAAGTGAAGCACCCTCTCACAACTGTTTTCTGAAACAACATTCTTCCCCTGCCCCACCCACTTCTAAGGGTGAGTTGAAGCAACCAGATTATTTGCATTTTTCTGCTTTGCAGCCTCTCTGAGTCTTGTTCTGCAGCATTAACATTATGAGAGGGGGCTCCCATGGGGGGAGAGGAGATTTTTTCAGTAAATACTGAAGGAGAAGATGTAGAGGAGGTGATGCAGTTCATCTTGAAGCATCATTTCAAACCTCTTCAGGTCAGTGTGGTGAGAGAAGGCTCCTTTTACCCTTCTGCCCAAACATTTTCTGAGTAGGCAGCTTTGGCAAACTAAAACTGGAGGGCAGGTCTTTGAAGTGCCGCAGATTGTTCTTTGGCCTTCCTTGGCAGAGAGAATCACATCAGCTCCACAATGCACATCTCTCTGTTGAAGTGAAGCTATGTCATTTTGCCCAGGCTTGACATAAATTATGCAACTTTTATTTCCCCCCCCAAAGAATTCCCTACAGAATTGAATTAAACGCAAAGTAAATCTTACCTGACGTGTTACTACGAAGTATGCATACATTGCCATGGCGCTGCCATATGTGATGAAGTATGTGACTGGCTCCATAATGTCCCAAGAATATTCCCACCAGGTGAGCCGAGCCAAAATTCCAAATTGGGTTGCCATGTAAGCCAGCCCGCCCCAGAGTAGCCAGGTGGTCCTCTTCTCTGCTTTTCTGCAGATTTCCATCCTAACCTACAAAAGAACATTGTTCAGAACTTGTACAGCATTGAGGAGTTGCTTTTTAAAAAACATACTCTAAGCATTGCCTATTCAGATGTGCTTTTAACGTCGATATTTTTGACAGGGGACTAAAGGACTGATCATTCAAATGCAGAATGACCAACTGTCCATTCTTTTTGTGTAGTTAGCATTTGTTTCTGCTTAACATCAGTGCCCTAATATGGTCCTTCTCATTTTAAAATATAATAGTTCAAATTAAGATGCCCCCGCTTCCAATTTTTACAGAAAGAAGGGAATGCTTACAGATAAACCTGAGGAGGGAGTACTCCATCATGTCCTTGGAATGTCTACCTTCAGGATCTATTACTGGTAAAAACATCACTGGCTTCCCACGGACCATTCCACTGGCATAACAGAGGCCTCTTCTCCAACAGTGGAACAGAGTTCCTCCCCCATCATAATCCCTCTTGGGCCAGTCTCCGAGTAGGAGCCAGGATTCTTCTGTTACTTGTGGTAAAAGGAGTCAGCCAAAAGGTTCTGGTTGGAAGGAAGGCTACTAGTTACAAATAGAAAGTTCAGCCAGCACTTGTTCTTGGTCTGGATTTGGCATTTCTACATGTCACAAGCCTTTCGTTTTGTGAAAGTGCAGCCAACCCCAATTTCCCATTCCTTTTCCATGGTGCATTTAGATCACTCTTATGCACCAATCTTGCTTAGTTCAAAACCAGGAACTGTGGTTTAACCCTGACATTCAAAACAGGGGTTTCAGATCCTGATGACTAAACAGACATGAACATCATTCCTTATATTGAACAATATTGAACAGAGTGGTTTAGCAAACTTGATAAAGACTGATGAGCAAACCCAGTACGGACACAAGAGGAGTGCGTGTGTCTGTGCGTGTGCACCTGAGAGCCTGATACTTAGCTGAGGACACCAAACCACGATTCAATAAACTGGGGAAACAGTGCTTTATAGCAACTCATGTTCCTCCCCCTCTCTTTACTGCTTTTTCAATAAAAATGGATATAACCCAGCTGTAGACAATTCATTAGATAAGTCTCAATGTGTTGCAGTCTGAAAAGTTGGTTCAAGAATATCTGCCAATCACCTGTAAACATTGACTGGATGGGGGTCATAAGATTTTTCTGGTAGTTTATGTTTCCTTCTTTAAGTCAATTATTGGAATGCATAATAGATATTCCTTGACAACTTGAATATTAGTCCAAGAAATAATTTTACATGTGAAAAAGAAGTGAATGAGTATCTTCTTTTCCACCTTTTGCAAAGATCTGATAGGGTTGCCTAAAGCTATTAATGTACAATACAGGTTCTGGGTTCAGTGTCAAGCCAACTGAAACAAATCTCAGTGCCCTCACTTTCTCCAGGGGTGCCAATTGCTGCTTGAGGTCTTCTAACCTCCCAATCAATTCCTTCTCTTTATTCAGCTGGTGTTCTTCAATACACAGTGTGGTATATAACTGCTGAACCAGGGTCTTCACATCATTCAACGTGGTGGCATCTTCATGGCTTAAGAGATCTAAAAAAAAAAGACAGATTCTGATACAGTTCTTCCATAGGACTGAAATTTACAAAATCAAATAACATAGAGGATGGAATTATTTGGATGACTTAATGCATACCATGGCAACTCATGTTCTGAGAAGTTTTTAAACAATCACACCCTGTTCTAGTATAAGAATTTGGCTTATACTTGCCTCTCCTGTGATAAAAATTAAGAAAAGCTTCTATGCTGGACTGGCAAATTACAAAAACAGGAAAGCCAGGAATTCCATTTAAAATTCAGTATCAAAACTATAATTTCACTGTTGGGCCATACCTTAACATTGCCTTTATTTTTTATCTGTTAAGCTAAAAGTCCCTTCTACGGCAAATAACTCAAAGTCACCTGAGTACATACCAGTTTTGCAACATTTTTCAAAAAGAAAGAAATGTAAACAGTAAATTACAAGCTTTGACAATGTTAGTCCTTGGTATTTAACATTAATTGGCTTGTTGGACTCTATCACTGAACAACAGATAGATATAATAGTACTATAAATAAGGAATGCATGACTACGTGGAAATTGTACTCAGATGGAAAATCTCCAGGGTTGTAGGTTGGATTGGGAAGTCAAAAAAAGCATTTCAGAAGGCACTAACAATCCACTTTTGTATTATTGCCACGTCTCCATGTGCTTATCATGTCAAGTTTGACTTACAGGAGATATTTTCAAAATTTGCATAATCAACTGGAATAAAATACCTCAGTATAAAACAGAGGATGCACTTAGAAGTCGACACATAACTGAGCAGTGAAGTCCACCCTTGCTTTCTTATAGTTCACATTCGATGCAATCAATAATTATTTTGTCTTATGATTTCTATTTATAGGTTGGTAAATATTAAAAAATGACAAAATATAATGTTAATTCAGGTCATTAAGATCCATTCACCGAATTTCTAGTTTGAAATGAAGTTAGAATAAATGCTGTCAAGACAAACCGAAATATATAGAACCTTGCATGCAGTAAATTTCAGTACACAGTTTTCAGGCTTAGCATGTCTTAGTTAATTTTAATTGAAATCTACAGAAGAAACCAAGTTAACCAGACATCATTTCAGAAGTTAAATAATAGTTGGTAATGCTTATAAATCGAGAGAACACAACATCTGAAACAGGCCAAGACTTGCAAGCTCTAATCTTTTAAATATAAACAATAAGTTTATGATATAAAATATTTTCATTTGAATATGTTTCAGAATGTCAAAGAAGCAATGCAATTGCCACATATAATTAAACTTTTCTTTCCAGAATCAGGTAGCACTACATCTCTTAGGAAACAGATCTGGTTTTGAATTTTCCATGCCAGCAGAAAGGCACCCCTGTTCCACAAGGACTAGGAAATGTCACACTTATGTGGTTCTACAGGCAGGATTATTAAAGACAGGCAGTATGAAACACATTACACTTCTGTGCATTCTGATGAGGTTTTCATCTTTAAAAATAATCTATGGAGGACACTGAGAGTCATTTTGATTATGGTGGGGTAAAAGGATGATTAACAAATAAATCATAAATAAATTGTATGCATGCAACTATGTTCAAACAACATGATGTTTGCATGCAAAGATCTGTGGACCAAAGGAAAATATCAATATTGGAGTCTAAATAAAACTTGAGCGGGGTCTTCCTCCCCTCCCCTTATAAAACCATGCATATGGAACCCTCAGAGCAAAGCAGTGGCTTTTTTCTGAACAACCTTCTCAAATTACTTTGGAGTAAACACAATGAGAATGTAGCCTCCTCCACAAATGTAAGCACCTGCCAGAGTACTTGTAGCCTATATCACTCTTGGCTGATTTCTCCATCTATTTAGCATTCAATCCCACCCTATTTCACATTTCATTTCCCTCTTAATACGTTAAGGTTTATAAGGGTATATAAAAGCAGCCAAGTTTCACCCGTTTACAAAACCAAAGCAACATAAAACAGAGCATCTATGAAATCATTCATGTCTTGCTTCATGTAATGATAAAATTAGAACATAAAACCAAATTATAATCCAGAGATGGGCCCTACGTGAAGGTTATCAGGCAACATCAGGAGTATGCCCAAAATTTTTGGTTCACATTGCAGGAAGTTTAAGGATGGGAGGAGAAATGGAGGACTTTTGGGAGAAGTAATATTCTAAAGAACTATGAATGTAGAGCTACTGCCCCATCTGATTCATACAAGAACTTCTGATATGAGAAAAAAAAACAACCACATAAGATAAGAAGATGTGCTTAAGTTCACAATGGACAGGACAAGCTATCCACCATAAGAAAAGTTTGAGTGAGCACACATTCCAGTCATTTCAAGTAGATTTTTTTCCTGTTATGTATCTAACTAAAGAGTCCCCAGAAGGCTACAGTTGTAAGACTTTGATCCAAGCTAATATAGCTTAACTTTATCTTTATACACCAGGGTGCAACGCAATTTGTTTGAGCTTTCATGCTTCCTGTTATGCACTTTTTACTGAACAGAAATTGTATCTTTGTATGTGAAGTCATACAGCCTTAAAAGTCTATTTAAACTACTCCTATGAGTAAGGAAATCTATCTTTGCTTAAAAGATGTATCTTTACATAAATAACAAATGACAAAGTCAGTTAAAAAGCCCTTTGTTTTTATCTTTTGCATTTACTTGAAAATGTGACACTGACTGTTCATTGTGAAGAGAAAAGTAGCATGGAACAGCCTCCCCAAGATACAGAGATCCTTGACCCTCTTGGCCTTCCAGAAGGCTGCGAAGACCTAAGTCTTGCCCCAGGCACTGGCCAAAATACTACTTAAGCCCAGCAGATTAATTTTAATTTCTTATTATGATGACAAATTAAACTAAATGGTTTTTATGATGCATTGACTATTGTATCACTGTATTACAGTTATTTTTATTTAATTTAGATTATGTTTTGAGGTTTTATTTTACGTTTTTTGCGAATTGTTGTTAGCCTCCTAGGTTTATGTGTTTATGATGGATGACCATATAAATCCCCTAAATAAACACATAAATAAACAAAATCAAGCAAGCAAGCATACCAGTCTGAAAGAGCAAGCCCCCCCCTTTTTTTTTACCACAAAAAGATCCTAAGAACATACTTCAGTTATACTAAAAATGGAGAAGCCTAGTGCTTTGAAACAACTTGGGTACAGGAAAACAATTACAGCATAAAGCAAACAAGGGAAGTCTTTCTGATAGTCATGCATTATAGCCACCTTTAAAACAGACAGCCTTTATAGAACAATCTTATCTCTTCTACTTCATCGGATTGAAGGTGTTTTGCAACAGCTCCTTTTCTCAAAAGTAGAAGTCACTTTATAGCACAGAACATCTTTCAATTTTTCATTCAGTTTCTCATTCAGGTTCAGCTCAATGGACTTCCAGAATAATTAGGACCCAGGATTTTAGCAGATGATAAATGGACGCTGCTTGCAGTTATCAGTTCATATCTGTAATCCCAATCATTATCATGGTATAGCAGCTCACAGTCTTAATATAATCTTATAATTTGCTCTAGTGATCTTGTCTGGCAACAGGATATTTTCTTTTTAAAAAGTATCCACATTCATTATTATTTCTGTTTTGGTTCCAAACATTAAATACAAGTAAAAGGTATTTCAGTTCAGGAAGAGATGCTTCCATTTTTCCATCGATTCTCAGGCTAAATTTCATTCCATCTCTAACCTCTGTCCTTCAAGACTGACTTTTCAGGAAGCTTGTAAGGCAACTCAAACAGAGAATGTGAAGAAACACTTTTGGTCTATGAGCTGGGCTCTATTGCTGCTTTTGGAGTACAAGTTCACATATCTCATAACTACCAGTTCTGATAAAATATTCCTTAGTAAGTTAACTAGTTTATGGGGCCTGCAATCTTTGCGGCTATAAGTTAAATCACCATGAAGTCCATTCATCTGCCACTATTTCAATTATATAGTATCTTAGTGATGGGATCCCTCACTAGAATCATTCTCTTATCAAATGATCATAAGTAGATAATCAGTAATCTGCCTTCAGGAGTGTGGATTCTTTTTACCAGATTCCCTGCAACATTTTCAGTATAAAGTCTTTCTTATGGAAAATGGAATTCTATTATTCTTTAATCAAGGAAAAGTAGAATGAAAGAAGAATTTATGAGTATATAGGAAAAAAGTGTCAGCCAACACCCAGAGAACACACAACTAAACAGGATATAAGAGCATTGTTCTCAAGGCTTGGAGATGCAGCATGGATATTCATGATGGTCAGCAATAGCATATTTATGCAGAATTTTGAATGCACTACTTTGCAGAAGATGCAACTTTCCAAATGGAAATGAAATTATATTTTTAATTACTAGATGGAGGATTTTTCTGCAAACGACTTCTGGAAATATATCCCAATTGCATGAAGCTGTTACCTCTCTTTGGTGGACGAACATGGTAACTCAAGTCATTAATTACTAGTTTGAAATCATCAAGGAGTAGGAGATCTATGCTTGTGGAAGCTGCTACTCGTGTCCCATCTGAAAGGAAAACAGGAACAGATGTATTAAGAGCTAGATATGACTTATTAACATTCATATTCCAGCAGTGTTCCATTGCAAATTAGTATATTCTACATTAGAGAAATGATTTGAAACTACATTTTAATGTTTCTAAGATATAATCTCAAAATATCTCAGAATCTAAGCTATTCTTTGTAATTCCACCTGATGGAAGCAGAGCTGTGTATGAGAAAACAGATCATTACCAAATATATAAACCAAAATAAGTGGGTACAGATTTAAAGTGACATAATAGTGGTAGGAACCTATTTCTACCTTTTTAGTTGCAAACAACTTTCTACTTTCAAATGCTTTTCCCAGTAGAGCCCTAAGACCAGAAACAGACTTGAGGAGAAGAGATTTTTACTGATGGATACTAATTGCAAGCAAGAAATGGCAAATGGGGAGACTGTTTTAACATCCTTTGTCCACTTCTCTTCTGCTTTTATCCTCATCCACTGACAAACATTTGGCCAACACACATTATAACACAGAGAGCATGTGTTAGATATAATTAAGACTTTCTATTTCATATTTTAGGTGGTAACTACAACTTGGTAATTAACATTTTCTTCTTTGGAACTTCTGTTTGTTTGTAACAAACAGTAGGCCAAAAAGCTTCATACTATTTTTCTTTCTCCAAAAACCAAGTGGCTAATCTTGCACAACATCAACCTCTATAAGTTTAGCACAATGTAACACAAAAAAACTCAACAAAAAAAGTGAAATATAGCTACATTAGTAGCACTGAGTATAAATAATTCACGAACAGCAACAGTTTCATCATCTCAGCTAGAAAGCCGTCTAAATTACAGCAATTCTATTGTTCACCAAGGAACAAAAGATAACCAATAGAAACAAAGGTTAACCAATGTAAAAAATGAGACCTCAAAAATATCTTTTATTAAATAAGCTTAAAAATTCTAACTATCCCTATTTTTTTGCCAAAGGTCAACATTTTCTATTGGAAACCTTTCTTTTTATCAGATTTGCAAGTCATTTAGTGAAAAACTGAACTGAAAAGTCATTTAGTGTAAATTTATTACCAAAACAAAGAGTATGTTGTAAATATAGAAAGGAACAGCAGAATCTAATGCAGTGTTTCTCAACCTTGGCAGCTTGAAGACTGTGCACTTCATCACCCAGAATTCCCCAGCCAGCACACTGATCTAATGTAATGCTGAAGGAGTTCATTGGATTCCTCCAGTAATGCTCAATAGTACCTGGTGAATAAACTGCAACTCGATCGATTCCCCGGTCCTCTGCCTGGAGTTGCTGTAAGAATACTCCAACGGAATCTGAGAGAGGCTTAAGTGTAAACTGGCAGCGTTCACGCCGAGAAGGAAGACTCAAAGATATCACCGGTAACCCGTTTTGGTAAACCACTGTAACGTCTAAGAAGAATAACCATGGACAAATGAAACAGATTCAGAGAGACATGTTAAAATGTACACTGGTGCTAAGTTGAAGCCTACAGACAAAAGGAACATATATTCACATAACTAGGTGTCCTCTCATGGTTAGTTTAATTGGTTTTGCTGCACATTGCAGCAGGCTGGGCGAGGTTTCTTGAGGGCCTTTCCAACTTTATACTTCTATGATTTCTAAGGCAAGCACTATTCTTTTTGAAGATAGCTAGGTATTGCTCTGATCTTTTTTCTATGTGGAGCTTCAATAAATCAGCCTTAAGTGCTGCCTAGGAATATGGGTTTTTCATGTAACAATAGTTTCTGAACATAGGTCATGAAACAGTAACTACTTGGTTCAAAATAAATGTTATCCATGTCCCAGAAGGGCGAGATCATAGCAAAGATCAATTTTATATCCCACTGAATATAGAAATTGAATTTCTCATTTTGTATTTGGGGGAAATGGTTTAATTTTTAAAATGTTTGAAGCCACATTATAGAATGTAAAGAAGATGACCTTGATGGAGATATGCAAGCTCTACTGCTAAGGCAACAAGGGGCAAAACATTTTTTGAAGTCCAGAACATCCAGATAATGTTCAAAAGTAGCTCAGACAGACACCTCCCTAATTCACTGAATTACAGGAAAGAAGAGGAAGTACAACATAATCAGATTTGCAAGATTCTGGTATTACAGCCAATCTCAATAAAAGTAGTTTTAGCCTTCCTGTGGAATTGATTTCTTGGTCTGGTCTACCTAGAGGGGCTGACACACATATAGAGGTAGGGCTGAAATGTCAGACATTTGGGATCTGGATAGCTTTTAAGGGATGTGTGTGTGTGTATGTGTGTGTGTGTGTAAAGCTTAATGCATTATTTGACTCCCAAATTGGAAAAAAACCCAGTTTTGTTGTCCAATTTCAGCAGTACATTCTAACTGCTGTAAAAGTAGGGCTAGATGCTACATAATATGCAAGACCTCTGTGGTCCACACCTTGCAATGTACTATAAGTAACCACAGAGTTTTATATGCAGGTCAGAATGAGATGACTGCTTTAGGTAACAGATGTGGTCCATGAAATGGGGAAGAATAGCACCAAGTTATTGGAGAACAGAGCTGTAGGACATCACCATATTTAGCCCATTGCTTCAGAGGGAGTTAAGGTTGCCTTCCCACCATCTGTGTTAGATGTGCTGGTTATGATGTGACAACCCATCACCATTTTATATTAGAAATCTAAGTCTTAAACTTGCATATTTCCTCAGTCATCCTGCTTTTCCATCCTTTCTCATTCTTGGCAAGGCAAAATGCAGTCTTGAATCAATAAAACTATTGCTTATTGAAATAATATTTTGCATGTTGATAAGATGATGCAACCTGTGGTTTCAAAGGGTTATCTCTAGGATATTCCCTATGGAAAGTTAGTCCTCAGCATCTGTGAGCCAGTTAGGTTTAGCAGAGAGATAAATAGAGTACAAGCCATGCCTTTGAAAAAAAGAAGGCTGAACCAGGCCTGATCAATAACTTCAAATACTTGGAGGAATGACTGGCTGCTACACATGACATTTTCTAGAATGTCATGCAATATTTCTTCTTCCTTTCCTGTTTAACATGTAAATACCCACAGGCCATTTTATCCTTTGGTTATGTGTTTAAAGGTTTTAAATATACAGTATTTCTGCAATCTCACAGTTCTTCTAATTCTGCCAATATTTTCTCTCTTGAATTTAGGCAATGTCATTTGCATTAGCATTAGCACCCATCATTCATAATCTGAAACAAGTGGAACAATTTGATTACATAAGAAAATATGGCTACATAAAATTTGTGGCCAGGGCCTTCCCTTGACGAACTGAAAAATCTACTCCTTCTAATTATCTTTTGCTTCTAAAAAAGTAAGATTTTCTGTTTGAACTATACTTTTTTTCTGCAGAGACAGGAGAATGCTAGGACCCCTTACTAATTTTTTATCCTCTCTGAGAAACTATATCTTGACTTCTAACCTACCTAGTATCCTATGCAATGGATGGATGTTCCCCAGATTATTTTTTTCTGAAAATCAGAATAAATTGATATTGAACTAACACTTCAATTATTGTACCTTATCATACCTGTTGAGTTCTCAAGAAAAAATTATCCCTATCCAAAGCTAACTAATTTGCTTACCAATAATAATAATAAAATAAAATAAAAAGCAAAGAAAAAGCAATAACTTTATGCCTCCTATTCCTCCAGCTTAAATACGCATAACTCTTCTGTTTTACATATATATTCCTCTAAGGGAAATATCACAAAAAGTACCTGTCCAAATTACAAGTAGTTTAAATTGAGCTACATAAAAATGTAGTAAGTCCTCATTTCCAGCCTTTTAGCAAAGCAGGCAGCTGTTCAGACACACCACTAGAAATTCATCAGCAACCTAGTCACTGGTTTTATGGCCCATCTGGGAAACCTGAAGTTTGCATGAGATAGCAAACCAATTTTAATATACTACTAGTAACGCTGTGACAGGGAATCCCCAAGAACAATTCTCATTTTGACAGCATGATGGTTTTTAGTATTTTAAATGACAAATACCTATTCATTACAATAAAATATCAAATCTATTTTATTTTTAAAACATTGCATTCTCTTTAAGCCCTTCAGCATTTTAACATACTACTTTAAAAAACAAACAGTTTTAGACACTGATTATTCTCAAATATTTTTGGTAGAATAACATGCATGTTTCAAAATGCCTTTTAGAGAATGGAAGGGAATTTTTAAGTTCCCCACAATAATCCTCCTTATCTCATAATATTCAAAAGACTGAGCAATGTTTAGAGATTAAAAACCAGAAATTTATCTACACAATCCAGGACTTCTTTTAGAGAGCTATGAAGTTCTTTTTTTCTTACTTGGATTTTATATTTTCATGAAAGATTCAGTGGCTATTAATCTGCTACAACATTCCAACATGGTGCTGTAGACTCCATGTCTTACTACTATTTCTGGTAGCACAAGGCTGCCCTTAGAATTGTTCTGCACTATTTTTTGCAACCAGGTGAGCCACAGACAGACAGTAGGAGAAAAATTCACAGAGAGCAACCACAACGTTCTTAAATACAAATCACGGCGTATTAAGAAGCAAATACTACTAAAGGAATTTGGGTAAGAATCACAAGCAATGTTCTTTAGTCACACATGGTAGGTGATGTGAATATACAGTAGAGAAAGCTGAAATCTGTCAGCTTGAGATCACATTTGCATTTCAAATTCAATGTGAGATGCAGATAATAAAGCAAAGGTTTTAAAAATCAGTTGTGAAAACTGCATAAACTGACGTATTTGCAAAACAGAAAGAACACAGAACTATAATAAATGCACAGAATATATACAAGCTAGCTTTTGAAGGAGAGGAAGAAGCACAGGTTGTGACACTGACTGTCTGCAAAAGAAATCTGACCTTCAAGACAAACGCAGAAGCTTGAAATAGCCCTCCACTAGCTTACAAAGACGAGATCTTGGAAAGGAATTATTTGTTTTTGCCATGAACGAATAGCCATGAAGAAAGATCCTTATCTAAGCAGAATATGCAAAGGGAAACAAAATGACAACTGACCCCAAAAATGATGCACCACATTTTGCAATTCAGTATTGTGGAAAGACTAGAGCAAGCAAGATGCCTCATTCATGTCTTTGAACAGAAAAATGGTTAAAGTCACACTGAGAACTGCACTGGCTCTAAGGTAATCTCCTTTTCCATTTTTTTTTCCATTTTAAAAACACAATTACTAATTAAACTAAAAACCAAATCCTTAAGCATCTGAAAAATCCCTTCATGAACAATTTATATATATTGTACTCACCGTCAGAGGGCACTACAGTACTGCAATAGACTACTCTCATAGTCTGCAAGGGAGGAAACCTTTGGTGCGCCTAGAAAAATGAGCACAGCACGTTAAGCTTTCTTGTTAAAACAGTAAATGCTCAGTTGTTTCAGATGGCCCATGCCCTGGTACTAATCTTGCCACTTCCTACCATCTACTGCATGGAAGACAGTAAATCAGGTTAACGATGGAAGAAAAACTCTAATGTAGATATTCTCTTAATTTAATGTAGATATTTAAAGTAGATATTCTCCTAAACCAATTCTCATACCTTTTATTTTTGATTGTTGGATTGTTAAAAGTCAACTTAGGTAGACATTAAATCTTTAAGCATACTATGGGGATGAATTTGAAGCTACAAACGGAGGCAGGTCATCCATAGGCTGAAACATTTTATAATATTGGACATAACAAGAATGGAATATTATGCTAACAGGATGGGCTATCATTATTTAGAATCATATACACCCACTCCTCGTTTAGGAACCACGTTCCATTCCAACAACCAAGTGAAATGGTCACTAAGTGAACATATGACAGAGAGAGAGAGACTGTGAAGATCACCGGTTGCTGCCATCTCATTCAGATAAAGTTCTCTCGTACAGCTATGCCAGCATTGCTCTCATTCCAGTGTGTGTTGTTTTCAAGCACATGAAATTTGGTCATAAATGTGTGCACTGGTCAGAAAATGCATTTTTTATTACCATTTATTACCACTGCATTTGCAAATTGTCGTTAACCGACGTAGTCACTAAATGAGGAGTGGGTATATTCAGGAATCCCAGCCAGCACATCTAACCCCATTGGTCAGTGTGGGACACTTTATGCAGGCAAACTTACAAGAGAAATGGGGAAATATATACAGATAAAATAGAGTTATAAAAGGAAATATTAAGAGGGATACTTGGAAGTACTGTTCAATCTGAATTAACTGTACATATTTGCCTTGTTTATTTATTGAATTAATTAAACCACATCACAAAGATACAGTATTTGCAAATAATTCCAATTAAAGCTTGCTGCACTTTAAAGTCATATACATTTGTTAAACAAAACAGGTTTTCATTCATTGGAGACACTGACCAAATAATCTCTCCCTCAAAGACTTGTTAATAAATCTCAGTATGTTTTGCAGAAAAAAACAACTGCTTGTTGCAAATCAGGCTGGCATATTATTTTTTCTTTCACGCGAACTCTTAAATATTAAGAATCTGCAATCTGATCCATTCTACAAAGCCTACAATTGCACACTTAAACATTCTTCGGCAAATATAAGACCTATTTTGAAAGTGCTTATTTACAAGTAAAACAATTAATATAGTTTTCATTTCTAAATCAATTCTTAATGAAACCTTTGCTTTTCAGGACAGCTTCAAAGAAATATTAAAGTTGTGCTGAAATCTACAGTATCTATATTTTGTTAAGATCATCTATATTAGTATACCTGAAACAAGAAAAACTATCTTGGTAGAGAGTAGTTGATATTTACTCAGAACAAGCACCAACATTATGAAAAAATACTTTTTTGTGGAAGACCATCCACCATTCTGTGGATTGAAGATACTATTTCAGTACTGAAAAGTACAAGTTCCTCTAATTTGAAAAGCGGCAGCTGCAACTGCACAGGAACTGAATATCAGATATTTTAATGTTTGTGAGAGTAGATCACTAACACAGCAGTTTAGTAGCATGTGGCAGCATTAAGCTTTCTAAGACTAACAGCAGTCAAGTGAAATCCTCTTGCTATTTTGTATTAATACAGGGACCAACCACCCTCTGGAACAGCACCTCCCAGAGATAAGGATGGCACCTTCTCTCCAGGGGTTCCAGAAAGCCTTGAAAACCTGGCTTTCTGTAGTCCCAGGCCTGCGTTGATGTTGGTTGTTTAATGGCCCATTTTGTTTGTGGGTTTTGTTAGCAAAGTATTTTAGTGTGGGCTGCCTGTTGATTTAATGTTTCTTGCTGTTTTTGTGTTTTTGGGTTTTGTACTCTGCCCAGAGTCCACTGGAGTTGTGTGGCCAATCAATTTAAATAAATACATAAATAAAATTTAGAGGACCCTAAAGTACAAAGCGGATAATCAGTCTTTCTCCCCAATGTATTAGGTATAATAGCTCTACATCATTTTCATGTTGACCAACATTTTCATTCATCCCATCTTACAGAGAACTCATAGATGAGTAAGTGTGTAGTTACATAAGCTTGAATATTGAAGAGCACTTAGACACAGCTATACATAGCACACATATAAGTGTGCAAAAAAATCCACAAACAATCTGAGTCTTGTTGGCTAATACAACATAATCACTATGGTCCATATTCATTTGGGTAATATCTTCATTGTTACAGCCCCTGCTATGCCAAAAAGATAATAATGGCTATTCTGATATATTAGTGAACATAATGCCTGTACTACCAGCCAGATCTAGAACAATACATTTTCCTTCTAACATTTTGAATGGGTGTTTCAGTTTTAAAACAGCACAGATCTTGCATGTCTACCTTCTCACTTGTAAAAAGGTACGTTTTATAGGAAGCTCCTACTAAGAGCTTTTCAGCTTCCATTCTTTGGTTTAACAAGTTATAAACCTCCCTAATTTATTAACTTTTCCCAGTCATCCTTCTTGCTGTATTTTTAGGAGAAGAACACTTTCCTGTTGAACCCTCTGATATTGTTAATTGTACTCTTTTGTCCCTGTATTGCTGCTGTTATCTGGCCTAGTGCAGAATTTCTAAGTTGTGTATGTTGGCCTGTTGGGGTCAAATAGACCAAATTAATTCACTCTCTGCCTAAGTTCATATAGTCATAACTATACTGACACCTGTTTTCATATGAAATGTTCTTTAGAATTAAAAAGATTAAAGATATGCACAACCAGCAGACAGATATGGATATCTAATGGGATATCTCTTCTTCCAAAGTGGTTCAACAAGTCCTACTATGCAATAAGACTTAATTGAGAACATGTGGACATCACCGGGGGGGGGGGGGGGCGGGGTGTGTGTGTGGCAGTAGATTAGTAGTTTTGGGCTATATTTGCGAAGTGGTTCTGACTCTCACCTTCTTTTCTGAACAAGGCATTAGGTACTTCCTCATAGTGTTAATAAGTATCTTCACCTCCCTTGCTGCTTGTTGACTTTTCATCAATGGCTGTGCACTGAATAATTACTGCATGATTAAAACTTAACTGCAAATCAGAATGTAAACCTGCTTTTTAAAGAACTTTGTAAACTAATATTTGCATTCATCACAGTACAATGCTGCATTTGTATCAAGCCAACCACAGATTCTTTCCTTAGAACATTTTCCATGAGTTAGGCCTAGCTCAGAACAAATTAAATTTCTCTTTATATTCAGATTCTTATTAGAGTGAAAGCAACTTACATGGTTACGTAGGGTTAACTGCAAGCAGTACATGCTGATTGCAGTTGCTTCTAATATTTAGAATACTTAGTGAACATATTCTAAAATCCCACATGGGGATAATTTTACACAAATCCAATTTCTTGTTTTAGGACAAAATCTAGCACTGGCACACAGTCAGTTGAATGCCAAACCTCTGAAAGGGTTCCACCCCCCCCCCCCCAGTACTTGTAGACAAAGATCAGTACATATAAAAATTAAAAATATTTATATCATAATGTTGCAGGTCCTCAAAAATGAATTCAGCTACAGCTGAACCAGAGTTCAGCCAATTAGCTGCTTATGGCAGAAAAGAAAAAAATTGCTTCCAAGCTCTGCACTATGAAATAAAAATCCATTTTTGGCTCAGACAAGCAGTACCTCAAAATCTGTTGGCTGTAATCCCAGTGACATTAGAGATTGCTCCAAGCTTTCCTCAAGCAATCTTTGGCTGTCAAATAAATGGTGTGCAAAACCATGCATCAGTTCAGTGTGTGTGTGCGCGCACACATGCGTGCGTTTATGTCTTATTGCGTAGTAGTCATTAGGTTATATGGGGTAATTTAACAAACCATGTGTAGAGGTTAAGAAATAAAAAAAACCCTGAACAATTATTACTAAATTCATTTCAGTTAAACAGCAAATAACTCTGAAGACAGAGAGTAAGATTTTTTTTTTCTATTATTATCAGTTCAGGGCAGTATTTAAGATAGTAAAAGCCAACACAATATAATCAGGTTGTTGAAAATTATGTAGTTCCTATTTCCACTGAATTTTATCAGGAAGTAATTTGTTTGTTCTGAAGGCTGGAGTAACTTCTCTGAGCATAATGGAATATAGTGCTTTTGTCCTGAATATGAAAGAAAATACTGGAAAACATCTCACTTGTATATTGTTGACTGCTAAAGATCTAACGTTGTCTATCTTATTGTGCTTAGTCTAATGCTCTAAGGCCAGAGAGTACACAGATAAAATTACTTTATGTATGCAATGTATTGTATATATGAATAGAAAATTCATATAACGTGTTCAATAGATAAGCACTCTCCTTTTCAAACACAGAAATAGCAAGATGAGAGCAGAGCTTGGGTACATATTTTCTTCCAATTCCCAAATATTTAGGCAACAGAATGTCTTTCCAGATCATCCAAATGCTGACTCCTGTATCCTATTTATAAATTATAAAGCTCTCTACTTCAGCTAGGAATTATATAAAATATTCTCAATTCGCAACTGTCTCTTCAATATTACAAACTATCCTTTTTGTTTACAGTTCTCTTACTTCGTGTGTCTGTTCCAATAGCTTGATTCCTCCTGGTCTCTGAATACCCAGAATTTGCCTTTTAAGGTGAAGTTTAAGGACAAGTAGAAAGTTTGGACAGAGAATCATAACTGGAATTATAATTTTCCTACCAAGTTTTCTTGCCAAACAAGTTACAATTCAATTGGTGAAAAGTTGCACTAATGTAGTGGAGATATTTGATAACCAAAAAAAGCATTAAAGGACATTTTGATTCCCTCACTTCAGTTTCCAATATTACATATTTGGGATGGGGCAGGATCCAGCTATGTATTACTTTTGAAGGGTTTCAGTTTTAAAGATGTCCAGGTCACATACAATTTATACATAGTTTATATAAAGTTAGTTTTGTGCTGTTTAAATTTTAATAATTTCACTTCTATATAAGATATAAACTATCTGTAAAGTGCCACAGAGAGGGAATCTATTCAAGATTTAAATAAAACGAATATTGGATAAAATGCTAGGATAACAAATGGGATCAGTGCTGTAAGTCAAACACAACTGCAGAACATGTTCAGAAAATTTCAAAAGTGTGTTATGGTTTATATCCAAAAAAATGGTGGATACACTGAAGAGTAATATTCCTACAACGAAATATGCTGAATCTTAAATAAATTCCTTTTCTGTTATGTTTTGCATCTTTTTTCCGATCAGATGACACTTAATGTGCTATTGAGGAAGAACTGAGGATCTTTTGGAGTACTAATGGTGTTTATGACACACCTAGATTAAAGCATTTGAAATGTTTAGCTGCTGATATTGACATTCAGGAAAAGAAAATCCAAAGACAGAATCAGAGTGGGAACACAGAATGTGCAAAGCATGAATGTGAGAAAGCTCTACACAGTAAAAGATGAAACAAATTGACTATACTTGGATATCCTAAAGCATCAGCAAATTGAAATCCACTGGAATTGGACACTTTTAGTCATAAGCTCCTACTGTTTATTACTCAGGACAGAAAAAACAAAGAAGGAACAGTGATGCTACCATAGTCAGGAGATATAGTAAAGACAGTACTTGGTTACAATGCAGTTAGTGACTGAATAATCTGTAATATGTACAGATATGTAATATCTGTAATATGATGATTATCCAAATTTATGTTCTAACCATTGATACAGAAGAAGAGGAAGCTAACAAATGTATGCTCAAGTTGAATCGGAAATCGATGGAACATCCAAGCAAAATGTGCTGCTTGTGATTGGAGACTGGAATGCCAAAGTTGGAAACAGCAAGGAGGAAAACTTGCTTCAACTGTATGGCCTAGGAAACAGAAATGAGATAGGAAAATGACTTACCCGTTTCTGCAAATCCAATGATTTCTTTATTGCTAACACATTCTTCAAACAACCAAAACATCTCCTACACACATGGACATCACCAGATGATGTCACACAGAATCTAATTGGCTATATTATTGATAAAAGGAGGTGGGAGAGCTCATTTATAACAGCAAAATTTGGCCAGGGGCCTACTGTGGAATGAATCACAACTGCTCATATATGAGTTGCAAGTCAAGTTAATGTGGAAGAACCAAGCCAACACCTGAAGAATCAGCAGTCAAGAAGTATGTCATGGACTAGCACTTGGTAGGGTAGCAATGAAAGCCCTGGAAAAAATGTTCAGATGCTGGAATGTGTTTATAAGTCCATAAATGTTTATAAGAATTTTTGTTCCTGTGACACTTTATGGAAGTGAAAATTGGATTTTAAAAGAGCAGGAAAGAAAAGGTATTGACACCTTTGAACTTTGTAAAAGCCCTATGAGGTAGACCAGATCAGATCAGGAAACTGACACCACAAGAAGAGTAGAACTATAATTTATTGAGATAGGCATGCCATCTGCATGGTTCTGCACCTGTTGTTGTCTTAACGGCTTCTGAGTGGCTTCTCCAAGGTTACCTCCATGGCTCCCTAAACTTTGGAATTGGAGAAAGCTCCTACCACGGATAGCTATGAAAAGAAACAAATGGATCATTGAACGAATCAATCCAGAATTCTCATTCAAGGCACAAATGACCAGTCTAAAATGATCACATTTTGCATACATTATGGATACTTAGCTCTTGAAAAGCCTAATCAGTCAGTGATCAGTGTGGTCTTAGACTCTTTCATGTTCTATGAGTATTTTTATTGTTTAAACAATATCTCTTACAACCATAAAATTCTAGTGAGAGCTTTTAATGAAATATTAGATCATAAATTAGATAGGAATACATCGCCTGCAAAAGACAATAATTAGTGAGAACTACAATTAGATCATACATGGATGATACAATTTTACTGATCCCTGATATTTGTTACATCCCACCAAAACAAAGTGCTATTCATTCATTCATTCATTCATTCATTCATTCATTCATTCATTCATTCATACATGCATACATGCATGCATACATACATACATACATACATACATACATACATACGTATTGGCCACCCAACTCCAGTGGTGCACAGAACTAGGGAAAACATAAAAACAGCTAAAAGCATTGAATTACACAAATAGCCCAGACTAAGGTAATGTAATAGACAGCAAAAACAACAAAAAAACCAGGGGCCATTGAACAAATAATACACATCAACCCCAGGCTTGGGACCACAGCCAGGTTTTCAAAGCTTTCTGGAACCCCAGGAGAGAGGGCACCATCCTTATCTCTGGGGGGGATGCTGTTCCAGAGGGTGGGGGCCACAACAGAGAAGGCACACTTCCTCAGTCCCACAAAATGGCAGTGTTTAATGGAGTGGATCTGGAGTGCATCCATTCTGCTTGAACATACTGGGTGGGCAGAAATAGTTGGAGATAAGTGGTCATTTAGATATCCAGGCCCTATACCATACACGGCTTTATAGGTAATTGCCAGTACTCTGCATCAAAATTTTTAGACTTGCTTATATTTTGGTTTCTTCAACATTGTTTCAACAAACTCAAATGTGCATGTTTAACATTGCTGATATATCACATCACAATCCAATCAGCTTAAATTTACAGCTGCAACAATTTAGTAAGCCATCTGGAAGGTGGTATTTCAATGTTTCTCTACTGAATTTATAAAGCATATGAGTTCTGAGACCCTTCAATATTTTGAATTTAATACAGGAATGGCTACTTCCTTATTATTTGAATGGGAAGCTTACAAGGCTTGTAAGTGTGGTCATATTATTAGACCCCCATATCATATAAGAAACTAGAAAAAAATGGAACTAATTTGAAAGACAAATTAAAAACTCTTTGGACACCAATGTCCTACTACCAGCCTATACAGGAGATACAACAAGCTAAGTGTGAATTGAATAATATGTTAACATAAATTCAGTTTGATATGACAAGTTTGCATCAAAAATACTAGGAAAATGGTGAAAGATGATACCAAAAAAAAAAAAAATTACTTGGACATATATACTAAATCTGAGAACTTATCCAACGAAAATAGAGAGGCTTTTTAGCTAAAATTGATGTTCTGCAGTTGGATTCCTCACAATTATTATTCGTTCCTTTGCCCATAGATGAGATAAAGTGATTTGGAATATGAATAATATTAGAGTACCAGGAGTGATTTCTTGTGGAATAGTATAAAACATTCATTTATATTTTTGCTCCTAAACTCCATCGGCTACATAATGAGATCTTAGAAAATGAAATTTTATCTTCTTCATTTAATGAAGCATATATTACAGTTATATCAAGACCTGGTACAGATCATATGTTATATGCTAATTATCAACCTGTTTTATTGAATAATGTTGATATTAAAACTTTAATTGCTGTTTTAGCTAACAGATTTCAACAAGTATTCTCTTAAAAAGTAGAATGATCAACAGGGCTTTATCAAAGGTAGGCAGATAATATTCAACTGTAGATTTGAATGATTTGAATAAAAATTGAAAAGACAAAGCTGCAATTCTATCGCTAAATGTAGAAAATTATAGACAATATATGCATATTACTTCACCCAAATGTAGATTTCCTAAATAATTTATAAAGGGGGTCCATATTCTCTATGAGCCCTCTCCCAAGCCAAAGTGGGCTTTACCCACTTTTTACCTACTTAAAGTAAAGTTTTTTTACCTACTTTTTCATTTTATAAAAGTACTAGGTAAGGGATGTCCATTTTCCCCTATGATTTTTGATATTTGTTTTGAGTCCTTAGCTTGTACTATTAGATAAGATTAGAATATATATGCTGATATTTTAATGTTTATCTCTGAACCTCATACTTCGATTCTGGCTTTGATGCACCTGATTAACCCCTTTGGCCAAATTGCAGGATATTCTGTTAACTCTTCCAAATTGGAATTAATACCTAGAGGTAAATACTTGTTTATTCATTTTAGCATATGTACTGAATTAATCAATTATTTCCATCTTATGTGAGACAGACATATCCTTTATTGGTGAGAAACATTAAATGTTTATCTTAATGAAGCTGGATATAACATGAGCTGCTAGACTAGGTTAGGATGATAAAATCTGGACCTTTGTCTATACAAATGTAACTGTGGGTAGACATACTGGACATTTAACTATGCACATCTCATATATATACAATACAGATATATACATAAGGTTCCTTAGAACCTTTGATTTTGAGATTTGTTTAGACTCCTTAGTTTGTGCTATTAGACAAAAATATAATATCCATGGGCGTTTGTGTGTTGCATAATTTATTAGAATATAAATTGGTACATTATGTTGATGATATATTAGTAATATGTGCTGATGTTGTTTCTGAACAACATCATACTTCAGTTCAGGTTCTGTGCACTCGATTAACACATTTGGACAAAAGGTATGATATTCAGTCTGCCAGAATTTATGCTAGTATGCAAAGAATTCTCTATAGATATGCTAATTATCATTTTATGAATCTTAAATTATTGCACTATACATATCTTTTGATTAGTGCCAAATTCTGGATCTTTCAGTATGTGCAAATTCTCCTTCCAGGGTCCTTTAGGAATATTCATATATGACACCTTTAAATAATTAGATTGCTTAGAGTTCAAAATGTAATGGGTTATATTTTCTGTTATTATTATACTGATTCAAAATATGGTATTTTTCCTTTTATCCTTTCTTTTCTGATAAATTAATGGATAATCTGAACTAATGCATAATGCCTTATCAGATCATGCAGATAAGAACATATGGAAAAAGGGGATCAGTAAGAACTCCGGTGGGGAACAGAGAGGAAGATCAGATCTGTGTGTGATTAGTTTTGCAGCTGTACTGAACAAAATGATTCTTGACCCAAATTATCATAACTTCAGTAGAAAAACACAAGGCACAGCCATACATGAATGAAGAATTAGCATCTTTAACGTACCCTTATTACATTTCTTCTTAGTAAACAGGTTGTGGGTAGTATAATAATGTGAGAAACTGACAGTTGAAATGAAACTTCAAATGTAAGAAAATCAAATACTTTTCTATAATTCTTTATGTATGCAAAGTTCCTCTTTCCTTTCTGCTAATATTTACACCAAATAAATATTTATTAACCAAATAATAAACACAAAGAAGGTTCTTAAATTATTACTACACCCAGAGCCCTCAGACTGATCCTGCCACATTGTCCACAGATGGTAGCTACCAGGAGAGGAAAGATAATGTTCCACTAAGCATTTTTGAATTGAGTGTGCTATTTCATCTCTTACTTAAAGCTATATAAACAATAATGTCAAACTCATCTGTGAGACAAGGATGAGGATAGATGTGTATTATTCTGTATCTCCTGTTTATAAAGTAGTGTAAGCTTCTGTTTCATGCAACTGGAGACACGTGGAGATAATTAAACCCTATGCTTGGATTTAACTCCACCCCCACCCTCCAATGCCATCAAGAAAGTTCTCCCATTCACGCTAGGAAAATTTAAAACATTAAAACGAAGTAGTGAAACGTGACCCTTGCTTTTCCTGTGCTACCTTTAACTCAACATTCCGACATGAACAAGTGAAAGAGGATTCTTAGATGCATTAATGATTTTAGGCATGTTTAATTTACATAGAAAAAAAATTAGAAGCTTCTAGTTAAGTGTTTGAACTTAACCATTTGAAATCAGCCGTCAAAGAATGAATGCATCAGTTTATAAATGCACTTTTATTGTCTCCTAGGCATGTAAAAACCATAAATATGTTTAATATAATGTAGAATAAAAACGTTTAAGAAATGTAGCTTAACTACACATTAATTTTGCTATTCAGATTGAAGTTTCTATGTGTTTTTAGCCAGAAGAAACTAAATAATCTATGGATACATAAATGTAATGTATACGTCACTTCCTCTTAAGACTGTGGTCCTTAACACACATTCTCCAAATTATGTACAATTTACTCTTACCTATAGGTATGTATTTTTTTATAACCTATTGTACATTATTTTCAACTGTATTGTTCTCAAGAACTATAAAAAAATGAAAATAACTCTTTCATTGTCATTCCAGTCATTCATTTCATTGCTCTGAATAGAAAAATGTAATTATACATCTTTTCCATCTGGTTTCTAAATGCAGGCTAGTCTAAGATATTGGAAAGTCAATTTTGAAGGCATTATGTTTGACACTATAGACCTTATTTAATACTCTTATTTCCTGCAGTAATTTTGGTTCAATGATGATGATGCTAAATTCCCATTACTGCTGAGCAATAAATACCTTAGCTCCTGGGGAAATCATTTTTTTTTTAAATACTGTATAGCACAGTGTTTCTCAATCTTGGAGATTTGAAGATGTTTGGACTTCAACGCCCAGAATTCCCCAGCCAGTGTGCTGGTTGGGGAATTCTGGGAATTGAAGTCCAAACATCTTCAAGTCACCAAGGTTGAGAAACACTGGTATAGCATGATCTGAATGTGCCCCAATTGCTAATATTACCAGTTTTATAATAAATTTCAACATCAATGTCATTTTTATAAGGCCACATAAAAGACTACAAAACTTTATTTTAGCCTAGTTGTGTTTGTTTCACTTTTTATCATGCATTTGAGAAGTTCTTCTTTTAAAAAAAATTAACAATTGTCTTCTGATAGAAATGCCACACAATCAGAACAACAAAGGCATATATCTTCTAATAAGTTTGATGTAGAGCATACAAAAGAATTGTGGAGAAGTCATGGTCTGGATTTCAAATTGCGTTAGCAGCATAGTTTGCAGTTTTTTCAAAGGTCATTGGTAAATAGAGGTAAACATCTCTGTCACAGAACAAGAGGAAATTATATGAATTTAGATGAATTAGAAAAACTACCTAGATGAAGAAGAGGGCAGTGAAATGGAAGCTCACAGTGTTTTACAAACTGGATCTCTTTCCTTGTCACAGATTTTCTTTGGATTAATTTCTCTGAGAAACTAACATTTCTCCCATCTTTACTCCAAACTTGTGTAGTTTAAAAACAATTTCAATGATTAGTTAGACCATTAAAAAGAATTCCTTCCTATGCTCTGGGTCCCATATCCTATTAGTTGGAACTCAAGTAGCCAAGACATGTTGATAAGGCAATTCTGAATGGAACTGTGTGGCCAAGATATTTAGCTTGTGAGTTATCACAGAAATTATTCCTATTACAAAGAGACACACTGAATTTTTGCTTTTTCATGTTGTCATTGTATTATAAAAGCCACAGGAAAAGTAGCTAGTATCACAGTCAACCCATAAATGATATTCTACTAATCTGATCTTTTCTTTTGTTCCAGATCCTCTATAAAAGGTACATTCTGTGTTGTTACAGAGATCATGTAACAATAGCTGCCCATGTAAAGCTTGCTGGATGCATTTAAAACTTGTAAAATTTTGATTATTATCTTTGAAACAAATTAGTCCACCTGAAGAAAAAAAGGCACCTAGTACTTCCATACAAAACCGTATATTTTAAAACTCAAATATAAAGAAAAATAGCATTTTTGTTAAAACTTCTAAAGATTTTAGAGAAGTCAAATGTTCCTGATGCCCTAAAAACATCTCCCCTTAAATCATTAACTCAAATGGGGTGGCAACGACAATTAGACAACCAGTGCTGTAAGATGTCTCTCAAGCAAAGGTTGATTGTAAATGTCCATAAAGAAATCGTAATGAACATAACAAAATCCTCATTTATAATAAATTTCAACATCAATATCGTTTTTATAAGGCCATTTAAAAGACTACAACACTATATTTTTGCCTAGTTGCATTTGTTTCACTTTTTATTACACATTTGAGAAGGTTTTGTCTTCTAATTGTCTTCTGATAGAAATGCCCACCCAATAAGAATAACAAAGATATATATCTTCTAATAAGTTTGATGTAGCTGGGTTGGTGCAGTAACGGTGGCATAAGTATTTTGTAGAAGGAGTTGGATATTGCTCTCATTGATGTTGTCGAGGACAAGCTGAAGGAATGGATGGTGGATCTTCAGCATGGCTGTTTCTTTCTCTGGCAAAGACTATACACACGGAACACAAAACCTATCTTGGAATCACCTTAGAAACAAACAGGAAACATCCCTTAGAATCCACAGGGAAGCACAATGTTTTTAAGATGTTTGCTTACAGCAAGTACCAGCATCTCCTATTCCTTCCGTATTCTATGTGTAAGTTTATGTTCATTTAAGCCTACTGTTCAGGATCCCGCCTTTTAGGTTAATTCACTTTAATTCTGAATCATCCTCCAAGGCACTGTTGTTAATAGCGACAAATGCAGAAGAAAAGATCCATTCTTGCTGAAGAAAAGAAAGTAATGGTAGGGTCAGTTAATTTTTTTTTCTGCTCAGTAATATTACACTTAAGGTGCCCAGAAATATACACATAGAGACAGAAATAAATCTATATTCATAGATTTTTCTCATATCCACTTTTAATCAATGCAAGCTACGTCATTCAGCCATACCAAATATGTACTCATCTGCTCTACGATTAAGAACAATGAATCACTGAATTATTTTGTAACAACTTTACGATCACCACTATGACACAAAAGGAATTATAGACTAATGAGTCCGTGTCATTCAAGTTTTCCAAAATGTAATGCATTCCGTAACATAATTATTTACACCCTATTTCCTGCATCCTTTTCCTACATAAACATTCAAAAACACTTAGCAAGGTATAGTTCACTTATTAAATTCTTCAAACATACTTCAGATTTATTCAGGTTAAAAAAAGTTTTAGAAAATAATCATTTATTCAAAAAGAAAAAAAAAAGCTTTTAAAAAGCCAGTGACCATTTTGCAACCTTTTCTCCATATTTTCTTGAACACAGAGTTTTTCGGTGACTGTAGGCTGTCCTTAGGCAAATGAGGTCATTCACAATTGAACCCCATTATGCTCAGTAGGACTTATTTTGAAAATATACAGCATTATAGCCTAAAGCTTCCAACACTGCATGGACAATGTCTGTCCTTAACGTACAAATGCTTAAACAATGTCTAATGAATCAAACTATTGTTTTTTTTAAAAAATCTGATAAAGAACTATTATTTAATAGTTTAAATAATATCTAATGACGTTATTATTAAACCAGAAAAAATTGCTATATCACCTAATGTAAGCACTTCTTTTTATACAAGAAAAAATATAAGTAGTCAGCAAATAAAAATGAACTTGACATACAGGGAATAATGGGTATTGCTTTTTTTTTTTTTTTGCAAATAGAGAATATATTCTTTTCATTTTGGATTGAGGGCACTAGCTTCCAATACTCAATTATTCTTGGACTAGGGCCCAGAATACCTGGTGAGTCATGGAAATACTTTCAGTAATCACAAAGGTACCACCAGAGGTATGCTGGTCTATGACTGTAATAAAGATTTGATTTGATTTGATCACCAGAGCAGCAGAGTAACTTGACATCTTTTATATAAATAATATAAAGATTTTTAACACAGGGTCTTTGTACATAGTAATTATTTCATGTCCAAGAGCCAGTTTACAAAAGCAAATGGAGCAACTCTAAATGCTGTCTTGCCCCTAAGTTTAAATTATTTTAGAAAACCATATAGAATTGTAGACACTAACCACTCAAATAATTTTAGTATTTGCAGGTCTTCCAAATACCAGTTCAAGCTAGCATAAGCCTATTATACCTGATATGCTTATTTTCACACTTTACACAGTTTTTCAAAACTAAGGTAACACAGAGCTTTGCATGTAAGAATGTACACCTACTTTATTGGCACTTAGAAACAAATGTAGCAACACGTTCACTTATTATTAAACAGTATTTATTTATTTATATTTCAAATTTGGACACCACCCATCTCACGAGGAAGTGACTCTCGGCGGTTTACAATAAAAACAACAAATAAATATTAATTAAAATACAATAAACTAGTATAAATTTCAGTAAAAATTAGCTGCACACAAGAAGTTGGAAAAGGAAATTCAAGCATTAATGAAGCCATCTTCTTTAGGGCTGTGCATTGCTTTATATACAAGCCAAAACGGTGTTTCAGCGTGTATGGGACATTTGTATAGCGCAGTGTTTTTCAAACTTGTCAACTTTAAGATGTGTGGACTCCCAGAATTCCCCAGCCAACATGTTGAAGTCCACTGGTATAGCATCTACCGTATTTTTCTGACAATAAGACGCCCCCGTGTACAAGACGACCCCCATTTTTCCAACCCCAAATTAAGAAATCAATATTTTAAAGATAGTGCAGAACACATTTTTATTTAGTAATTACTTAACATTTACCTGATACACTCAGTGGGAGGAGGTCCAAACCGTCTCTCTGCAGCTCTATTTCCATGCTCTTTTGCTTAACTGATTACATTCAAGCACGAGTGAAACTGCTGATAGCTTGTCTCTGCAAACAGACTTCCTCTAATTAGTTTGTTCAGCATCAGCTGACGTCAGTTACATAAGGCTCATGATTGGAGGAAGTCTGTTTGGGAGACAAGCTATTTCACTCGTGATTGGAGGCTAGCAATAGGAGGAAGCCTGCCTGCAGAGACAAAGTATGGGCAGTTTTGCAACCGTGCGATTTTCGGCTGACTTCCTTGAATAAGACGCCCTTCAATTTTTAGGGTAAGGATTTTAGAAAAAAGTATCCTCTTATAGTCGGAAAAATATGGTATATGCAACTCCTTTAAGCATTTGTATCTTTGGCTGGCCTCCAAAATATCAGCACAAATGCACCGAAAGTTCTCTTTGTTTTAAAGACAGGAGTCTAATGTGTGTCCCTGTATCCCCCCACTTTTTTTAAAAAAACTTCTGAATATGAAACACTGCAAGCTCTAACAATTTCCCCCTTTACCCATTCATCTTTATTCATTTTAGATCCCTTTCTAATTGAGTAAATTTCCTACAGATACTCTGGAGAGCTGCCTGACATAAGATCAAACCCTAATGTATGGTGACAGGCAGAATTGTAGAGGCAATGCCCGTCAAGTGTTACTAAATCCACAGAGCATGTTTTCCTAGCTTGTACCTTTTATTCTGATTTAAGGCAGTAGATACTCCAGTCATCACTGTGCAATCTTTCCAGGCACACTGACAACTTTTATGTAAGCTACCTTGGAGCTGACAGAAATCCTAAAGTCAACTGTTCCATGGCAAAATTTTGCTACCTATGACATGGATACACCATAATGGTCACCATAATGAAGCAGAATGACCATCTGCATATACATGAAAACTGTTGACTGTTTCATTCTGCATCAGGTTTATTATATTGGATTTCTGATCAATGATTTCAATAAAGCCTTGATTTAATTTGGTTACAGGCAGCAAAATAAAATCAATCTGTAGTAAAAGGAAATGTGCAGGGTATTATCTTTTAATTTTTTTGTTTTTTTGTTCTTAGCTACATGCCTATAAACTGTTTAATATTAATAATTATCATATGGCAGGTGCTTTTAAGTGAATAGTGAATGAGATAATGTAATAATATAATTTAATGTATCTCTTGTGTATCACATTCAATGTTACATTATTGTTCACAATGTACTTTGCTTCACAAACATCCTTATGTAATATTAGAGTCTCTGATTCTAAACTGTGTCCCTCTTGGGTGAAATTAACATGAATTGCATTTAGTTGCTGGAATGTGGGAATAAAAAGTAGGAAATATCTGGTATTTAGCACACTCAATATATTCTTCCAGATATAAGCCACCAATGTTTACAACAGATTGGCCTTAAAAAGCTTTTAATAACAATTGATACTGTTATGTGAACCACTGGGATGGGACATCAACATGGAATCAATGACAGATTCAGATGACTGATGATAAGAGCAAATAATACCATCTATCGTTTGTGAGTGCTCACACCTTTCCCTAATGCTGCTGCTGCTTCTTTTTTCTTTCTTTTTCAGAGTAAATCTGTTATGAAGAAAAAGAGACCATTTCCTGTTCGATGCCTTTAGATTGATCATGGTGGAAAACTTCCATCTGAAACAACGTGAAAAAACCTGATAACAAATACAGCACCAGTTAAGGATGCTTTACGTTAAAGTTATACTAGGCACAATAGTCAGATTCAGCTGGGGAAAAAAAAACTTTTATATTTAGTTAGCTAAGTTTAAGCACACTTAAGGGTTTGATTAGATCCACAGTTTTAAAACAGTTTTATTCTGTTTTGTACTTTTTGGACAATACAGTTCTTCTTGGTCTTGTAGCTCTCTGAATTTTGTAACTCAGTTTCTGTGAGAGCTAGAGCGGAAAGAGTTAAGCGCGTACTCTTATCCCCAGAACAAAGAGGTAGAGATAAGAGAATGAGACTGGCACCTCCCTGAGGAATGCAGGATGTTTGTGGGGTGACTCTGGGAATTGCTTTCACTCTGAGAAGATTCTGTAATGGGACTGAAGCCAATAAACCATGCTGAATTGAATCTGTACTGTCTCCTGGAGTGAGTAAGTGAGTGAGTGAGTGAGTGAGTGAGTTAGTTTATTCATTCATTCATTCATTCATTCATTCATTCATTCATTCATTCAACTTGTATGCCTGGGCTAATCCTGACAGTTTCCTGGGCTAATCCTGACAGTTTCCTTTAAAAAGATACACTGAAATGTTTATCAGAATAAAGTAGATAAATGCATAATTTGTATTGTAAATATATTTTTAAAAACAGCATAGTTGATGTAGAAACAGGATGGATCAGGCATGCAAACTCATGCAAACCTGGCCATAATGCTAAAGATACATACATCAAAAGCACGTCTTTCACTGATGGAGGGGAATGCTCTAAAGATTGTGATATGTAATGACAAAGTGACATAATGATCATATTTAGGAAGTGGAGAAATTTTAGTACTTAACGTTAAGCCTAATATGTGGCAAGGAAACTCTTATATCATGGACTATGTGGAAATGCAGACTGAATAATAGTATTCTAAAGGTTTTGCATTCTTTTCCTTATAAACAAGGAACTGAACTTCCACATTTTATTTTTGTTATGAAAATGCAAGTTAAACATTTCAACTTATTCCAGGCCCCATACTTACACAGAATCTTATTATTTACCCTATTTTGAACTCCCTTTCTTATGATTCTTTCCACATTTAAACAAGGTGCTGGATTTCCAAGGATTTGCTCTTCTTTTTAAGTCTCTGATCTGCATGCCCATGTCAGGTACAGTGGTACCTCAGGTTACGAACGCTTCTGTTCATGACCAATTCGGGTCACGAACAGCACCATTCGCAAAATTTTGCTTCCGTTTGCGAACTCCGCATCGGGTGACGAACAGGATCCTCGGCCATTTTCCCTGCTGATACACGTGGTCGTGGCTTCCTGTAGGGAGGGGGACTCTCCCTCCAAGCATAACCACCTCCCTACCCGCCTTCCTGTCCTCCACACCAGAAGTCGCCTTGAGCAAGGTTAGCGTTCTCTCTCTTCGTACTGTACTGTACTTTGTGTCATATTTTTGTGGTTTTAAAAAAAATACATATGGTTCAGAACGGATTAACCATATTTACACTGAACCTTATGGGAAAATTTGATTCGGGTCGCGACCAAAATCGGTTGGTGACCACATTTGTAGGGGTCAGAACGAATTAACTGTATTTACATTGAACCTTATGGGAAAATTTGATTCGGGTTGCGACCAATTCAGGTTGCGACCAGAGTCGCAGAACGAATTAAGTTCATGACCCGAGGTACCACTGTACCTTTTAGATAACTAAATCTACTTGTCTACTGTTCATTTGTTGGGTGTTGCCCATTTTTCTAGTTTTGGGCTAAAGGTAAAACTAGCAGCAAAAATTCATAGCACTTTATCTTTCCCATTCATTATTTAAGAATACTATGTATGAACAAAATATTACTACTGGCCTTATAGCCCTAATAAAGGTTTGATTTGAAATAAAATATTACATTTTTTTAAAGATTACTTTCTTTACCAACTTTCAGAATCAGTTGAAAGGGGCACATAGGTGAACATTTTCCTATTGCTCTGTTTGAATCACTGCACTGAATTTATACAGAGGTGATACGTGATCATTTGTCCATAACTTTGTAATTTCTCTTAAAGAGGGTATTTAATTATATTCTTCCCTACCTAAATAAATGAGGCCAACTTCTAGTGCCTCATGCAAGTCTTTCCACCAATTACTCACAGTTACTTTTCACTGTTTCCAACATGCATAAGCATTAATACACTATTGCCCCAATGAGAGACCACACCTAGCCACCTGGGCTAATCTTGAATAATCAGACCTGGTTAGTATTTGGGTGGGACGCCACCAGGAAATTCCAGAGCTGTAGGCTAGAACTGGAATTTGAAAATATATCCTGGAACAAAGCAATGGCAATCACTTGTGTATTGTTGCTAAAACAACAAACATGGATATGACACTTAAAGCACCTAGAACGAAGTTTGGCTTTGCAGAATCATTGCCTTTAACCTTTTCTATTTACTTTCTCATTCTTTCCCATTAGGAGAAATACCATAATAATATATCCATTTACCTACTCATGTGTTAGACTGGGTAGCATCTTAGTTCACTACAGATAAATATTGGAAAATTCAAATATTCTTATCTAAACTTTGACTTGGAGGGCAATGGAACACATTTGAATTTTAAATTTGATATTATTTTAATCACCCTTGATATCATGATTGGGGCAAGCATTACCTCAGTCCCTCCAGGTGCTAAGAAACTTCATCAATGTGGGCATGGCTATGGAAAATAACAATCCAATTAATGCTTTTTAAGAGTATTATAATAATAAAGCCCAAATAATTATAAAGTTTGGTTCCATCAGGTCACTTCTTGGGTTTCAAGTGACCTGACGGAACCAAGCTTTATTATTCTTTTTTCTCCAGGAAAACGTAATCCCTAGAGTTTTCTCAAAGACGTGACTTCTGACATAAAGTAGAAAAACAGTTTATTCCAGAAACGCAATCCTTTCTATTCAAACAGCATTGCAGATTGTTTAAATGTTATATTATCTCTTGGCTTGACAGTAGTTTACCCCAGCATCCCAAAAGGCAACACTGGTTCAAAGGCAACTGCAGAGGTGGAGTGAAGAAATGGTGTGATAAGTTTCCTGATCTAAATGATGTAATTTGTACAACAATGTCATGATACACCTGATGTCAGTGTGGTGTATATCAGATGGCTATGCCCTGGTTCATTTCCTTATCTAAATCACTGAAAAATAAAAATGTTCAAGCAACTCATGCAATCCATCATCTATATCCTGAGTCTAAATAATAATAATTTTAAGAGAAAGAGAGTGTGTAATTTTACACACACTCTTTCTCTCCCACGTGCTCATCAGGATAAACTCAATCCTAAAATAGCTGGCTTATGCTGCTCTACAGCCCGTTTGCAGTGGTTAGTCAGGTTTCACTAATGAGCTGCTAACATCTTTGCATGGAAGGAGACGATGTCCTTGCTACATGTGCTAAAGTTTCCTATCCTACCTAAAGAAGACTTCCACTTTGTTAACAACCAAGAAATATTGTTAAGGTTCCCTTGGACTGCAAAGTCAAGTGAAGTGTATTTAGTTTAGTAAAAGTCTTTCTCCTAATTACAGCAAGAACCAAATTTGTCCTCCTTCGCTTAAACCTATCTGTGGCATAAAAGCCTTCATGGTTGGTAGACTTACAGTGTGTGAAAGAGCTGTATTTCATTGAGATAGGATTCTTGTAGACCCACACTTCATATAACCTTTTCAAAATGCAATAGATTAGCTAACTAATCAAATAAGATTCAAATGAGTGAATGCAGAAGATATATACAGATGACAAGAAAACAGAAATATAAATAGGGATGCTTTGGTCATATTTCTACTATAGACACAAGAAAAGGACCAAAGAAAACCTTCCGTAAGTGAAATTATAAATAAAACTTAACTAAAATTAGTACAAACCTGTCCTTTAAACCATAAAAATAAAAATGTTTACCATTAAACATAGGTAAATTAGGTTAGACAATATGAACAAGGTTTAGCCAAGGACTCTCTAATTACTTCTCGTGATTAGAAATACTGGTATCTAAAAGAAAAGACATGAAATAAAGGATATAAAACCAAATTGTCCTTTTTGCATTCTCCATTTTTAATTCACTTGTTCAAAGAGATGCAACTTGTTGCTACCAAGATTTCCATTCTATCTAATCAATACAAAGCAGGATCAGTATCAAATTAGAGATGAGCCACACAACAAATATCCTAGGTTATTCAAAATTATTCAGAAATACTGTACAGTATACTTCTATGCTCAAAAAAGGGAATGTATAAAGAGCCCCAAGCTTTCTATTTAAGTTTCCTTTACCACAAAGGACTAATATAGTTAGATACTGAGGAAATTATAAATACTATACTCATTGCAATAACAATCTGCCAATTCAGAAATGTTGTGCATGAATTTTAAAACAGCCTATATTACTTCCAAATTCACATATAATCTGAATGTTTTTAAAGAAACAGTTGGATTTATAAATGAAAGCTGTAACAAATTAAAGTTGAATAGTAAGATGCCTGATTAATAATAAATCTGCCAGGGAAGACAGAACAGAATACTTTAGGTTGCATGTAAAACTGGAGATCCTGCCATGTCATTTACATAGACAGTTTTCCTCACCTTATTTCAACTTATTTTACACACACCAGCAACCCGTGTAGGAAAAACAAGGTCCTTAATCTCTATTTAAAATGAGATTGTAATGCTCTTTCAGCTTTCACTCACAGCCTTCTCCTTTAAAATGCTGCCCTAAGAAAGATGCTGGTAATATTACTTAGTACAGTAATGAAACATCTGCATCACCATAACCAAGCTCAGGAGACATATGTGTAGATCACTGACCAATATAAAACTTAACTGAAAGTCAGAAAACTCCAACAATGCTACATGCCAACCCCAACTACATATTTTCAGTACTATTGCAACAAGCACAAAATGCACACAGAAGTGGGGAAATTTCTCCAATAGAGGCTCCAAATAGAAATTACTGAAAAATGAAAGTATTCAAGCAACTCATTCAATCTGCTATCTATAGCCTGGCTCTAAATAATAGGTTATTTTACACACACTCGTTCTCTCTCCTCCACATGCTCGTCAGGATAAACTCAACCTTAAAATAGCTGAGTTATGCTGTTGCTCTACAGCCTGCTTGCAGTTCTTGAGTCAGGTTTCAGTAATGAGCTGCTAACGTCTTTCATGCGCGGAAGGAGAAGATGCCCTTGCCACATTTGCTACAGACCACCAATCAGCTGTACATGGATGGAAAATAGCACAATTAACATGGTTGAAAAATTGTGCAACTGATGATAGCGGAGGTGCACTTCTGACTATGCAAATACCCCAAATAATCAACAATGCGCACCAAAAATCAGAACGTACCTTGAAATCAAAGTGTGTAATGTTAACTACAGTATCGCTATCAAAAACACGGCACAAAAACAAGCCAAAAAAGAGAAAGAGAGAAACCGAACATAAAAATATTGAAACTAACAAACAAGCCTAAAACTGAACTGGAATAGATATGAGTAAAACTTTCCAGCTGCTCCTTATTGCTACAGAGCACATCCTCCTCCAGAAAGGACTCAAGTACAGTATAGAAAATGAAAATGTACTAGAATTCTTCAAGAATGTAGAAGTAACATTAAAAACATTAGGAATAAATGAACAACACATCCTCTACCTCTAACCTGACACAAACTGAGACAACGCTATTTCCACATGAAAGAACAAAAGGCAACAAGGGACTGAAAAGTGGCAAAATCATCATAATCCCATTAGTAAGTTTAATTAATTAGTACAATTGGTTGATTGATGCTCCCATATATACAGAGAGTCTCACACAGAGAAAGCGTCTGTGAGGATGTTGACTTGGTAAAGTAAAATAAACCATACATTTTATTCTGTAATTAGTCCCATTAAGTGCACTCTTGGGTAAGTATGCATTTGTTCCTGCTGTTTTAGAGATGTATTTGTTTAGCTTGCTAGGAAAGAAATCTTGAGGCTATTGAGTGTTTTCTCCCCTTCTCTTTGAAACAAGGAAACGGGCTGATAAAAGCACATGAAAATCAGTGCATGTTCATTCTGTAGTTCAGCGCCTTGAGTTCAGTTACTCCCAGGCAGGGTTGGCCAAGTAGGCGCTGGCCTAAGGTGCCAAAGCTTAGGGGGCACCAACACCGTTCCTCCTTCCAAAACATTCTAAAAATGCAAATCCTTGCATTGGCAGGAGGTGACACCATCAGTCAATGTGGCCTAGGGGGCCATATACCCTTGAGCTGGCACTGCTTCCAGGTAACCCCGCTGAGGATTGTTATCTGGCTGAATCAGCATGCTAATCCTATTCTCTCACTCCCCCTCCATGGGCAGATGAAGACCGTCTGCAACAGAGGGCTTCTCAGTAGAGACCTTCCACTGAATAAGGATCCTGATTTTCCATAGTCATCTTTTGCCTGGGTAAAGGAGCCTGCCCATCACATACACTCTCTTGCTATACCTGAATGGTGATAAGAGGAGGACAGGCCTAGTATGCTGATTCTAATGCCCCTTACAGATTTCCCCGTTATCATTCTTCCCTTTCACTTTGCTCCACCCATCATTCACTTGGCTTCTCCTCAGGTTTCCCATTTTCCTGGTGAATGTAAAATGACACGCACCCCTCCTCCCCCCAATGGTAAGTAATCGTTTTGGGAAAAGAAGTCTTCCTTTCAAATACAGAGTATATTTTAAACTCTTAAACTCTGAGATTTGGCATGCTTAAAGAAGACACTTTCCAATCAATCTCCAAAGAGATTCATACCTATTTCTGAAAGAAAAACCTTAACACTGTATATAGACAGAAAGTTGAGAAGAGAAGTAGCCAATGGATTAGCCTAAAAATGTAATAAACAATCATAAATGTGAGACAGAGGTTTTCATACATTTATACTGCTGCCAATTAATTTGGACACCCACTTCTCTGTTTCCCAAATATATTAGAATACAGCTGGCAAGGACCATACCAATCAAACACTGAAGTAACCCAGCATATGGAACTGGTGAGAGGTGAAGGACTTTGCAAGCTACATCTTAAGATGTTGTTGTTTTTTCTATTAAAGAGCAGAATTAGTTATGAACCTGGTTAAGGGGCTGTGAGGAATGTTTAATGAGAGAACAAAGACTCCTATAACTGTATCTCTGAGAAGAGTGATTATAATTTGTCTTCCACAAACACATTAAAGATGCTTAATAACTTTGGTCTTTAAAATACACTTAGGTTAATTACTTGTCCAGCAAGCTTCTTTTGATCCCTCTGTGATATGTGACACTTAGCACTACTATCTGCCAAAGAAAATCACACTAATAAAAATGTCATAAATTGTATAATTACAAATAGATACGTATCCTCTTATCAAAATCTAGGCCTTTTATTAAAGAATCTGTTATCTCATGCTAAAAAATATCTGTTGTGTTGTCTGGCTATGTACACCTCCTTCCATTTCCTTCTGAATCAATCATAGTCCCTACAGTCACCAGTAAATTGAATCTCTGAAGTTGCTTTGGTTTATCTAACAGCATAATCTTACTGATAGCAACTCCTAAGAAAATCTACCTGAGTCTAATGGAATTCACTCCCTGAAAAGTGAGTAATCATTAAGCTTAAATACATCATTAAATGCATTCATAAAAAACAAATGATATTTTGCTAATATTTAAGAAGTATTACAGTTACTAATAACTTTTAAAGTTAAAATCCGAGCCTTAAATAAACCTGTTCTGATCTGGAAATGTGATGTAAGATTTAGAATTAGTAACTATAAATGAAATGAATGTAACTGTGAGAGTCAGGACAAGAGGGGTTAAGAACTTACTCTCATCACCAGAGCAACGAGGAACAGATAAGAGGATGAGACTGAACCCTCCCTAAAGAATGCAAGGGAGGTTGGGAGGGTGACCCTGGAATTTACTCTCACTCTGAGAAGATTTCTGTAACGGAAGTAAGGCCATTAAACTTTCCTGGATTGAATCTGTACTGTCTCCTGGAGTTTCCTGGGCTAATCATGACATCAATCTTCTCAGAGTGAGAGCAAATTCCAAACAATCTTCAGACCCACCAGAAAAATACAACAAGTGCTAAAATCAGCAAAAGACAAAAGGGATCCCCTCACCACCGCAGGAGTATATCGCATACCATGCAGCTGCGGGCAAGTATACATCGGGACCACAAAACGCAGCATCCATACCAGGATAAAAGAACATGAAAGACACTGCAGACTACAGCAACCAGAAAAATCTGCAGTAGCTGAACATGCTCTCAGGCACACTGGACACAAAATCCTATTTGAAAACACAGAGATACTGGACAACACAAACAGCCACTACACCAGGCTATACCGGGAAGCCATTGAGATTCACAAACACCAGCAGAGTTTCAATAAAAAAGAGGAGAGTCTAAAAATCAACAAAACCTGGCTACCAATCCTGAGAAATACAGCCTGCAAAAGGTCAACGAACTCAGCTCAGCCACCAGGACATGCGAACAACTCACACAATGAACATGCTAATCACCCTCAACAGCCACTCGTTAACAACTCAATAGAAGAAGGGACCCTGCCTGGCCCACAGGAAGATACACAGATCTCCTGACACCTGGGCAAGCAGCCACTCATTAACACCCCATACCCCCCCCCTCCAGATCTCTATAAATACCCACAAAAGGGTCACACCATCCTGGGCACAGAGAGAACTGCTCCTGTCTGTGCTCCTGTACTCTGAAGATGCCGGTCACAGATGCTGGCGAAACGTTAGGAAACAGAACTTCCAGACCACGGCCACACAACCCGGAAGATCCACACCAGCCTTCGTATGCCGGCCGTGAAAGCCTTCGACAATACATTAATGTAATTACATTTATAGAGCTGTCCAATTTATGTTTTCAGTTTACTTTCAAAAGGACCAGTTGTCTCTGGTTGTCTCAGCAGATGGGAGCACCTGACTGACCATGTCTAGACTGAAAAGTAAGCAGGAGTGGGCCTGATTAGAACTTAGATGGGATTAAGTTAGTATTTTGACTATCAAGTATACCAAAGCTGTAGCTAGCCTGGAAAGTTGAAAAATATCCCAGAAGAAAACAGAGGCAAACCAATTCTGTACAATTGCCCAGAAAACTGCACAAACGTGTCCATGAAGTCAGCAGAACTTCAGATGGACTTAAAGAAGTTTTTAGAGGCTGACATGAAGTAAATATCTATTATCACTGATGACACAAGCATGAGCTTATGTCAAGCTTTCTGTCAGCTCCCTCAAATCAAAAGTAATTCTTTCAAGCAAGATCCTCACAGAATATTCTTTATACCAACCTGTACAAGTGAACTGACAAAATGTTGTCTATCAGGCCACAAAGTTGGAAGCAATTAACAACTAACAATATCCAAGAGCTTGGTATTAACATATTATGTACTCCACAATGTGCTTATTTAACTGTTACTAAATGACAGGGCTTCGATAAACGGCTATAAGATATGAAGAGTAAGAGTAAATGAAGAGTAACTATTAACTCTTGCACGGTTTTAATTTTGCAAAAACTGATTTGGTAAAAGACTTTATTCATTCTGAGGCTTATACCACTTCTGGTGCGGAAACAGGAAAATAAGCAATGTAAACAGAGGGTGAGTGGGCTCACATTAGGCGTGACTCATTTTTTCACATTTCATTCATAAAGATTCTTTTTAACAATGTACACTGCACAAGATTTCTTCAAACAGCTTTAGATAATAATGTGCGACTATTGAATATGGGAAGCACACAGAGACAGCTTTTTTTAAGCATGTTTTGATAAACCCCCGTAGGAAATGTTTGTAGAAGAAAAGGTTATTAACAGTGCCCTTCAGTTCCAAAATATTTCAGTGGTATTTGTCAATATTGTTTACTAAAGTGGTAAAACACTGACATTAACAGAAAACAAATGCAAGCTGAACATATGAAACTGAAAGCATAAAGTTCCTCACGGTAGTATGTGCTTAAGTAATTTAACATATCAATTTGACAACCATTAATTGAAATAAAATAAAAGCATCAAGACTACATCAATGACTCCCTGAAATTCAAGTCTGAGGTAGAGAAATATTTCCCTTCAAAAAAGAAATAAAAATATATGGTAGGATTTTATATTAAGCTAAAGCAAATGTTAACAAGCCATGTGCATCTAAACTATGTTAGTAAATCTTGGCTACCTAAAAAGCAACATTAAAAGCTAACTTTTTGATAGATCCTTTCTTCGATAAATATTATCCTGGTTGGGGAAAAAGTCATTATATTGTTCCCATGGGAACATACATTTTTAAGTAATTATTTTTTAAAAATCACCAACATTGTTATTTAATTTAATTAGGTTTATCTTTAAGTTATGATTTAAAACTTAAACCCACAGCCCTCAAAAGCAGTAGCTCACATTAGAAATACTGCAAACCTACTAAAATGACCTGGCAGTTGGTTTTGGGCACGAAGTTCTTTATAAGTCTACCTGAAATCTGGGGATGTGGTTGCATTAAATAACAAGTGGAAAACTGATGGAAAGATAACTGGTAATGACATGATCAATTAACCCATTCCCCCACTGCTTCTCTAGTCTGTAAAAATAATCGGGGGAGGTATTCTAAAGAAAAGAACACAGAAAAACCGAGGGTTCGTTACAGATATTTTATATAACAGCCATTGCCTTTAGTTACCCTTTTTACTACACTTGAAAATATTTCAGCTAATTGTCACTTGAAGCTACCAACTCAGAAAAAACAATTCTTTTCGGATAAAAGTAGACTAGGAAATAGCAACTAAAGCTTAATATAGTGCTTCCTCAGAGATTGTCAATTCAATGTTTAGCATAAACATATTTTTTTATTTATTAAATTTATATGCTCCCCATCTCCCCCAGAGGGTAACTCTGTGCAGCTCACAATTAAAATCCAAAACAGTAAAAACAATAAAAATATAAATATCCATATTAAAATTAACTAATAACAAGTCTATACAAAAAGACTATATACAATTCAAGATGATGGAGGGGAGAAGGATTGATTATTCCATCAGCCAATTCTAACAATGCGAGCCCCCATCAGGCCCCCAGGCCATTTGGCATAGCCATGTTTTCACACTTTTCCAGAAGGCCAGGAGAGTGGGGGCGGACTGCACTTCAGGTGGTAAGATGTCCCATAGGATGGGGGCCACGGCAGAAAAGGCTCTCTTCCTAGACCCTGCCAGCCAAAATTCCTTGACTGGTGGGGTCCGCAGCATGCCCCTTGTGCTGGATCAAGTGCACCAGCTGTAGCTTTCAAATATTCTTCAAGGGTAGCCCCATGTAGAGTGCATTGCAGTAATCCAAATGGGAGATGACCAGGGCATGAGCGGCTATGCAGAGGGCCTCCTGAGGAAGGATAAATGGCAAGAATTTCCCACAGGGTGTCTTCTTGCTGTGTGTGGTATGGATTGCTTTTTATTTAAGGCATTTCTATACTTCAGCTGTTCATACTGAATAGTCCTCCAATTAGGCACTGCTGTCCTACTCTGACTGTAGTATCTCAGCACACATAAATATGGATCACCAGTGACAACAGATTCACTCTGCCCAGCAAGTGCCCTATCTGGGATAGATGAAGATCTACTCTCCTGACTTTTCTACTGAGAATTTGGAAACAGAGCATAGCCTGCATTTTATTTTCTTGGTTTTGCAGAAAATAAAGATAAACAAGGAACAGAATCTAGCTTACTGTGAGGATTCAGCATTAAGTGAGACAAGAATGGGACCGTTTTCTTTAGTCTTCTGTACATAGTGGTAGAGTTTACACATCATGTTAAGTCATGTTTTGTGCTGCCTTGCAAGATGGTGAATTAGCTGAGAAGATTGTTGAGAAAAATAAGGACTTCCGCCCACCCCCATCTCAATCACCCCCATTTCTCACTGACTGCAGAAGCAGAAAGAATGGTCAAAAAACCACCTTCCTCTTTGTTGTAAAGTAACAAGGCAGAGAGACATACCATGTCAGAGAATTCAGAGAAAAGTGATGGATTGGTGCAACCTGTCACACAGAATGCACTTATTTCACAGCCTTTCAGTGGGTGTCCACCAGAGGGGAGACAGGACCAAATGCCATGATGTAAATGACACACAATTTTCATTTCATGTTCTCTTCCCACAATCTGGCTTCTATTCTCAGTTTCAACCCCTTAGATATAGAAAGTTATATAACTCTGAGTGACTAACAGTTATGGACTTCTCTAAGCAGTATTCCATTGCCCTTTGAGATTAGTAATATGGCTGTATAATGTTGACTCGTTATTGCGTGTCACAGGCCAGCTGCAATATTCTCCTCTCCTCATACTATTGCTAGTAAGATGACAATCTCATTACACGTTTGCTGGTTCATGAACTATAGTTCCATTTTTGAGAAGTAGTGACCTTTCTGTCAATACCTTGGTTAGCCCTGCACAATTTGATAAAGCATAATCCAGCCTATCACATTAAAATATCCATCCTGAAAAAGTCCAAGGCTTTAACACATCATCTCCTAACTGGAGGAGCTAATTCAAGTTAAATTTTTTGGCAAATAACTCTCATGACTGTTTGCCTTGCTAGCTCCCAAGGCTATATGGTAGCGTATTTGTTACACTGACTGCCCCTCACCATTCATCACACCACACTGACTTATGGTGAGAAGTTATCCAGAGAAATGCTGAGAATGTTTTTCTGTGGAAAGTATCCAAGGAACAGCAGGTTAAGGCTCCCAGCGCATACATGAGGATGGTGTAGAGCATTCAGAATAGGTGCTTGGAACTGTTAAAGCATCTCATCTTTGGGATGGTTTGCATGTCTGCTTCAAGACTGTCCCCATCATCAGCAGAGATATGTGCTTCCTTTGGGTTGCCAGAGCAAAGTAGCCTCTAGGGATCCATTTGACACTGGATGCTTTCATAGAACCAAGAAATGAACAGCACAGGTTCTGCCAACACAGGATAAAAATCATGCTCAGGAGATGTTGTTAAGCATGCCTGCTTCATCCATAAGCTTCTTTGGTTCTTGTGGAAAAGGGCTGCAGAGAGGATTGGCAAATGCCACATCACTTGCAATTTGTGCATAATTCATCAAACCGCTTACGCCTGCTGGTCTTTACTGCAGAGTTCTAATGTACCAGTTTCCAGAAAAACAACTGCGAAACTTCATGCCATGTTTTCACATCTAGTAATAAATGAAAGGCTGAACCGTAGAACAGTTTTAAGAACTTTTAAGTTATTTTGCAATTCGATAGTGAAAGAACCCAGTTAAAAACTAGTAAATTAACGGTTTTAATACCATAAAAAAACTAATTCATAATACTGAAGTTAGTAATAGCACCATACAATACTACTAGCTACAGACCTATTATTTAAAGGCTCTTTCAGGATAATGATACACAGATACACTTTCTGAAATAAAAAAGCCTTCCTTTATTCTTTACAGATGTTCAGTCCAAAGAACATGGAGCAAAGAAGAATGTAGCACAGATTTTATACAAAAGCCTGATCTTCTCATCTTGCAATCCATTTACATCCCATTCTTTCCAATCTTTGACACTGCAACAATCCAACCATTCCTGCTACTAGAACATGACTGATTATAACACAAAACCTGTCACACAGAGCCTTTAACTATAGCTTTAAGAGTGCATAAAATTTGGGTGTTTTCTCTCTTTTCTCTGAAGTGGGAACGATAACTTGACAGAATTTCAGATAAAAGCAGTTCAAAAAGTTCATACTTTGCCAGTCCACCATCCTGGAAGAACAAAAGTTGCTTTCAGGCTGCCTAATACCATTCCCCAATGCCAAGCCAAAGTAATAGTTCTAAAAACTTGCTAGCCAAGAACAACTTCATTTTAAAATTAAAGATGACAGTCACAGAAATATTATATTTGCCACTTATGACATCCCAATTTGTCAGCACTAGTGCTAGCTTTTCAAGTGTGGAGTCTTACCAGCCGGGCCTTTTACAGCAAATACATTTTTCTTTTTGTTTAGTACCAATTGTCTGGGGCTATTATTCATTACTGTCCCAGAATAATCTTTTATAAATAGTAGGATTCTGAAATACACCAAATTATTTTGCAAACAACTGATTTAGCAGAAAGCTCCAATGAGCACTGTTTTAATTACTGCAGAATAAAAAAAAAATCCAGTGAACAGAGAAGATAGAATTACTATAACAAATACTTTAAAGATAAAATGTTAGGAATATGCAACAAAGATTTATGAATTAAAAATTACATTCTCAAATGGGACTCTCAAAAATAGAGAGGGGATAGCAAAAAGAGGAAGAAGACACCATATTTAGTATTAGTTTTCTAAGACAAAAAACTAGTTGGAATACTAGAAGGCAAAAACTGAAGAAATGGGGATTCGTTCATTGATGAAATATCAGACATTGGAGTGATCAAGCAACCAAGATAAACTGAGAAAACCAGATGAACTATATAACAGTTCAAAAGTACTCTGCAAGTGAATTCTGTTAACAGTGATCTTTTAATATTAAAGAGATAATGCTATAACCGTTAACAGAATACATTTCCAGATTGTTGTAGATAAGCAACCAAGTACATGAAGAGGTGTTAAACCAGCAGAGCCAGGAGAAATATAATTGGAATAGGTCTTCTTTGGGATTCTTCCTAATCAACCATTCCCTTTGTAAGATATTCCATGTTAATTTTTTCCTCTACTGATTTCCATATTTTCCATACTAACCAACCAGTATCCAATGGCCATTCTACATCTGCAGTTGTACTTGGCTAGTTGGTTCTTCCCCCGTAAAGATTTTGCAGACTGTGGTCTTCTTGCCAGCCTATTTAAATTTGCTATTTTATACATGATTTAATTCTGTCTCTGAATTCTTAAATAATAAATTTAGGAAGGAGCATGCTGACACAATTATATTTAGTGTGTTAATTTTGATTATTCTTGAGTTGTATTTGAGAAGTATGCCTTTCTCAAAATGCCCTTTAAGTAGGGTACCCTTATATCAACTGGTACAAAATCTAATCTATCTGTGGCATGATATCAAGCTCATATGAACCCAATATTGAAAGATAAGCCAACTGTCTAATTCCAGACTGGGTTCAAGATTTTAAATAGCTTACAGCATGGTTATCTGAGGGACTGGCTGCCTTATTATGAAGGTGTCTAGTTCAATCAATCAAAATTTATTTATGGTCCAAGACCAAACACAACAAAAGACCAGCATACAGTACAATAACTATAAAAATAAATTTTAAAAATTGTGAGAAAATCCTAAAACAATTAGCAGTGAACAGTTAATACCATGAGGGAGGGATCAGACAGTTTCTAACAGCTATTGCTATTGATATGAATTCTGCAAACTTCTTGGAAGGTTCTGAAGAGTGACCACTCAGGAGGAGAGTTAGTCTCCTGGTCACAATGGCAATTAGAGTTATTAACAATTGGAAGTATTAAACTTGATCACCATTGGGTGTACTGTGGACATTTTAATAGCCCGTGTAAGACAGATTCTACCTCTGAGTCTGAACAGAAAGAAGTTCAGCTTTCATATAGGAGACTTACATATCTACCAGTTGCTTTCCTAATAGGAAGCACACCAATTCAGACCAAAGTAAATAATTTTCTATGTGGAACATATAAAATGTTAAAGAAATATCTAGGGATAATTCAGGGAGGAGGGACAATTATACAATGAAAGGAATGGGAGACTTTACCTCTGTAATTTTGGATATCAAGATCCCAAATCTGTTTTACTTCAGCCAGGGTTTTATGAAGTCCCAAAGCAGGTAGTGGTGATAGGGTGAGACTACAATATGCCACATTGTCATTAATTTGTCCTCTTAGGTTGGAAGAGAACCTATCCAGCAAGGTGTGATTAGCTGAGGAAGTTCCCCAATAGACTTGTTTCAACCAGAATCTAAGACGACGAAGTCTTAATCGTGCCCCAGGGGAAATGCAGCCTAATTTTAGTTGTGTTTAGAGCATCAGAAGTGGAATAAGGACCTCATGGTAAGATTTTCAAGAATTTTGCTTTTGAACTTGAAAACTCCTTTTAAATACATAACTGAGCGCCATATATTACCAAACCTAAAACTCTGGCTTTAAATAATTTAACAGCTGCCAAGACACAGTTGTTACCAAAGTGACCTGCAAACGTAGCAATTACAAAGGATGCTTTTTGAGCTTTTACTAGAAGCTCTGTTGTTTGAGTAGACCAGCAGGTAAAAAACTGAAAATAGAGATCTATATACTTAAAGGATTTAAAGGTGTCTAGCTATCCTGAGGACACTGCAGTCATAGTCCTGTTAGTTGGCTATTTGAAAAGGTTTTCCTCCAGTGCTGCTAACAAACAGAATTATAGCTGGTCCTCATGCCTTCAAAGCACCAAAGAGCATTTTTGTCAGGGTCCAGCCAGGCATGTCATCTTCCTTAAAGAAGGATTAGGCTGAGGAATCTGGTAGATCATATATTGATGCTGGCTCTTCAAGGTAGTCCAGACAAGAAGCACAACTATGAGTACTAACTCTATTGTAAGGTTACATTAACAGAACCTTGCAAGACTGTTGCAAGATTTTTCTCCCCTCCTCTCCTTTTATTCTCTGGAAAACTAGGGAGGGCCCCTTCTGAAACACTTTTCACTCCCCTCCTCTCCTTCTGTAGACTGAGATATCTTTTATATGATGGTTGTGCAGTCTGCGGCTGTTCCTCCTGTTTCCCGAGGTCATTGAAAGGCCAGATGCAGTTTCATTATACCTGATTCCAATGCTGAAAGCTTGAACCTGGAACTAGACTCAAGGCCTATGAAGGCCTCCAAAATGCAGGCAAACACATGCAGAGCCAAAGGCTAGCCTGACAAAGGAATGGCCGACTACCAAGAAGCACTTATGATGAAAGCTGGAGCTGTTCAAGACTAGGTTGCGATAAGATTTTATTGTACTTTGCCCAGAGTCACGTTTGTGAGATGGGTAGCTATATAAATAAAAATAAATAAGATTGACACTATGTAGCTTCAGCTCCACCTGGATGAGGAATATAGAAGATGGAGGGATTTAAGGCACTTCGGAAACACCTTGCCATGAAAACTGCAGGGACTTGTCCAGGCAGTCACTGCAGAATCGGTAACGATTGAGTGCAGATTAAAAAAGAAAAGAAAAAGAAGGCTGATGCCTTGTTAGAATACCTTTGGTGTGGAAAATCTTTTGCCTGTTTATCCAACTCCTTACTCTCTGGACCAGACTTAATCATTGCCTGCATCTCACCTTTGAACCTGATGTTGCTGCTTGCTGAAATCTTGGGTGCTGTGGCTGTCTGACTCTTTACTACATTGATGGAAATCTATGGACTGATTTATGGTTTTATGACTCAGATCAGTACTAAGTGGACTATTTTATGGCTCCTCTGTTTAATTTTCTGCCAAAGTTCTGTTAAACTGAAAGCTCTGCTGTTTTAATACTTTAACAATTTACTGTTTTAATTTTGCATTGCCTCCTTGACTTTTAGCAAAAAGAAAAAGAAAAAAGCTGCAACATAAAGATGCCAAATAATAAATATATGTAAGCAGAAATTTGATACTTTCAGTGGTGACCACCATTAGAAAAAGTTATAATTTGACCATGTGCTTCGTTTGCATTTGGCTTAGCGTAAAATGGGAATCCATCCATTGCTGTGTAATTTTATGTATGAATCAGGTCACTATGACTTATTAATCGAACCATGATTTTATAAACTCTCCACTGGTATCTTATGAACTGAGCCACAAGAATCAAATGTAACAGATTGCCTACTCTTGCCCTAGAGACTTTATTGAACTCTACACATCAAAATTAAAAAAAAAAAACCTAGAGTGGCATTAGAGATAGTGCTCTAATCTCCAGAACTGATCCTACCATCATTATTCAGTTAAGAGCAACAAGGAAAGAATGAAGGGCAACCAAGAGAAGTAAAAATGGGTGCTCCAAAGAGAGTCAGGAGAAGGAAAAATATGCCAAAGTGAGAGGTGCTCCCACAGGGCCCATCCACCTTTATTCTGCAACCAGTATTCTACCAAGAGTAATTTGTATCTATTTATCTTAAGTCTTAGGTTTTCCTTTCTATTATAATAAAACATTTTAGAAACATATTGGATATGAACTATGTTCATATTCCCAAAACTTGTATGAAAGTCTAAAGATATCTACATTCAGTGGTACAGCACTCAAAAACCGAAACCATACTTTTCATGTCACTGGAAGAGAATGATCCTTCAGCTGAAAACTCTGGTATGACTTGTATTTGAAAGAGCAGAAAGTGGTTCTGCAGGAATGTAAGTTGAAAAGCCAGATGTTTGTTATCAGAATTTGAAACTTGTAGAAGCAAACTTTATTATAATGAATGAGGATTATTCCCATATTAACAATGCAACTCTATACACATATATTATTTTGTATGAGTGTTAAGGAAAGCTAAATGCTGGGGTTCATGACTGTTGTACAGTTTCAAAAGTAGCAACTTTAGAAAAACAACTATGCAGTCACATGAATTGAGCTTAATTCCAGACAATCTTTATCTTTTAAAAAAATCTAAAGCTGTGAAAGTGTTTTGAAATTGAAACATTTTGGGTTTGTAATGTTGTTTGTAGCTTTAAATTGCTATTCCAACCTCACTAGAAAATTTCCAATACTGTTCTGTGCTTAATGGAAATGTTGCAAGCTTGAAGCAGCAGCTTTGCACTTAAAACACTTTCTGAAAAATCAGAACTGCTTCAAACCTACAATGTGTTTTACATTCAACACATCTCAAATAACATCTCTCTAACAGAAGGCAAAATCTGCAAAGTTCAAGTTTAAGACAGGCCAAAGCATCCATTTCTATGAAATCATGACATCCAGTATTGGAATATGAACCTCTGAAAATGGTCAGACGGTAGAAAAACCCGGATGTACCTAAACATTTACAAAGTCATTATTTAACAATATACATGTACAGAATTCCCTAAAGTCGATTCAACAGCTTTGGAACAAGACTTAGGTCAGGAACTGCACATCTGGAAGCAAAATATCTCTGTATCACTACTACAAAGAAATCTTAATAAGCTATTACTCTTTTATTGCTTTCTTTTCACATAAAATCATTTGCACGTGTCACAGCCCAGAGAGGCATAGTTTAGAAATGTAGAGTTATATTCAGTTCAGAATAAGCATCAGAGGTCAAACATTATACTATAAAATGTACACTATCAAATGAAACCGGAAATCATCTACTACTTGTACAACTGCAACAGCAAGACCTGAGAAAAAGGTGGTATTAGCAAATCATTTTGCAACAACCTTAATGTATAGCCTGAAGCCTATTCCAAAACTCAAAATTTGAATATGTTGAGTTTTAAGAGATTGCAGCAATTCCAGATGCATCTTACTTTAATGTCTAGTATATTCAGGAAGCTTTTTATCAAGTCTAAGATGTTACCTGCAAACTTAAAGATTAAGTTTAAAAAAAAAAAAAACCTAGGATGGCAAGACTTAAAAGAGAGGCATCTAATAACTGAAAGAAATTTTACAGTTTCTGTCAATATAGCCAGTAACCTTGCAGCACTGCCAAGGTTATTCCCCAAACACTAGCATTTTTACTGGCAGGGTTTTCCGCATGCTGCTTGCTTTGCTGAGTATGTGATGTAGGAGAGACGGGAAGATACTCTGCTGGATGATGGAAACTCCCTCTGCATACTAAATAGGTAGAGTGGAGAAAGAACTCGAGAATGGTCAGAATCCCCACTTCCCTGACTGTTAAAAGGATTCCTCCTTCAGGAAGATGTCAATCAAGCTCCCCAATTGGCACCAAAGAGAATTGATTTCAAAATGTCCCCAAGATGTCCATTAATTACTTTTTGGTGCAGGGAACTCCCAACTATGTCTTAGAAAGGCTAGGCAATTCCTACAGATCTTTCCAATACTAGAGGCTTGAAAATCTGCAATACAGACAAGTGCATTTTTGAATCCCACCTTTCTCACTGAGTTCCATGTTTGGCAGCTCCATTAATGTTCACAGCAAATAACTATGAATAACAGAGAAGGTTTCCTGATTCACAAGGACATCTCAAAATTAGAGGTTCCCTTGCTCTGTATTTTGAGGATAATTAGCCAATTTGCTAATCCAAGGCCTGATCTAAATATAAAGTTGTAGATTGGTACTGAATCCCACAAATCTTTTCACAGCATAGTTTATCTCCTTACAATTTACATATCCAATTCCATGTATTTTTGTTTATGTTCTTTATAAATTTATGGAACTATCCTTCTTTCTACAGTTGGCACCCAACACCAAATACTAACACCTCTACAAAGCATCATGCTGTAAGATAGGATATCTGAAAATAGGCAATGGAATAGAAGCAGAATGGAAAATCTTGGTGTATGTACAAAGTTCCTCATACTATACTGAATAAATGGGTGGAAGAACAATTTGTTGGTAATCAGCAGAAGTACCAATACCGCTAAACAATAGAGGGGGGATGGAGATCTACAACAGAACTACCAATACATGCAGAATAGCACCTCAGAGTGAAAAGAGGAAGGAATCTGAGGCAGTTTTCCCCCCAGATTTTATTTCCCTTCCTAAAGATTTCTTAGAATTAATGATGTGGGTTACACAGTCAAAACTATATCACTCATCCACGAGATGCAAGTCTCATCAGTTTGGGCAATCCTGAAGTTGCAGGTGAGGGGGAGCCCTAACAAGATGATAAGCAAAGTAGATTACATAAAATTAAATGTTATAGACCATTACCTGGAATGCAAAAGAAAAAAGCTTTTGCATTAAATAGATGGGGAACGGTATGGAGAAGCTGGAAAATCAGTGTGGAAGAAAACCCACAAATATTAGAAGGATGATTGGCTTATATCAGATGAATATTGTCACTTCTCTGAGATCTTGAACTGATTTCACCAGAGATGTTGAACAGATCTTGAATAGATCTTTAAAAATTCCAGTGATTCTATAGCAAAAGATAAATATTTAAAGCGTATGTAATACGTTTCTTATTATCTTAAGGTGAGAGTAATTCAACAAAAAAAATGTTGTTCAGGTTGACTGGACAACAAAAAGAACACTGAGAAAGTGTTGACTATCATCTTCATTATGCTGAAAATATAAAATAATGGAGGAGATAAATGCAATATCTGTACCACGATTATCCTGTTTCAGTTTAATATCTATACATTTGTTAATATGGATTTGGGAAAGAGAATGGGTTTTAAAGATGTTAATGGGACGTTGAATTACTTGTCAAAATTTTGGAATGCATGAATATACAAAAAACCTGGGATTAGCCATCATCAGTAAAGATTCAACTGTAATAGAAAGTCGGTGTCACCCTGGACTTACAACCTTGGTGAAAATTCTCTGCTTATGAATCGGTTCTCTACTGATGCAATGGAAAAACAATCCAATATTATTCTGTGTAGTCACACAGCTTGGACACGTCACAAAAGAACTGACAATATACTCAGTGCCAGCCAACAGTTCTCTTAGAACAATACATTTAAATTTTATTCTGGACTAAGCCTGGAATTCTTCAGACATGTAGTACAGGATTGATGTATTCTACATCATTTTCAATTAATGTAGCCTAAAACAAGGCCCAAAGTAAACAGACTAGGTTTCACATATAGTTGATACCAGGTCTAACACATAGCTGGTATGCAAAGTGTTGCTTGAAGCTGATATGATGATAATCACATTTGAGCTGGCCCACTGACAGTAGCATAAATCAACCAATTCAAAACATGTCCCACCATGAACTTGGAGGACCTACCACAGCCTTTAATAGAAATCTCTACAAGTTTCAAACCTCTATAGGACTCTATAGTGTTCTAAAAGACAGCTATGACAAATTAATTTGTACTGTAAAGATACCCTAGACTGCTATCAGCAGAAACATTTGTTATAGCAAAGCAGTGCTTAACATTGTCATACGTAGTAATATCCTTCTATTTACGGCAACTACTCAGATGCCCTTTTTAGTCTGATTACATTCTGATGCCTCACCACAGAAGATATTTATTAAAACAGTAAAATGGATCACAGTGTCAAATCCTACACAAGCAACATTACCAAAACTCTGCATCCTATTTTTCTGACAAGCATTCCAGAAAGTTTACAGATACGATTATCACACAATACAAGATCAACTAATGCTACCATAATAAAAGTTTAATGGAGCATCAATTATATTCCTTTACACAATGCTTGCAATGACCAAGTGATTGTGAAAATGACTGTAGTGGATAAAATGAATGGCCTTGAAGGAAGGAGGAAGATCTGCTACCAAGATCCGCTAACAATCAGATAAATGAAACCTGATCCCAGGCCAAGAAACTAATTTGCGAAAATTACCTATTGCCTCAGATAGCCCCCCCCCCCCCCACAAACTTCCCATGAAGATGGAGGAAAAGTAGCACATTTGAAGTTGCAATAAAAGTAGCTTAGATCTGCATGGTATCTGTTTCTTACTCTGATCTACCTGATATGGCTGATAATTACCATGGAAGTACTGCAGCAGTATTTAGTGAGCACAGAATTGGAATATAAGTTAGAGGAGTAGAGATTGTAGGACATCTGAAACAGTTCAGTCCATGGGCCATTTGCCTCATGCATGGCAGGTGAGCCTCTCTCATCCAGGATCTAATAACGGATATTCAAGGTGAGCTGTCCTTTCCTGAAGGGAGGGGACAGAGGAATTTTTACAGGACTGTTGTGAGGACTCTTCAAGGCATTTGTCTGATAAAGTTACTAAGATCTACTCTGAGATGCAGGTCTGTGCAGGTTCTATGGAAATGACTGAGGCATGGTCTGGCTCAGTTACTGGGAAGAATTTGATAAATGCAGCCACCTGTGTATTAATTCCATACCCTTCCTGGTTGGCCAAGGCCTCCTAGGTGATGATATGTGGTTGGATTAAGGTAAAAGTAAATTCATCTTTGAGTAGGAAGTGGTAGTCCATTCCCTCCTCAAGAAGCCATTGCTGAATCTGATGGTGCAGGACAATATCTGTTTCCCTTTTTAGGGAATATTGTTGAGAAGGTAGTCAAGTTGCAACTTCAGAGGACTCTGGAAGAAAGAGATTATTTGGGGCCTTTTCAGTTGGGTTTCAGACCTGGGTATAGTACTGAGACAGCATTGATTGCACTTGTTGATAATCTGTGGGATGAGGGGGATACATTCATCTGGCCATCCTGGATCTCTCAACATCCTTTGATACCATTGACCATTCTCCTTCCTTCAGGGCCAGTTCCAATTGATGTTGGGATGGGGTGAAATAAATCTTTGCCTAAGTCCTTGTCTTGTGGAGTTCCTCAGGGCTCTACTTTCTCCCCATTTTTAACATTTACATAAAGCGGCAGAGTGAAGTCATCCTTCAGCACTGAGTAAAGTATCATCAGTATACTGATGATTCTCAATTATATATCTCCACCACTGGCCAACCAAGTGATATTGTCAAGGTTCCCTCCAAATGTCTGGAAGCTGTAGCGGCCTGAATAGGGAAGAATAGGCTGTCACTTAACTCTAACAAGTTTGAGTGGCTGTGAGTCTTAGAGCCCCAGATCTGGGGGATTTTCCAACATAACTTGCATTACTCCCCCAGGCAGAATTAGTGTTCAGTCTGAGGATCCTCCTAGACTCTCAACTTCTGCTCAAAGAGTAAGCAGCAACCTTGGTCAAAACAGCCTTTGCTCATGAACACTAATACCTTGGTCACCCCTGTATGAACTACTTCAATGCACTCTACATGGGGCTGCTCTTTAAAATCCTCCAGAAGTTGTAACTGGCCCAGAATGCAGCGGTGTGGATTGTTACAGGCATGCCACAGCATGCCTAGATAATACCACTGTTTTGCATATTGTTATATGACTGCATAGCTCAGTATTTCTCAACCTTGGCAACTTTAAGATGTCTGGACTTCAACTCCCAGAATTCTCCAGCCAGCATGCTGGGGAATTCTGGGATTTGAAGTCCAGATATCTTAAAGTTGCCAAGGTTGAGAAACACTGGTATAGCTTGTTTTATTTAAGTAAATTTCTATGCTGTATAAGCTGCATTGATATTCACTGAGTTAAATATAACTTTTTTTTTTCAAAGATTAGCTTTGCTGGTCGATGACCAAAATAAAATGACTGATTGACTACCACTGCTTTACAAGCTGCACTGGCCCTCAGTAGGAATCCAAGCACAATTGAAGCGGCTGGTTTTCACCTATGAAGCTCAGGAACAGATTATTTGAAGAACCACCTCTCTCTGATTATTAGGAGTGACAGACAGTTTAAAGAAGGTCTTCTGAGTATTAAGAGAACCTGACTGCATGGAAAAAAGGCTCTCTGGCAAAGTGTATGCCAAATCACTTACATTCAAACAATGCATCATGAGACAGATATTTTACAGAAGTCAGAGATATGAATGATTTTATTAAAGTGGGAGTAATATATGTTTCATACTGTAATTTTTCATCGAAATGGAAAGGAAAGAGCAACATATGTATGTCCTCATTCACACATGTATATATTTGAGTTATCCACCTGTAAATGAAACACTTTTCCAGGGTACTGCATGAGCACAAAGATTTAAAACAAATCCTTTTGCCAGGCTATCAAAATAATGCAAAAAATTACACACATACAAACTACATATGTACACACGGCCATCAAGTTTGGAGTTCCCTGTAATAGGACAGTACTTTGAATATTCAGAAGAAGAGAGGGAAAGTTTCCCAAACAATAGTAAGAATATTAGTTACTAGCTGGGCATAAATTCCTGACTTACGGGCTGCTACCCACCATACAGATGTTGTAGCGTGAATGTTTTTAGAAAACATATTCCAAATAATAGATTAATGTTATACTATGTTGTAGAAACAGACAAGACATTACCATCTCCATTTTGTTGCTGAGTGGCCAGAATATGCAACTACAAATGAGAAGCCTTTCTGCATTGTCAAATTAATTTTTAGAAGTCAGCATAAAGAACAGAGTCAAGAGATCATCCCATCCAATACACAAAGCCTGGGAAGAAAGGACGGATGTTAGGGATGTTTTTATTGGAGGAAAGGGTTAGAGAGGGAAATCCACACTTGTAGTGAAATCACTGGATTTACCAGCTGCCTAATTAAGGCCCTAAAATGAAATTGGTGGGTAGCATCCTGCTGATTATAAGAGCTCTTAGTTTCCAAATGGCTGTTCCAATCATCCCCAGGAACTGTTCTTGTGAGCAGTGTTATAAATAATGTATCTGAGATCATCAATTATCTGTCTTAAGATACTGACCCAACAACACTATGGAAATAAATATTCTACCAGTTAAAGAGCTTCAGTAGTTTTACAGCTACATTACACTGTGCCCACTTCAAACAATGATGACATGGTATATAAAAATTGTGCTTCAAGGTACAAAGTTATGTGCCACAACCCTAACAACTGAGTGTTTTTTCAAGAGAATAGTTGACAGTCTCAGATACATTATTTATAACATTCCTTTCTTCCACATTACAAAGCCTTTACGAAAGCTTAAATGTCCAGTATCAGCAATGATGTAATAGGTTTTCTCTCTACAACAGTGTTTCTTAAACTTTTTTCTCTAGGACCCCTTCCCACTTTTAAAAATTATGGAGGACCCCAAAAGAACTTTTATTTGTATGGGTTATATTTAACAATATTTACTGTATTAAAAATTAAAATTGATGCATTTGCTGCCATTACTGCTTCTCACGATTGTTTGATGGGATTTTAATATTGTATTATTTTTCAACATAGGCTGGCAAATAATTTTGATTTCAAGGACCCCTGAGAGGGTCTTGGGGTTCTCCCAGGGTCCCAGGACCACACTTTAAAAAACACTGTTCTACAACACGCTTCTACAGGTTGCTGTCAGTTGCCATCATCACCTTACTAGAGGATGACAGTCTGTTATATGGAAAGTGTATTCCCCTGCAGGCCTCCTGACCATAAAGATTTATCTGCTATGAGAAAGGGGTAAAATCATGTCCTTTTGCATCACTGTTATGCTATGGTTTTAAATTGTACATCCCCTTTGAAAAATAATTGTATAAGTAAGCAAAATAAAGGCAGCCAGAGGCATAAAATGTATCACCTCTCATTGATATTCAGGCAGTCATAATTTATATTTAAATGTTATTTCCCTCTAAACTATAAAAATTAATTAACTATTCAGACTTTTTAAGGAGATTCACCATGTTTATAAGTCACGGCGTCCTCTCCTAAATGACAGAAAACACTAAATATTGCTAAATAAGAGCCTATGAATATAATCGCATGGAAAAAATTCATGAAAATACAAGAATCTTCAAACTATGCATAAGGATCTAAGTACATAATATTATTTTTAACAGTAGGGACCTGGAACTACTTTACAAGTGGAACAGCTTAAAAAGATAAAAAGCTTTAATAACATTATGGTTCATATAATGTCTGATTTTACTGCATACATTTTATAATCTTTTATTATAGGAAAGATCTCATGTCCCAAAATCTCTTTTGGATAAAGCTGCAGATTTTGCATTTAACAGAAGATATATTCTAAACTGAAAATGCTAATTTTATCAAAAGCCAAACAATTTTAAAAAAGTAAAGATACCATCAAATCAGCTTACAGTACTCCTAATAATTGTATTGGAATTGGTTTGTATTGTTATATGGGATTTTTTTTATATGGGATTTTTTTCCTATTTCCGAGTCCAGAAAACCACCTTGAAATTCCCAGATTGGTCCCCATCCATGTACAAATCAGGACTGATCCTGCTTAACTTATGAGATCAACCAAGGGCAACTAGGTGTTGCCAGTTTTTGAGGCTAACTAAACAATGTACAAGTGTAAAAAGTACATACACACACCCCTTATCATCTTTTCCTAGGATTTTTGAAGCTACATTAGCTTTGCACTACAGGTGAAACTCGAAAAATTAGAATATCGTGCAAATGTTCATTTATGTCAGTATGGCAACTCAAAAGGTGAAACCAATATATGAGATAGACGCATTACATGCAGAGCGAGATATGTCAAGCCTTACTTTGGAATAATTGTGATGATTATGGCGTACAGCTTATGAAAACCCCAAATTCACAATCGCAGAAAATTAGAATATTACATGACATCAATAACACAAAGATTGGAAATAGAACAATATCGGACTTCTGCAAAGTATAAGCATGCATATGTACTCAGTACTTGGTTTGGGCCCCTTTTGCAGCAATGACTGCCACAATGCGGCGTGGCATGGATGCTATCAGCCTGCGGCACTGCTGAGGTGTTATGGAAGACCAGGATGCTTCAATAGCGGCCTTCAGCTCCGCTGCATTGTTCGGTCTCATGTCCCTCATCTTTCTCTTGGCAATGCCCCATAGATTCTCTATGGGGTTCAGGTCAGGCGAGTTTGCTGGCCAATCAAGCACAGTAATCCCATGGTCATTGAACCAGGTTTTGGTACTTTTGGCAGTGTGGGCAGGTGCCAAGTCCTGCTGGAAAATGAAGTCAGCATCCCCATAAAGCTCGTCTGCGGAAGGAAGCATGAAGTGCTCCAAAATCTCCTGGTAGACGGCTGCGTTCACCCTGGACTTAATGAAGCACAGTGGACCAACACCAGCAGGTGACCTGGCTCCCCAAATCAACACAGACTGTGGAAACTTCACACTGGACTTCAAGCATCGTGCATTGTGTGCCTCTCCATTCTTCCTCCAGACTCTGGGTCCTTGGTTCCCAAATGAGATGCAAAAGTTGCTCTCATCAGAAAAGAGGACTTTGGACCACTGGGCAACAGACCAGTTCTTTTTTTCTGTAGCCCAGGTAAGACGCTTCTGACATTGTTTGTTGTTCAGGAGCGACTTGACAAGAGGAATACGACATTTGAAGCCCATGTCCAGGATCCATCTGTGTGTGGTGGCTCTTGATGCAATAACTCCAGCCTGAGTCCACTCCTTGTGAAAGTCCCCAACACTTTTGAATGGCCTTTTCCTGACAATCCTCTCCAGGCTGCGGTCATCCCTGCTGCTTGTGCACCTTTTTCTACCACACTTTTCCCTTCCACATAACCTTCTATTGATGTGCTTTGATACAGCACTTTGGGAACATCCAACTTCTTTTGCAATTACCTTTTGGGGCTTTCCCTCCTTATGGAGGGTGTCAGTGATGGTTTTCTGCACAACTGTCAGGTCAGCAGTCTTTCCCAGGCTTGTGATTCCTACTGAACCAGCCTGAGAGACCATTTAAAGGCTCAGGAACTCTTTGCAGGTATTATGGATTCATTAGCTGATTAGAGTGGGACACTTTGAGCCTAGAATATTGAACCTTTTCACACTATTCTAATTTTCTGAGATTGTGAATTTGGGGTTTTCATAAGCTGTATGCCATAATCATCACAATTATACCAAAGTAAGGCTTGACATATCTCGCTTTGCATGTAATGCGTCTATCTCATATATTGGTTTCACCTTTTGAGTTGCCATACTGACATAAATGAACATTTGCACGATATTCTAATTTTTCGAGTTTCACCTGTATATCCACTCAGAGAAAACATTTCAGCATGGAACATTCACTGCTGGATACATTATACTTACAAGTTACTGTAATCAACAGTGAATAAGTTGTTACCAAATCACATAGGTCATAGATATCAGAAATATGTTTAGGATAAAAAGACACATATGTTGGAAAGGGGTTTCTTGTGGTGATGCACTCAAAGAGAACAACTGCAAAGGTAATCAAATACAATGCAGTTTTCTAGAAACAATAAATTTAAGTATGCCAGAAATTAACACGGATTAGTTCTACACCATGTCCCTTCATCATTTTTGCAGGTTTTTGATCAAGTTATTCTACCTTTATTTTCATGCATGATGCTAAATGTTTAGTCATTGTATAGGGTTTCTTTCTGACATTCAAATGCTGCCATGAGCACTAATCAGCTAAAAACTCATTTACCTCTTTTCCCCATTCAATTTATTCCTATCCAACACAAAATATTTCATTCATGTTCATTACAGGAAAACAGGAAAGTACTAACCTAAAGAGGGGGGAAGTCTTAAACGTTTTATTTTTTTTTCCTATCATAGTTTTTTGTAACACTCCACACCAAAGCAACCACAACTTCAACAGTTTCAAAACACTGATATCAATATGGTGGTGAATCCTTAATCAAATAAAGAGCATGCACTAAGCAAACTCCAAGGGGCTTGAAGGCTAAATCCTATGAAGAATTTAAACTGAGTATCTTTAGCCAAAAGAAGAAAAGGATAACAGAAGATATGATAGCAGCCTTCCAATATTTGAAGGCTGTCACAGGGAAGAGGATGTGGATCTATTCTCCATAGGTTTTGAGAGTAGGACAAGAACCAATGGAAAGAAGCTTTACATAGGAGATCCAAATTCGAAATAAGGAATAAATTCCTGACTGTGAAAGCTATTAAGCAGTAGAACAGCCTATCTCCTGGAGTCAGGGATGCTCCATCATTGGAGAGCTTCAAGTAGAGTTGAACAGCCATTTGTCTGAGACGGTCTGGGAATTCCTACTCTGGACAGTTTTTTTTTTTTTTAATCTGCTTAACAGTCATTACTGACCCTGCAGTGACCGCCCCCTAGCGGTTTTCAAGGCAATTGCATCTTTCTAGTTTCGGAATTAGACTTTGCCAGAGCCTAATTCCTAGAGCGTCAGCCCAGCTGGCAGCACAGGAGGCGGGATTTCCGTTGCTTCGCGCCCCTTTTTCGGACGAGCGCGGTTTTCGCGCTTTTACCGGCAACTTGTCCCGTCTCTCTCTGTTGAGCCGCTGCCAGCATTTTTCCTCCCACCGAAGTGAGAGTACTCATTTATCTACTCACGTATGTTTTCGATCTGCTGAGTTGGCAGAAGCTGCGGGTATAGAAACAAGAGCTCACCTTGTTAACGCGAGGCTGGACTCGAACCGCTGAAGCTTTCAGCCATTTCTGGCCGGCACTTTCAGCGTCATTAAGCCGCTGCGCCAGTGTTGGACTAAATGACTTCTCAAGTTCCTTTTGATGGTATAATTTTATGTCTCAAGTGTGCAATCAGATAGAAGAAAAATCTGACTGTCCAGTTCGTTATGAAACAAGATGATTATCTCAGTCAAGTGTCTGAAAAGCCAAATTAGATGAAACAGCATTCACATAATTAACAAGCAATTATGAAATTGGTATTTTGTAAATAAATTATAGGTACAGAGGACCCAACCTGGACTGCAACCTAATCCAAGGAATAGAGGGTTTTAAGCCTTTGCTCTCTGCTGAGGTTTTGATCAGAAGGGAAGTTTGCACCTGCATAGAGCAAACAGGAGCTTCTTATACCACAGTATAAAGAATAACTGCAGGGGTTCAATCTGAGCTGGAAATACAGCAAGAATGGCTTCATGGTTCTTATTCTCAAACCAAAGTCCCAATATGCTCACAGGGAGGTTTTGTTTTTTTTAAAGAAAACCATTTGTACAATTGTGCTGTGTTCAGTTTTGGTACTAAGCATGCCAGAAGAGACTTATAAACAGATTTACAAATAAACCAGTTCAAGTCAAGTTACTTCTCAAGATCGCCAGAAATGAATTTGCCCATCTAATCTAGCCATTGAGAAAGGGCCTACAGAAATGTCCTCCATTCAGGAAACATGATTGATGTGGCAGGTCTTCTCTGATGGAATATTCTCCTCTCAGAAGCACATCCAGCCCCTACCTTACTTCATTTCCATAAACAAGTTAAAGCAGTTTTACTTCAGCCTATTGAAGGATCCAACTCACTGATAGTGGGTTCCCATCTTTGGTTTTATCTTGGCTTTTCTTTTGTAGTTGACTTTTTGTTTCTGATGTTGACTGGGATTTAGTTATTTCTTTTTGTTTGATGTTTTGCCTTGTCCAGAATCCATAAGATTGGGGTATATTATAAATGCTGTAAATTCAAAATAAAATGATTAAAGCAGCCTATTGCACATGCAGTAAGATCTGAAAATGTATTGAAGTCTAGTGTGGTTACTGGATAACAGGTTGTGTAGATGTTGGACTCTGAAGTGGCTGAAAATACATAGAAATCATGTTGTTGAAGTCTTATTCTATTCTCTTTTTTAAAAAATTCTAAAGCAAGAGAAGCCATAAGTTTAAAATGAATTATTGAAATTACTGTCATACTTGAACTTTAAGGTTATATTATTCATATGAAACTTCTAAATATTATTGATAGATGTTGTTGCATCTGATAAACGGATATTTTACTTTTAATTTTATTACTACAATCTGAATTATTTCTAAGAGCCATTTGTTCCACTCTGTATAAGAAATAATAAACTAAAAGAGAGAGATAGCTTATCTTCTGACATAGCAGAGGTCCCAATGACACCTACTCAAGGTTTTTAATCATACTGAGCATAACAAAGAATGTTTTTCACCTGTGGGGGTGACAAGAGATCTTCAGCTACATCTGGAAGTATCAAAGGACTGTAAGAAGAAATCAGTTTGCAACAAGATCAGGGTGTGAATGAATTTTATTTCCCTACTAATTGGTTCAGCTCAGTTGTGCTTGGAAGTTAGTTACTGGAGGATTCTGGAAGACTTCCCTGAGCATTTGGCAGATGGCCAAAGGAAGGTTTCTGAGACAAACCCTGTCCAGAACAACATGAACTACTTCCTGTTCTGGAAGATTAGTCCTAGATAACTGTAAGACCACCCCAGATAATACACAGTCCTGAGGAAGATCTATGCATTCCCAAGTTCCTCTGAAATCCATCTTCAGAAAGGACATTTCTGTGCATACCTAATGAACCTCACTGGAACTCTTTGGGGCAAAGAATTCCACAAATAATCTGAGAGGCAAAAACAAAGAAGGAATGGCAAGAGGCTTCCTTTTTGATAACTGAAGCAATGCAAGGCCAGCTATCTCAAAAGGGAAAGTAATATCAACAGACGTTCGGTCATTTCTGCTGGCACAGCTGTAGCACAAACAGGAAAAGTTACAAAATCAAAAAGATGATCTTCCTCTTAAAAAAAAGAAACAGAACAAAAAATCTCCAGGTTCAATGAGCTACCTTGATTAGGCAGAGTTTTGTTTCAAATAAAGCCCAAAATTACATTATTCCAGTTAATGTTACATAGTCTTGATGAATAAAATAGCATATTAGTAAAAGCTCACACAATCTTTTGCAAACATTACAACTCAACAATTGTAAATCCCTTTAAATCACCTCAAAATTACAGCTAATAGTTAGGGATGGACATAGCAATAGGATATAGATAGGGATCTAGGATATGGTTAATTAATATATACATACATACATACATACATATATATATATATAGTTAATAGGATATAGTTAGGGATACAGACATAGCAATAGGAAGCTTGCTATTTATTCAATTTTTCAAGTCTGTGTGGAATCTTTTATGGAGTCAGGGAATAGAGTGTACATTACAGGATTCACTGAAAATATCCTTGCCAGTGATCATCATATGGTAATTCAACAAAACAGTTTCAGCAGGTTGACTCATTCTGTAGCTCCCTACTCTCAAACAGGCCGGATATTTATTAGTTTCTCCCTGCAATTATATTCTGGCAGTGCAACAGACCTCTGGCAATACAATAGACTAAAAATGCAATATCCTTTGTGGGGATGGTCAGGAGGAGAACAGGGGAATTACAGGGTTAATGTGATCATACAGTGGTGAACATTAATTACATATTGAAAAGCAAGACAGAAAAATGCTTATGACATTTATTATGCACCAGCCTTTTCTCTTGAACATTAAATGTTGAACAGTTTCTTCCACTTATCAAATGCATTTATTTATTTTAACTGCAGGCTTGTATTGATTACGACAATACTTAAGTCTATATAGACATTTTATCTTTTCTGTCAGTTGTCAAAGATTTGAAAGTATTTGTTCCCTGGATCAGAATAAAATATATCATTAATTAGCATTAAATCTAGTATTTAGACATAGGCTCTTTTTACTTGACCCAATCAAATAACACTCACTAGTTAAACAATAGGCAGAGGTTTACTATTTTATCTGCAAGTGAGATGGGTCTCAATTTTCCTATTTAATCTCTGGAATGGGGGAGAGAGAGATGGGAATTGTGGGTAGAAATGCTGAACCACTAGGCATCTGCAGAAACAATCGTTATCCTCTTCTCTAGGGAAGACTGGGCCTCCCACTCTCCTCCCTGACTTAATAGCAAAGGAGAGGGCAGCGCATCTTCACACCGATCTTTTGAAACTCTCTGAAACATACACAACCACTTTTCATGTATGCGCCACTGTGAAGGAGGGTCAGCACAATTCTGGGCAGAATTCTCACCCTCCAGCCTTCATTTTAGACCCGTAAGGAGGTAGAAATGATTGAGAGCCATTGTGGTGTAGTGGTTCAGGTGTCAAGCCAGGAATGAGGAGATCCAGTTCATGGGCATCCTCAGCCATGGAAGCTCTCTTGCCCACCATAATTCCAATTAAATCATTAGATTTATTCTTTGGGAATCAAACAAATTCTTTTCACATTCTAGGGTTCCATGGTCCCTCAGATGTTAAGAACCCCATCTTAGTGAGTTTAGAAGTGGCAAAATGGCCTGCTAGCATTTGCTGAAAAACAAAAGCCGAATTTTGGATTTTACACAGATATCTTGCTGTCCAAAGGAAAACAAAGCAAAGTTCTCCAAAGCTTTTCTCTAGTGTCAGCTTCATGGCACAAAGGCAGGCAGGCGTTACTATTTCCAGCATAACTTGCATAACGGAACTTGATACAGTGGTTTTATGCCACAGTCACGTATGTTGATGGTAGGCTCAGCTGTTCCCACCACACACTAACCCCCCACCCTCACTCCTCCCATGACTCTGCTAGCCATTGAGAGTATTACAGCTATATTAAAATGTTTTGCAATAAAGGTATATTTTACTTTGGGGGGGGGGGAATCTAATTTCTTGATCTCAGCCCTGCAACTGTAGAATAAAAGACGACTTGCCTGGTTGATCAAATTCTTGATATTTCTCTAACTCTGCACATAATTATTTCACTTGATTTTAAACAAGGTAACAAAGTCCTGCTTACAGTTATTAACATTGCAAAACTGACCTGAAATCACTAATGCAGGAGTGTTCTGAATTCAAGTAACTATTTAATTTCCCTCATTATAATAATACAGTATTTAGCTCTTTACTGTGGCCCAATCCCTTCTGGGTTAATATATGGCTCATTACTACCTGTGAACTTCACAAGGGTAGCGTCCTCAGTTAATATGGCCCACCCTACAAACCTAATGGATCTGTTTGGTTTCCAACAAGCACTTCAAAATCCCCTCAGTAATTTAGCAGGCAGTTCTACCATGGTCAATCTCTGGAATTCAGAAAGACTATGGTGTTGGATCTGATTGCTCCTGAGCAGCCTCTCCTGTTCACCAATTCTGAGAAGCCCCACATTCAAGCCTTTACTCTGGCAATAAGAATGGTAAAGTGTAATTGTTCCTTCCATTTACTGCATCAAGAGAATGCGGTCCAGCAACTTTGTTAGATCGACCTTTTGGGAAGGGACAAGCAGAAGGATCTGCCAGCAAACTACTATGAGACATACTCTAAATACATTGTTAATAAAATCACTTGAATTTGCTTGAGTTTGGATTCCAAATGGGCTGAATCCAATGAGATGTCTGGACTAAGCATCTGGTGTTATCTGGAATTTATTTAGGCCTGCTTATTACAAGGAAACTGATAGACTTTTCTGCAGCATGAGCTTGACCCATGCAGGCTGGATTCATGCCCATGTTCCACCAAGCACCTTCAGTTGGTTGGGGGGGGGGAGGGAGTTAGTAAATGCTTCTTCGGGAGAGGGGATCATGCAAGCTGCCTTGAAGGAGGCAGTGGTAAGCTGCCTTGAAGGAGGCAGTGTAAGCCCCTTCCTAAAGAAGCCATCTCTTCCGCCAACCATCTTGGATAACTACTATCCTGTCTCCAACCTTCTGTTTGTAGGAGAGATTTTGGAGAAGTTGGTAAGACATCCATTTCAGAAAATCCTAGAGGAAATAAATTACTTCGTTTCTTTTTAGTTGTGTGTCAGTCCTGGGCATAGGACCCAAACTATATTGATCATTCCAGTGGATTATTTGCAGTGGGAACTGAATCAAGGGAATTCAACCCTCCTGGTCCTTCTTGATCTCTCAGTGACACCTGATACTATCAACCAATTGAATTCTTATGCACCACTTGCACATTTTGAAGTGGGCGGTCCTGTTCCAAATTTTGAAGTGGGTGGTCCTGAGCAGGCACTACTATTCGACTCTGCTAGATGAGAACAAATTGAGCTGATTGCTACTCCTTTGTGGGGTACTTCAGGATTCAGCTATCTCCCTAAAGGATGCAAATTTTGCTAAGTAATGTCTTCTCTATTTCTCAAGTTAGTGTTTAGTGATTAAAGTTAGCAGGTTTTCGTTGACTGATGCTTGATTCAAGATGATTTCAGTTACTGAGAACCAATGGGAAAAGTGGGAGCTAGGTGGGCTGGGCTCTTCAAACATTATTGCCCCCCTAAATTTGCCCATCCCCCAAATCAGCCTCTTCTCTTATTGTTCTCAGTCACTCGTGCCCTAGTCACCTTGTGGCTTGACCACCGCAATGCTCTCTAAATGGGGCTGGCCTTGAAGACTACCTTGAAGCTTCAAGTGGTCCAGAATGTAGTAGTGTGAGCAGTAACAGGCATGCCTCAGTATGTCCATGTAACACCTCTGCTTCACGAGCTGTACTGGTTGCTGGTTTGCTTCTGGGTGTGATTCAAGGTGCTGGTTGTTACCTATAAAGCCCTACATGGCATAGGGCCTGATTACTTGAGGGAATACCTGTCTCCCAAAACATCTGCCCGGCCAATTCGAACCTGCAGGATTGGCACACGCTGGGTTCATTCAATTAGACGTTATTTCTTTGGACCTAGAAGTGTGCCTTCTCTGTAGCAGTGCCAGCCCTCTGGAATGAGGTTCCCCCCAAGATCTGGATGGCCCCCTTCTGCTGTTATTTATAAGAACTGTGAAGATCTGGCTCTTCACCCAGGCCTTCAGTGAGGGAGAGTGAGACCCCTCACTTTATTGTGCTTGCCATCTTTTATCTTTATTTTTTATTGATTTTACTGTAATTTCTTTGATTGTTATGAGATGCCCAGAGTCACTGAAGTTGGATGGCATACAAGTTCGTTTAATTTGTTGTTGCTGTTGTTGTTGTTGTTGTTGTTGTTGTTGTTGTAAGGCAACTAAGCTTGCACCAAGAATAGGACCTCTCCTTGTGTTTGGGGATATATACAAATTAGAAAAAGGTTTGTTTTGTGCACTGTGGCTCAGATGTTCAGCTGAGCCATTCCAGGTGGGTTGCAGTCTGGCTCAACTGAAATCCAGAACATTTCGGGTTTCAACTGGGTCTCACGGGTAAGTAGCAAAAGGCTACTGGGTGTTACCCTTCTCTTCTGCACAGACTGTACAGCAGCCCACTCATGAATCTTTCCAGAGCTTTACTTCCTCCTATCCCCACTGCCACTCCTGAACTGAAGCATGACATACTCAATGACTTCACCCATTCCTCCACTACCCTCAAGCACCTTCCTTTTCCTTAGCTACTGCTGTGCTTAAATTCCAGCACCATATACCCAATCACCACCCTGACTTTTCCCTGAGCTTCCCAGCATATTCTTTTCCCTTAACTTTGCTTAGTTGCCATTGCTGATAATTTTACACTTTCCCTGTCTCCTATCCAGGAGCACGTGTGTTCTGGGTCCATGCCTGAGCCAAATATGCATAAATATTCATGTTTCAGTTTGGGCATGGACCACCCAATACAGTCTGTTCCATGCATGGAACTGCCTGTGCACGAAAGGTTTTTCGCATGCCTTGTTGTGTTGCTGTGATGTTTTATATTGTGACAGAGCTTAATTCATTGAGGAGTGACCAACAGGTATGGTGTTTTCTATTGATTATAGGGAGGGAGAACTTGCAAATAAATCACAAGAAGCATTTTAGTATAAATAGGCTGATTATTTAAGGACCTGACTGAGGCAAAGAATGAGAATTTTTTAAAACTGGGGTGGCTGTGGGGGGGGAGGCAAGGAAACCAGGAACCAAGACTATGGAACATTTTAATATAAATAAACAATTGCATTTTGTTGTTTTTCAAAGAGTGGTGGTAGGAAAAAAGTGAGTGACTGACTGAACTTTACACTGTGAGTAAAAAAAGCAGGAGAATTTTTAGTGTAAATGAATCAGCTAATGTAAATAAATTGATATGAAGGCTGGTTTAATCCACTGGTGGTCTTTGACAGTTCTGGAAGATTGCCCTCTGCATTTGGGTATGGGCATCATCCATTTGTTCTTTCTTCTGGACTTAGGGGTTGGAGACATTGCTACCTGACCACATATGCTTATGATTATTGTCCGCCTGGTTGGGTCAAGGTGGCCAGAAGCGCCTTTGCAGATTCATCTAATGTGCCACTTGTGTCTCTTCTTGGATTGGGAGGCCCTTCAGTCAGTCACTCATGCCCTAGTCACCTGGACTACTGCAGTGCAGTCTACATGAGGCTGCCCTTGAAGACGACTTGGAAGCTACAGCTTGTCCAGAATGTAGTGTGGGTAGTGAAGGGCATGCCATGCTATGACCATGTAACCCCACTGCTTCACAAGCTGCACTTGCACTTACCAGTTGGCTTCCAGGGGCAATTCAAGGTGCTGGTTACCATGTATAAAATGCTTCATGGCCTAAGGCCAGGGTATTTGAGGGACCACCTATCTCCGACTTTTCTGCCTGGTTGATAGTATCAATAAAACAGTGTTATCTACTGGGATCAAGAAGGAATGCCTTCTCTGTCACAGCACTAGCCCTCTGGAACAGTATCCCCTCTCCAAAATCCATACAACCTAATGACATTCAGAAAGTCACTGAAAATTGGTCAGTCTCCCAGGCCTCAGGCCCAAGTGTTAGTTGGGCCCATGAAGATTGTTTTATTGTTACTGAAACTCTGTCTTGTAGGTGCTTATCTTTTTTTTTTTTAATCTGTTCAATTGGGTCTGATTCTAGTTGACTCTAAACTGCGCAGGGTTATCTTCTGTTAAATCCAGGGACTACAATATTTGACCATACTTGAAGCCATAATCTTTCCTGGTTTATTCCATGGCAATGAGGCTGAATACTCAGTAAAGACACTGCCTTTTATTGTTTGTAGAAAATCTCTTGTTGCAAACTCTGATCCAACATTTGTTAAGTACAGAATACACTGTCTGGAATCACACAGTAGATGAGGACAAAGGATCTTCCAATCATGCATTGCTACAAACCCATAAATCTCCCGTGGCTAATGTGAAAGAGAGAGAATATTAATTAAAAAAAAAATTCAGAAAAATAATGTCTACTGGGGTTGTAAAAAACAAGTTTCTATGTAAACTGTATTGCTGAAATAATTTAATTTTCAGTGGTCAATCAATTATCTTTCAGGGATGACTCAGACCATGGAAAAAGTAGGGCGACATGCAGATGGTCTGCTTTTGCACTTATTTGAATGTGCTTTTTAGAAAAGATAAAATAACATGAGCAACTGTGAAAGAAAATGAAAAGCAGTTCTACATCCACAGATTGTCAATGTTCCATAAAGATAAAGCTGACCTTTTCTCCTAAGTTACAACAAAGACATTACCAGTCTGCTGGATTTTTATGAAATTATTGTGAACGTTGCAGCATCCAAGTCCAGAAGACTTGTGTTACGATCTAGGCCCGGTTATCTACAATGCCAGATTCAGACAGCCCTAGTACAACTTTTAGTTAAGTTGAAAATATTCTATAATCAGGCATACTAGATAATAAGCCTGATTAATGCAGTGCATTAATTTTTGATACATTTTTTGTTAATTGGTACAAGAGAATTCAGTACAACTACAGCTGTAAACAAGCATAAATGCAGCTGTAAAAATAGAGGTTTAATGGAAGTTTTTAATCTTGATTTAAAATTTGTCTGCAGCATTATTAATATCACTGTACAAGTTCCCCAATTCTTTGGATGCTCAAGTATTTTGGGCTAGCTACAGATCTATGAGAGTAGTCACTATCAGATCACAGTAAACCCTAAATTCTCTCAGAAATATTTCATTAGTACATGTCAGCATTAAGAACTCTCAGTATGAAACTACATGTATTTTCCAATAAACTTGGGCAAACATATTGCTTATGAAAAACTTTGGAAGTTTTTACTTCAGATGGAAAGCAAACTGGTGCTGGCAATAGAATGTCCCATTTAAATGGCATTGAAAGCTCTTACATGAATCCTTCAAAAACAAGGTAATTAGCTTAAATTGTTAAAGTAATAAGTTCATTAAACAGCTTTACACTGCATACATTAAGACAGTTAAAACAAGAACTGCCCCACAAAGAGACTACAGTATATCACCTGTGTGTGTATTTGTGAGTATACATATTTATGTGAGATATCATTATGAATATTATTTGAAAATGTGTAACATATTCATGTTCAGTCGGAGGTCTGAAAATGGCATTCTCAATTGCATAACACTGCGGCACAGCTATTAATCCAAGTGCCAAATTAAAACAGAAAATACAGCCCATATCAAAAGCAGCTGCACTGGAAGTCTTTAAGCTACATATCACAAATCAGAGCCGAAGAGGATGAACTGCCCACAGGCTATGTGCAGCCTTCCAGCACTGAGACTACATGGCTGAACTTTGGCAGTAAAATCGCCAATTTTCAGCAGTATAAATTTCATTTTTCTCAGAAGTATAGCTGGTAATGAGAGCAGAAGGCAAACCACTTTGGTGGAGTTACAGCTTTTTGAACTTGTAAATAAGAAAGGTTTCAACTCCCATTCTCAGTATTAGAACCTGAAATATCCCCCAAATGAGAGGGGGGGAAAATCCCCCCCCCCCCAGTGCTGTTTCTGGAGATATTAAACTGTCCAGTCCCATAACAGAGTGTTGGTGTTACCTGAAAATAGCCAATTTCTATACTGATTTTCTGGAACTGACATTCCTGTGTGATCTGATGATTCCACTTAGAACTACATGGCTGTAAAATATGTTGCTGATTCCTTCTACTCTCTAATACAAAACTTCCCACACTGAAAAATGTTGATTCAGCTGCAAGATCCTTACAGAAGCAGTACCAGCCAATGTCTATGGCTACTGGCTATGATTTGATTAAATACACTTTTTAAAGAAAAAACCTTTAGAGAAAGGGCAGATAGCAGGTCTGTGTGTCACGGGGTCTTTTTTAACTGTATCCAATTAGACTGACCTAGACTCAAGAGAGACCCTGCACAGGTGGTTTCTTCGTATCTCCCTATATGGGTTGGGGAGATGTTTTATTTTGTAAAAACATACATATAAAAACGATACGCAAGTGTTTCCTATATTCTATTCTATTGCTATCTCTACTATTATTACTATTACAATATACTATTACTCTTCAATAACCATGACAATGCTTATACTATATACTATTATTCAATATGCTATTGCTTATTATTCTATTACCTATTACAATTACCTATATATTATGCTCCGTACTATTATGCACCAACATTTATTTCTTAAGCCTATTCTGTCTTAAGTCCCCTCTCTCTGAGTTTTCTTCTTCTTTTTCTGTTAATGGCCAGCATGTAGAGCTCTTGCACTTCTTTTACATCATGCTGCTTTGTCTTGCTGGGCTGCTAAACTTCTTTTCCTCTCTTTTAGGTTGTCTACTCCTTCTGCAGGAAAAGCACCTTTTGTTCGGTTGTTGTACTCAGTTTGCTGGTGGTGCAGAGCTCCAAAACACACATCTCCTCTGTTCTGCTCCCGTCTCCTCTCACACTTGGGTCAAGGTTGCAACTTTATTGGCAACTCTACCGCGCCGATGCTGGGAGAAAGGCTGCAATGGGAGGGGAAGAAGGCAGCACAGATGCCTGCAATTTTGCTAACCAGCCTGCTCTTCCACACTGTTAATTAAAATTCCCAATATTCCTCATCCTTGGCCATGCTGGCTGGGATGCAGGAGTTGATATTAACAACATCTGGAAGAACACAGACTGCCCATAATATTGACCACTAAAGCTTTTTGTGAACCACTTTTCTTAACTGAGCTGCCCTCCCTAATTTAGCAAAAGCAGGACAACCTTCTAGAGACTAAGAACACAAAAAGTCATTTCAACATTGAGAAACAAATATATTGTTAATTACTTTCCATCATTGCAGGCCACTGTTTTCCATACTGAATATTCTTACAAACTGATCACTTAAGATGCTATTACTTTGCTTTCAGCATTGTTCTCTTTCATGAATTTATGTATGCAAGTAAAACAATAATTACCAGAACCGATAATAAAAGCCCTTGGCATTACATGATAAAAATCACAGTTAAATCATGTCACTTCTTCCCCAAAGAAGCTATTTGTAAATGTTTCCATCAAACATGGACATTTTCATTGGATTTTCTCATTTCCTGTAACATGTAATTAAAAATGGATTCCAGTGCAATAACAAGTAATTTGAAAGAATGTTTAGGATACAATCTAGGTTCTAACAAATTCTACTTAAGAATACTAAATCAGGAACTTTCTAAACCAGCCATGATATGCTTTGCTGCAGGAGTATCTTATTCAATACATTCGCCCTTAGAGACATGTATGAATGCAATCAAACTACAATTAAGTTGTGCATGCCCTTAAACGTCTTTCTAATATGGGCAATATCTGTCTGGTTCCAGCAGTAGTTAAGAAGGTAGTTTTATAGATGGAAGAGGAAATACAATTGCTGTTGACAAGAAAATGGTAATCTGTTGTTCTGTATCCATATCGTATCTTACTTCTTTCCTCTTGCTAAGTTAAGGCAAATGTGAGTTTAGCAAGTCAGATGGAAAGTTATTTTAGCAAAATAAATATGTGGTGCATGCAGGACTAATTATTTATAGCTTGCTGGTGGAATGTAGATTCCAGTTTAAAAGAACCAATTATATTTCTCAAAACCAGTGTGGTCGGCTACTAAATTAACCATGTCAACTATTCTTATATCCTATTTGAATTTTAAATGACTCTAATTTTTAAAGCCCCCCCCCCCCCCCCAAGTATCACTTCATCTTGGTACAAATGCTCAGTTCACACACCACACTTTAAGTATTTTTACATATAATATGTGCTGTGATTCTAAAATAGTCTCTCCTGTTTCATGTGTCAAATTCCATTCTGGAGCATTGGGATATGTATAAAACAATGGCTTATGGCTGCTAAGCTGGAAAACTCAACAAGTGAGATGGAACATTATTACTAGTGATGCTTTCACTGCTTCCCAGTTCTAAAAACAAGATATAAGCATTCATATAATCAAGAAATTGCCATCTTCTATTTGCAGCTCAATTAAAATCAGTCAAATAGCTGAAGAATTGCAGACAACATGGAAAGATCTGAAAAAATAGGAGGAGGAAAGCAGGGTGAGCTATTCCTGACTTAAGGTAAGAGCAATAAGCCCTGATTAATAAGCACATTATAATTACTTCCTTTCTAATGCCAATTTCATTACACATATTCCTTGGATTCATTGCTACTAAAAAGTATTTCTAGTGAGGGAAATTCATAATCCTATAATAATATAATGTAATTACTGAATTAATTTCAAGCTCACAGTGGAGAAGGGTCCCCCCCCCCCCCGCCTTGGTGTTTTGTGTGTGGAGAGAACTGCCTAGAAACTAAAAAAAGATCTTTTGTTCATAAGGTGTTTCTAAAATCAGATTTGTCATATCTTACCTAACCACCCAAAAATCTGGTTAAGAGCATGAACAAGAATCAAAATCCAGGTTACATACTGCAATAGTCCCATTGGAATCTCATCAGAATTCAGGGTCTCCACTGCAGTTTTTCTGGTGCTGTTTGCTACACACTGATGTATTGCAAGATCAATATACTAGCATTCTACAAATATCTGTGGTTTGGCTACAGGCTCACATCTTGTGCATCCTAGTGAAAGCTCTTGGAGAGGCAACTCTCTTGCTTATTCAAGAAGATCCACATTGATTGAGTCACCTTTTGACTCTAGTCCTTATCACAGTCATTACCTAATCAGAAGGTAATCTTTATGTCCATAGATTAACCATTTTTAAAATTTGTATTTGTGTTTTATTGGCCTGGGACTATAAATAAAGTGAAAGATTAACCATTAGGGCTGGATTTATTCTTAGTAAATCACTGTGTGGAAGAAAGATTCAATAGCTGTCAAATTGACGAAACAATGAGGACTTTTCATTTATATGTCACAAAAGCTCAAGATCAAGCAGGGAAATGCTAATTCAAAAATAAAATAAGGATGTGCATATGGGCTAAGGGAGGTTATATGTGTTGTTTTAAGGTCCCGCTTGTAGACAAAGAACAATTCATGATTTCTATCTGGCACCAAAAATCTAAACCAGATTGTGAATGCAGTCTGGGTGACTTATTAGGCATAACCCCATAACACACTCACCAGGAGATTTGATTTGAAAATCCCAATAACCCTTAGCTTCCAAACACAAGTTCACCCCAGATATTTTATGACTACTGTGTCGATCATGTCAGCTATTTTGTGAGTGTGTCAAATCAAATCAAATCAAATCTTTATTATTGCAGTTCAAGACCAGTATTCCTACAAAAGTAAGACTAAATTAAAACTGCAATAGGGCAAGATCAGGGCAAGCGTAGGATGGCTTTAGAGGAACACTGTGATAATTGAAGGGCTTCATGGAGAAGAAACTTGGACTGGACCAATTCCAGTGGGGCAAAGCTGAGAGAAAGTCCCAGCTGTGCAATGAAGAGAAGCTGAACTAAAACTCTGACTTCAAATAATTTGAGTGTTGCTGGGATATACTGACTACCTCTTGATCTCAAGAACCTGAGAATCGCAGAGGAGCTTCTCTGTGTAATCTTAGTGACATGATCAATGTGGGCCTTTTTGGAGCCACAGGCATGGAAAAGCACCCCCAAGTATTTAAAGTGCGGAGCTCATTTGATCCTATGTCTCTCAATACTCCAAAAGCAGGACTTAGGCTTCTTGGTGTACAAGTGTGTCTAACTGCCTCCAGCCCCAAAAATCGCCTATCCCTTTGCTAAGCTGTAGGGTAGTTTATTTTGACTTAGTGTTTTATATGAATCCAAGCACAGTGTTTTGTAAATCATGGTTTATGAGTGTGTTGAATAAATCCGTAACCCAAACACTGTGATTCAACAAACCATAATTAAAGCATTTCTTGTGTGACAGTTGCACCCATTCCTAGACCAGGAGGCCTTGTTCACAGTCATCCATGCCTTAGCCACCTCCAATTTGGATTACTGCAACATGCTCTACATGGGGCTGCCCTTGAAGACCAGCTGGAAGCTGTAACTGGTCCAGAATGTAGCAGCACAGAGTTTTGGTGTCCCAGGTTTCACCCAAGTAACACCACTGCTGCATGAGCTGGACTGGCTTTCCAGTGGCAATTCAAGGTGCTGGTTATCACCCTTAAAACTCTACATGGCACAGGGCCAGGTTACTTGTGGAACTACCTCTCCCTGAGGGTATTGCCAATCCTACTAAGTTAAGATAAGGTGGGGGTACTCCAGGTCCCCTCCCTTAAATGTTACCATCTGATGGGACCTTGAAGATGCGCCTTCTCGGTACCTTTGGAAGAGCCTCCCACCTGAGATCCAAGGAATTCCTACCTTTTTAGCCTTCCGGTGAGCTGTAAAGACCTGGCTCTTCCCCAAGCATTGGGTTAAGCTGTGAGGAATATTGGTCTGGTGACTGGAGGGAGGGGTAATTTTGTTTTTCACCATGTTTTTTATGGATTGTTGTGAGCCACCTAGAGTCATCATATGAGATAGGCAGCCAAATCAATCAATCAATCAATCAATCAATCAATGACTCAGACTTACCGTAGTCACTCTTCTTAGAATTTAAGCTTCCTAGATTACTTCCAACAGTGCTAAGTACTCAGGACTACAAATATAACAAACTAGGAAGTTAGAGCAGTATCACCCACATGTTTTCGACTTCATGTAACTTTTTGCTAATAATCAAATGTCTTGCATAAAAACAAAGATGTAATTTTCAGATGAGGGTGTTTAAAGGAGATAGTAATACTGATGATTTCAGAAATGCTAAAGACTTCAAAAATGTCTTAAAGTTTCTTAATTTTCATATTTGGTGCATTTTCCTATAATGGGGAGGAGAGTAGAGAGACTAGAATTGTGTTGTAACCATACAGCTCAGTTCAGTATTCAGTATGCAGGATCTGAATGTTTCATAATAATATAAACACTTTTTAAAAATATCAACTGTACAGCCAGGCTGATATCTCTTCTCCAATATGCTAATTTTGTATACAGGTAGTTCTTGCTTAACGACCACAATTGGGACCAGAATCTCGATCACTGAGTGAAGCGGTCATTAAGTGAGACCCCCATGTGACTGCTTTGCTCAATGACCACAATCTGGGCACTCCCGGTTGCAGTTGTTAAGCGATCTCTCGGGTTGTTAAGCAGACAGAACGAAAGTACTGTCTGCTAAAAGATTTCAGCTCAACCCGGAGCTGAAATCCTCCCAGCATGCAGTCCACTGAAGAGTTTCCCCTCTCCTCCATGCATGGAGGGGAAATCCTTCCTGGGGCTGCAGGAACGGAACTGAAATCTTCAGGATTTGAGCTCTTGAGGTCTGTTCCTGCAGCCCACAGAAGGATTTCAGCTCCCCTCTGTCCCCTCCACTTGCAAGCTTCCCTGCTGGCTTCCCCACTGACTTTCTGGGAAAGCCAGCAGAGAAGATTGCAAATGATGATCACATAATCATGGGGCGCTTGGCAACCAGTCGTAAATGCGAGCTGGTTGCCAAGGACCCAAAATGCAGTCACAAGACCGTAGGTGGGGGGCAGTGCAATGTTTTGCGATGGCCAGAAATGCTTTAAAGGCTGTAAAGCACCCTTTCCGAGGCTGTCATAATTTTGAATGGTCATTAAACGACTGGTCGTAAGTTGAGGACTACCAATACAAAATTACCAACAGCAGGAACAAGCAGGAAAGGTATGGGGCTAGAACAATTTTGTCACTGCCTGTTAAAATTTTGCCTAAACCTAGGTATCAAACATTGGGGGGGGGGGGGGGGGGAATCAAAGAATCATTCAGGAAAAAACCAAGGTTGGCCATTTGTCAAGCTCCATGTAGCTGGAAAATCAAAGAAGCAAGAAACACACAGATTTCAGGAAGGTATTTTTAATGCTATTCTGGGGTAAAAACAGAATTTTAAAAAACCAACAGAATTTTAAAAAACCAAAAAACAGCATGACTGAATAGTGAGCTAATTAAAGCAGAAACATTTTCTTCCCCTGGTTCTCACATTTGTGAGACTGTGTTGCCTTCTCTCACCTAAGCTGAACTCCTCTTCTGTTTCTTTCCCATCTCTCACACCATTCAAGGTTAATTCCTAGTCTAGTGACATTGTAACCAAATACTCAAAAGACATCTGCCAAAAAAAGGCTGCAATTTGATTTTTTTTTTTAAAGAAAAAAATTAAAATAGAAATTACTGCTACTAGCTTCCAATCCTCATTTCAATATACCCGAGATTCAGTGTACTGCAGTGTTAAGATGCTAGAAATTTCCCTGGGCAACCAGAAATCAGTTACTGTCTGTACAACCTTCCTCACAGGGTTATATTGCTAGACATTATTTAGCGAAGGCCACTATGTGAGGTATTTTGAATTCTCATAGAAAAGGCATGCAAGTGTGGGTATGAATAGATTTTGTATGCAGTTATTGGACAAATGGTCTTTATGTAAAAAATGCATCTGGATAGAGTGTTAATTAGACCCCCACACCTATGGACAAAGAGAATTTGAAATATACCATCTAAATTTGATTTATTCCACATGATGCTTTTAACCATCCAAATTAAAAATAGTCTAAGCAGATATTTTCAGTCTACTTTGGTATTTATAGACAGATTATTTTCCAAACATAAAAAATTCACTGACTTGCATTGTAAGTTAATGGATGAGACTATTTACATTTCTTTGCGCAGAAAACAGAAAAATATGGGAAGTGTTTAATAAGAATACTTTGACCCCTCTTGTTAAAAACAAACAGCCACCTATACATCATAATTATTCAGACATTCAAAGTAAGCAGAAACATTCAGCTCAGATTAAAAATCTGCTTCCTTTGTCTGAGATTGCTGTTTCTTCTGTATTCATTCAATAAAGCAAAACAAAGCAAAATATCTGTATACTGTGTATTTATATAAAACTGCCAAAAATCTTAATAAAATCTGGGTTTGCTAGGGGCATAGCTGGTATGATTTGAACTCAAATCAGCCGTATCACATTTAAAAGTGAACCAGTTGAGCCAGTGGGCCAGGGAGTCCAACAAAAAATTCAGTGGCAGAATCACAACTTCTAAACTATGGTTCGTTCAAAGTGGATACTGACGTTCAAGGATTTGATTTTCTGAGTCAACACTATTATAACCATCTAGTTGGTTCTAGTCTAAAAATACAGGGGATTTATTTCCTAAAATTCACTTAAAAGGAAATGAGCAGGAACTAATCATTTGACAGCAGTAAAATTAAGCAGTTACACTGCTAAATGTAAATATAAACCTTTAAAGCCTATGCGATCAGGCTATTAAAGCTTCCATCCCAAAAGTAGCACCTCATTCCCAAGGGTATTAAAATTTATTATGCTCTTTATAATTTTCACATATTTATTTGGTAACTTCAAGAAGACCCTAATCATTCAGGAATTGCACTCCTTCAGTACATTCATCTGGACAAACTACAATTTCCATTAAACAATGTGTGTTAACTTTGAGCTGCATCTGGAAGCCAAATGGCAACCCCTGCAGCTCTTGGAGTAGAGGTGCTATATGGGAATAATGAGGTACATCTTTAAGTATTCCAGTGACTGCATTCTGGACCAGCTGCAGCTTCTGAATGCTCTTCAAGGACAGCACGTCCTCAATTCTTAATTGGACACTACAATGTGGTCTAAGGCATGAGTGATGGTGAATAATGCCTCCTGTTCCAGGAAAGAACAGTTGGTGCACATGTTGAAGCTCCGAAAAGTCCTCTTGCTGGGTTGGAGCTGTGATTCCAAGAGGACCTTCCAGTTGTAACCCCATCCAGTGCTAATGGTGGAATCTCACTAGAATAAGCAGGCCTTCAAACCCAAACCCACTTCCTCTTGCTGGGATTGAGTCTCCTGTTCGCATCCAGACAGATGCGGACAGTGCTTCACATCATCATTTATCTGGTCAGAGGCTGAGATATAAAATTGGGAATCATTAGCGTACTAATGAAACCTATCCCCTTGCTGATGGATGATCTCACACTGCAGTCTCACACAGCACAGCAGCACCCCCAATTAAGAGGCCTACAGCTTCATCTGTCCCTCCTTGGACTGAAAGGGGGGGGGGGGTTGGGCAAGAAGAAGAATTGCTGAGAAACACTGCCCCATTCCTAACCCTTGGAGATGGCTCAGAAGGATACCACAATCAATGGTATTCAAAGCTAAGCAAGAGGAGGAGGATCTATTATACCCCTCATAGTCCTGCCACTGATCATCAATAAGACATTAATGCTGCCTCTCTGCCAGACTTGGACCTGAGACCTGATTGAAATGGGTCTATTTGTTTCCTCCAGTGTCTTCTGCAGCTTCAGCCCAATTACTTTCTCCACAACTTTCCTCAAAAAGGGGACGAAAGCAAGTTGATGGTACTCCAGTTTGTCTGGATCTAGCCACATCTTCTGGAGGAGGGGGCATACCACTGCCTTTTTTAAAGAAGGGGGTAACACTCCATTTCTGAAGGATACATTCACCACTGTCCCAATCTAGCTCCCCATTACCTCCTTGGGAGTTTTCACAACCCAACAAGATCCAGACTGCAAGTGGCTAAGCGGATGCTGCTGAGAACCCTGTTCACTTCCTCAGGATTCACAGGATCAAACTCATCCCAGACAACTTCATAAGACAAAGTCTCAGCATCTCCTCTGGACCTGTCCAGCTAGCATCCAACTCCAAGAGAATCGGAGTGACTTTGTCCTCCAGATCCCTCCAAAATTCCTCACAGCAGCCCTTTAGGGGTTCCTTCTGCCTGTCTCTTTAGATTCTGTGTCACTATAAAGAGGGCTGCTGGGCAGTAATATGTAGATGCGGTAAGAGTGGGGAAATAGCAGTTTGTCACTCTTACTATCACAGTGTAGGCCCCTGTATGGGCTCTTATCTGTGGTCAGTTAGAATCACTCCTTAATTTATGTCAGTGGGAGTCTAGGTGTTTCTCGGTTCACTTCATTCCCTGGAGTTCTCAGAAAACCCAGAGGTCCCCCCCCCCCTCCCGGTTAGCAAGCCATGATAGGTCATTCAGGAGCAAATTAATCAAGGACTGACACCACCTTCCTGTTTCAACAGGCAGCTAAGGTTTCAACAGAACTGCCCACCATCACCTCAGGAAACTCTCCAAATGCCTCTGAAAACAAAGCAGTTCCATTAGATACCTGAGAGAGACTGGTCAAACGGGCCCATCTTCCCCATGTCCCTAGAACCCAGCTTCATGAGTAAGGCCTCACATCCGGTCACCTGTGAAACAGTGCCCTTTGATCCTGGCAGAGTATCCCAGAATATCATTACTGTTTGCAATTTTATAGAAGTATTCAATTTCTGATATCTCTGGTTACAGATTATTTAGAACTATAAAGGTAAATGTTGCAACCTTTCTCTAAAACAAAACAAACTGGTAATTAGCAAAGGTGGCACAGGTTAGGTATAATATAACATCCCCTGAACGTTTCAATCAGCTCTGTTTTGACTGTTGTATTCCCACATCCTGAGGCACTGGGCATAAAGCTGGCATAATAATTATGAACTGTACTGAAAGCACTCAAACAGCCGTAATGTTTTTCATGAAGATGTTGGGGGGAAATCAAGAGTGCTGCTTGCAGCCACTAACTGATTTATGAAGCCAATTTCTATTTTAAAATACTATTTTGAATTATTCACACTTACTGCTCAAGATTTGAGCAAATCTTTAGTTCTTCAATTCCCTCAACAAGGAAACTTCTTTTTCTAAAGAATTTTAGGTACGTGTTTTTTAAAAAATCCTCTTAAGACATTTTCTTGGTAAGATTTTTGTTTTGTTTTGTTTTGACATACAGTGCTTCTGAGCTTCTTTATAACATACTGTATAGACAATGTCAAAATTCATCCTAAAAGTATTACTCAGTATGAACTTTCTGTTAAACAAAAGGTTTAGGAAAGGTCAAAAGGCGAAACTGTACATTTATGTGAATGAATTTAAATGAATCTAACTATAAATATGGAAATTAGCTTGTTATATCTTAGTAATAAAATACTTTAACTTAGCATTAGCAGAGCTGTTACTTCATATGCTTTAATTCCAAATTATAGATGACCCAAATTTCAAAGTTACCTATTTGGAAAAGACTGGAACATGCAGTGATTCTGCCTGAAAGACCACCAAGAAGTATTAAAGCCTGCAACTTATATAAAAAAGAAAATCTCCTTCAAATCAAACTCAACACCAATGATATGGATGTGGTCTGTTACCATTTACTTTCAGAATGCGTTTTCAACTTCCCAGTCTAACCTACAACCCCAGGATTTCCCAGTATTCTCCCACCAAATTACTAACCACAACGGACCCTGCTCAGGAAACTAAGCATCAGCCCAAGTCAGCCTTAGGAAGCCATTTGCTTTCTTAGTCTCATCATCTGATAGCTGAATCGCATTTTTATTTTTCACCTAAAGGATATTAAAGAAATGAGAGGCTTTGGACTGCAACATAGTATCAGTAGCAATACTAGTATGGAAAGATCTGGATTTAGTTATCAATTCCAAGAACGTAAATAGGGATTTTAAAAGCTTACAGTTCTAAAATATCAATAGACTGCAAAGTTCTATCTCCATCTTGTTGACCGTGTTCACATATACCCACTTCATTACTTTTCTTAAATGCTACTGAAAAGTTAAAAAAAGGACATATAATTTGTTTCCTTATAGATGTCATCACTACGTGCACCTTGTACTTTCCTAAAATATTCCATACGAGGTTATGTAGCAATCAAGGTATGTGTGTGGTATAAATGATCACATAGAAGTATTTAGTTCATCCTAAGAAGGAAGCCTTAGCCAAGCGGTTGAGGCTGTAGAGGATCACACCCATATTTTCACAATACTATGACGCCATTTCAAGCTTTAGTGACTTCGTTGAGAGCTAAATGAGCAGGCAGTTTCAAGAACAATAGATACAACTTCTCATCCATATCCCATTATTCCCAAGAGATAAAATGTATGTAAATAATGATATTACTGATGGCCATCTCTTCCATACTGGAAATCCTGCTCTGATGTTCTCAACTCCTATTTTAATAACTTGGTAAAAATTACACCAGTTTTATGTCTATACAATTTTTCTTCAGTTAAATTCAGTGTTCTTTGAGAACAGCAGAATACTGCTTAAAATAAAGAGAATTTCAGAGAATTAGCTTAAAGCAAATAACCAGTTGGCACTCGTGGGAATTTCAGTTATAATTCACTTCAATGAATGTCTTGTCTAGATTGATTTGTGCAACTCTTGTTAATGTCTTCCATTCTAGAATTCATTCATTCGGTAGACGAACTATCCATCTGATGAGCTATAGATAAGCTATATAGGTTTGTATTCAATGAGCACAGAGTTCCTGAATGATATAAATCTAACCAATAAAATTAAGAAATAGGAGTTGCCAAATTAAATGGTGACCTTTATTTCCAGAAACCTCCTAAATGTTTCTAAGAGTGGCTTTCTGAATATGGATCCCAGGTGTTATTGTTTAAAGTTTCCCAATAAAATACTTAGTTAAGGACTTTTTTTTTTTTTTGGCTATACCTGGTCAAAATACTTAAGTCATTGTAAAGCCCTTTTCTTGTTATCAAATTCAGTGCCCAATTAAGTTAACTGCATTGGTATCCTCAATCTGTAGAACAGCATTCACTCATCTCCAATACAAGGAAGACCTCGAAGCAGTCAGACATTACCATATACTACAGCCTAAGTTTCATTTCAATTTCATTTTAGTTCCAGCTCCTAAAGAGATCACTCCTTCTGCAGCTTGAGCAGTTTTAAATGATGCATCACACTAGCTCAGACAGACCGCCAATCAGCATTGCAGCTTTTCTCCCTACAAGCTAATGATTCAGTACAACAGGGACTTTCCAATAGAAAACACTCACCTTTACTCTCTTTTTTTTTAATCTGGAGTTCTTTTTTCAATTGTCATATTTTTCAATTTGTATGAATCTTGTCCATTAAAAAACGTTGGGTGGTGGTGGTTGTTCTGTTAGATATAGATATATAGAGATATAGATATATATGATTTGGTTTGACACGGTGCTTTTACAGCCCTTCTGTAATAATACTTATAAAAACATCTAGTAGATACTGTAACTGGGATATAGAGGTAAATCAAGAAAAATCCACCTACTGCAACTTTTATGAGGATCGTAAAATGGAGCACTTCCTACTTAATGCTTATTTCAGAAGGGTACTTGATACCAAATTAACTGTACACAGCAAACAGTTTCAGTGTGTATTACATTCACACATGGTGAGTTTTAATTCCCAATTCAAGGGGAAGATTTCTGTCTAAACATATCAAACGAGTGAAAATAGCCATTATGTAATGACATTTCTCCTTGCAATATATAATATAGGAGATGCTAGCCGAGTAGAAATGGGGTAAAAGTTTCATTGACTTGGATCTAGATGCAAATCAAGTTGCTTAAGTTGCATGTCACTCCCACTGATTAAAACAGATTGAAATCTAATTTATTCTGCATCAAGCCTATGCTTTATGACATAATGAATGAATCCCTCTCTTACCTTCTCCCTTGACCAAACCTCATGAGAGATGGTTGGCTATATAAATATGATAAATAAATAAATAAAAATAAAATGTTGGGGTTTTTGGTATTACGTTTTTAGTTTTCATGACATCTGAACTGGAGAATTCTATTTTAACAAACATGAACAATGCAGATCCTGCTTGTTATCCTGGTCTGTTAACAAACTTTAAACTGGCACATAGCAGGGGAAACTCAAGGTCAAAAGAAGAACCCTAACCCTGGCTAGATTTATAACTCTACTACAGGCTATTATTATAACTATTAAGCTATAATATGATCTAGTTTATAGTGCAGTGTAACTCTAATCTTTTTTGTTTCATTTTGCTGAAGTTGTTAATTGTTTAATCATGTATTGTATTTTGTAAGCTTCCCAGAGTCTGCTGGAGTGGGTGGCTACAGTATTAAATTTAATATATAACAATAACAATAATTGTATCTTGCAAACAATGCTTGATTGCTTCTCGTGAACCCAGAATCTAAGTTTTATTCAGCAATCTTTATACTTAAAACAAACCACGCCTAAGCATAATGTATAAACAGGAACTGCCAAGGCATTCATCCATCCCTAAGATTAAGTTGCAGGTCAACATACAGTCATTGTTCCTAAACTCTGCCTTCTTTCCCTACAGCAGGTTGGAAAGGAAATACAGGAAAATCCCCTTTGCTAAACTATGGTGCCCTTGTGATGCAGGTGCAATAGAAACTGTCACCCATGTTTTGTTATATTGCCAACTCTATAGGGAGACTCGTTTGTAGTTGATCTCCCCTTTCCAAAATTCCCAGGGCATTCTGATTTATTCCACTTACATTGCCTATTAGATAACAAAGATTAATCTGTGTTCTTAAATGTTGCCAAAGTTTGTTTTACTGTGTGTAAACAATGCCCTGCAATGAGCTGTAATTCCTAATGCTTATGCAATGCTTTACTATGGTGTTTTCTTTCTTGTGGTTTATGACCATATGAAAGTCTTATCCATTTATCTTACCTACTCCATCTTCTCTACATGCTTCTACTCTGAAGTATTACATGAACTGTAATGCATATTTCTTTTATCTGTTTTGTATAAACAATGTAGTTCTACCTAATATCCGGGAACTGGGTTTAACAGAAAATGCCTTTTTGAGGAGAACATTTGGATAGGATTGTAGGATTCATTCACAATTATGATTAAATTGCAACAAATCTTCAAGTGCCAACTCTTGCTTTCTGATTCTATAACTCATTTTCAACTGATCCTCTTAGTCCCTCCATTTCTAAGTCCAGAATACAGCAACAGGTATACTACGTGAGGTTGCTGGCTGTGCAACCTGGATTCATTCTCATCTCTTACCTTACCACACTTAATGCTTTTTTTCCTTCTAAATCTCTAGTCTGATACACAATTTTGCCAGCAACAGAACTAAGGTTTCTATTTACATTTCTCTTTTCCCCCAGGTGGCCAACAGATGCTGTGAAAAATATTCAACACCCATGCAGATATAGAAAGTGTACCATATTTGTTCCAGGTGGTCATCATAAAACTACCCGCAAGGAGTCAGAGAACTGGCAGGCATCAGATGCTTGTAATAAAAATACTATGAGTTCCAGCTGTGTAACTGAGGACTATGAGGGTTACAATTTCAAGAGCACAGGGTTGCTAACATCTGGAATATGGGATCAGTTATTGTACCAATGCGTACCAAGAAAACATTTCTGTTCACTTCCCCCAGTTTCTTTTAACACAAATTCAAAACTTAACAATACTTGTTTCCCACTTTAAATGACAGCTTTGCATCCAGGTTCAGCTGATTAATACCCAGGGAATATAGGAACATGAAAGCTTTGCATAAATGCAAATAACTTAAAAATTCACAGCTGAAACTATTCAATAATTAAGTCTAAAGACTATACGTAAAAAGGCTAATCAAGTAGCAGCAGCTGAAGAACCAATGGCTGAGTGCATCAGGTTAAGTCATCACTGGAATGATGCCCTTTGTTTCATTCAATAAACCATGGTTAAACAAGTGATATGTTAGTATGATGTGTGAGCCCCACACACTAGCAAGGCCAGAAATGCCTTTGCCCAGCTAAGCCTGATGAATCAAGTACAGAATGCTTATTCTTGAAGAATGTAGATTTGGCCACAGTAGTATATGCTTTAGTTACACCAGGCTTGGATTATTACAATGTGCTCTGCATAAGGCTATCTTTAACAAGTTTTCAGAAATTACAATTGATTTAAAAAGCTGCAGTCCACCTTAGTAAGAACTATGTAGGGAGCGTCTGACTTCCTTATTAATTCAGCTGTTTTTATCCACTGCTGATTTTTATTTATTTATTTATTTATTTATTTAGTAAAGACTTGACTCAGAAGGGCTAGGTTAAAACTATGGTTTGTCTCTAGCATGGTTGGTTGAAGAAGACACAGCATACTAGGTCAACAAAATTCCAGAACACGTATATTATTCCAGTCTCAGAGTATTCCAAGTAGCTACTTCAAGCTCAGAACATAATGCTTTGCAAACCCACAATTCATTCCAGAATAGACTAAAGACATCTTGGCGGCTTAATTGCTATCAGTGACTTGCTGAAGCCTCCTGTTTCATTCTCTAACAGTGTCTTTTAAGATCCATGTAGTTTGATGAAACTGGTGAGCTTTTTAGATGCCACACTTCTTATTTGACATGCTGTGACCGAAAACATTAGGACATTTATTCTCCTAAATTGGCCAAATCAATTATATCATGAACATCAGTGAGTTTTCTAATACATACATTCATGCTTCCTCTTTTTTTAAAGTGTGTGTGTGTGTATACTTTGACTCTGTCATAATTTTAACCAGCACCAGGCTAACAGCATTATTTCCAAACCAATTGGAAATCAGAATCGCAGGCTTGTCATATAATCAGCAGTGCATAGAGACCAATTCCTGATGTAAGTGTAATTGCAAGAGCATGTTACTATGTCTGAAAGAGCACTGATGAACAGCATTGTTCAGGACATTTTCAGCACACCTTCAGATCACCTGCTGCTGGACAATCAGCATGAATAGACCCATTCAAACTTATTTGATCCTAGCCCAAAGGCCAAGAACCTGGTCAGTGATTGCAGTAAAGATGTTGATTTGATTCATCAAGATTCTCCTTCACAAAGCCTGAAGTCTTGTAATCGTAAAAGAACCAAATTTGCCCACATGATACAAGCAAGCTCATGACAACAGAGCTTGCTTGTATCTCCCAGAAGCTCAATATTCTTTCTTTGGTTCTAAGATGTCAACTCTTTTAAATTGCATCTGAACCTACCCAACAGTTTCAGCAGAATATCAAAACCAGTAAGCTATGATACATTATAGGGCATTACAACTGAGCTTACAAGACCCAGAGAGATTTTCCAAAGGGACTGCTCTTAACTTGTTTATGTGTTGAATACTGCTGTTAAGAGTAGTCAGGGATGCTTTTCTTTCCATTTGTAATACGTTCTTCAAATCTTTAAATAACCATGCCAGGACAATATATATTAGACAAAGCATTTCAAGGTAACGAGTGAAAATAACGTGAAAGGAGTTTCAGCTTTTGGAAGGCTATGAATAATGGTTATTAGTATATGTATAAAGTCAAGGCAAGACCCTGACTGCCTGATCCCAGAGCTTGGGCATGGCTGTTGCTAAGCAAAACAAATTAGTGCAACTGCTCCACTCTGCTTCTTAGAAATAGGGTGCCACATCACAGATGGGCTTCAAAGGGGCACTTTATTCAAATGTCGAAATGGAGCACCCCTAGTGTTCATTTTGTAATCAAATGTTGCTAAGTAACAAACAGCCCTCAGGGCTAGCATTTAGCACTGTTAGTTTTAGCAGCAAAGAGGACTTTTGTTAGACATTATATTAGATTTATTCAGGAGCTCAAGGTAGGACCCATAGCGCTCTGTCCCCCCATTTCTTCCCACTACAATAACTCTATGAGGTGGGTTGAGCTGAGAAAGAGAAACAGTGGCCCAAAATCATCCAGGGAGCTTCTGTGATTAGGGGTGGATTTGAACCTGGATCTTCCTGGTGCCAGTACAACACCTGAACCACTATACCACACTGCTCTTGCATTAGATAGGGGATGGGCAAACCTCTTTTATTTTCTGTATCCTCAATGCTTTTCCCTGTAGACATTTGCTATTATTTTTAGGCTTCCATGCAAAAATCCTTACGTATTAAATTGATTATGTGCTATCAAGTCAGTGCTGACCCTTAGCAATCACATAGATTTTCTCCATGAAGATCTGTCCCTAGGTTGGTCTTTCAGGAACAGTGCACCATCGCTACTGTAACTGAGTCCATCCACCTTTCTTACGTAACCCTAAATTAAACACATAATCCTTTGCTCTAAACCATGCATTGTTTTGGATGCTTAGCAACTTCAATAAATATCCAAATATTTCTTTAAAAACCATAAAGTAATTGCCTTGGGGAGAAAAAGTATATGGTTGATCAAATTAAAAGAATTACAAAGAATAATATTTATTCTTGTCATAAAACAAGATGGACAATTTTTTTGCAACTAGTGGCTGCATTTTTTATTAGGTTGCTTTAGTGACTAAGGGCCATTGAGTAATAATGTCAAGATGATGAATCAACACCTTTTTCACCCTGGGACAAATCTTTTTTTTTTTTTTTTTAAAGAGCTTGGTTTGTTAAAAGTCTAAGATTTACCACTCCACTTTTCTCTTTTTTCCCCACTAAAATTTCATAGGAAATCATGCCACTGTTCTTTAGCAGTTTGCTGTTGAATGGCATTAGCACAATCTTGGAGAGTTTGGGGGACCAAAAAGGAGGGGAAAAAAGTTTAAGGGTCACATAACATTCATGAGTTGTTGGTTACCTACCACTGGCATTAAATAACAGCAAATGTGCTTCTTGTTTTGTGACAATTTATTGAACTTAAATAATCATAACACTGCTGCGGCTTTTAGACTATATTTAATTGCCTTAAATAACAACTTACATCTTTCATACAAATGTACTGCCAAATTCTTTATTTCATACAGTAAGAGGCAACATGAGCCAGTTTGGTGTAGTGGGTAAGGCACCTGGCTAGAAACCGGGCACAAAGTCAGTTGGGTGGCCTTGGGCCAGTCCCTCTCTCTCAGCCCTGGGAAGGAAGAGGAAGCAAGGCCAAACCACTTCCAAATATCTTGCCAAGAAAACTGCAGGACCTAGTCCAGGCGGTTGCCCAGAGTTAAATTTTGTTAAATAAATAAAACAAAAAACTGTAACTTTTGATAAACATCTGCTGAATTAGAAAAATATTAATATTCGCAGGGCATGTTTGCATGACAGCTTCACTATTGGCTCAATTTTGTAATTAGAAAAATGGGATCTCTCTCTCTCTCTCTCTCACACACACACACACACAGACACACACAAAGCCCTGCAAAAAGAATTCTGCATCACCACCAAGTTTGGATAAGCATTGCTTAGATTGGCCTACATTCTGGTTGTAAAGATCACAACTTGACAATGCACCAATACCGTGACACTTGTGGAGAATAAAGTACAGTGGTACCTCAAGATACGAATTTAATCTGTTCCGTGACTCTGATCGCAAGTCGAACTGGTCGCATCCTGAAGCAAATTTTCCCATAGGGTTCAATGTAAATATGGTTAATCCGTTCCGCCCTCCGAATTTGGTCGCATCTTGAAGCAAATTTCCCCATAAGGTTCAATGTAAATACAGCTAATCCACCCTCCGAATTTGGTCGCATCCTGAAGCAAATTTCCCCATAAGGTTCAATGTGTTGCACGGCTAGGAAATTCCCCAGGCGCGCTTTAGTCAGTTTCACCGCTCGAGCGCTAGCGCAGAAAGAGGAAGTGCTAATGAAAGGGCCACCTGGCGCCTCTTCACTAATCTGAGCGCGCGGGGGAAAGGCTTTCCTCGCGCGCACCACGCCAAGGGCTATGGACAAAGGAAAGAGTGCGGAGTTGAGGAAGAGGAATCAGTGCGGGGGGGGGGAAGCTCCCTGTGCGCGCCACAAAGCCTTTCCCCTGCACGCTGATTGCTTTCACTGGGCTTTTGTCGGTGCACCACGCCAAGGGCTATGGACAAAGGAAAGAGCGCAGAGTTGAGGAAGAGGAATCAGTGCAGTGGGGGAAGCTCCCGCTCCCGGCTGTGCGCGCCACAAAAGCCTTTCCCCCTTGGTGCACTGACAAAAGCCCAGTGAAAGCAATCAGCGCGCGGGGGAAAGGCTTTTGTGGCGCGCACAGCTGGGAGCGGGAGCTTCCCCCCCGCCACACTGATTCCTCTTCCTCAACTCCACGCTCTTTCCTTTGTCCATAGCCCTTGGCGTGGTGCACCGACAAAAGCCCAGTGAAAGCAATCAGCACGCGGGGGAAAGGCTTTTGTGGCGCGCACAGCCGGGAGTGGGAGCTTCCCCCCCCCGCACTGATTCCTCTTCCTCAACTCCGCACTCTTTCCTTTGTCCATAGCCCTTGGCGTGGTGCGCGCGAGGAAAGCCTTTCCCCCGCGCGCTCAGATTAGTGAAGAGGCGCCAGGTGGCCCTTTCATTAGCACTTCCTCTTTCTGCGCTAGCGCTCGAGCGGTGAAACTGACTAAAGCGCGCCTGGGGAATTTCCTAGCCGTGCAACGCCGGCTGACACATTAAACCTTATGGGGAAATTTGCCTTGTGGAGCAAGCCTCCTTGCTACCGCGATCTCGCCCACAGGAAGCCGCGACCACGTGGCAGCAGGGCAAATGGCCACGGATCCGGTTCGTAGCTTGAGGCGGAGTTTGCATGTCGAGGTAAATTTTTGCGGCCGGAGCTGGTCGTATCTCGAAATTTTCGTAAGGTGGGGCGTTCATATCTTGAGGTACCACTGTATACGTGAACTTCACAAAAAGGAGCACTTTTTTTGCACAAATTTTGCCTGATTTCTTAAACCAATAAACCATCTACATACAAGCACAAAGCTCTCTACTGCAACTGTTCTTTCCCTGTTCTTCCTTTAAAAGTCAGGTGACAACAACACAAACATTTACACAACCATTGTGATGGGGCCAGATTATGACACGAACATTGCACTGCCACCATAGCAACCATGCATATCATTATGATGGTAATATAATGATATAATAAGGTAAGATGCTTTCACTGTCACCTGACCATTTTACAAGACAGAGGAGCGTGACAAATGATGCTGGGGAGCTCTCACAACGATAGCAGCAGCAGTAGTCGTAACTATCAGGGAAGGTAAGAAAATTTTTCCTGTCCCAAAGGACCCCATTCTTTGCTAAGTTCATTTATTCATTGTGAAAAAGGAAGAAAAAACTTTGCTTTTTTCACAATGTGCAATGAATAACTGAACACCGAGGCAGGCCCCAAGTAGCCTGGCTTTTAAAGCTTACACATTCACAGGGCAAAATGTCTATCACAAACTTACTAGAGCATGCATGCTTGTGTCATCAAAAGCATGTTAGACTTTCAAATCTAGTGGAGGAAGCTGTTCTATATACAGTACATAAATTACAGTTGTGATTCATGAGCTGTGTGCCATAATTCAATCAAACAGCTACAACATGTCTTCTGTTGAATACTAAAGGAGTCAAAAGAGTGAAAACTATCTGATTTCTGGCCTTATAAAAGCCACCAGAACAACGCAGAGTGCCATCTACTGCACAGACAGGTTGACTGCTCGGTGGAATCTACTGTAACCTTCAAACAAAATGAATGCAACATTCAACTTATTATTTTTTTAATTCATAAGAATGAAAAATAAGTTTGTTACAATGAGAGAATTTAACATGAGCAGAGAATTAATATTTCCGGTTTCCCATATATATCCATTTGTATTGCTGCATAAGAATCAAGGAATATTTTCATTTAGTTATGTGCATTACAATTATTTTATTTCTCAACAAACAAACCAATACAAAACTGACCTCATGGCTGACTGTGATTAATACCATATTTATGTGTTAATAAATCTATATTAATAAATCTTTCCATTTAACTTCATTATGATTTTTTTTAATAAGCAGTTAACATCATACCTACTTTTTCAGGTATGATTCATTTCAGACTAAAACTTTTCAGCTAGGATAAGGAAGACTATCAATATTCTGCTAAAATAAATTTATATTAGACAAAACCATCAGATACCTATTGCATTATAAAGACTATTTTTTTTTTTTTTTTGGCCTGAATTCTGGCAAAGTTGTTTCTTTGGACTCTATATATCAAAACTATTATCTATGATGAGTAAAAATAGGGCTCAGTAGGAGACTAAGGGCAAAAAAAAAAAAAAGTTCACTTGAACAGAGTCAGGAATGTCCACAGCAATTTTTCTAAGGAAAAACAATTTTATCCCAGTCAGTGGGCATAAATTTGTTTTGTTAAAACACTGAATTACTATGTAATTTTGACATTCAAGTTTTAATCTGTATACACCAAAAATATTAATTTTGCAGTTTATTTTTTATACTTAAAATAAGCGGAGGGCTTTCTAGAACAGTAACTAGGGCATCGATTTTTATGAAGTTCAAATAACTTTAATACACACGTTTGCATATAAATTACAGTGATATAAGCTTCATTTTATTGCCAGTTTTCTATCACTAGAACTTTGTCAAGGGTTCTAGTAATTTTTTTTAAAGTAACAGATTCCTGAAAAAGTTTGATGATCCACGGCCTATCCAATTCGGTATTCTCTGGCTCATTAATGAAAGCATTCTGAGTTACTAGATGTACTACAAAATTACAAGTATGACTCTTGTTGAAAATTCACCGCTACCTAGTAGTCTCACAAACTGTTTCGTTTGAAGAGTGTCACAAAAAAATAAAAAAGCAGAGGTCACTACCATAAAGTACACTGAAGTTGTACAAAGGGATTATAACATACATTTGTTTTGAGTACAGAAACCAAAGAGCTTTTAAAATGGGCAGGATAAAGAATTAACAAGCTAAAATATAGTAAAGGTTTGAGTTCACAATGGGCCTTAGGTTCTTTTTTGTAAAAAATATTGTTACAATGTGTATTCTCAACTTTACTTTCACAACTTTAAGGCAGAGCAAGATAGCAGGAAACTGTGGAGAATCTTCTCAAGAAGGTTGGGGACAGTACCCAAACAGCTGCTGTAATATTAATCTTAAAACACAGAACAAAAATGAGTGAATTACATATGACTTACATATGAACCATCTTTTACTATATATTTAGAGGCAAGCCAACGATAAGATGTATATAATCAGGAAATAGTTACCCAAAGCAGCTACACAGAGGGTACAAATCCATCAAAAGCATTTCATACGTGTACTTCATTTTATTATATCATCTTAACTCTGGAATCACATCCAGATGGCAGTCAACTTTCAGATTTAACCAGGGCTTTATTCCAACCCCATTCATTGTATCTGAAGGACGCCTTTACTAATGGGTTTCTCTATTCACACAACATAGCGATCCACAGACTGACTGACCTAGAGAGGCTTTGCAGAGCACTGGGCTGAAACAGCTGGCTGGAATTCAAGGTGGCCTGTGAATTCTGGCATATCGATACACTGCCATCATTTTGAGCCTTAAACGTGACAAGCGAAACAGCCTCCGAGAAAAGGCCGCGGAGAGATTCGCTCACGACACCGACTCGCCTTCTAATGAGCACCTTTGCTTAGAGACGGGGAGAGCAGAGACCGCACTTCTGAAAACTGAAAAATCACTGGAGTCCAGCCCAGTCCGTTTCTAGGAAGCCTGCGGCGAGGGAAACCCGTGTCTGCCTCCGCTCCCTTTCCGTTTCTAAGTTGGGGTGAAGGCGACAAAGAGTGAGCGCTTCCCTTTGCGCTCCAGGCACGAACGACCACTTCGGAGAAGCCCGGCAACGTTCCTCTCTCGGCAACCCAGCCTCCGCTTCCCCCGCCCCGCCGCCGCGCCCACCCGGAGCTTTTCGGCCAAGATTTAAAAAAAAAGAAAGAAAGATGCAGCAGAGCGCCGAGGAGAGAAAAAGGTGTTCAAGGCACTGCGGCGCTTGCCTCCGCCGCGCCTCTTTCCTCCCCATTCCGCAGGCTGCGGGTCCGCCGCTTCCCCCTCTCTTCTCCAGCCTGCCGCGCTCCGCCTCGCCGGGACCGAGGAGAAAAAGGAAGAGGGTCGTCCTTGTCCCGGGCGGGCGGTCCCTCCGCTGGCGGGGCGGACCCTGAGCGAGGACTGGGCAGGGCTCCCTGGCTGAGGGAGGGAAGAACGGGAGGCTTCGACGGGCGGCACCGGGAAATACGGCGTCAAAGGGTTTCCCCGCTGCACCGCCCAAGGGCTCCCCGCGTCCCAGCCGGAGAGCTCAGCTGAAGGGCAACGACCCGCGCCGGAGCCCCGCAGCCTTGCCGGCGCCCCCGCCTGCCCGTCCCGGTTCTGGCCTCCGCCCCGCCGCCCAAGGGACTCACCGTCCTGTGCCTCTGCTGCTGCTGACGGCGCCGCTCTAGCCCCAGGAAGCAGCCGGCGGCGGTCAGCGCCGGTCCTCCTTCGCCACCGGGAGCCCTGGAGAGGACGAGCAGCAGCGATCTGCCCGCGGTGGCCGCCATCTCTCCACTGGAAGTCGCCGTTCTCCGGCAGGCAGCGCTGCGGGATTGCTGGAATGGGGTGGGGAAGGATCCCCGCGCGCGCCAGCCAATCGCGTGGCCCTCCGTGTTCAGGGCGCGGGCACCGCATGTCAATCCCAGGCCAAGCCCGCCTCTGCCTCCGCCCTCGCCCAGCGCCAGGCTGCAGCTATTGCAGAAGAGCGAGAGCGGCTGGTGGTGGGCACGGGGAGGAGGAGTAAGGCTTCCTGGGTAAGGGGCTAGGTGGGCAAGGAACGAGGGAAGCAGGCAGGCAGGCAGGGAAGGGCCGTGTGAGGCGCGCAAGGCTCAGACATGGGGTGGTGGCCTGTGGGGCGGAAGAGAAAGGCAAGGGGAGAAGGGATCAGAACCCTGGACTTCCCCCAATTAAACTTACTCCAAGCCCATTGACCTGGTAGTGAGTCCTCCCACCGAGTTCTGACTTGGATAGGCATAGGCGATGGTGCCAGTTACAGAGCACTGTATTTTTCATGTATATTCATTTATCAATTACTAAAGCTTTATGCAGCTTCAGGTGTGAGACTCTAAGCAATGCACAGCAGCAACATACTGCAATAATCAGCAAAAGAAATCGATGTATCAAAAATAAAAAGTAAAATCTGCACTAACAACATTACAGTCAGGAAACCTTGAGGTGATTATATCATCAGACAATCAGATACAACCCAAACTCAGATACCTCAGCCCATTCTGCCTTCAGTCTCCAGACACGCACTGAAAAGGCCATGCTTTTAAAGGCTTCCTAAATATTAAAAGGGAGGGATCAGTTTCACATCTCTTCTGGTATTAAGAGGGAGCCTCCCATGAAATCCTATACTTTAAAAGTGTGTCCCAGTGAAACTGGTGGGGTTTCTTGTTGCCCGCCATATTAAGTTGAATTACAAGTGCAGTGGCCCCAGTTGGCATGACCAATAGCGAGGGACGCTAGTAGCCTGTAGCTCAGCTCAGCACAACTAAAAAGCCACAGTTCTGCTTTCCTGCTTTACAATCAGATGACTTTCTAAGCTAAGGTAAAGCCACTTCAACCCTAGTACCATTTCAGTACAAGGTTATACAAAATGAAGCCCTGATGAGGCAGAGGGAGTTACCAGTTCGTTGCCAAAAATATTTTGCTGGGGAAATAGACCTGCCTTTCTTTGGTAAGGTGTATCTTCAAAAGACTTTAGGGACTGGTGATGTCAGATTCCTATGAGAAGTTGTACACTTAAGAAAGGTCCTAAATGACTTGATCCCAAAGCTTAGCAGTCGGAAGGTGGAAAACTGAATTGTATCACGGCCCTGCTGAACAACTGATTCCATCCAGCTTTCTCTTAAACTATCCCTAGGCTGCAACTGTTCATCAGTTCTGTCAGCCTGAGATCTGAAGAAGGTTATATTTCAGGAATGTATGCCTGAGGTTGCTTTTTTCTCTTCCCTAAAAAAATTGGTTCTATGTTATGTCCTTCAGTTGGGCTACCATACCATGGCTGCAATAATTCTATGCCCACTAGAAGGAAGTAACCAGCTAGGGGAGACACCTCAATATCTTTGCTCCCATCTAGTGGTCATATGGATTATTGCACCTCAGAAATGATAATCCTACTTTTGGGTTATAAACCAGCAGGGAGGGACTATCTTTTCTTCATCGCTTACCTTCATTGCAAGCTGCTGGAGAAGTTTCTACATATTTTAATTTTTTTGGCTTGGCATATTTTGTTGTTTTGGATCAAAAAGATGAAACTTGGGACCTTCCACATGTGTTCTACAACTAAATGCTCTTGTTATTAACTTCACCTGCCATTTATTCCAATAAGCATTTGAGGAAAAAATCCTCTTTTTTTCTCCAGAGTTGTAATAAATTATTGGAATCCAGTATTATCATGGATTTCAAAAGCAACACAAGTTTAAAGACACAGACCTATGCAAGGCTGGCCAATGAATCCCTAAGTAGACAAGGAATCATCCACTTCTTGCTACATCTTCTCATAGGAATCTGACATCACCAGTCCCTAAAGTCTTTTGAAGATAAATCTTATGAAGGAAAGGCAGTTCTATTTTCCCAGCAAAATATTTTTGGCAACAAACTGATAACTCTGTGTTCACCTTGAAAGGGAGTTAGTTGGGCTCTGAGAAAGATCTTTCAGCACATCTGTCTATTTCCTCTTGTTGAAGCAGGTCACTTTTCAGAATAATGTTACTTTCCAGGCCAATGTTTCTCAACCTTAGCAACTTTAAGATGTGTGGACTTCAACTCCCACAATTCTCCAGCTAGCATGCTGGCTGGGGAATTATGGGAGTTGAAGTCCATATATATCTTAAAGCTGCCAAGGTTGAGAAACAATGTTCCAGGCAGTTTCAAAAGTAACTCATGCTGAGGGTATTACATGGTAGCTCAATCTGAAAGTTACTGTTTCCTTCAACGGGACCAGTTCACAGCCCTTGAACAAAAATTGCTGTACAGTGGTACCTCAAGATACGAATTTAATCCGTTCCGTGACTCTGATCGCAACTCGAATTGGTTGCATCCTGAAGCAAATTTTCCCATAGGGTTCAATGTAAATACGGTTAATCCATTCCGCCCTCTGAATTTGGTCGCACCACGAGGCAAATTTCCCCATAAGGTTCAATGTAAATACGGCTAATCCGCCCTTCGAATTTGGTCGCACCACGAGGCAAATTTCCCCATAAGGTTCAATGTATCAGCCGGCGTTGCAGGGCTAGGAAATTCCCCAGGCGTGCTTTAGTCAGTTTCACTGCTCGAGCGCTAGCGCTAGCGCAGAAAGAGGAAGTGCTAATGAAAGGGCCACCTGGCGCCTCTTCACTAATCTGTTAACGCCAGAGGGCCACGGGCGCTATGGACAAAGGAAAGAGCAGCGGAATTGAGGAAGAGCAATCAGCGCGCAAGGAAAAGCTCCCGCTCCTGGCTGTGTGCGCGACAAAAGCCCAAGGAAAGCAATGACCAAGCCAAGGGCTAACAACAATTAAAGAACAATGGGACTCAGGCTGAACCTGCCATCTGGACAATTAAGGGGGATCCTTGGGGCGCTGATAATCCGCAGCCTGTAAGGAGGGGAGGTATAAAGGAACCAATGTATTGTACCAAGCCAGTCCTGGCTTTGCTTGTAACTGTTGCGTTACGCTTGAGTAAACCTGTTTTGTGAACTACACGTGTCACGGGAGTTTCTCTTGACGAACGGAGCAAGATCTTACACAATGTAAATACATACAGCTCTGCATTTTCTTTGGAGCCATGCTGACAAGCACACCAAAAACCTTCCAAACGCCACAAAACACACCACAAGCCTCACCGAACGTTTCCTTGCTACCGCGATCTCGCCCACAGGAAGCCGCGACCGCGTGGCAGCAGGGCAAATGGCCGCGGATCCTGTTCGTAGCTCGAGGCGGAGTTCGCATGTCGAGGTAAATTTTTACGGCCGGAGCTGGTCGTATCTCGAAAAATTCGTAAGGAGGGGCATTCGTAACCCGAGGTACCACTGTAGTATAATTTCCTGAGTTGAGTGTGAATCCCATAGAAATATTGGGGATTTTTTTTTTTTTTTAAAAAAGCTGTGTTAAACCTATTTTGTGGTTTAAATAGAGGTTTTGTTTTACAGGAATCGACTGACAAATTCAGTGATATTGAGAGATATCCAATAGGACTGTGCAAGTGACCGAGATTCAGAGGGCAAAATGTGATTTGGAGCATGCATGGACTCACAGGTAGCATCTGTTGCGAATACCTTAAGCCAACACCTCTTCCTAGGATCATGAATCCACTCTGGAGCGCAGCTGTGCAAACTGGGGAAGAGAGGAGTTGCTAAATATAGTTCAATATGTGCACCTATGTATTGTTCTGAGTCACATTTTGCCTTTCAAATCTGGATCTCTATTCCACTCTAATGTCTTTTTTTTTTTTTGTCTGTGCTCAGTCATTACTGACCCTGCAGTGACTGCCTGGACGAATCCTTGCAGTTTTCAAGGCAATTGTTTTTCGGAAGTGGTTTGCCAGAGCCTCCTTCCTAGAGCAGAGCCCAGCTGGTGAACGCAGGAGGCGGGATTTCCGTTGCTTCGCGCCCTTTTCGGGCGAGCACGGTTTCGCGCTTACCGGCAACTGGTCCCGTCTCTCTGTGCAAGGCGCTGCCAGCATTTTTCCTCCCACCGGAGTGAGAGTACCCATTTATCTACTCACGTGAGTTTTCGACCGGTTGGGTTGACAGGAGCTGGGGAGGAAACAGGAGCTCACCCTGTTAACGCGAAGGCTGGACTCGAACTGCCGAAGCGTCAGCCATTTCTGGCCAGCAACTTTCAGCGTCATTAAGCCACTGCGCCACCGCGTCCCCTCTCTAATGTCTAGGGGCTGCAAAAACATGGAGTTGGGAACTATTTGCAGTCCTGGGTTGCAAGTCTATCTCTGTGCTAAGAGGTTACCCAAACCCTTTTGCAGAGATATAAACAAAATCCATACAAAGATTGGATAAATAAAATAACTGCTATTTCTGAACTCTTTTCTTCCAACATCCACTAGGGCAAATAGCAAAACGACCACAAATTTCAGTATAAATCAGTGGGAGTCTTCAGACAAGTCTTGGATGTAGAAGAAAGAAATATCCCCTTTATGGCCACCCTCCTGAGACCTTACACAGATCAGAAGAAGCTACCACATCATTTTGGGGGAATAGCATTAGAGAACTTAAAATAGTGCATCAGAGAAAAGCAACCGAGAATGAATTGATTGGTTGAGTTGAACAGCTCAGATGGTGTAGTGACTGGAAGAATTTGTGGGCATTTCTGTATAATAGAGCAAATCTGTCTGGGATCTACAATTCTGGCATTTGCAATGTGCTGAAAGAAGAGATTAATGCATTGCTCATCATAGGATTGCAAAGCTGAAATCATTAGGGATGTAAATGGAGCAGGACAAGTGACAAGGAGGAAAAACCCAGAAAACATGAATCTGCAAAGATGGAATATGCTGAAATTAAAGCCAATTCTGACAAGGAAGAAATACAATGAAGCCACAAATGGTCAAGGGAAATTTCCCAACAGAACCTCTTCTCAGCAAGTCTCATGAGAAAAAGAATTGTTCACAGACCCTTGGTCAGTTGACTGATAACTGTATTGTAGTGTGGTGGAATAAGCAAAGAATCATCGCCCGTAGTTCTGGTAATAGGCTGGAAGTTGGGCAATGACCTTGTGGACCTCTATCAACATGTGCCTGTTGCGACATCATACAGCAACTTTGCATAATTGGTGCAAAAACAATGCCAACCTAGCATTGGCATCATGCTGAGGTCAGATTTAAAGACTAAAGCAGCAACTGAAAGTAGTGGAATTAAAAAGGCATTCACATATTATGCAAGTTTAGGATATGAGGCTGTTGGCCTCAAAAAGGCACTCTTTGCTGCTTGTAGAACCTGATGTGCTATTAGATGCATAAATTAGGCATCTTTATGTTAAAGATAGGGCAGTGAGCTAAGTGAGTGAATTGTTTCTAAGGGCCTCTAGGAACTTGAGTGCCAAGTTACAGGCTGAGTTCATACATTGCACTAAATCACATTTTTGCTTTAATCATGATTTGTTGACTGAGCCATCATCCGTGCTTAACAAATAGCAGTGGGTGTGTTCATAAGCCAAAACTTCAGATTTAAAGATGCTAATGTTTTGGTGAGTTGTATCCCTAAAATTGTAATTGCTCAAGAAGAATGTGGATCAATTGTCTTTGGATTGTTGCATAAAAGACTGCTATGTGTTCTTGGAAAGACGCATGTACACCATATAACAAAGGTTGACATCAAGAAATGTGCACCCTTTGAACAGGCTTTTTAATCAATATAATAGAAGGACTGGGCAACATGATTTCAAGTGGTCAAGGTTTCACTTGTTTAAAAGTTGATTTTTCTAAAATAGACTCTGTAAGCTGCCCTTAATCCTAGTAGTTTCTCAGCTTCCCACAAGAGGCATTGTTTGTGACCACATCACCTTGGAAATAGGGCATCCATCCAGATCTCAGTATCTTTCAAGGCCTGTTATGAGTCTATAGTCACAAATCTCTTGACTGTTCCCCTTTTCCTCTTCTTTCATAGGAAGCTGGTGTAGCATTTATAGTACTATCTTTTTACTCCCACTTGGGGAGGTTGTCCCCAGCTGGGATTTAGGGAGGGGCTTTTTCACACTTCTATTTTAAGTTCATGTAGAATCATAAGGCAAAAACAAAGGAGCCTCCTCCATATACATTATGCAGATAGTTACAGTATATCAGAAATCCCAAAAATAAAGCAGACCAGAAGCAAAGCTGTATAGCACAGTTTTTGGTAAAAACAGGGATAAATAACTTTGTGGTAAGGCTAGCAACATGCTGGGAGATGTACTCTTTTTTTGGAGTAGATAAGGCCAAGACAAAAGCTAAAGTTTATTTCATTTCATTTCCATATAAAGTTAATACAAATCTAACTTTGTTTACCACCCTCTAGTCATGCTATTTTTTTCCTGTTAATCATAATAAATATGCTATATAATAACTTTTGGATGCTACATGTTACATTCAATCTTAGGGTTTCTGATTAAAGAGAGCTAGGTTTCATTAAACAAAATCATTTTTCTTTGCTTAGCAATTTTTTTTTTCCTCCTTGTATCTTCAGTATACAAAGTCATTAATACACAGGAAAAAACAATGTCAAATGTTTTTAAAATAAGCTTCTTGGTTATTTTAGCTGCATTTAAGCCTTTAACCCATAACTCTGAAGTGACATTGTGCTACAATCATTAAAAAAATTCCTATTACTGCTATTGGGTATAAGTCTCAGTAAAGTTAAGTCAGAATTAAGTAAGTCTTCCTGGAGTCAAGCCTGGCCTCAGTGACTTCATGGATGCAACCATATTTTTATTTTGGCATCAATATAGGAATGGTTTATCATTCTTCTACTTGTTTGTTTACCTCTCTAGTCTAGCACTGTGGGATTTTCTGATGGCTTCCCATCCAAATGCTAAGTTGGTGTGATCCAACTTAACATTTTGAGATCTGCCATCCGCTAGAGGTCTTTGCTGGGCTTATTTTGAACTAAGGAATAGTTATAATCAGTAAGGGTGTGAAGTGGAAAATCCACAGGAATATTACACACCTTCTAATGTGAACACACCTAGAACTGTCAGCAAGCAGGTTGGTTTGGATTTGTACTCTGTTGCTCGCCCTGTGAGTACATAATCATCTTTTTTTTCCCTTCAGTGAAAATAGATGTGACTCAACAATAGTTGAGATACCTTCCCTAGAATACAATATGCACAGGAGAAATAGATGGCGTACAATTCCTTGACGGGTTATTCAGTTGGCTGACTTCTCTTAGGAGGAATTTATTTTCTTTCTTTGGGTAATTCTGTTTTGTTTTCAAGGCACACAATCTAAAAAACATTAATGTTATTTTTGGAATTCACCCAGAGCTGGTGCATTAAAGTAATTTGTTTTCCAGAAATGTACCATTTCTTCCCACATGTACTGGTATGGTTGTGAATGAAAGAAAAATTTTGATTCCAAAGCAGTTGGGTTTCCACTTCCCTGTCCCTTGCTCTATTAATGAAAAATCAGAAGGATTGGTTTCTTACTGAGAATGAATTACGATGTTCATTTTGCATGGACGATTTGTGGTAAAATGGTGGGGATTCTCACTGCTTGCTTTCTCAGTATGCAGATCTCCACCTTGTCTGCTGCAAAGAGCTTATTTCTAGATTTTGGAGTTGATCATGTGCCTACGTAGTTCTTGCTCTGATTTCTACCTGTTCTTATACTCTCTTAGTAAGATCCTTTGCATTTCGTGTCAATATTTCCTTATCCAAAAGTTCTGCTCACACTGTACTTAAGTGGAATTATCTGTGTGCATGTACAACTTTGATGGATCTTTATATGAGAAAGAAGAGCAAGGGCTGAGTGAGGCATCAAGCAGACTTGATTCTGGAGATCCAAGCCTAAGCAGTTGTGGAACCAACACAACTCCAGATTCTACAACCTGACATTCTGGCAAATGATCTAACTACGAAGCTTGTAAGAACATCATTCCTGCCATATAACAGCAAAAAGGGATAGGAGTATCAGTTTGTTTGGAAGAGCATTTTAGAATTAGTGGCTGACTTAGGGGTATTGCTTCTGAGTAGTCCTGTTCCTGAAACTAGCTAAAATGAGCACCAGCTATAGTTGGGTGGTGACAAGAGGCTTCCAGTGTTTAAGTCTCTACCTGATAACACTAAAATGCTGGTGTAACTTCTGGAATGGAGAGCCAGTTTGGTGTTGTGGTTAAGGCATTAGGCTAGAAACCAGGAAACTCTGAGTTCTAGTCCCACCTTGGGCATGAAGCCAGCTGGGTGACCTTTCTCTCTCAGCCAAGAAAACTGTAGGGACATGTCCAGGCAGTTGCCAGGAGTCAAGATTGACTTGAAGGCACATACACATGCAAAAAAAAAAAAAGCAAACAAAAACAAACAAACAGCTTCCTGGAATAGTTAGTCCTTATACCGGCTGTATTTGCACCTCCCAGACTTACCTGAGTATCTGGAAATCTCCCTTATTTTTGCCTGGGCTGGATGATGGCTCCTCATTCTTCATTAAGATTGTGATTGCCAGCATTGTGAACTTTGAACCTTGCATTGGGCAATGATTACACATGGTCTAATGATCCTGGGTCCCTCTTATAAGATTGAACTTGGTCTGCTTGACTTCCCTGCAAACTCTTGGGAAGAGATAGTGTGTACGGAATAGAAAGGTGGCATGCTACAAACTCTTTGGCTGCAGTTGGCTGTCATACCCCATTTCTGTTCGACTGAGAGTAAAATGAGAACTTGGGGAAATGAGATGAAGGTGTCTGCACAATTAACCCTGATTACTAAAACTCAGCAGGCATGTCACTGTGGTTATGAAAAAGGATTCCCTGGCTGCTTTCCCTTTAGGCTCCTTCTTTGAACTAAACTAGATAATCTGGACCCTTTGCTAGTTGGTCTGTGTATCTAGAAAGCCCACAGATCTGTATCTCAAACTCTTTGACCTAAGAGGTATCTATTCAACATCCACAATACGCTGGAGATCTTTCTGATATTGAAGCTGCTTGGGTTCTCATGAAGTAGTTGTTTTATTGTTCATGTACAATATACAGCAATAAAATACAGCAGCAAATTGATATAATCACATATTAAAACCAATTTAAGATCACATCCAATTGCTGCAATGATTAATTTTAAAAAGGTTCTTGTCTACCTCGAAGTTTACAAAGGATTTATAGGGCTTTGCCTGCCTCCAAGCACATTTTCTAGGGAAGAATAAACCCTAGCCAGGTATTTCTGGTTGATGTTTGTCCCACTGCAGCAAAATTCCCAAATAGTTTTTAATATTTTTATGCTTTAACAATTTATATATAAAATGTATTTCAGAGCTGTATATAACCTGAAGACGACAGGCAATATAAAAACGTCTTAAACCAATATATTATATTCACCGTGGCTCAACTGACTATAATTCCAATATTAAATTGCATGCTTTTCCAAGCCCAGGATCTAAACTTCTAAAAGTTCTGGGAGACTAGCATCATTTTTAAAAACACCTGGGAAGAAAAGACCCAGACAAGACATCACAGCAGTATTTTAGTCCATTGACCAGTGCTACAGCAATATCTAGGATCACCTTAGACTGGAACTTGGCTGTCATCTGGCCTTGATTTTAAGAACATAAGACATGCCCTGCTAGGCTACGCCAAAGGCCCATCTAGTCTATCATTCAGTTTCTTTCTTGACCAACCTGATGCTTATGAGACACCAGTAAGTAGGACACAACTTCCTGCTGCAGTTATTTCAAAGCAAAGCTGCAGGTATTCAAAGGCCTGCTATCTCTGAGCCAGGAGCAAGTATATAGACATCATGCTGACCCTTGAGATACCTACAGTGTTGTGCTGATAAATGCGTAACAACTGGCTCTGCCAGATCATTACTGTGCTGTTCCATGAACCAGCAAACAGCTGATTGGCGTGTTAGGAGTCATGGCTCAGCTGTGCTCTCAACTGGCTCACAAAATTCCAGAAAATTCAACTATCGGCTCTTATGAGCTGCTACCAGCCAGCTCCAGCAACCACTGGATTCCTTTGTGTATCTTCTTGCTGCTGTAGCTAATTAAGTCTCATTATTTTTATTTATTGATTGATTGATTTGATTTGTCCCCGCCCATCTCCCCTACAACGGGGGACTCTGGGCGGCTTACAACCACTAAAATCAAAATACATAATTAAATTATAAAAGGTTTAAAAGTTATAAAAGTTATAAAAACTAAAAAATTACAAAAATAAGATAGAGATAAAAAGCTAAAAACTCCAAGAGGCCAATAGAGGCCACACCAGGCCGCTAAGGGGCCAGCCAACCCCATTTCTGGTATCCTCCCTCCCCGCCCCAGGCCAGATGGCAGAGCCAGGTCTTCATCCCTCCGAAAGGCCTGGAGTGAGGGGGCCTGTCTCACCCCCGGGGATAAGATGTTGCAAAGGGCGGGGGCTACATCATTACCTACTGCTCTGCCCTTTCTGTTGCACGGCAGATCCCCAGGGGCTTAGATTTGAGCAGGTGAACTTCCGTACCTAGGATGCTGCCTTAGGAGCTGCTACACAGTGCTACATTGGTCACATCAGCTCTACCAGTCTTCAGTTCTTAAACAGAATGCTTCTCCTTCCCTTGTTTGGTCTCTTATTTGCTACCAAGGCAGATCTGCACATTCTGCTTGGCCCATCACTAGCATGGGTCATTCACCCCTTCCCAAGTGCAGGCACAGATGACATCATCCATCTCCCACTCCCATCTCATTGCAGATGCACCCTCCCACCCATGTTTTCCAGTTTCAGTTCAAAGCTGCTGTTTTCTGGCCTGAAGTGTCTTAAGACCTTTGGAGCAGTTAGTCTCCAGCATTTTGTTCCACTCTAATAGCAGCCCAGCTCTGAGTGGGTACAGTGCTGGCATGCCCTTCATCTGCAGAAGCTGGTCGCTGCCCTGGGCTCCCATTTCATCCTGGGTGGTATGTTCTCTGCTTTTCCGCACTTGTTGTTTTTTATAATCTTGGGGTTAATCCAACTATGAATTAACCACAAGATTAATGGGACTATTAAATCAGTGAACCATCTTCAAGGCTAGTAACTCATGCTCCATTCAACCTTTACATCTCCCAGTGGGCATCCTTTCAGTTTCTTCTCAGGCTGGGTGAAGCATGTTCCTCTTGCTGTCCCACCTCCTGCCTTCAGTACTGCGAAGCTTCCTTTCCTTTTCCTTCAATTTTTAAAACATCTTTAAATTGCAATGTAGGAACACTACTGCTTTGTTTCTATGAAGCTGAACTATCAGTTCTTCACTGCTACCTAGATTTTCACGGACCTACAGAAAAAAACAGGACTGAAAGAACAACTTATTCCTTATGGCTTTGACTATTGTAGCATCAGAGCAATGATACTACAATAAAGGGAGAAAAGAAAGGATCTGCTTTTGTATCAAAGGAAATAATGTGGGGAGAGGATCTGGTGGCATACCTGTATACAGATATCTTGGAAAGCAAACGAAAGTTATGGGAATTAGTAAGAATGGAACAATCCCTAAAAGGAGAAGACAGGCTTGGTTAGACCAGTTCACACAGGAGCTAGCAAATGAGATTTGCCTTCCTTGCTTAGATGGGAAGGGCAAGAAGCAAGGGAACAACCAATGGTCTTGAGTGTAAGAATCTGCCAAACTCAAATCCCAATAAAAGAAATTCCCAGTCGAACCATGTGCTGGTTTCAAAACAGAAGAATTCTTTATTAAGAGCAGTCTACAGTTCTAAGTCATTGCCAAGACTAAAAGCCCATGTGCGCCCAAACCCTTTTTCTTTCCCCTTTCTCCATCCCCCCTCTTCCTCCCAGTCCACCCCTTTCTTGTTGATGATCTCAGCTCTTCCTGGGTCTCAGGCTGGTACGACCTTGGTTGTCTCTGAGAATCCGATAACAGTCCACCTGCACTTAACGGTCCTCTCCCTCTCCCCCTTTTCCATAATGGCAGAAACGAAGCAAACAAGCTGATTAACTATTTAATTGATTGCAAGGCTTCTGGCATTGAGGTGGCTGTAGTCTGGACTGAGCCCTCTCCCCCACAAGCCTTGTTACCAGCCCACTGCAATCTAGGCTGGAGTTTCTGAAGTTGGCTTAAGAAACAGCTAGGAGCAGCAACTTAGCCTGCAGTGTAAAACTGCCCCAAGACAATTCATAAGTTACGATATTGCTATTGCCCTATTTCCAATCCCACCATGAACCTAGAGAGGAAGGGGGTGAAGTTAGATTTTCCATGAATAAAAACCACCTGCATAAATTTTGCTAATACAGAACCCAACTGATTTAAAACCACAATTTAAAGGTGCTGGTGGACAGAATCACTGCTACCAGGAAACAGTTTAAAGTGGTGTACTTTAACTGTAAAGAGTGTGACTTAAACCTGTGCAGTTTTTTATTCAAATCTCATCCCAAACAGTAAGTCTTATTCTCTGCCTTATTTGAATGGTGCTTCCTTCCCACACATAAAGTCAACCACCAGGGCTCAAACTCATATATCCCACTTAATAATGTCTAATACTAATGCTGGTCTACAGTCATGCTAAGAATGCAGTTTTAGAATTTATTTGTTAGTTAGGGTCAGGTTAAAAAAATAAGCTCCCATATTCAATACATTTGGAAATTTTGGTTTCTAGGTCTGTAGCAAAAACAGAAGTGGCTGAAACCCTGGAAAAAAAGTGAAGCTGGGAAATAATGTTTTAGTTTTCATATGATCAATTAAACTAAAAAAAAAAAAAAAGTGGAATAATGACATAAGCATTTGTCATCTTGACTATATATGACTGCTCAATTATTGCAAATAGAGCATAGCTATTCTGTGAGCTGTCCAGATCTGATCTCTGTGTAACATTCTGTGAATGAGTCAAAGTACCTGTGCAATAAATGCCTTATCTGGAAGGTTTCATTTCGCAGCCCTTCAACTTTCCCCAGCTCCAACACCCTGATTTTACAACCTGTCCGGTTGTCCACGACCTGGCTCTGAGTAGAAAGAGATTATCAGCTATGAAAATGTCCTGTTGTTTAGCCAAACCCTCTCACGCATGGGGCCTTTCCCACTGCTGAGTTAATGTGCAATCCACCCATCCCTGAGTCAGCTAAAACTTAGAGGGCCTGCCACATTGCCACTCCTGCCTCCCTTGTGGTTTGTTCCAAGTGACTACTGAACATTTCTATCCTGATTTGGAGTGTATAATGGCAAAGCAATGTGTTGAGTCCTCCAGTCTGGCTGCCCTGTCTCTTTGTGACATCACCAGCTGCTGGGAAAAGATCCACCCATCTTGGTACTGCAGCAAGAATGGGGTGGGATGGATGGCAGGAGTTTGTCCATTATCTCTAAGTTCCTTCCTGTGCCCTCATCTTGTTCTATTATAACCCCAACACCACTTCTTCTTCTTCTTTTTTAAAAAAGCAGAAAGAGCAGAATCACAAAGTATGCTGAGTCACAAGTTACTTAAGACCTCTCACTCTCTCCTTTTCATTTTCTTTCTTGATATAAGTGACAAATACTGACTTCCAGATTCCACTGTGTTCTGTTTGGGAAGCAGTGGGGTGCACATCCTAACATTCCAGTGTCATACCATTTCACACTGTTGTGCTATTTCTTTGTTATATTATTTCACTGTTTCATGTTTTCAGTTTTGTGCTAAAGCAATAAGTAAGTAGGGGAATCTCTGTGTTCAAAAGTAGCATGTAATGGACAGAAGACCCATGGTGAAGGACAAGGGAAGCCCAAATGATAAAAGCAGCATCACATCACACTGCTGTAGTGCAAACTCTGCTCTATTTGTACATACAGTATGTTGTGACCCTGCATGCGTGTTCAAAAGAGCCAAACCTTGTGTAACATTTTGATGAGAGCTTTTGATCCTGTAGAAGTGTCTGGTAATGGAAACAGCATCAGAAGAGAGCTGCCCATTACAGATTGTTAGAAGTGGAAAGGATCAAGGCAGGCATCTAGTCTAGGCTGGTCCATGGAACATCTGCAGTTCAAGGGTATTGAAAGCCTGGCAGATGGCAGCACAGTCTACTAAAACACCAATGCTCGTTCAGTGGACAAATACTTTTATTCTACAGCCAAACAGTTCCTACAATTGAAACCTGCTTACCTGAAATACCCACTTATTAGGTCTCCTCTAACATGATAGGAGACAAGTTTGCTTGATTTTCTGAATAAGAACACTTCAAATAAATGAAACATGCTATCAAGTCTCCTCTTAGAATTCTTTTCTCCAGGCTAAGGTGAAGATTAATGAGCTGAACCCCTGCTAGGTACACAGAAACATCCATGTAGTTCCGTAGGCAGCAGTGCCAAGTGGTCTGCTATTGCTTTCTATTCAAGTAATAGGACTAGCTATCAAAAAAATTATGTGGATCATATGACACACTATGTCAATCAGATTGGTTACTGGAACAGTATGCCAAGTGGCTCTTTGGTAGATGGCTTTACTGTGGTGAAATGTACTGTCCAAATTTTGAGTGGCCATAATTTCTGATAAGCATGAAGCAGCACTTGAAAATATCAGCTTGCTAACTAGACATGGTGGCCCTTCTGGATTTGTATGGCATATTGAGCTCTAAGAAAGCACAGATTGTGGTTAAAAAAAGCCATGTGGGAAGGGATAAAATGGTAGCCTGTGTCATCTCACTGTGTATCCCAGTTGCCTTAATATGTCATATGAACACTTAATATGTCATATGTGTTGAGAACACGTGCTCAAAATCATAGCTTTCTAGAGGGCAGGGAAAATGATGAAATAGGTTGCAATGTAAATTTTGCCCCTTGCAGTATGTACTTCTGGGCAATGTTGCAATTCTGAGGGCAGAGTTGCATATTTTTTCACTTTGGCATTATCATGGTTAGCCTATGATCAGAACTGTAATAGCAAATAAGTTAAGAACTAGGTCTTAAAGGGATACATTTGAGGCCAAACCTTGCAATCTATATTCTGGTTCCAGGAACTGTCTTTAGGTGCAACAAACTGTTCCTATAGGCACAGTTGGGACCAAATCGAATTAAGCTTAAATTATCCTTATCTTTCCTTGGGGAAATTCAGAAAATAGATTAAAGGAATAGATTCCAGCCTTGTGTTCAGAGTTTATGAGATCCAGCTACAGTGATTTATGAACCACCATCAGAAGAAAGAAAAAACTATCATCATCTTTAGTTTGCATAGATAAATAAAATACTTTGGAACTCTTCTTGCATATTTCTGTATTGTTACAGTAATACAGTCTAAAGTTCTGACAGACGTAAAAACACACTGCACACACATTTAATTCCGCCAATGAACATTAGAATGTGAATTTAAATTTCCTGAACCAAGGAAAAGGTCAGCCTGAAGAGAAGAAAGCCTTGTTACATTTTTTTGTTGGCCTGCTGATGTCCTAGACTCCTCCTGAACTGGTCCAGGAACTTGCAATGAAGTTGACAGCTGGTATGCAATCCATCCAGGATTGCTCACGGCCAGCTTGACTGTTAGTCTAAAATAATTTTCCTACTGCTGTCCAGAATCCAAAGCATGACACCTCCCCGATTGTGTAACAATAGCTTCAGGAATGACAGTTGCACACTCTATGGACACATTCACATGAAACTTCAGTTTAGCAGTTGGTTCTGTTGTTCATAGTCTCTTTGGTTTTTAAGGTTTGGGGTTTTTTTTTAAATCATATCTTGTATATAGTTATTCTGAGGTACCTCTGCAGTTATGGTAGCATCACAAATTTCATCTGTGATTATGTCTGTTTTAAGAACTATTTAATATCTATTTTGTACTTTTTTTAAAAAGAACACGCCACAGATCTCATTCATGTTGGTCCTTGTAGACGGCCACCATTTGTAGGGAGTGCCCAACATATATTTAGTTGCTGTTAGAATTAGAAGTGTTTATTCCTTCAAAAAACAGTCTAATCACTATCTGCTTTTATTCATTTCCTCCAACTTTGCCATCTGTTCTATGGCTCCCCGCTGGAAAACAGGATAAGAACCGGGCCAAGTTGATGAGTCATTGTTTTGTGCACTACTGCAAAGATCTTTACACCTTCATTAGCTCATGAACTACATTTCTGGATTTCCCATTTATAAGTGTAAGAGCAATATATGTGAAAAATATATGTACCTTGGCCATGGTAATTGGGAATTCTGGGAGTAGTAGTTCTGGAAATACCAGATTGGGAAAAGTTGCTATAGTCTTCCAGTGTAAGAGAAATCATGTTAGTCAAATGGAAATCATGACCTCTGGCTCAAAGAATGATACGGGCAAAGAGAGTAGGTCCTACCTGGACATATGCAAAGCTTCTTCATTCCTTAATTGTAAACAAAGTATAGTTGGACGGGAAACAATGTACAGAGCTTCGTTCTGTTGGCCCAGGTCCTGGCAATTTAAAAATAGCTTGACACACAGAAACTGAACAGATGAGAAGATAAGATTACTATCTCAGGCACAAAGCCGTGAGATAGAAGGTCCCTGTTTACATGCCTTAAACTGAGTAATTTAAAGGTTCAGCTTGTCTTGTAAAACCAGAAACTTAGTTGATTTGGGTTTGGAACCTGCGCTGACTAGGTTACTTATGCTAACCGAGCCAGCACAGGTTTTGTGAACCCAAAGGAAAACGTAACAATCCCTTCCAGACTTTGGAAACAGAGACACCTAAGGGGAAAAATAAGGCAAAAAGATAGGAAGGGGTGGAGGGGCTAAACCTCTACCCTTAGCCAATGATCTACATGTAATGGGAGGCAAGAAAGTAACGCCTGTGCACTTGTGAATCCTTCTCAATGGCATAGCATAGCATGCAAACACATGTGGAGACTGGGTACATAGATCATGTTAAACCATTGGTTAACCATGATCTATTGAATCAATCATTATTATTTAGGTTCACATAAGATGCTAAAACATAAAGCACATTTTAAAAACCACAAGTGGCTGGATTAACATAATATGCTAAGCCATATGACTGTATCATATGTATTAACATACCCTCACATTTCTTGCAACTTTGTTGTTGCGTTGCCATCTTGTGATTATTTTGCGGCTATTTTTCTATTTGATTTGATTTTTTTTTTTTGTATTTTGCTGTTTTTATATTATTCTATGGTGAACTACCAGAGTCAGCTGGAGTCAGGCAGCATCCAAATTGAAAGAAAGAAAGAATGAATGAAAAAATAAATAAATAAATAAATAAAAGAAAAAGAACATTTACAGTCTATCCTTTCTAATTCATTCTTTGAGGGATCCAGTAAAATTGGAATATAATCTTTTGATGAACTAATTTCAACCTCAAGTCCAAAAAAACAAATGTAACTTTTTTTGAAGACTTGAATGTTCCATTATTGAGTATTCCAACTCTTTATTCCATATGTCATAAATGTCAGTAATTTCAGCTATAAAGGCATTTAAAATTTTCCAATATAATTTCAAAGTGGTTTAAAAGAAACAATTCCATAAAAAAATGATAGTATCTCAGGCATCTTTGAGGCATATAAAGTAATTTTTTTAAAAATATATTATTAAAAATAAAGTCAATTATTGAGTAATCAAAGCATGCTTAAGTAGGAACTCTTAATGAACTTAGTCTGAGCCTACAAGGCTAAGTTCTTGGTAGATATAGCAGGAAAAATATCGGAAAGATTTCTGTCAGTTTGAATAAGAACATTAGGCATTCACCTAGCAAAACAGTTCAAGTTTATGTGGATGGCATTAAAAAAAAAACTGATTTATGTTTACTTCTTGTGCTTAATTGCTTATTTGGTGGAATGATCTCAGAGTAGACAATTAGCACAATAACAGATGAAATTCAGCACTGATAAATCATAAATCATGTATCAGAAAAATAAATCCAAGGGGTCTTCCTTTCATCCACTTAAGAAGCAGCTGAAGAAAAGTAGAAGCTGGGATATTATGCTTTTAAAATTTGGTAGAGTATTTCTCTACTTTGAATCTACATAATCAATAGATGGTTTTGTTAGGTCTCCCCAATAGGTTACTGAGTCTTCTCTGCCTCTGATTAAGGAAAACTCAGGAGAAGGTTTGAAGTAAAAAGAAAAATAGCTTTTTATTTGGCCAAACAAAGCAACTGGGTGGACCACTCCTCAGAGACAACAGGTCTTGAGAATGCCACACACAAAAAGGCGGCAACAGCAGTATTTATACTAGTAGCAAACCATAGCAACAACCGTTATGCAAATTGGATGTCAATCATTTTCGCCCACGAATCCCAGACATCCTATTATAGTGTATGTGTCTGTCATGCCTTAAGCTAATGGCGTCTCCAGCACAAGCGTGGTTCACAAAAGCAAAATGGCGATGGTTAGGCTAAAATGACCTGTGTCCCTTTTAGTTTAAAGTGAATTACATATTTTAAGAACATGCATACATATATAAGATACTGCCCTTCCTACCACTAATCTCTTGAGGTGATAGGAACTATAGTATAGGAACTGGATTTATACAAAAGAAAAGTTCCAGAAAAAAGGTGATAGGCCCCATAACAGCATGTAGTCTTACATGGCCTCCATATCCTGAAACCAAGGAGGGGATCGGTGGGGTAAAGGTGGAAATGAGGGGAAAATAGTACTGTACATTGCTTATTGGAACACAAACATTAGGATTTATTTAACAGAAAGAGGAAAAAGGAAATTAAAAAAAGAAAAAGAAAGTTCAGATTAAACTATTTAGGACCAGGCCCTAAGGAATGGAGTCCAATAATTTATTGATTCACAGGTCTTAAAGAGGTCTTATTTCTAGCTATAAAGTCCCAGATTTATAGGATCTTACTGTATATTTTGTGGAATTGTTTAGATATTGTAGTTCTAATTAAAGACACTTTGGCAATGTAAATGGTTGCAAATTACATTTTAATCTATCTCATAGAGGCTACATAAGTACAGATTACTCAGAAGGGGCTACAATGCACAGGGGTATATTCTGCTCAAAACCAGCCCTTCCCCCCATCCTGATAAATTATCTTTTCAACTGCTGGTTATGCCAAATAAAAAATGCCAACATATTTAATTATAAAAATATCAAACTATATGCAATGGTGCACATGCATATAAGAATCCATATGCTTTTGCACATTAAATTCAATTTTACATAACAATGTCACTTTGCAAAACCTGGAAATCTTTGGCATTTTAATATAATTTTGGAATTGTTCTTTTAACCTGGACAGGAAAGCTGACTGAATTTACAACTCATTAAATAACTGATCACTCTATCTTTTTTCTTTCTTCTCTAATTTCAGATAATTATAACTTTTTATACCATGCACAGGAGACAGATATGGGTATATGTCGATGTGTATTGTATGTGTGTTTGTTTTATAGATAATGCAGTGCAAACAGTAGTGAGAATGTTGATATGTTGAAATCTATGAACAGCTAAGGGAATGGCGCTCATATGTAGGTCTTTGCTATTATGGGCAGTCCAGGGATCCATACTGCCAGACTGAAATCTGAGGCCTATAATGCTGCAACAGATCTATATACATCTAGAGTGGGTCGACATTTTGCTAAAGAGTTCATGTATATCACCGTAATGGGAAATAAATGGGTTAATTAAAGAAATGGCATTAAAATAATTCCAAGTTGCAAAAAACTGGAGTTGCTTCAGAACATCTTATGGAGCAGACATAAACAGCATCATATTCTGTTTTGTTTCTTTTTCAATTCCATAAAGAATTTGAATGACTTTGAGTACATGATAGCAAAATGCGCAGTGTGCTGTGCTACCTGATAACCTGTATGAAAAAGCATTTGTTCCTTTAAAATATATACTAGATTAAAACCTCTAAAAGAAAGAGAAACAGATGAAGAAATCCAAATATCTCCCTTCTGTAAAGGGTCTCGCCTCTGTGGCTCTTTCATTTTTGTATAAATCTATACCCTTTCAATTAATACCTCAGAACTGTACAAAAGTACAAAGAAACTTGTTTGAATCGAGTCCGGTGCTTTTATGAGTTCATTTCATTAATATGTTAACTGTCTTATTCCACCTGCTGTCCCTCTGCAACGTTTTCCTAGACTAAGATTAACATATTTTAATAGCACACTTAGTATTCTCGTGCAGCATAAATCAAATGCTACTGCTATTTGCTTTTGCTATCAATCTCTCTCAAAGTATGACTATTTCTACAGCTTTTCAGAAGCAGATGGTAGTACCCCCTTCTCTTTGTATTGTTCTGCAAATACCCCTCTGCCAACTTATAATATTATTTGCTTGTGTCTCTACAGTGATTGTTGTGGAAAAATAAAAATGAAGCAGAAGATGCACAGAATATAGTATATTTCTTAAATCTTTCTCTCGGTATCATGAAGGTCAAACACAAAACATTTCTATGAAACACACTTCCATGAGTAGTAGAAATTGATTTTAAAAACCTCAAATAAAAATAACAGGCATGTAACCAATGAGCTTTAATTCATGCAGTTATAATTCGAACTAGTGGAATCATAGGAGGCAATACTTTGTGGATCATTAGCACCATTAAAAAATGCTGTAGATTGCCATTAATATTACTTGCAACAAATGACTCAACCAGTTCAGGTTCTAATGAATTTCTGGAAATCACAATCTTAATTGAATTCCTTCCCAATCCCATAACACAGACTTATATAATGGATTCTACAAAATAATAGAACATACAGGTAGTCCTTGACTTACGACCATTAGTTTAGCAACCATTCAAAGTTGTGATGGTGCTGAAAAAAGTGCCTTATGACCAGTCCTCGCACGACTTTATCATCTTTTTTTTTTTTTTTTTTTGGTAAGCTTACAGTTTCCAAAGCCAAGAGCTGTATGTACCAGGGATTAGAGATCCATATTCAGAGGAAGAAAATCAATGAATAGATCAGCCGCCATAACTGGATTGGCAAAAGTGGCCTTTGGAAATCCCCCAACAGAATTTGATAAAGTTTGAAGAGTGCTGGGGGACACTGAAGAATCAAAAGAGACTCAACGTTTCTGGTCCCCTTTCACTCCTTGAGTGCTGAGTTAGATAGATTCCCCTCCACTGCAATGCAATGGGATGGAAAAAGTTTAAGCAGCCAAGAAAAGAAAAAGCCAGCGATTCAGTTTTATCTCTGCTCACCTGTAAGCTTTTGCGTGTTCTTTCCACCATGCCAGTCTGCAACCAAGCAAGCCCTTAGGGCATATTGGAGAGCTCTGACTTTGGAGCCTTCCAACAGAGTGATAGGATTGCTCTGCCTGAATGTTTTCCCTGGCAAAGAGAAAAGACTTGACCTTCCCATCAAGGGCTCTTTTTTCAATAAGCATCCCCTTCAGATCCTTCTGAAATTAATTGCCTGACTGCTATGCTAAAAAAACAAGTGTTCTCTGGAAAATTGAGGGCATCCACGCAACTGAGAATAGATGGTCCTTCTAGAATAATTTCATTCATTCATGCAGTCACTGAACTCTACAAGGCAATTATGTTATATGTTTGAAAACCCACCTCTTGTTCCAATCGCTCCAAGCATTCTCAGTAAGCTGCTTATTCAGGGAAGCAACTTGTTTAAAACATTGAAACTAAGCCTAGGTATATGTATGCAAACCTTACCCTGAAACAGGGTATTGAACCCTGGGAAACACCACATATTTCTTCTGGCAGGAACAAATATAACTTTTCAGACTGAAAAAAATAAAAGACAGAAGGCACTGGAACAACAAAAAACAAAAAATTCTTTACTATTTATTTATTTACCTTCTCAGAAACAACCCAGTGGATCTACAAAAGACGTAACCAATCCCTAGAAAATGCCTAGTTACTGGGATAGCTACAGGAGAGTTTGAGGGTATAGACCAGTGTTGTCCAAACTTGGCCACTTTAAGATGAGTGGACTTCAACATGGCTGGCTGGGGAATTCCGGAAGTTGAAGTCCACTCATCTTAAAGTGGCCAAGTTTGGACAACACTGGTATAGACCATCTACAATCTGGCAGTTTAATGTCACTCTAGAATCAGGACTTCATGTGTACATGCATATATTTTGTCATGTAACAACAGCAATAAGAATGTTGTGTTTCAGAATGGCTGTTTTTGTTGACTCTAAGCCTCATCATGAAGTTTGAATCACTCAATTACTATTTTTCAGCCTAAATTACTATTTTTCAGCCTAAAATATCTCTCAAGACTAGTGTGGAAATGGAGGGGAGAGTGACAATGAAATGTCACCTTGAGCACCTTGAAGGAAATGGAGGATATCCATTTTTTTAAAAAAAGGTTGTTCATCTGCTGACTCTCAAAAATGGATTGTTTGCTTACAATGGCTTGATTTATACACTAAAAAAACCATTGTGTTAATGCTAGGTTGATGCACAACATTAAGCCATAAATCATGAACTGACAAAAAGCAATGGGTGGCAAACTTTTTGAGATGTGAATTACAAAATCAAAATGTACCCACAACTGATATAATGACCTTTTTCTAATAAAGTAACTACAGAAATGGGTTGGCTATTTCTCTGAGCAACGGCAAGGAAGGAAGTTGCTGAAGGGTTTTCCCTTTTCTTTGGAATTTCCCCGAAAGCAACATCTGATAACGGAGAAGAAAAGAAAGCAGTTCAACTCTCACTCCAAACTGCCAAAGTTGTGGGCTGAACAGCAATAACCATCATTAAGATTTGGTTCATTTGTGCAAACTAAAGTCAGGCCTTGCCCAATTGGCTCCTAAGCTAAATATAAAATTAGGCAGCCTCAGCTACGGACTGGGGATGAGAGGAAGACTGTGTCATGAGAACACGCTCTTAATAAGCAATTGAAATGCATCTTCAAGCTGCAACTTAGGAAGATGTGTGGATGGCCACTTTTGTGCACCCACATCTTTAAAAATCTGTCTGGAGACCATTACAACAGCTCATAACAAATTTTGGTTTGAAGGGCTGACATTTCAACGGTATCTCTTAGAGGGCAAAGAGGCATATTTAAAACTGAGGGTACATTAAAATTCTATAGCACAAGTGCAGAGGAGCACAAAGCAATCGTGTTAAGATAAGTAGATCTACAATTAGAGCTAATCACCTGTCAATTTTGGTAGATGTAGATTTCCTTATAAGTCTACTGTGCTATATATCTCCTCAAAGCCACTACAACTTTTCTTTTGCAAAGTGTGGTATTTAGAAAACAATAGTCACTAGTGGGAAGAATGCTTTTCGCTCTCCCCTCATCAGTTGCTTTTTCCTTTCAACTCCAAGGAACAATCTTTCGGATGAAATGATTGCTTTCCCCCTGAGTTATAGGCATACGTTTCTGCTGCAAACACAGATATGGACCCTGAACTGATGGAAATGAAAGGGGGGATAGAAAGCTTTTAATTAGGTGCCCTTTTCCCATTTAATCATGCTAAGGCACAATCAGGCGTATTTGGTTTTGGCTTTGCATCATGGGTGAACCACCTGATGTGATTTGTTTATAATTTACTTGTACAAACCCAGCCAATTCTGGATTGTTCAATAAATCGTTATTTAAATGAACCTTGCTGGTTTTAGCACCGTGTGTAAACACAGCCTTCTCTCTGAAGAAACCTCTGCTCTGTGGGTTTTGTTTTGTAAAGGAGCTGTCCTGTTAGGCTTTGATGTTGCATATTGGAAGCACAACCGGTACCTTCTAATCCAGTCTTGGCATTTTTTCAGGGCCCAAAGAAAAGTCAAACTCTTCTCTTCCTCGCTTGGCCTTGCTTGGCTCCCCCTCTCCTTCACTTTGAGCCCATCTGCACATCCTCCTAACCCTGGAGTAATGAAGGCCCACTGTTCCTTGAGAGCGAGAACGCATGCCATATCATCCTTGACTTGTCCCAGCCCCCATGAAGGCAACCTCCACCCATTTTTACATGGCAGAAGTGGTGTTTTCTTCCTTCTGCTGGCATAGGCAGTGCTGTGTGGTCCATCTGCTGCACTTTACTTCATTGTTGGCAAGGTCTTGGCTCCAACTGGCTTCTGCGCATTATGGTGGGAAGACACCCTCCCTTCCAGTCATTGGTTGCTACCTTTCATGGTGATTTCATCTTGGGCTCTTTGCCCTATTCTAAAGGGATCGTCCCACAAGAAGCTAGCACCTTCCTTCCTTTTGGTGAAATGGTGCATCAGTGAACAGCTGGACCTTTGTTCTTTTCCTTTTTAATTGGTCCAATGGTGGAACACTGAACAGCTGGCCTTTCCTTTCCTTTCCTTTCCTTTCCTTTCCTTTCCTTTCCTTTCCTTTCCTTTCCTTTCCTTTCCTTTCCTTTCCTTTCCTTTCCTTTCCTTTCCTTTCCTTTCCTTTCCCTCCCCCCCTCCCCTCCCCTCCCCTCCCCTCCCCTCCCCTCTCCTTCCTTCCTTCCTTCCTTCCTTCCTTCCTTCCTTCCTTCCTTCCTTCCTTCCTTCCTTCCTTCCTTCCTTCCTTCCTTCCTTCCTTCCTTCCTTCTCTCTTTCTCTAGCATACCTTGAATTAATCAACCACTTCCTTCTAGGTTTATGTGAGAAAAATCTTCAAAATAATGGCAGTCATGTACATTGCAGGCATATCTCCCAGAAATCTGCTCCAGAAAATGAGCAAATGTCTTGTGCCAGCTTTGAAGCATGTTGCCTATGGCCAAAGATGGTTGATTCCAGAATTTTGCGAACTTGGTGTAAGAACAAGATTTATCCTATCCTAGCATGTGTTCTCAGAGCCAGCTATACAAATGCATTTTTTGTTAAGTAAACAGCAGTTGAGAGAAAATCTGGGCAACTTTGGCATCATACCAAATGGAATTTTTTTTTTTTCTCTTCCTTCTGTGGTTCAGTTTCTGAAACTACTATATGCTTTGAAGGGAGGTTTCCACAGACATCAACAGGAACTTCCTTTGAAATGGATTTCAAACAGCAGCTTCAGACAGGAAAGCACTTCCTGTCCCATCCTGCATGATTTCACAGGGTTTCACTTCATTTTGATGTCATCAGATATACTTTTGCTTTGATTTCAACAATATTTAAATTCACATTTATTTTATTTCAGTCCTATGCCAGCAGGAAATAACATTTAAAACTGCACTATTATGAATTCTTCCCAACATAACACCACCGTGTATACAAACAACAAGCTAAAAGATTAAATTTATAGCTTGGAACTCAGTGATATTTCATACACCCTGCCATTGCTTATCTCTAGATTTTTTAAGAAGTGGGAAAATGGTATGGGAAGACGGACTATTCTGGGCCTCCATTCGACCTTGGAACTTTTCTAAAACCCCTGTCCAATGGTACAATACATAGCCTAAAACCTCAGGACTACATGAGACCCAGAAAATCTCAGCGCCCCTTCAGAAGTTGCCACTGAATTATAACGTTTTGTTGGCCCAGCCCAACACTGGGTTCATTTTCACCTGGCGCGATAAGCCAATAAATCACGCAGAGTTGAGGAAAGTGGATTCCAGCACGTTATTTCTGCTCAGAAGCAAAGAGGTATGCTCGGGGCCCAGGTCCAAATCAAGAGCCCTTCATGAATCCAAAACCATCTTTTATACAGTTTAAACAAGGAAGTAATAAGCTGATTGGCACACGTCTTAGACATGCACACAAAAGCATGATAGTCCAATGGGGGGGGGGACATTAGCATATGAGGTTTCCACCTCTGAGTGTACTTTTTAGCATGCTAATGATAAACTTTTTTTCCCCTCCGGACTCTTGTCCAAGCACCTCTAACTGCAGCTAGAGCTGAACACCACATCTCCTTTCTTTATTCCAGTAATGGGCTCACTTACAAAACTTCTTTAGCAAGGTGTCAGGGCAACAACCTGCCAGCTAGTCTATGTATAGAGTGTTTGTGGTCAGCCTATGAAACCTTTGTGGTCAATGTTTTTAGCCCCTGCTAGCAAGTTAAGGAAGTGCTGATTCTTAACAAGCAAAAGCCCAAGCAGAGTGATGACAATGGAATAACTCTAGCTGAAGCTCATTCATGGCTTACAAAAGCCTCTAATAGTTTGTTAATAAATTGATTCAGGTGGCCCTCAATTTGATAGGACAGAAGAGGAAGACTATGAAATACATTGCAAGAGATCATATTAATTTTATATAATTAATACAATTTGATTACGTGTAAATGAAATGAAATTAGATTCTGCCTTCCTCATCCACTGCTTTGGCTTCTTGGCCAGCTCCTCAAAGGCTGAATGTGGCTGCCAAAAGTTTTTAGGAAGCAACCAGACTTGATTGGCACTAGCATTATGTATGCTGCCACCCTGGGCAAGATTTTCTCATGGTTTTTCTATGTAGCCTTTTCAAATGTCTATCTTCCAAATGCATTGGCACTGCAACTCTCCAAATGTTGGGGACTGAAGTCCGAACAATAAGGCTGGAGAAAGTTGCCACAGATGTCATGTCCATTGTAACAGACAAGTTTCAAGTTACCCTTTAAAATGTATCATGGAAACAGCCTTTCTTTCTTTTGTTATAGCATGTTCCTCTTTTCTTCTTGGATGTATCTCAATAGAACTAAATATCAACCTCTTGTTAGCTAAGGTGCATAGCTGCTATAATCTTTTTTTTCCATCTGCACAGCTGCCATGTAAATAGGAACATGGGTGTTCCCACCAACTAAAAATCACACTCTTCTGTTCAGTTGCACAGTGTTGCTAAGGATAATATGGCTGTACATCTTTGTCAACATCTATCAAGGAGCTCTTTGTATACATATATCCTGGAACGCAGTCAAGAGCTATTTCACTGAGAACTAGTCCATCTTCATGCTTCATGCTATAACTAAATACATAGTGCAGAAAGTAAAATGCAATTTTATTATGGTCAGAAGAATGATCTGTAAAATAGCTAATCTTGGTGTCCCATGTTTTGGTACAGGCGTAAGCCTTTACTGTTCAAAATCAGGCTTGATCCGTTCCTCACAATCTACTTAGTAAAGTGGGTGGTTTGCTTACATAGGTGTTGCAGAGAGCCACAACATTTCCAAAGGAGGAAACTATAACTAGGACTGCCAATCTTTGATTTCCAAAATCATGAATTTGGATAGAACTTACAGATGCATTTAGGATGGGCAGGTAAGCAGGCAGAATTTTAGTGGCATTGGACCAAAGAGCAAAAGCTTTCTGATTGCTGCTTTGATGGGCATTCAACAGATAACTTGATATGGAGTGCTTATATTTCTGTGTTGATTGAAGAAGGGAAGTGGATATGAGAGCAACTCCCACAGTGCTGGAACAATTCTCACACTTACAGTTATTCACATTCCATACTGTTCTGTCATTATCTGGTCACTTGCCTCAACTACCGAATATGCACAAAACATTACTCAGCCTTTCATGCCAGTAAGCAGAATATGAGATGGGAAATTTCCATTGAAATCAACAATGCAGTATCTCAGGAGATGGTTTCAAACATCCCACCCAGTTCACACTTTACATAAAACCAAATACAAACAAAGAAACCACATGGGCCCTAGTGTTATATGTTTTCCACATTATCCAGCCATACTTGATATCACTTCAACAAATGGCTAGATCAGGGATGTCCCCAGGATATGGTCAAAATTTGGACCTAAAAAACAAGTGGAACTTCATTTGCACCATCGTGGCTACCATCTTTTTTGACTACTCCATGTGGACACTTCTAGACTAGATGATACTATGAAGACAGTACAACCTACTGGTGGGGAAATAGCCTTAATGGTTGACAGCCATTCATACAAATTTGTTGATATGACACACTTAAGCAATAGGTAAGTGCCAAACAAGATGATACAATAAAATATATCCGCTAATTTGTTGGTTCCATAGAGGGTTCAGATGTTACACTTAGCCCCACCACAATATATTTTAGGATGCTTTGCAAAAATTAGTATTTTTTGGATAACATACTACCAGCATGCTCATTAGATTGCCAGTGGACTTCCAGGTGCAGTTCAAGGTGCTGATTGTCACCCATAAAGCCCTTCATGGTCCTGGATATTTGTGGGACCATTTGTCTCCAATTACTTCTGCCTATCTGATAAGATATGACAGGGTTGGCATGCCATCACTTAAGCATCACTCTCCTTGTGGGACCAAGGAGATATGCCTTCTCTGTCACCATGGCTGCTGTTTGGAACATCATTCTCCCCAAGATCCAGAGAGGCCATGAAAACCTGGCTATTGCCCCAGGTACTGGGTCAGGGGGTAATGGGAATCCATTATAATTGTTTGAATGAATAAACTGTCCTTGGCACAATGCGTTTTAATTTTTTAAAATTTATTATTATTGTTGTTGATTGCAGTCATCCAGATGTTTAGACTAGATTTGGCATTTTTATCCACCTATCAAGTCCTTCTCAAGGACCTGGAATAGGCAGGTGTTGTTGTTTGCTGATGCTAAAGGTATTGTAGGATATAAGCTATTTCAAGTAAAGCTGCCGGTTGCAATTGACTGATGATGATTTTAACAATGCCAATGGTCTTCAAGTGGTACTCCAGATGTTTTGGGATTGCACCCAAGGTGCTGCTGCTGACTATTATTATTGTTATTGTTATTGTTATTGTAGTTATTATTATTATTAATTATTTAACCACCCTGAGCTGCACAGTAAATTGGCAGCTATATAAATTGATACACTGAACAAAAATAACCAACATCACAGTTAGTGTTTTGTTTCGTCTTTTTAAAAAACCTGAACAAATAAATACTGTACATGAAGAGAGAAAATGACCAGAACCAGCAGCTGATTCCAACAATTTTGCCCAGCTGCAGATGAAGTCATGACTAAAGCAGGTGACCCTTCCCTAATTAATTTGCAACTTTCGTTCTAAGCAGGAAAACTCTGAAACAGCTGCAAGCAGAATAAGACGGGGTTGTTTCCTCTTGACCATGCGCTTTGCCACAGGCTAATTCTTTTGTGCTAGAGGTTTTGGGTTTTTTCAATGCCCATGTTGTGGATTCGCTGCTTGCGCTAAGGGCATCATAGGCTTCTCTACAGGGGCTTGAAAGACTCTGTGGCAGGTACAGCTATTAGAGCAGGGTTCTTCAACCTTGGTGACTTGAAGATGTGTGGACTTCAGAGGAACCCTGTATTAGAGGATATGCCCCAACCAGAGAATGAGGTTTTAAAGCTCTAGAGCCACTGGGACTATTTCAGACATGAACAAGATCACTCCAGGTTTTGAAAGAGGCCTGTTTGATGTTTTCGGATTCCATATCCTTAGGAGCCTCTCACTAAACACAGAGTTTATTCTAACATGCAGCTGGACACATTTTGTGCAGCCGTCATAAAACTGTGCAGTAGAAACTAGAATTTTGTGCAGTTGAAAATATGGGGTTAGGCAAGGAACAGCTGTAGAAATATCTGAGGAAAAAAACCCTAAAGAAACAGAAAATTAGTATTGATTCTTTTCCATTTTTATGACTTTATCTTAATAATATATTATTGGGACCAGTCACTTGACAAGGCAAAGTCATTTATTAACTGCTTGAATCGTATAAATGCACTAGATATATGACAGTTATATAACAGTAAAGACAATGGATCTCGATTATAGTGTCACGTGCCATGCCTTCTCTCACGTTATGTGGAGCACTTCAAAATTTTCTTTGTTTCAAGACGGCTGGATCATTACTTTCTAGAAATAGGTGGGAGAAGCACTGGTGCGTACAGTCCTCTGAGAAAGTTGCTTTAAACCACAACTGCCCCCTTGCTTTGCTGTGTCATTGGTCCTGTGGTCTCCTTTAGTTATGCACATGAGAACTAATACCTAGGATTCCATTCAGTGAGTGGTGTCATATTGCGATGGTTATATCCTGTAGATATTTATATTCTGACTCAGTTAGGATTCTTTTTCTCCTTATGGATTTAAACATGTTCCTTGGGCTAGTGAAGTATTCAGTTTCAGTGCTATGAGCCTTAGACGCTAAGAGATGCACCAGGAGTGTTGACACATGTCTGTATTCATTTGATAGCAGAAAACAATGAACCTGATGAGAAGATGTTATCTTGCAAACTTCACTGATACTGTCAAGCTGAAGTTTCTCCTTATATTCCAGTGACAGTTCTGAGAGATGAATATCTGTTCCAAACACCTGGAGAACTTCTTCCTGATTTACTGAAGTGTGGGAACTGGCAAAAGGCTTTATAATCAGCAGCAGTATCAGCTTCAAAGGGCCGATTCAAGAACCAAACAAGAAAGTCAACAACTTCATTACAGACAATATCAACATCTCTCCTGTCAGATATACATTAGTGGTATTCTTTGGGTCAGTTCATTTACTTTTTGCTAGCTGAGTTCCTTTCAGCATCACTATTCTACTTGGCTGGGTAACAGATTCATTTCTGAAAGTATTGATCACTCACTGGGAGGGACTTCACATCACCATCCATGAAAAAAAAAATCCCATAATGTTGAATGGCTTTTTAAGTATTCTATGGACAGACATTTGATGCAATAGTATATTGAGTGAATTGAGAGATTCATGCTGTGGGTGTATAACATTTACAGAGGCTGTGGATGATGGAGAAGTGTCATAATGCAGTTTTTTAATATTGATCTGAAAACAGCTTCGTGGTGAGCAAAAGTCAAGCAATGAGCAGCGCCAATGTGAAAATTATCTACAGTAGGTACTGCCTTTCACAATCCCTAGGACCTCTACCAGCTAATTATAAACTAGATCCATTAACATTGCACACAATTTATGGAACATCTTTAATTACTAACAAGATAATGTTACAGAAATTAACAAATGCCCTTAGTTCGGTCAGGGTTTATTCCAAGCTTTTTCCAGAACTACATGTGAAGGTGGTGCTGTCCTTATTCCATATACAGTCTGGAATAATGTTTCCTAATTGAAAAGAAAAAAAAAAAGCATAACACAGAGAAGTTAAAAGAACTTAAGGAGAAAAGGACAGAGATTGAAGAGAATAGAAAAGAAAGTTAGCAAATTTTAAGAAAAGGAAGTAAAAACAAGATGTCTTTTAAAGAATGAATCTCCTTCTCCAAATTAGATGTGAGGACTGAGAGTCCCTTTTGACAAAAAGCACAACTGAAGGGGTGGTTATAATTTATGCTCTTTAGAATATATTTATGTTGTATCACAAGGTGTATTCAGCAAAATAAGTTCATGGTTCTGGTTGGAATTATAGGTTCTAAGATGTCACCGAAATGAATATAAGTGAGAATGCTTCAGAAGCCACACCTTTTACTTAACCTAAAGGGAGAAAATGGTAGATAGGAGGCAAGGGAATACAAACAATTGAACAGACTTTATTGGAGGAATAAAATGGGTAAGATATACATTCTGCTGCCTAACAGATAATCATCGGCAATGCTCTCTGGAAATGTACAAATGTGTTCAGATCAAATATATTCCTTGAACCTTTACTGTGTCTTTGGTCCAATATTTCTGGAGGGCAGCATGTTGGAAAGTCTCTTTTAGGCTATTTAGAGATATATCATTGGCTGAGTTACTTTCATACAGAGTCTCTGCCTGCTTTTGTATCTTATAATTATTTCAGATGGTCAGAGACTGATCTCTGACATTCTAATCTGATCCAAGGGCTAGGGTTTGACTTAAATTAGATTGACCCAGTGTATGGTGGCTAGGTTGCAACTCAGAAATCCTACTTTTATTGGTTTTCCTTGATGATCTAGGAGAAGTGGCTTCCAGCCCTTCTACTTCTGAGATCCCATCACTCAATCTTCTTGGAAACAGCACACGTTTGCTTAAAATATTTAAATCCCAATCTCATGCCAGATACCTTGAATAGGCCTACAACCAAAGAATAAGAATAGAACTCTAAATTAATCTAGCAAACCATGGTAACTTTTCCATCTCTTATGGGAAAACATGAAATCTCAAAACAGCAATGCCAAACTCTCCAAAAGAGCGTCTTTTCTCACTGAAGAATGGCTAGCAATCAAGGAGCAGACTGAATTTCCTCCATGGAAGAAGAAGATATTTTTCAGTGTTAAAATCATACGGTCCCAACCTCTTCCTTCACCTGGGAATTGAGAGGCAGTGTGGTCTAGTGGTGAAGGCATTGGACTTGGAGCAGGGAGACTCAGGTCCTGGTCTACTCTCAGCTATAGAAGCTCCCTGGTGACTTTGGAACAGTCCCTTTCTCTCTCAGCCCAACCTATCTCACAGGGTTGCTGTTGGGTTGAGCAGCAGGATGAAGAGGGACTACATATGTTCCCTTGAGCTCCTAAAGGAAAGATGGGATATACATCTAATAAATAAATATTTTTTTAAAATCCTGCAACCTAGATAATTAGCTGATACTGAGGGTAAAACTAGTTTCCACCTTATAATCATTTACTTGGAAACACTTTCATTTCCCCCATCTCCCCCCCTCCCCCATCCTATAGCGACAGTGAAAGAGCTTCCTGGTAGAAACAATCTGGTAGCTTGCCAAATGCCCACTGGTTATGTTTGTATTATCTCCTTAGCTTTTATTCATACACACTCTGTTAGCAGATATGGAAACCCTGAAGCTGAAGAAGGCACTCTGCCTGATTCACCTGGCAGGTGTGGCATTCAGTTCCACCTGGTCTGAATCAACATGGATGTTGCAATTTTAACTGACAGAAGATCTGCTCTTTGCACAGAATGCTGGGAACTGCCAAGCCTTTGAAGAATGCATAGACAAATATTTATTAGTAATTTGGCTAGCAACGAGCACATCAGCCAAGAAGAGGGAGGGCTTGTCTTAAATACAGTGTGTGCAAATAGTATGCAGGAGAAGGGAAGAAAACCAGCTGCTTACGGAATCATTATCTTTTCATACCAGTTCCGCGCAGAGCAAAAATGACAAGCACAGCCATGCAGGTCATGAACATACAGCAGAGTTTACGTAGCGCTTTGTTTGCGGGTAATTCTGTCATGAGCACATCATTTTTTTCAGGAGCTGAAGCTGAAAGGCACAAAAAGGGGAGGTGGCAGGGGGCAACGAACCCCTAATTCAAACATCTCATCCATAGCAATCAGACCCTGTAAGAAAAGGGCAAAGAGTTCCCCTTCTTCAGCTTTGCAGAATGAAACAGCTGGATCTCTTTTCTGACTTGGAGGGTTGAATGGGAAAAACAAAATAACTGTTGATTGGGAAAAACAAAATAACAAAACTATTTTACAGCCAAGATGGAGCACATAGAGTGCCTCCCTCTTCCATTCCCACATAAGGCCAACTTGGTACCAGAGGCAGAGAAACCTTTTTTTTGTGAAGCTCCAAAGTTGCTACTGTAAGTTGCATCCCTAATATCAGGATTTGCCCAACTTCTATAATGTAAGTGTGAGAGGGTATTTTGACTTACAGGTGCTGTCAAATCTTATCATTGCTTTTCTAACAGGATCGCAGAACGTCTTGTACTGGCCCAAATTTTGCACTATGACCGAGGAGGGCAACGTTCAAATCTCTGCTCAGCCATGGAGCTTACTGGGGGAATTTGGCTCAGTTGGTCTAGTCTACTTCACAGGATTGTTGGGAAAAGAAGTTCTGGAGAAGACTGTGGCAAAAGGCCTTTGGAGGAAAAAAAAAAGTATGATGTTTACCACCATATTCTAAATATCAAGACAAAACAAGTATTTTTTATTTCCCCCATGTCTACCGGCTGGAACAATCTGCTCAGGTAAGAGCATGACCACTGCAGAACACAGCCCTTAGCCTCCAAACTTGCAGATGATCCAGAAGCTACCATAGTCAATAGTATTAAGCCACACTGAGAGATCCAATAGGATTAGGAAGGATACGTTCCTCTTATTTGAGTCTTGATGAAGGTCATCTACTAGAGCAGTGTTGTCCAAACTTGGCCACTTTAAGATGAGTGGACTTCAACTCCCAGAATTCCCCAGCCAGCCATGCTGGCTGGGGAATTCTGGGAGTTGAAGTCCACTCATCTTAAAGTGGCCAAGTTTGGACAACACTGTACTAGAGCAACCCATGCTACTTCCATCTCACACCCATGCCTGGATCCCAACTACATAATCTATTTCTTCTAACATCCTTTGTAGCTGAATCCACACCACCCTCTCAATAACCTTCCCTAACTCTGGACTGACAGATGGCATCTTCAGAAGAAGGCACACTACCATCTCTGTCAAATGCATTAATCCTTCCTCAAAGAGGCATTAACACTCTCCCAAATCCAGCTGCACATACCACCTAGTTGCTTGAAGGAGCAGGAGGGACATGAATCCAGGCCACAGGGGGCAAAGCTACAAACACTGTATCAACTTCTTTGGGTTCCACAAGCTCAAAAAATCCCCTAATCACAATGCAAGATATTGCTTCTTTAATTGGTTCTGCTCAAGTGATGTCCAGACCTGAACAAATGTGAGGACTTTATCCACAAAGAAACCAACAAAAACATCTGCACTGTTTTTAGGCATTTTGTCCCATCTATCCTTTCTAAAAGGGCCTGGGTCATCCTAAACAGGACCACCGGCCAGGAAACTGCAGACATGATAATGGTGTAGAATAGTCATTTCACTGCTTTTATCACCCTGGGTAAGCCCAAAGATGGGCATGTACCAGTGCTGAGTTATATTCACTTTTGCCTTTATGCCATTATCATTCCAGGCATATTTGCATTGCTTCATCTTCTATAGCTCCTCTGAGAATCAGGGAGACAGACAGGATCAGTGACTGAGAAGAGGCCTTACAGGATCAATCTTGTTCATCTCTGGCCATCTCCATATTCCAGAGACCAACCATGTACATGCTGTCACACAAATCCTTAAGCATTCTCTGAAAATCCTTGGGATCCATGAGGCATGTGAGGCAGACCATCTTAATGAGTCCTTCACATTTATAGAGATCCATTCCTGTGTTCTGCAGCTTCATCTGAAAGCGATCCCATTGCAGAAGACAGATGTTAACCCAGCCAACATCCATATTACATCTGCTCCAAAGTAGAAACCAGATCTAACATCTCAAGAATAACTCTTCTCTCTAATGGTAACAGAACTGAGAAGTATATATAGTGACGATCTGGTCTCAAAAATTTCTTTTTTTTAATAAAAAAACAGTGGCACATACAGAGATATTTTCCCCAAATCTTTGAATAACTCTCATTAATGTATGTATATGCATTCTTTTCCTATCTCTTTGTTTTGGCTTTTTTTTTATGGTAAGTTTTACTTAATTAAAAAAAGATGTTAAAAAAAATCAAAAACTTACATATTCAGATTTACTGGACTCCATTTGCATTTATATAGGAAAGGCTTGAGTAAATGGTTATATTGTTGGAGATACAATGAAATTCATGCTTCATTTAAACACATGTTTCTACAGTGTCCAACAATTGTTTCCTTTGGAAAAGAAGTTATTACACGCATTAGCTTGGCTCTGAGATTCAATATTTTCAGATGTTCACATTCTTTTGAAGTTTATTCCTATCACATGGATGTTGACAAAGAAAATGGATTTTCTATACCCTATTTACAGCTAAAAGGCTTATTGTTCAGCATTGGAAAGATAAATATATGGCCCCAAAGATTCAGAGGTCAGCAGAATTATTGTTACCAGCAATTTACAAATTTATCAATATAGTTTAGCTATGGACGGTTATAATGACTTATGCTTCCACTCATTTAAATGTTTATTATATAACTTTTATATATGTATGTGTATCTGTGATACATGCACTGTATGTTTTTGTTCATTTTTTTAGCTTTATTTTTCTTTATAATGTTGTATTTTCCTTTTTTAAAAAAATTATATTTATTTATTGCTTTAATGTGTTGTAAGCCACCCAGTCCCCCATTGGGGGGAGATGGGCGGGGGACAAATTTCATAAATAAATAAATAAATACTCAGGTAATAAAATAAACAAGAGCAACAACAGCCAAACAGTGGCACATACATGGAAGATGAAGGACAAATAAATCTTTTCTTCTGATTCTTGTCCAGAAACTCCTTTCAAGCTTCTAACACTTAAGTAGGCATGGAATATTGCCATCCAGGTGGGATCTGAGCTCCAGGTAGCAACTTTATAGTGCAGTCACATGCCTGATGAGGAGATAAGGTAAGGTAAGGAAAGTTTTCTCTTTCCCCAAAACATCAGCAACATCTGCATATTTTCCAGCAAGGAAGGAGGTTCAGGTAGCCATGTGGGCCAAAGAGAAGAAAAATAGTCCAATGTCTGTAAATTGTGCTTTTGACATTTTTGTTCTCAGTGATTATCAGGGTTATGTGTCTGAAGCCAGTCTATCTCCAAGACAGTAGGGATGTACAAGGAAGCACTCAAGTACAGTTGCAGGAATTCTTTGTGGTCTTTATTCTCAGTTGCAGAGAGGTTGTAGCTTGCAGGATAGGACCTGATTTGAGCAGTCTACCATCAAACATCTCCACTCATGTAGGCAAGCCAACTGTCCCACAAAAGCCTCAGTGATGATATTAGTAGTTGCCCCAGAATAGATTGGATTTCCAACCCTGTGGAGGTGAGAAGATTAATGGGGATTATAAACTGCAGTTGCCTGGTGTCTATAGAGTTCATGGGAGTGGGACCTGTAAAGTTTCCTGAAGTCAAGGCTTTGGAGCAAGCTGGACATTTACTCATGAGCTAGCTTAAATTTCTACCAATGTGACATTTCCCAGCCAAATCAGGACAAGAAATAGGTAAGTGCCTAAGGATGTCTCAGTAAAAACACAATCTGAGGTCTTGACTTCTTTGTTTCTCTGCTGCAGACAAAGATCTCTGCATTGCCCCTATTTGCATGGGCTCCACCCTGTTAGTGTCCAATTGGAGAATGGGGAGAATTCTGTTATTCCCTTAATGCCTCAACATTTCCAGCCTGCCATCAATCACCATGCAATGTTGAAATAAGGTCTCTGGTAGATCCTATTCATCACTTCATTGGAAAGGTCTTCCCAAAAGTGGTTGAGCAGGGCAAAATCATTTCAGCACACATCCCTGGCATATAACTGAAAGTCTGCTATATATATATACTTCGGACCCTGCTTGCCACAATTTACAAATTTCCCCATTAGCGGTCACTCTTCTTGTGAAATCATTGAAAGTTCTGCATAAGTTCTGCATAAAATCTCCATAGTTCTGTAGGATGACATCATTGTTCTCAGTGAGTGGAACTGCCTGCCTGGCTACTCCTTTTTTCAAAAGGCTGAGAATGAACACCACGTTGGTCTGATCCATAGGAATCTCGGCTAGCTTGCCCTTCATCAACAATTCACACTGGGTAGTGAAGGTTAGGAACTGCATTTTCAGGGGGATTTGCACTGACCCAGATCAGATTGTAACTATAACTTTGTAAATATCACATTAAACAAGAGTCATATGAAGTACACGTTTGTAAGGAAAGGACCTATTACTTGGGTATAATGGGAGGTAAGGCAATACTTGTCATCCTTATTGAGAAAAATGGTACTTAGGGCAGAGCTAATCCTTGATCCAGACCAAAATTTCAGAATGCCCCAGGGCTAAGAAAGGAAGGTATTGGCCAGAATCCTGAAGTGCTGTCATTTCAACCCTTTCCTTAACAATCTAATTAATCAGAACTCAGAGACACTAGTTTCAGTGCTCATTCATTTCCAGTTTGGTTGGTTGAACAGAGTTCTGACAGTCGCTAACCAAATGACTGGTGAAGCAGAAGGGAAAAAAGAAGTACAATTTTAACACCAGAAAATACAACTTTAATCCCTAGGACCATCTAACTCATCAGGTGACGACAACCTGAAGACAATATCATGGGGACACGGCTGAATAAAGCAGTTACTAGGGCATGTTTATACCATGTTTAGATGCAAGTGGGGAAAGGCTCTGTGACTGCATGGAAGGAAGACCTACAAATAAACTACATCTTCTAAACTTGGTGTGAATCCAGATTCTAACTGCCAAGGGTCTTAGGATTGGTCAATATGCCAACCCTAATTCATTGTATAAATGCATTCCTTTGATTCTTTATCTGTACTTCACAAACCCAGAGATTATGCTATATCCTGATTTAGTTCACTGTGTCACTGGTCAGTCTTGGTACCAACTCCAGCTATGCCCATCAAATCTATTTGCACGAGACTACCAAAGAATAAACATGGATGCCCCATGTGTTTTCCAGAAATTTGTGGCACTCAAGTATTACATCTTATTCTTGCAAAATGCAAATACATCCTTCTGTGGTCTCAGTTCATCTTATATTAAGGCCCTTGCCGAGAAGGCAAAAATGTCAGTTATTTAAGCTCCAAGCTGATAACACCTGACCCAAATATAAATGGCCTTATCATCAGATTGGAATGTGTGCTCACAAAAATCAAATTTCCCAAACTTTATTTTTGTAACTAAAGCACGTGGAATTATTGCATGGAAATATTTAAATATTGATGCTAAGATTATATTCCAGCTTGATGGACATTCTCACTTCTTCTAACAGTTTCAAATTGAAGATCCTGATACTCAAACATTTTCCACTGAACTAAAAATATTCTGTAGCATTGCAAACTTAATAGATATTTCCCACCTAGAATTTCACAGCAGAGGGCAGTTCAATGAACCCAAATTTTCTCCTGGCATATCTCCTGATTATCACCAGGGATTCTTTCCCAAGGACATGCTGTTCTGTTCTATTTTGATTTTTACACCAAAGCTGTCACCATGGTATCTCCACTTCCTGACGACTTATCTATCCTTCTTGGTAACAAGTTCTTCTTCTTCATCGCCAACAAGTGAAACAATGGGCCAGAACACATGGCCAAAGAACAGAGCCAAATGGAGAGAGCTACTCACAACACTCTTATCTACTTAAAATTGTTTTCGACCCCACTAAAGATCCAGTGTGCATCCATTGTGGCAAAGAGCCTGCTGCGTGAGTGAGAGCCACTGTGGTGTAGTAGTTATGGCATTGGGCTACAAGTGGAAAGACCCAGGTCCTAGGCTACTCTCAGCCTCAGCAGTCCCTGGATAACTATGGGCCACTCACATTCTCTCTCAGCCCAGCATACCCCACAGTGTCGTGGTTCTGGAGAAAAATAGGAAGATGGAGGACTACATATGCCACTTTGAGCTTCTGTTACAGAAGGTGGGATATAAATCAAATAAATAAAAGGTCTTGATTAAGTGCCTGATTTGCCTAAATATTGGTTTTAAATCAGATGCTTCAGAAATGCATAGGGCTGATTGCTTTGAGCAGTGAAAAGCTGACATTATCTGGTCAGATAAGCTCTGTGTTGGATGCAGAGCTGTGAATACCTAGAATGAATGGGTTTTTCAAAATTCTGTGGCTAATTTTGACATTAATATAAACTCGGGCTTGAGACTCTCTACTTCCTTTTCCCTCTCTAGCCTAGCAGCAAAGGAGAGGCATAAAATATCATTTCTATTTTTGATTAACCACAGCTCACTTTATACAAATTCAAAGTAACCTTTGGTTAAACCGAACATCCCTATTCTGTAGTATCGCTTCGAAAAAATTTTTGAAGGAATTAATGAACTGTCGGCTGATGGACCTTTGGAAACATTATTATCCCATAAAGAAGGATTAGGAAAGTAGTGATTCAAATTTAGGGGAGTGCTGAGGATAGGGAGTGTAAATAGGGAGGCCAAGGGAGGTAAGGCAGGCGCGCTGTGCTTGCTTAATGACTTACTTAATGCATGTATGCAATTTCATACATTAAAGTCACACCCATCACATAATGTCCAGAAAAAGCAAGCTGCATCTCAAACCTATGTGAAAATGTATCTAAAGGAGATCCTAAGGAGAAATCTTATTCCTGAAGAGGGACACCAATTCCTATAAGTTCATACATCTTTTTTTTCCTGCAATTATTAGTTAATTCTATTACATCTATTTTTTGCTTTCTTTGGGAGTGACAGATCTCCCTCTTTTTATCCGAACAAGAATGTCCTGAGAAATATTAAGCTGGGAGATAAGTAATTTTTAAAACGTTTTGAATAAATTAAAGCCTGAAGTACAAAGAGCCTGAACTCCTGAGACCAGCTGCTCCTCCCTGACTTTGGCCTGCATGTAGTTCTGCGTGATGGACAGTCTTTGCTAGGTCAGGAGAGGTGACTATATTAAATTCCAAATGAATCTGTTTTCAATAAATGAATGCAGGTAGGATTGATAAGCTACAGATGCTGCAATGTAGGAACAAATGCCTTTCCCACAAAATCACTGGATATACGAGTCTGCAACGATTAGACCCTTGAAAAAGGGGAAAGAGAGCTAATGAGGTCCCCAAAAGTAATTGCATCTGCAGCTCTAAAGTACTTGATTTGTCTTGGTGGAATGCGTTTATAGCAGTGACCACAATTTACTCAAGAACTCAGGAAGATGATTATTTATTTATTTGTTTATTTAAAAGATTTGTATGGCCGCCCATCTTAAACACAACTCTGGGTGCCTCACAACAAGAAATGATAAGAAAAACATTGCTTTTTATGTTAAAGGTTATTAGGTCATTTTGCCAAGAAGGAGGAGGAAGAGGAGGTGGAGGAGGAGGAAGAGGAGGAGGCTCTGACAACTTTAGAAATTAAACACTTCTGAAACTCCTGGCTGCAGAAATGCAGATTGTTTTGAACAAATGAGGGTGTGATGTCCAGCATAAGATATATTGTGCCCTTGATAAAATGGATTTCTCCTTGGTTTTCTGGCAGCTCGCTCCACAAGTAAAAAAGGAAGATTAACCAAAACCATTTCCTCCACCCATGTTATAGGCATCCTACCTGTAACCCCAGAGCATACTACATATGTAAAGGACATCCAGTAGTAATGAGATGACTTCAGAGCAATAAAGCATGTTTGTACTGGAGCTAAAGCCACATTTTTCATAAATTTTCATGGATTAATCAACTGTATCAGATAAATTACACCATAAATAAATGTGTAAGAAATTCCGACATAATAAATATGTTAATCTTTAAAATGCCAAATAGTGCATTATTATCTTCAGCATAATAAAATATTCAGGTGAACCTATTAAAACATACTCAGTTCTAAACAAAAGGGAGCATAATATTTAAATGCTTGGAAATCCAGCCATTCTACATTTAGAGAATCTATCAACTCGCCATTTGCCGGTTGGTTTTCAGGGGACGTGCTGACAGGAGTACTGGACAGCCATCCCTTTGTAAACCAGGTTTCTTGTTAATGACTTGGGAACAATGAATGTTTTCTCCATGGGAACGAATGGATGGAAGATATCTGGTGATGTCTTTTTATGCCACAACCACCATAGCTTAGAGAAGGTTACACCAGCCCTTCCTCCTAGTTCGTTAGAAGGAAGATATGTGTATATGAAAAAGCAAAATGGGGCCATGGAAGGGAGACTGAGTAGAGAATCCAGACAGATTTGCTTGCAATTTACACATCATAATAAATGTGATTTGGATGTGATTTGTTTGGCTCTGGCTTAGTACATTGTATTTACAAACCCTAGTGTGTGTGTGTGTGTGTGTGTGTGTAGGTCAGGGTGTACAATTTCAGGTCACAATCCCTAGAAGTTATGGATGCAATCAGAGGGATCTGCAGGAGGGGCAAGTGGTGGGGGGGGGGCAGACTGACTAAAGCAGTGGCATTGCAGCACGATGTGAGCACCTCCCTGTTGGTCTGAGTATCATAACAATGCATGTATATATGAAAGTTAAACCGAGAGCCAGTTTGGACTAGTGGTTAAGGCTCCAGGCTAGAAACCAGGAGACAGTGAGTTCTAGTTCAACCTTAGGCATGAAAACCGGCCAGTTGTTCTCTCTCAGCCCAACCCACCTCACAGGGTTGTTGTGGGGAAAATAGGAGGAGGAAAGAGTATTAGGTACGTTAGCCATCTTGAGTTATTTATAAAAATAATAAAGGTAGATAAAAAAATAAACTCAGACCTTGAAACACTCCAAAAATAGCCATAAAATTGTCATTTTTAAAGGGATAGAAGGGGGAAAAATTAACAACACAGGGAATAATCCCATAAATAGTACTGAATTTTAACTTGATGTATATAAAAATTACACAAAATCAGGTTTCAATTTTTTCCACATCTCATTTTCTTCTTTGTCCAAGTCCCACTTTATTGCAGAATGTCCACTGTATTACTCAAAGGCCAGGTATGATCCTTAGCCTAAAAATAAGTTATGCTGCCCTGGTTCAGTGTAAGGTGTGAACTCAGATATTTGTTATTTACAACAGATGTTGGCTTAACACAACATATAGTCCAGCCAAGGTGTGCTTATGTGCATGGCTTCAGGACTTGCTTGGCTGCATCTGGTGTAAACCACCATGGGAAGCATCTTGTCCAAGGTGAGAAGATCCTGAAAAACAAGGACACCCCGAGTTTGCAAGGAGGTCACCATCTGGACAGCAGCCAATCACCTGAGTGATAGCTGTCCAGCTGTAACTTCCTGCCACTTTTTCACAGTTAAGAAATGTATCTCAGCGAGATTTGGAGCCATACCTTCACCCCTTTTCTCTCTCTAGTTCACTCCTGTCGTGTATCTATGCATAATTTTTTATGAGGAAAACAGAAACAGTGTGTCTGGAACAGCCCCATTTACCCATTGCTCTCATGTCTCTAAAGTAACCCTCTCTTCTGGACTCAGACAAAACAGGATATAGTTAAGTTACCCAATAATAAGCTTGCATACTCATCTTACTCACACTTAGCTCCAAGTTCCAGGTTTGGACAGCCTATCTGGTCTTCAAATTAGTAGCCTAGTTTACATGAACAGAACAGGTTTTAGAAAAATACAAATTCCCTCACGCTTGCTCCATACAAAACACATGAACACACACACCTCTCTTCATCCATGTCCTTATTCTGAGTGGTTCCTGAGAGGGAGAGAGCTGAACAGCCATCAAGTCATTTGTCCTTAAGCCCAGGAGCTGGGAAATAGAAACAGACAAGAGGTCCCGCAAATGGGGAAGCAAACGGCCCATAAAAGCCCGGGGCCAGATCTGCAGAATTTTTAGGCAACATAAGTTTTATTGCAATTTCAAGGATGCAGCAGCTGAGCCCTTGAAGACTGCTGAGATCTCATGAGAACATAGTAATCCAGAGCTGATTTCAAACCAGCAAGAAGTCCTTTTGTGGGAACGCCTCCCAAATTTGAGGGCTTTGTTGAATGCAAGCAAAATTTTATTCTGCCTGTTCCTCTGCCCAACCAATGGTGAAAGAGATTTGTAATAACCTATTTGTTAGACAACTGCAAAATCCAGTAATTCGCTACAATGGTAGCCGCTGAAACAGAAGTCTATTTAATCATTTATGTTCTTTCAAAATTAAGTCTAATGTTTCACGGCAAGCTACTATGTTAATTGGGCAGCCACTACCATCTTTTTTTCCTTTTCAAAGAATGCCTAGGAGGCCTAAGTGAGATCCAGAAACACTCTTGGAAATAAACAGGCTGATGGCCCGGCTTTGTTTCATAGCGGGCTAACTCATCCATGTCATTTTTTTATGTCTGATGGGACAAGGAGGCTGGTGGATGGCAAGAGAGAAGCTGTAAAAACAGCTCTGTCAGAGGGCACCAGATTACCTGCTTCCGAGCCAAAGCTTTTGCAGTATGAAGTTTTAAAATTTAAGCCTTGCTCAAAATCCCTTAATGAAATCTGGAGTGGTACCTGTTTTACATATTCATGCATTTCTATATATTTATATGTAGATAAAAGGAAATAAAAAATAGACGAAGCAAATTTAACGAAAGTTAAAATACCTAAAAGTTAAAATACCTAAAAAGTAGAAAAAAGTAAAGAAAGTAATAATAATTTTTAAAAAGGGAAAAAAAAGATTGATTTCTATCTCCCCCATTTTTATACAGTTGTTAATTTGAGATATTTGTTAGCATTCAGGCCCCCTTTAAAGCCAGATTGTAGGTTTTTATATTTGCCATGTTGTGTGATGTGTTGTATGTATGGGAACCATTCTTGCTTAAATTTAGTTAATTTTCTAGTGTGTGTGTATGTACACACACACACACACACACACACACACACATACTGTTAATTTTGTCATCAGTGCATATTCTCCAAGTTTAAGTTCCCAATCAAATATTGTTGGGATTGTGATTTTCCTTCTAGTGTTGAGCAAAGTTTGTGAGTCACCCAGAGTTGTTTAAGATGGGCGGCTATATAAATCTTGTAAAGAAAGAAAGAAAGAAAGAAAGAAAGAAAGAAAGAAAGAAAGAAAGAAAGAAAGAAAGAAAGAAAGAAAGAAAGAAAGAAAGAAAGAAGGAAAGTTTATTCTTGATGCTGTAAGCATATGTATCTCATTAAATTATTATATTTCTTGTTAATTTTTTCTGAGATTATACCTAATAAGAACAGTTGTGGTTTCATTTCAAATTTAAATTCCAACATTTTCTGTATTATACTATGTATGTCTTTCCAATACTTTTGAGTCCTTTTACATGCCTACCACATGTGATAAAACGTTCCTTATGTATCTTGGCATTTCCTGCATTTATTACTGTATGATTTGTCCATCTTAGATATTATTGATGGAATTGTGTACCATCTATAAAACATTTTGTACCAATTTTTCTCTAAGTTACAACTTGGTGTAAATTTTATAGCTTTAGTCCATACATCTTCCTATTGTTGGATGGTAACTGTTTCTTTGAAATTTTGCATCCATTTTGTCATATGGTTTTTGGTTTGTTCTGCCTTTGTATCATATCTAAGTAAGAATACTCATGCACTTCTAAAATCCTGAGCATATAGACCAAGATGCCTACTGATATCCTATTCCTATTCCTACTTCATAGATTTTTTTAAAAAATGGTACGTATTCAAAGACTTGAGAGATATATTGAAGAAAGACCTGTGATGACTAAAATGAGAGATGGGCTGTCAAATGTGTGTCTCGTTGTCTATAATAAGTGTGGTTTCAGGGGCTGGTTCACTTCAAAGAGCCAGGCCTTGAGGTATGATTAAAGCAGGGGTCTGTCATCTGAGAGGCTCCACATTTTACTCCATTTTCCAGGTTCTTACGGGACTTCGAACAAGACCAACTTTCTGTATTCTGCCTTTCCTGTGACGGGAACTTAATAGCAACATTCATCAAAATGCAGCATTTAATTAATTACCTGGTGATGGGAGAATTATAAATATTAATAGATACCACTATTGGGGAAAAAATGAAAGACAACAGACATTGTTCCAATATATGATTATATACCAGCCACCAAAATGAACAAACATTAGGGTACAGCAAGGATGAGCCAGTTTGGAGTAGTGGTTAAGGTACCAGGCTAGAAACCAGGAGATCATGAGTTCTAGTCCTGCCTTAGGCATGAAGCCAGCTGGATGGCCTTGAGCCAGCCATTCTCTCTCAGCCCTAGGAAGGAGGCAGTGGCAAACCACTTCTGAAATCTTGTCAAGAAAACTGCAAGGACTTGTCCAAGTGGTCATCAGGAGTCAACACTGACTTGAAGGCACCAAAAACAAAGAAAGAAAAGGAGATAGGCACGTCATAGGTTACATCTGCAGCCACCAGAGACTCCAAAATTTGCATTCCTGAAGTTCAGGGACAAACAGCTCAACAATGGAGGTGCAACTGACTGTTTATTTTTACACAATGCCCCAATCTCCCCTTAAATGCATGAAAAAAACTAGATCTTCTGACCCCACCCCAACAGTAAAAACATACATTTGTATTACTTTGAGACCAGTAAAATACGTATATCTCAACCCAGCATGATACTTCATTAATCATGAAAAACATTAATACCCAATACTTCCTGATCATTCATTTATTCAACAAAGGCTATAGTAGTTAAATCTTATTTGCCTCCATATCAGAAGTTGTCTTGTCCTTTTATGGCTGGCACTAAATGCCTACGTTGGCTGTGTAACGCAAGCTAATTAGTAATGCGTATCACAATAAGAGAACACTAAAGCAGACCTAGTACAGTCATGTTTGTGGGCACCTCCATATGTGGTGCTTCTGTAGCTGTTCTCCCGATGATTCCGAAATATCATCCCTGTTTGGTATGTGAACTTATTTTCAGCTTATTTCCACCTTCCTTTTGTTATATTTCTCATTCCTGGAAACCCTTGCCTCACTCTGCCTCATGATTCGTGGGCTGGAGTTGGGCTATTAGGTCTTGCAAAGTGATACTGTAGGTAGCATGATAGGTTTTCAGCACCCCTCTCCCCCAACGGTGGTGTTTCTGTTTTTTTTTTTTTTTCATAGACAATCATATAAATAAACACCACATGAAATAAGTTAATCTGGACAAAGGCATTCTTAGAAATAAAAGTGACACTGCGAATGCCAATTTCCCATTTAATTTGTTCCTTTAAATAAAAGCATCATAAATAACTTTAAAGGGTGAGACAGGGCATCTGCTGTGTTAGCACGGCTGGTGCCTAAACAACATATTCCCAATGCAAATACCAGCTTCCAGTGGCTGGTATTACACTTTATTGCACAGAAGGATTGTGATCAAATTTCTAGTTATGAATTTGGAGAGGGGAGATTGTACTATACAATTTAAAGAGAACGTGAACAACAGAAACTTAAAAATAAATCTATCTGTGATGCTGGTTTATTGGGTTTATTACAAGCATTCTATCATGTGGATTGTGGGCTTGGCTATAAAGCATTTCTTCCACAATTCTGCTGATTATAGTTTTAAAAAGCCTTATTCAGCACTACCAAAAGCATTTCCAATTAGATTTTATTACAAAAAAGCAGGTCAGATGAAAAGACCTCTGTAAGCCCCCATTTCTTTCCCAAATATAGATTTGTTTAAAAATGAAGTAAGATAGCCTGGAACTCAAAGAATGAAGTACAAAGAGAAAACAGGAATAAAAAAAATGAGAACAGCCTGATCTTAAAGATTTTTGTTCAGAAATAGTCTCTTTGAGATCACAGCAACTACTCCCAACAAGCATGTCCAGGATGGCAGATTAAGAAAATAATCCTATATCAATTTATTTAGGAAAGTCTATCCAATCAAAGCATCTTCCAAACATTCCAGAATTCTTAGCAATTGCCATATTGCCTGGGGAATTCTGTGACTTAAATTCCACACATCTGGAAGAGATCCAAGTTGGAGAAGGCTATATTAGGGATAACTTCCATACCAAAATTGTGGAGTTTACTTCTGACTAAATATAAAATTGAGCATTAATTAAAACTGAAAATAGACTAGTTGAGCTTCAGCAAATACAGTAGTTCCAAAGAAGAACTGGATCCACAAATATACCACACACTATCAGCGTGAAAATTATTGATGCTTACTATATTTATTCACAAACACAATCAAAGATGGGAATTTGTGGCTCTCCAAAATTACAGTATACTTCACCATTGGCCTGGTGTCTGAAACTACTAGAGGTTGTAGTACAACAAACTCCAGAGAGCCACAAGTTTTCTGCTTCTGACATGATCATAATTGTTGAGCAGTAAATTCTACTGAATTCATCAAGGCTTATTCTAAGTAGATGATTGTACTATCATCCTCTTTCATTCATAACTAATAGAACGTTCTACCATTTTTTAAAATAAAAAATTAATAAGACAATCCAAGAAGGAAAATTAAATTAAACGACAATAGAGGGCAGTTTAATTTTTAAGGGAAAAGATGGTTATACATTTATTGAAAGCTGATAAATTATTTTAGCATATAATATGGTATATGTGTGTCTTTAAAATTGCATTAAGCATTGTAGAAATACATTCAAAGCTGAGTAAGCCACAACAGATTTCTACTAACTATTAAATATTAATTCTCTTTGTAGTGTCCATAAGATCAATGCAACATCTCAGGAATTTCTTATAAAAATTAGCTATTGCTAACAGTGAAATGATAACTTTAGTTCATGCCATGAACTACATATTGAATAAAAAGTTTTTCAAAATAGGCTGAACCCAAAGAAGAAATGAAAAGGGAATGAACAATCAGCAATATTTGAGACTATTGTGTTATATTCACGTTCAATAAAAGAAAGGAAACAAAAATGTGTCTTGTTTATGAAGGATAGAATATTAAAAAGTGAAATAATGCATAAAATAAATCCCTAAAAAGTTGTCGGGCAAATAAACTGATGAGCCAAATAACAGCCACTATAGATGTACATGCTTAAAAACAATCTGGAAATTGTGGAAACCTGAACACAGCACTTCTGCTGTTGGTTGAACCAGGCAATATATTTGTGGCTGTTACATTAAATCAACGCCTATGTTTGAGTAAAGTCCAAGACTGACTCGTATGTTTGGATTGGCTTCTGTGGTGGCGACCTCTTTGATAATGACCTTGCTGCTTCAGGCCCAGGAAGTCAACAATCTTGGACAAAAAGCCTCTGTAGGAAACACACAGATGCCTGATTCTGCATGGAAACAGTTTTCCACTAGTAGAAAAGCAAATAAGCAAACCTCTTTCCATCTCTCTCACCACCTGCCTGGCCCAAGTGGTCATCTTCTCTTCTTCCACTCACTGGATCTGCAATCTTCAGTAGAACATCAAAATCACACACTGTTCCCCATTATTATTTTATCTGAATTAATTTGGAGGGCTACAGGAATCATTTGGTATGCCATTGGACACAGCAGGTATAAAAATATCTTATGATCTGAGAAAGTTAAAAGAAAGGGGGGAAAAGGTAAAAGAAAAGTAGAAAAGAAATAAAAAAGATACAAAGAAGTAGCTCCCAATCTTCTTTACAGCAGATATAAGTGCAATTATAATTTTACCTCTTACTCTATGGTTACAATATAACTCTCTTCTTTCCATAATCTATCCTGTCTATTCATCAGAACCATAAATCATAAGTTCATTTTTTTCTGTTTTACACAAAAAGTCTATAAGGGGTTTCCAGTCAGCAATAAATATAGATATTGTTCTTTCTCTGATCAAAGAAGTCAATTTAGCCATCTCAGCAAGTTCCATCACCTTCACCGACCATTCCTCCTTTGTGGATAGTGCTGAATCTCTCCATCTTTGGGCATACAATAATCTCGTTGCAGTTATCCTTGTACAAAAACAAAGTTCCATGACTTTTTTACAATGTGGCACATCTAACATAATGATTTTTAAAATCTGCATTAACCTTGACTTTATTGTACTGCAAATATCCATGCCACCCAAATCTCACATTGTGTCTTTCTAACTCCAAAAGCCTCCTATTTCTCAGCAACACCCACTCTTTTATCCATACCAAACAGCAAGCTGCAGAATACAATTTCAAATCAGGTAGACCCAATCCTCCTCTTTCCTTTGCATCTTCTAAACCTTATATTTAACGCTTGCTTTTTTCTCTTGCAACATAAGTTTAGATATATCCTTCTGCTACTATTTAAATGGTGCATCAGTTGTCAAAACAGGTATTGCCTGAAACAAAAACATCATTCTAGGCAAGACATTCATTTTTATCACAGAAATATCTCCCCAGCAATGACAGTTGTAATTTCTCCCATCTTAACCTATCTTTTTAAACTTCATTCCATGCTATTTTATTAAACATAGTTATTTCGAAAGAACATGCAATTCATATTTGTCATAGTGATACCCAGATATTTTACCTTCTTCTCAGTCTTAAAACCCTTTTATTCATTAATTCTGTTTGATCCTCTATTTTCATATTTTTTGTTAACATCTTCATCTTCTGTTTATTAATCTTGAAACCTGCTAATGTACCAAATTCTTTTAATTTGCCTATTAATGTTTCAATTCCCTTTAAAGGATCTTCCAGGACCAACACCAAGTCATCTGCAAAAGCCTTTAATTTATAAGTTTCTTTTTAAATCTTTACTCCCACAATCTTCTCATCTCATTTGTCTCTATTTTATCTCTACTGAGTATTTTAAGAACTAAAATAAACCAGAGAGGAGAGATTGGGCATCCCTGTCTTGCTCCTTTTTGTATCTCACAGGGTTTTGTTAGATCTCCATTAACAAGATGTGCTTTCTGTGAACTATAGATTGATCCTACCCATATCATAAAGTTCTCTCCAAAATTCATATCTTTCAAAACCTTGAATAAGAAAGCCCAATTCAAATTAGCGTTTGAAGATCAATGCGGCTTGTTTTTCATTATGTTGCTCCAAATATTCCAAAATTTCCTACACATTTCTAACATTGTCCTTTAACTGCCTTTTAGGTAAAAACCCACATTGATCCTCATGAATAAATTCTTTCAACATTATTTTCAGTCTATCAGCTAGAATGGTTGTGAACAACTTGTAGTCATTATTCAATAATGATATCAGCCTATAGTTTCTTGTTAAAGTCAGATCTTGTCCCTCTTTGGGTATTAATGCTATACTGGCCTCTTTCCAACTCTCTGGCAGCTTTCCTCTCCGTAGGATAGCGTTCACTGTGTTTTGTAAAGGTTGTAAAAGTTCATCCTCAAAATGCTTATAATAAGAACCTGATAATCCATCTGGTCTAGACACCTTTCCTAGTTTAATCTTTTTTATGGCTTCAGAAACTTTCCTTATTGTTATAGGTCCATTCATAATCTGTCTCTTTTCCTCTGTAATCCTTGGTAAATTTTGTTTCTTTAGATATTCATCTATTTTCTCTAGAGAGATGTCACTTCCTTTAAATAAATTGGAATAACATTGATGAAGTGCTTTTTGTATGGCCACATTGTCCATTAATACAATACAGGTAGTCCCCCAGTTTAAGAATGAGTTCTGTTCCCAAGGCCTGTCCTTAAGCTGAATTTGTATGTAAGCCAGGACAGTATTATTGTATAATACTGTACTGTATAAGTAGTATTGTGTAATTAACTCGAACCATTGTGTATTTTACACGAATCATTGTATATTTATAATAATAAATGTGATGTATAAATAAATAAATAAATAAATTGAACTCAAATTTTGCTACAATGCTCTCTATTCTTAACTATGGGTCATCCTTAAACTGGGCATTCTTAACCTGGGGACTACTTGTATCTCCCTCTTGTAATTTCAGTATCATTCTCTTTTCTTTTTCTTTTTGTAATTTATATGCTAGGCATTTCCCTGGTTTATTTGCAAACTCAATTTTTTTTTGCTTTACATAATTCATTTTTATTTCCATTTCTCTTACTGTTAACATAGGTAATTGTCATTTTAAAAGCTTAAATTGTCAATTTAAAAGACAATTTCAATTGTTCAAAAATACTTATCTTCTCTGGACATTTCTTTAATTCTTCTTTTCTCTTTATTTTATCCAAAATAGCTTATTGGCTTTCTTTTCTAAGTTCACTATTATGTTGTATAAAATAACCCCTAATAAAAGCTTTACTTGCATCCCAAACCATTCTTAAATCAGTACCTAAATTATTTTCAAACAATTCTTCTAATTTCTTTTTACCATCTTCCACTATTGTTTCTTTCTGTAGCAACATTTCATAGAACTGAATTATTCTTCAAGCATTATGGATTGAGACATTAAAACTTGTTTTACCAGATTAATCATTCAATATATTATTCTGAGATGCTTTGTAAGTACCATTATCTTTCCTACGTTATGATTGTAATACTGGTACAAAACCCTTTAGAGCAGCTTTTGTTCAACTACTGTACCCAATGGAATAGTATGAAATGTTGGGTAAGAATATATTCTAGTGCATAAGCATTTATCATCTTAAAGCATCATAAGGGGTAAGTATGAATGACTCATTTTCAAGATTGTGTGCATGCTTGTATGGATATTCTCTATCTTTGGGCATATGGAACAGCTGTAATTTGTATATTGCACCTGCTTTGGGGTGCCCTTACTATTGATACCATGGGGACAGTTTAATATAAAGAATCTGATTTAACTATTTTTGGCTACCATATCTCCACTTAAGCTTGCTGCCAATGGTCCTTTTCTCCAGGCCTCCCTCCCCCTCCCAAAATCAACAAGCGCATTAAGCCTGAAATCCTGTATATATCGCACTGAATCTCACTGAACACAGTATGGTTTCTACCTTAATGGATATGAATAAGCTGGTGCTCGGGGCTTTCTGTGATTGGCAGCCCTTTTGGACAGAAGCTGCACCATATTTTGTAATTGGGCAGAGCAATCATTTTCTGGGGATTTTGGCAGCATAACTGGAGGGCCCCCAAAGGCCACCATGTGGTCTGAGGGCCATGTGTAGTCTGGGGACTGCAGAATGCCCATTCCTATAGCTTCATTGCAAGCTTTGGGGAAGTCAGTGAGACTTTCTTTAAGGAAACACATATTACAAGGCACTCTCAGAGTAACTTTGATTGCAATTCCAGTCACATTTACTGGGGGAAAAGATTGGTTGAGTTCACTGGCACAGTTATAAGTAAATGTTTATAAGACTGCACTGTTAACTTTTTTTTTTTTTATTGCCTCCCTTCCTAAACTAGAATTACAGGAAAGAGAACAAAATAAGGGTGGAACTGAAGGATACTTCAATGCATCCCTTCCATTTCCTCACTGATGGTTCTGACCCACAATCTTACTCTTTTTAATACTCCCATCAAGATCTGGCCAACTTTGTTTGGGTTCAAAAGCTAAGCAGGATTAAGCCTGGTTAGTACTTGAATGGGAGGCTACCAGGCTGTAGGCTAGATTGGGAAGTCTACAAATATCCCAGAAGCATTTTCATCTCGTTGCCAGGAAAGCTGCAGGTTCATGTTCAGGTCCATGAAGTCACCAGCAATCAAACTTGACTTGAAGGATAGTTTGTGTTTATCTCTAGGAAGAAGAATGTCAGAGCCATTACTATTAAAGGGCAAAATCCTAGGAAAAATTAATGCTGTCAGACAAGGATCGTAAACATGATCTATTGTTGCTGATGAAGAATAACTCACCCTCTTCACATACAGTGAATTGCTTTTAAAAATCATAATTTGATTGAATAATGCTGCCACAGCTGTTCTTACTCATCCCTTTTTGTTTTATCCTTTGTGTGTGACAGATTCCTTTTCTTAAAAATGCACACATTTAAGACCATCTGTTGTGAGTAGATGGTATAGTGACTAGAGAAGGCTAGGATGCAGGCGTATGGAGAAAGTGCCTAGAAAATAATAAATAGGAGAAGGGGTTGAAATTAAAGCTGTGACGGAGACTCCAAATGTAGGGGGCATACAAAACTATTGCAGGTACCCTTTGTGGGCGAGGGGTTAGAGAAACTGAAAATATAACCATGACTCCTTTTGGTTACTAATTAGAATTTGTTTTTATATACCCATGAGTGATGGTTGCTCTGGATCCAGATGACGGGGTAAATGTCACTCTGTGGTTAAAGAACCACATGTGATGGGGAGAATAAGATGCGCAAGTACATTAAATGGATTTTTAGCTTAAGGGCTGTAGGAGCACAGCCATTGTGGGTGGGTTTACTTATCACATTAGCATAATCAAGATTGTTTGGCTGTAGCTTAGCATGTTGTTCAAATTCATCCCACTGTGGTTTATTCAGTGCACCATGGTTAAGCAAACCATAGGTTGGCATGATGTGTAGATCCAGTCCTACCCATCACATGGACCCATCTTTGTAGCTCTTCTTTTAATAGCAGTCGATCTGCGGTGGTACACTCTACGTCAAGGGTGAGCAAGTAACCTGCATCTGTAAAGCCACCTTTTCTTCCCTCTCGTGCCTCATCCCTATTTAAATCTTAATCAGTTTACCCACTCCATGCATCTGATGAACTGAGCTACATTTCACAAGATCTTATGCCTTTCTATAAAAATTGTTAGTCTGAAAAGAATAAGCCTTGAAATAAGCATATTATAGTTTTAAAATAGCAAGGACAACCTTCAAAACTCCCCCCAAATAGCACTCTCGCTTTATCCACTGTGCAATCTTTTATTCCCCCCATCCCATATTAAGCAGGGCCCTTGGCTGTGAAAAGGATGAAAAACTTTAGCCAACCAATTCCCACATAGCAGACCTCTACAAAAGACAAACTGTGATAGCAGGCAGGATGAGGAAGCTTCTGCAGACATGAAATCCCTCAAAGCTGTGATTCACAAACTTTCAAATCCCATCAATAATCACTCTGTCAAAGAACCTGAGTCCTGGTAGAAACAAACATCCCATTTATTCCAAGAATGTTTACATCTTCACAAGCATTTTGTTACTATATTTATCATTTATGGTAATTTTTAAAGATTTACTGTGCTTCCCCAATAGGTAACTTCAGAGTCCCAATGTGGTCCCACCCTTACTCCATTTATAATGTACATTTATAATATATTAACAAATACAGGTAGTCCTCACTTAACAACCATTCATTCAGCAACAGTTCAAAATTACGATGGCACTGAAAAAATGGACTTATGACCTGTGCCTGAAGATATGGCCATTGCAGTGCCCCTGCAGTCACATGATCAAAATTCGGGGGCTTGGCAGCCCACCCACAGATGTAACATGACTAGGAGCAGGGCTGAAAATGTTCAACCACTTTTTGAGTGGTTGAATGGTGTCAGAGGTTAAGATTCTATAAACTTTTATTATATCATATCATAAAAATAATTAAATATTGTCACACAGATCTATTTGGAAGATTCTTCTGCATCTGATTTCATGAAAGTCTGTCTGACAGCAAAAATAAATTGTGCAACCTTACAGCCATACGGGACTTCATAAAGAAGAAAACTATTGGCTTAATGTTAATATTGGCAATAGTTGTATTCTGTTATTTCCTAATTGCAAATTTGTTTTTAAAACCTTGCTATCATAATATTTAGGAAGCCATTAATGTAGGTCTTGCTATAGATGTTGGGGGAAAGGGGCTATTTTTAGCTCCCCTTTATTATAAGCATCTGCACCTGTATTTTTTTCAGTAGCAGGGACAGGTGGTCTCTCGGAGCCATATGCACCAGCGTGGAAACTGTTTATATTTAAACTAAGACTGTAACTATTCTGCTGCAGAGCTGAATGCTTTATGGTCAGAAGCATCCAAGTATGGTGACAGAATAAAAATGAATTATGACAAGCAAAATCAGCCCTGGCCAGGAAGAAATGAAAGAGGCCAACAGAGATGTCAGTTTGTTTTAGAGATAGGTCTAATGCATTATATAATGCTTAATGAAACTGACTAAGTATTGAGATACCAAACAGAGCAAACCTATTCGCCTTTTCAAAGAGTTCTAACATCTCTGAAGCTCCTGACTTGCGGAAGCTCTTTGCTGGACTGAGGCTGACCACCTGGAAGTGAGGGAGAACTGGGCTTTCTTTTCCTTTTTGTTTGGATGTCTGTTATGGATGTTGAATGTGTTTCTTTCAATTTTCAACCGGTGGAAGAGAAATTGCTTATCTATAAATCCCCCCAATAACCATGTTGGAGATGTAATTGAGATCTAGGAGACTTGAACCTCCCCCATCCCTCCTGCCATGCTTCTGATCTACCACCTTTTATTTCAGGCATCCGAAAATGGAACTTTCCATGCCCATAGGCTTGGAATGGAGGGTCCAAAGCTGTGTTTCTTTAAAAAATAGAATCTTCTCTCAAAAATATTCTGTGGCCTTGAAATGCAATGCAAGTTGAGTTAGGATCACACACTATTTATTTATTTAGTTATTAAAAAGACTTCTATGCTGTACTACTATACTACTGTAAGTGGCTTATGGCGTAACATACAATATGTATAATGCAACAATAAGAGATAAAAAAGTAGCAAAATTATCAGAGATTATGCTAAGGAAGTCTTTGTTTAACCAACATTTATTGAATAAGCTACAATTGACTGGATATATATAACAACTGGGTATATATAACAAATTAAACCATAAAGTATGGCTTACAAGTCATAGTGACTGGATTCATACAACATGCTGAAACAAAGCCAAACAGAACACCTGATTGCTTAGTGAATAATTCAGAACAAGTGGTGAATGACTGTCCTACCAGACGTTAGTCATAGTATTCCTTGATTGTTTTGAGGTTTAGATTACATCCTGCACTCAGCCACTCTGATCTACAAATTATGCTATGTATTTTGATGTGGTGTGATGAAAAGAGAGATGCCAGGCGTGCAAGCTGGCTTTAGAAAAGGCCGAGAACAAGAGACATTATTGCTAATGCACGCTGGATAATTCAGAAAGTTTAAAAAATCCAAAAAGAAATTAATATGTACTTCATTGATTAGGGAAAAACCTTTTATTGTGTCAACCATGTCAAGCTATGGAATGTTCTTAGAAAAATGGGAATTCCAGGACATTTCATTGTCCTCATATGAAACCTATACACAGGTCAGGAAGTATAATGGGATGTGAGAATGACCTTGGGAGATTCCGGGGGGTGGGGGGAGAGATGCTGCCTAGGGAATGATCAGATAAAAGGGGGAGAAGTGTGATGGAATGGAATCATGAAGGCCAAACTCAGGGAGGGAAACATGCTCTTTCGTCTCCTGAGGGGCGAGGGAGAGATAAGAGGATGAGGCTGGCACCTCCCTGAGGAATTCACTCTGTGTTGACTGGCTGACTTTGGGAACTGAGGTTTCAGTCTGGGAAGATTCTTGCTAGAGGTTGTAGCTAATAAACATTGCTGAACTGAATCTGCATGGTCTCCTGGAGTTCCTTGGGCTAGGCCTGACAAGAAGGCTGCAGCTGCGTAATAGGCAGAGTAAGGAACTTAGAAAGGACCCGCCCCAACTGATCAGGCAGCAAATAGGGATGGGGGCAGATCTGTAATTTCAGACTTACAAGATTTGTTAATGTGGTCTAATAATAAAGTAGAAGTAGCTCATCTGCTCATGTTTCCTGTCAGTTTCCCTGGAAGGGTTGACAGGAAGCCACAGGATGGACAGAACTTGGTGAGAAAGACTGGCTCCAGTTTGGCAAAAGAGCGAACCAAGGCTATATGCTTTCCCCTTATTTATTCAACCTATATGCTGAATATATGTGGTTGACAAGTGACATTGATAACACTCAATCAGTCAGTGCTGTGTGAACCCAACAAATTTTGATTTATTCAATAAATGATAGTTAAGGAAACTATCACTTAGCTGATTGTGAACGCAGCCAGTGTTTTACAGATTTTTTTTATAAGAAGAATTCAATAGCTTATAATAACATTAGCAATGACATTAAACAAAATTATTTAGTGGTGTACTATTTCCTGTTTATGGATTTTGAAAATTTTAGCAGCCTGCATTTTTGCTTTAATATAGATCAATTCTGTGTTAATTATTTTATAAAAATAAACACCTTGATACCCACTGGCTGCCAACCTAAAACAGTGGGAAAAACCTTCCATTTATAAAAAGCCATAAAATAGAAAAAACCCCTGTTGGCCAAGGACACTAGAAAATTGTGCACTGAACCATAAATATATTCCACAAAATAGCTTTTTGCACATTGTCAGGCCAAGCCTGCTTTTGAGGAGGAGGAGGAGGAGGAGGAAGAGGAAGAGGAAGAGGAAGAGGAAGAAGAAACAACACACTGAAATAGCAAACAAGTGTCAACATATTTTTAGCATTCTTCTGATGTTTTTTCAAATAATATGTACAGTAAAAGCCTAAATACTAAAGCAAACCCACTTTCTTCTGTTTTTTTGCTGATTTCTAAATGAATCTCATGTTTGCAAGTCTTTATGCATTTTAGAAATAAGAGCAAGAGCATGTGCACACACACACACACACAGACACACATTGTTCATTACATGCTCCAGTAGGAAACAATTGATAGAATTCTCATGCCTGTTAATAATGTTTGGTTCAGCTATCTGCAGGTGGTGCATTGGAAGAAAATCTTTGCTATGACCATAGAACTTCCATTTTATTTCTGATCTGAAATTTTTAGCATATGTTTTATTGCAAAGATTTTATCGGTTCCCAAGAATGCACTTAGTTTGTTTATATTTACATCTCACTTTTCTTGAACTTGCTGAATTTATCACAAAAGTATTCAAAGAATATAATCATACCAACAGAACACAACCCTAAGATAATTTACCAACCATCAGAGTTTTGAATTCTTATTGAAACAAAAAAATCTTAACTACATGCCAAATTAGATATGGAATTCAAATCTGGAATTGGAGATAAATATGTTTATAATACCGTTGCTTATTTAATAAGCAAAAAGTTCCTTTTTTTGAACAGATACCATTGAGAGAAGAATATATAAACAGGAAGTTATGTATATGGAGCAACCAGAAAAGGAGTTACAAACTCAAAAGTGTTCTTTCTTGTCCTTTCAAAATAGTTTATACCTCATAAGGAAGTCAGCTACAAATCTGGTCTTAGCTTCTTTTTGCAAAAATAAGCCTATGATTTTAAAGTAATATCCGGCTATGTTTTTTATTTCCCCCAAATAAATAGGTTTTGGATCAAAACATCCACAGCTGTCCAGAACTTGAACCTGCTTTAATGAGCAGGACATTCTAGTGTTCACATGTAATTGGGACCGATGATCAAAGGTAAGTGTGAAATACAGCAGTTAGCAAAATTAAGTAAATTGAATACCTGAATTGCCAGCTGACCAGAAACAAGGAAGAAAGGAAGGAAGGAAAGAAACCAAGAACAGGAAATGTATGAACTCGTCCATATTTTCATGGGCTTAATCCATAACCCCATGAAGTAGGGAGTGGATGAACTCATCTGTATTTCCCCAGAGTTAAGTCTAAAAGCAATTTTTAGAATTTGAACCTGACACTTCTAAGAAGAAACCCAGGTAATTCTGAGAACTGCAGCACTACAGCAACTAAAGGAATGGTGGGTGTTTCAACATGTTTGATGACTACAAAATGTTTTCTCTTTATTGTCCTCAGTTGGGTACTAATGGAAAGCTGTACAAAGTCCCCATTGTAATATCTCCCAACTGTTTTCTCACAGATGGAAATACAGAGGCTTGTACCTGCAAATCAGTTGCATTCTTTTATTTATTTGATTTATAGATGGACCTTTTCCAGGATTTGTTTTAATCTCCCCCTTCAGTCATCCTAGAGGGCTGATTTTAAATGAAATCAACAGTATTACAATGTCCATGCAGTTAGGTATGGCTGAATGCATGCACAAGATTTTTTTAGAATGCACCTTTTATCCTCATTTAAGCCACAGCTATTCTGTCATCATTAAAACATTTCCCAGGCTTTACTAAATAATTTTATGTAAGCTACTTTGTTGCTGACAGAAATCCTAAACTCACCTATTCCATGGCAAAATTTTGCTATTTAGTGACACAGATGTGCCATGAGAAGGTCACCATGACAAGACAGAATAACCACTTACAGGTCACCTTGCTTACATCTGAACATTGTCGAATGCTTTATCAGGTTTTATTTATTGCACTGGATTTCTGGTCAATGACCATATTACCGTTTTGCTTTGATTTGTCATTACAACTTCTCCCATTTGGGTGAATTACGGCCATCTGCAGAGGAATGGCAAAGCTTGCACAATGATATCATTGCACAGACGCCACAATTTTTGTACTTGCATTGAATGCCAAGACGAGGATGCGCACAAGGATGTGACAGCGGCATTTGCGTGATGATGTCATCAAGGTTTGATGCCGAAGCTGCTGCATAGAACTTCGCATTTTCAGACCAGTTCTGCAGGAGAGGTTTATTGAAATACTCTGGAGAGTTCTCAACAAACAATGGGCTTGCTTGTTTGCTGTTTCTTCTCATTTCAGTGTTGTCTTCAAAACAGGGGTCTCAGCTTTTTAATTTCTAGAATTAAACCCCCAGGATTCTTACACCTTTATTATGGTAATTGACAAAGGTGACCTCTCCTTCAAGAAAGTTAACACAGAATAAATCAGTGTTCCTCAACCTTGGCCACTTGAAGATGTGTGGACTTCAACTCCCAGAATTCCCCAGCCAGCATGCTGGCTGGGGAATTCTGGGAGTTGAAGTCCACACATCTCCAAATGGCCAAGGTTGAGGAACACTGGTTTAACAGCGAGAAGCCACACCCCCGCAAACTCTTTAAGGAAAAGGGAAACCTTTCATGGAGGCGGGGAAAACGCTCCGGTGACGTCAGCACGCTGCGTTCGATGACAGGAGGAGGCGGGCCGGGCCCAGCGCGGGCGGAGTCAAGGGTTGGGCTCCGCATTTCGTCTTGCCGGGGGGGGGGGAGGCGGTACATTTCCTGGCTGCCTCCCCCGTGGCCGCGCGTTGGTCTCGCTCTCCCCGGAGCCCTGCGAAGGGAGGTGCGCGCGCCGTCCCGCGGGAGCCCCGGCAGGTAAGGCTGGAGGCGGGGCGGGGGGATTCCCAAGGACGGGAGAGTGGGGCAGAGGGCGGGCAGATGCCGACGGGTGCGGGCCGAGTCTCCCGCGGGGTTGGAAGTCAGTCGGGGGGATCTCTTCGCCCGGCTCCGGAGCTGAGTCGGAGCGCGGACAGCTGCCTTCTCCACCCCCCGCTTGCTACTCCCACTCTGGGGCGCGCAAGCCCCCAGGAGGCTCTTTCTGTATTGCCCCACGCGGTGCCAAGCTGGTTTAGGCTCCTTCTTTCCCAGCCGCTGTCCTGTTCCTGCTCCCGGTTGTTGTTTTCCAGCGCCTCGCCTTTCTTTGCAACTCTTCTGCAACATGCACCTGTAAGCTTTTCCCCAGCGGTGCCTCCTTTCATCCAGCGCACCCCCACCCCCACCAACCCTGGCAGGGCATGCCACTGTACATAAACAGAGAGCAAACCCCATCCCATTCTAGCACTGAAGATGTTACCTAGCCGGGTAACGAAACGTTTGCAAGAAAACAACCAAGCTCAGAGAACCCCAAGGACCCCACAGAGATCCTCTTTTGTCTCCTTTCCCAGCACTCTGGTGGGTGATGAATATAGGCTTAGGTAGAAGGCTTCTGGAGAATGTCCAGTATGAAGGGAAGGGAAGGGAAGGGAAGGGAAGAGAAATAAACAGTTAATGTAGGGTAAACATTGCTCTGTTTACAAACAACTTGTATCCTGAATGTTAGAGAAATGCTTAAGGATGTGTAAAGTTAAGGGAGAGAGCCAGTTTGGGGTAGTGGTTAAGGCACCAGGCTAGAAACGGGAGGCTGTGAGTTCTAGTCCTGGCTTAGGCACAAATCCAGCTGGGTGACCTTGGGCCAGCCACGCCCTCTCAGTCCTAGGAATGAGGCAGTGGCAAACCACTTCCAAAATCTTGCCAAGAAAACTGCAGGGACCTGCTCATGCAGTTGCCAGGAATCAGCACTGATTCGAAGGCACCAAATAAATAAAAAATAAAAGTTAAGTGTACATTCATTATCTATCTATTTCAGAATAAAGATCTGTCGTCTTTGTAACCCATCTCTGTCTACCTAGATCCATCACTATGATGTTCCTGGAAATTATAGAAAATGTGTGGCATACTCCAGCAGAATACCTTTTAAAAATCCTACTGCTATTTTCTGCCAGTTGTACTAAACATTTGAAAGTTAGGCAGTTTCATAACAGTGATTGCACTTGTTAAACTTCAGATATGTCTTTACCTAGAAGACAAAATTTTCTTGCTTCTTAATGGAGAGACAAAATGGCCTATAATTGCCTAGAACCCCTTAAAGGGATTTTCAGCGATCTTCTCATCTTCTCTGCTGTAGATATCTTGTACTAGCCAATCAGCTGTTCTTGTGGGTTGCTTAAATTTAGAAAAATGCTTAAAATTAGAGACTAGTCTGATTCATTTTGTTTACTTGACAATAAGCTCCACTAGTAAATTTAGGGGAACATAGTCCCTGGAACTAAGCAGAGGACTGCAAATGAATTATTTAGGATGTCGTTCTTAATAAGCCTTATATATGTCTAAGATTTTTCCCAAATAGTATTTTTTAATCTTTTTAACCTTAGAGCACTGTGTATTCCCAATTTCAAAAATGCTGCTTGGACACATTAATAATAACTGTAACTTTCTCAGTAAGAACTGTTAATTAATGATCATTCCTTTCCAAGATGGTGGTCCATTTAGTTTCAGTAATATGACAAAATTCCTGGAAGAGGGCTGAAAGGATGCTCTGTGCTTGCTTACTGAGAATTTCCAGCGGAATCATACATCATATGAATATCTCAGTAGAACTATTATAGATTCTGGCAAGATGACCTCTTCTGTGATTAACCCATCAACATTAAAGCATGGTGGGTGAAAATACAGTTTATTGATTAAATCTGCCTGCAGGACATGGAATGCTGTAACATAGTTTATTTAATTTTGGCTTAATGTGAATTTGTACTAAGACCTTATAGCTGAATGGTGAAACAATTAAATCCAAAATGGCTAAACCTCCCTTATAGTAGGGGAAAACCACTTTTTAATAATGTAATACTGTGAGCTCTAAAATTGTATGGTAAATATTCAAGAGCACAAATGCCATATTTTATGGCATTAATATTTATAAGATAACGTATTCTTATTTTTAAAGAGGTTAGAGTGGCTTGCAAAGTTATCCTCACAATGATTTGTCAGATCTTTCTAGCAGCAGTCAGGACTGGAAGTGAACATCAGAAATAAGTGCAGCTCCAGTTAGTAAGTTTTATTAGGAAAAAAAAAATTGAGGTGACAGCACAAGAATTCTGACCAGGACTTTGCTTTCAAATGTGAACTCTAAATATAGGTACTTCAATGCTATTAGCTCCTTGTTCGTTTGTTTTTCTCCCGTATTTATGCTATGGGAGAAGGAAGCCTGTCTCTTTTCAGAAGACGGGCCAACATGTGTCTGGATATTGTTTACATAAAGGCTGCCACCCTCTTTCACACTTTCTGGCAAACTTTCTGATCTTGGTTTGCTCTGCTGTCTGAAGCTGGCCTGATTGGAAAAAGTCCTAGATCCCTGTTTGCAGAGTGCTACAGGGCTCTCCCCTCTCTTTTTTAGTGTATATGTGAAGCTGCTGGGAGAGGTTATCTGTTGGCACAGGGCATGGTATCAGTGTGTACATTTCTGCCCCTGGCCGTTCAAGTGAAGTTGTTATTCTGTCCCAGTGCCTGGAGGCTGTGAGGGTCTGGATGGGGGAAAACAGGTTTGTCTCAACCATTCCAAGGCCAAGTGCCTTTGGGGTTTGGGTCCTGAACTGGAGGGATTTCACCCTTGGCTCTGAGTGGGGTTGCAGGGCCCTGTTTAGATTAAGTGTGCAATTTCTGGGTCCTCCTGAACAAACAGTAGTTGCCGGAAGAGCAACTGGCAACTGTGGCAAGGGAGGACTTGGCATAACTTCATGTTGTGTGCCATTTGTGTCTATTCCTGAACTGGGAGGCCCTGTTCAGGGTTACTCATGCCTTAATCACTTCACGATTGGATTAGAGCTAGTCCTTGATTAATGACCATTCATTCAGCAACCATTCAAAGTTATGGCTGTGCTGAATGAATAGTAGTTATGCCCAGCCCCGAAGTTATGGCTGTTGCAGCTGCCCTCAGTTACATGATCAAAATTCAGGCACTTGGCAGCCTGCCTGAACTTCAGGGGCACTTCAGCTCCCCCCACGTGTCTATCGCCCCTGCACTCTGCCGCCTCTGCTGGCCATGCTGCCCTGGGTTCCACTGGCCTTCCAAAGCCTTGCAGAAGGCTGCATGTGATTTGGACGAGGGCGCATGAGATTTGGACAAAGGCATGCACAGCCTTAGGAAGAAGGTCTGGTGCAGCCAGCAGCTGCCTCACAAAAGGCCAGGCTGAGCGTGCCTTGTTAGCAGCAGGGGGGAGATGGTAAAGATCAGCTGGGGGCGACAGGGCCAGCAAGGTGGCACAGCCAGCAAAGTGCAGGACAGCAGAGCTAGCAGAGGCAGGGGAGTACAGGGCAACCAAAAGGGCAGAGATGGAGGGAGATAGGCAGGTGGGGGGAGTCGAAGAGGAAGTAGTCCCTTACTTTACCAAGGCTTGGGGTTGTGAGGGACCAAGCTGGGAATGACTTGAATCAGGGTAGGTCCTCTCCTAACGACCGGGTGGGATTCGGTTAACAATAGCAACCAGGACTGCCAGGATTGCTGTTACTAAGCGATGCAGTCATGTGATGTTGCGATGATGGAAATTCCGATCCCAATTACCATAGTTAACTGAGGACTACCTGCATTGCAATGCACTCTACATGGAGCTGCCCTTGAAGACCATCTGGAAGCTTCAAGTGGTCCAGAATGCAATGGTGCAGGTAGTTATGGTTCTTTCTCTAGGCCTTTGGGTCAGGTTGAGTAGAGGCCCAGTTGGGTGAGTTGCAATATATTTTAGGCTGGTTGCAAGTTTATTGTTTTAGTTGGGTTTTATGTGTTGTGTTGTTCTCTTTATGTTGCATTTGTTGTTGATGTTTTTTCTTGTACATTGCCCAGAGTCACACCATTTGAGTTGGGCAGCCAGGTAAATGTTACAAATATATAAATGTTTTACTTACAGTTAATACCAGATGTGGCTGAGCATGTCATGAAAATACTCTCACTGATATAATTCATACATTTTGTTAAGCCATAATGTGGTTTGTTTTGGTTTGCTCAGTGTTTTGAGTGTCTTCAGCCAACTATGGGTTATTCAGTAAACTGCAGTTAAACCTTGACTTAGTATAGCATGGTTGCATCATAGAACTTTGCTATGGACATTAACCATGGATTTTATAGCATGTTCTAGGTAGAAAATGGAAGTTAGGTAAATGTGTTCCAGATTATGTGTTGATGTTTATATAGAAACAATATAATTGCAGAAGAGCATTCTTCTTACATTGTAATGTTCCAACTCTGCATTGGACAGAGTCTGCGTTGGTTGTACTGGTGCATAACCTGAGAGGGACGTAAATGGTGGTCCTCTTAAATCTCTCAGTGGCACATCAACTATGGTATCCTTTTGGGCCAGCAGGGTTGGGAGAGGAGGACACTGTTTTACAGTGGTTTCTTTCAGAGGATGGAAATAGATGGAAGCAAAGTCAGACATGCACCCATAGCTAACAAATACACACAGTGCTTTTTGTTCATCCTCATCCCACACATCTTCAGCACATACTTACAAATGCTAAGAACTTCTTAACATGTTCTTGTGGGACATGGGGTAAAAAAGAATCAAGATGGCATTTATGCTCATGCAATCAACACCCTACTCCCTTTTTATTATGCACAACATGTAAAAAAGGGGCAAGGCTTCAGTTGTACATGTGGGATAGCCATTTTGACTTTCTTAATCCCCCTGTAGAAGTCCCTGATGCTTGGAGAAGTCAGTCATCAGTTTGGGGTGAGGTAGCATAGAGAACAGTTTGGGTCATGCTAGTGATGCTGTAGAAATCCTAATCTGGTACCTGTAAGGATTTAGATGGGAAAAAAACAAATTGAGGTTGAATTGCAGCAAAACTGAGTTACTGTTTGTCCTGAAACAATCTGGCGCTCTCTGTGTTCTAGTGATAACTCTGCTTGGGAAGGAGCAGATCCCTGATTTAGTGGTCCTCTCAGACTGATGACTACTGCTAAATAAGCAGGTGAAAGCTATGGTTAGGGCAGCCTTTTGTCTGCTTTGACTGGTACATCAGTTGTCCCTATTCCTGGAGGAACTGCTATGGCAACAGAGACTCATGCCCTTGTCTTTTCCCAGTTTGATTACTGCAATGAGGCTGTCTTTGAAAACTACTCAGAAGCTACAGTTGGTCCAAAATGCAACTTCTTACATAGCGTTGGGTAAGAGGTCTTATTCTCATATAACGCCAGTGCTTTGGGCATTGGCTCATAATAGACTTCCAGGTACAATTCAGAGTGCCAATGTTGACCTGTAAAGCCCTACGTTGCTTGTCTCCTGGTGTCAGGATTAGCCCAGGAAACTCCAGGAGACAGTACAGATTCAATTCAGCAAGGTTTATTGGCTTCAGTCCCGTTACAGAAATCTTCTCAGAGTGAGAGTAATTTCCAGGGTCACCCTCCCAACCTCCCTTGCATTCTTTAGGGAGGGGCCAGTCTCATCTTCTTATCTCCTCCTCGTTGCTCTGGTGATGAGAGCACGTTCTTGATTCCTCTCGTTCTGACTCTCACACCTGGATACCTTAAAAGTGGATCCAGGTCTGTCTACTTCAACAGGATGCTATCCATCTAGTGTGCAGATCTCAGGTTGGGATCTTGAGGATGTATTCTCAGTGTGAGATCTGGGGAAAGCAAGATCACCTGGTTTCTCAGCATGGCATCTATCCTATGGAAAACGTAACTCCATCACTCCTGATCTTTAGAAAAGAACTTAAAAACAGCTTTTTGGAACCACATGAAGTTAAGAACTGTCATCAGTATGCTTATTACTACCGTTATATTTTATCATAATTTATGAAAGGGTTTGCCAGTTTTCAGGATTATTTTTGCTGTATTGCTGTTCAGGTTATTTTGATTTTTATTGTACAGTGCAATGAGCCCATGTGGAAGATGGTGGCATATGCAAGAAAAAGAAAAACTTATTCTTAATGACAACTTTATCAGTTTGTAAGGGATTAACTGAAATTAAATAAATCAATTTCAGGTTAACAAATACTACTTTTAAATTTTAGGTTTTCCTTTAAAGTGGGGAAATTCTAAATGCAGAAATTATTCTTTTTTATGTGTTTCATTAAACTAGTGGTTCTTAACTTTTTTTTCTTTTTGCTGATAGTACCCAAAGCTCTTATACCATATTCTGTGGCATCCTTGTACCATTTTCCACTAGTGTGGTTACTTTAGGAGTACATACAATGGAATCTATAAGGACTCATGGCTAAGGAAAGTGTTTATTTTCAACTGTTCAATTTTCAGCTGTTTTCCAGGCAGGCCATATATGCCTTCTTGTTTCAGGCAGGATCTTCCTGAGGAGAGATGCTCCATAACTTCTCCCTTTCCAGATGGAAGAACTTTTCTTCTTTTGGAAACTGCAGGAGGTTCTTCAGCAGTTGCAGATAAGATCTGGTTAGAAGGGTTTAATTTAAGGTAAAACTTTTGTGGCACCTCTGGGCAACCTTTTCCCCACAGTACCCTGCTTGAGAATCACTGTGTTAAATCAAAGCAATAACGATAAAAAATGTTTGCTTGTTATTATTTATTATAGTCAGATCAGACAGTAGCATAGAAGGGAGCAAAATGTATGTTAGTATGAAATTATATGGAATTAAAATGGCAAGAATTGTATCGGTTGACTGCAATTATTACAGTATGCACTGTGATATTCAAATCAGATACTATCGCCTTTTTGTGCACTTTATGTAGAATGTAAGCATATTATTGGGGATCCTATTATCCTGCTCTAATAAGAGAAAAACAATTGTTTGAATTTCCTTGCTGCTTCTTCCACAACTTGGAAGAATGGTGGTTATTTGTGGGAGCACCTCTCCCCAAGGTACCTACCCATCCCACTAGGTCATATAGGATGGGTGCATTCCAGGTCCCCTCCCTTAAATGCTGTCATCTAATGGGACCTTGGAGGCACACCTTCCCCATTCTTTGCAGTAGCCTCCCACCTGTGATTCAAGGGGTTTTAGCCTTCTGGAAGGCCATGAAGACCTGACTCTTCCTCCAAGCATCCAGCTAGGATGGGGGTTGAGTCAAGAGGCTAATCGTGTGGTTGGTCAAGTGCCTGGTGGGAAGGTTTTGTTTTTATTCTTGTTTTTACTGGGTGTTGTGAGCCACCTAGGATCATGATATGGGATAGGGGCCCATATAAGTTCTATAAATAAATGAATGAAGGAAAGAAGGCAGGCAGGCAGGCAGGCAGATATAAAGCCCATAACACTTTAAAAGTAGCTTTATCTTTTCCTGGGCTCAACAGCCCTCTGCCATTGCTGTGTGGTCTCAGGAAAGAGGCTTTAAAGTGTTGCAGACAGATGTGATGTTTGTGCTCCTATGCGCCCCCCCCCCCACTTTTGGGGGACTGAATCAAAAACATTGAACAGCCCTGTTATTTATCTCTTAAGAATTTCATTATACTGCAAACAGTGAAATAGTACTGTATAGTGGTCAACTTCACTTGACCACCAGAACAGAGGCATTTTAAGGCTGGAATATTGCAAAATCTGCCATCCAATAATATTGATGGTAGGAGGTTGCAGTAGGCCAAAAAAAAAAAAAAAAAAAACCCACCACTCTTCTTGATGCTTGCATGCCTTTCTGTCTAAATAGCAGGTTGGGTTATAAGCTTTATTGATGCACAGAAGCATCAAAAATAGCTAAGCTCATAAAATGCAAACCAAATTACCAAGGTCTGTTTCATCTTTTGGTGTTACATAAATATCAACAAACCGTGTAGTCTGCAATAGCAATAAACATGATAATACTAATAATAATCACAAATAATAATTGGAAGTCCTAGGTTCTGAAATAAAGCTGAGTTCTAAAGTTAGCAAAGAAGTTGCTAGTTTAAAAATTAAAAGATAAAGATAAAACACTAACTTTACCTAATAGGCACATTGCTAACCACAGGCTCTAGGATAGTGTTTCTCAACCTCAGCAACCTGAAGATGTGTGGCTGGGGAATTCTGGGAACCGAACTCCACATATCTTCAAGTTGCTGAGGTTGAGAAACTCTGCTCTAGGAGGATACCAGTGGAAGGTAGGGGCCCATGTATGTATGTATTTGGGTAGATGTGAGGGCTCATATCAATATCATTTTGGTTTACATAGTCATATGTATGGAAAAGGCTGCTATGGCTACCATTAACTTATTTTACCCAGAATGTTTTTGGAGGGCCCTTTTATGTCTCAGAGGCATTCTGGGAAATTAAGCGTGGCTGCTACTGCGTTGATTTTGCTTATAATATTCTGTCTAGTACTGAGGTGCCTACAGCAGGTGTAAGCAATTATTTTTTTAATAAGTGGATTTACTGTCAGAATTTGATTTTATTATTTATCAGGCTTAGGCAGAAAATGGCATAATGGATTTGGTATATTAATTACTTTCCTTTCCCAATCAATAATTGGATTTTAGGCATACTGGTTGGTCTGCCTTCATGAAATTATAAATAAATGCTGAGCTGTTTGTACAAGAGGAGAATAAATAATGCGTAACGAATGCATCATTGTTTTTAAAGGTATATAAACCTCAAAATGTTCAACTTCAAGCAGAGATCTACTTGTTCAAACGTTTCTCTAGATATTTTACTCTTTTGTCTTATTGTTACAGCTTTACTCCTTCATAGTCTAATTGCATTTGTGCCAAACAGCTCCAAGTAATAGTAAGTTAGCTTTTTAAATACTGTAGTAGAATTTGTGGGAGGAATCTTTCTAATAAATAATGATCATGAATTAACTTCCTTTCTTTAGATACTGACAGGTTAGTTGCACTGGCAATGGTAACTTGATTCAGTTTTCCTGCATAGAAATACAGGTAGTCTTCATTCAGCAACTGCTTCGTTTAGTGACCATTCTCAGTTACGATGGTGATAAAAAAGTAACTTTATGACCAATTCTTGCATTTACAACCTTCGCAGGTCTGTAAAGCAAAAGAAAGCTGAAGTAAGATCATAAGCACAATCATGGTTTCACTTAGAGACTGTTTTGCTTAATGACCAAGTTGGTCCCAATTGTGGTTGCTAAACGAGGACTACCTATACAGGATTTCAGGGGTTGATGTAGAATAAATTCTCTTTTGTGACTGACATTGAAATTGAAATGGAAAACAAAACTGGTTTTAAGGATGGGCCTAACTGAGAATTATTTTGTCTGAATAACTTGTTGTTGTTGGTAGTGGGAAAGACCTCTGTAGCTTGTTCCAAAATGGAAAAGTAAATCATGGGAAACATTTGGTGGACTGCAGCCAATACATTTCAGTTGAGGAGGGTCAATTTATACAGTCAGCAGTGATGGTAATGCATTTTACGATAATATGATGAGCCTTGCCTTGTTACTGTTCCATGCACGTGACTTGAATGATGATACCTGCACCTGACAATTATATCACCTGAAGAAAAATAAAACATGGGGCATATATAAGAGACCCAATTCCTTGTTTGATGACTGCAGTGTTTTAATTATAATATCCTGAATTATCGTTAGAATCTAGAGTTTGTTAATCATTTATAATTTTAGGTATTGGGTTCACTACTTACCTTGTTCTTTTACAGAATGGATATTTATTGGAATCAGTGTCCTCTCAAAGCCATAACAGACACTAATCAGACTAAGATGATAAGCTCTCCTAGGTGAGAAGACAGTAAACATTTTGACTTCTGCTTAGTCCTGAAATGGTTGAATCTAGATGCTAAGTCTATGCCAGTCTTGCTCCCCTGAAGCTCTCAGAATCTGTTAACAAATCCCAGAATAATCCACATACGTAGTCATTGTCTGTCAGAGGTAAGAGTGGTTTTCCAGCACAAGGAAAAGGTGCAAGACTTGGCAAGGCTGGTCTACTAACATACTGCCCAAACAGATGTTGCCTGTGACAGCAGCGTGGGCCTTTATGGCAAGAGGTGAAGTTTTCCCTTTCAAACTAAGCCAGCTTGGCTTTTGTTCCCAGACAAATGGAATTCCCAGTAGGTTGGAATTCATATGATGGCATTTTAGCCTGAGTTTGGTCAAAGAAATTACTCATTTGCAAAATGTTATCTTCTTCCAGAAATCAAGTTCAGATTTATAGCACAAGTATGGTATTGACTTCCTTTGTTGAAAATTGACCTATGTTGAAAGATTGTTGCACCACATGATCTATCACTGGTCAGGAATCTAAAAAGAGATTAGCATTTCTATGGATAGTGATACCATTATTAAATTTAATGGGTAAACAAAAGTAAGGCTGTAGATTGTTCATAGGTTAAGAGATTAGTCACAGCTTTTGAGTGGTGGGAAGACCTCTGCCAGCTGTCTTCTTAAAACAACCCACTGTTAGTTGTGTCCTAAGAATTCTACACACTTTGGTCTTAAGCAAAAATGCATGGTCAACAGAACTGTTTTTTAATCAGAAATCTGAAGTGTTATTCATAATGTTTACCCAAGCATACAATAAATTTGAGGCTTGCTTCTAAACTTGGAGCTGCAAGAAAGGTAGAATGAGGCTTCCCCATTCCTTGAGGCTTCAATGAACCTGATTTTTGTTTGGATGTGGGGCAAAGCATTGCTCTCTCCCCTCCCTATGAGCCCTTGGTCTGGCTCGAGTCCACTTGAGTGAGAACAAGGTATGGGTGGCTTGTCTTGTGCTTATGCTCTCTGACTGTTCCAAATGTTTAGAAGAACAGAGACAAAACAATTCTCTCTTTCTGTTTCCTGAACTGAGCTTGGAGCTAGATGAGGAAGCAAGAAATTGCTGAGATCCAAACTTGTAAGGGACACTCGAAGTAGAAAAGTGTGATCACCAATCATCATCAGGCTATGCAACCATGGTGTTGCTCCAACAAAATCAGTTGTGAGATGCTTCTAGTGTCCTAAGAAAGTGCTACCACTAGCTAGACCAGTGTTTCTCAACCTTGGCAACTTTAAGATGTATGAACTTCAACTCCCAGAATTCCCCAGCCAGCATGGGTGGCTGGGGAATTCTGGGAGTTGAAGTTCACACATCTTACAGCTGTTAAGGTTGAGAAACACTGAGCTAGACAATGCTGAGATGTTGAAGGAGGATACAGTACAAAGGAGTAGGATTAATACATCCTTCCATACAACTGAATGACTGAGACCAGCACTGGCTACCGCTAATAACCATAACTAGCCTCCTTCCCTTTACATATAAAAGGAGGGACATGAAGGACATGAAGTTCTCTGCATATGAAATGATTCCTGCATCTCTGCTGTCTCAGGACGCTGAATACAAAGATGCTCTCTTGTTCCCTCTACTTTCTCCAATGTCTAACAGCTCACTGGTGTCTATATGCACCAGCTTTGACCTTTGAAATTGCTGCTGGGAGTTAGGGACTTCCCTATTTCCCATATGTTCTAAGAGAAAACTGTCGCAGAAGCTGTTTTGATCTTCTTACACATTATATGTTTTTGATTGTGATCTCTGAGGTTGAACCAACCAAGTTCCTCATAGAAAGTGCAGTACAGCAGCATGGGGTTTGCTACAAAATTGTTTAACAGATAGTAAATGGGAATGAGTGCCCTTTTGTTGCCTGTCTCTTTAGTAATTGGTGGTGCAGTCTTTCCTTTACGTGTTTACTTTTAGAGGGACCTGTTTCGTTAATGGCCATAACTCACAGCGTCAGCATCAGTTCACAAACATGGGCTCTTCTCACCTGCTTTCCTCCTCGCCTTTTTCATTATCAATCTGGTTTTTGCTAGGATTGATAGATTCTACCATGGCCTGCTTTGAGTAATTTTACTAGTGCTGAGCTTTCATAATTTGGTAACCAGAATATATCCTTTTAGAGGGGCTGGCTTGCAATTAACTGTTCAGGGACTTCAGATGTAATACTCCAAGTGGCTTAACCATAGCTGAGAAACGAAGAATAAGATTCTTGATTGCAATCTTTCATTCGCAGGGCTTTCTTAATGAGTTGTGACAACTGTTACACAACAAAACATTTCCGGAGGTTGAGAATGCCATAAAGCTGAGCCTGTAATTGTCCAGTTAAAATCTCGACATTCTGATCTGAACGGAGAATGGTCTTTCTTTCAAGCTTGCATTCACACAGTTTGTCAGGGTTGACTTCAAAAGCAATATGGACTTCAGTATTATTGGAAGTCTTAGGAAATAATCTTATAAAGTGCAACACTGTGTGCCAAGTAGCTGTTCTGAAGAGGCCAGAAGTGCATGACAGATTGTCAGATCTCTGATGAAGCAGTAAAAATTGGAAAGTGGTAGAGGCTTATGGAAAAAATGCTGCCTATGAATAAAATGTTTTGAGTGAAACTGCTTTTAAAAATAGTTCATGACTGACTGACCAAGCTCATGCTTAAAAAACAGTAAAAAAAAAAAAAAGTGCCTCCTTTACTGCAAAATAATACTTTTGAAATCTTGTTTTTAATCTATCATAAGCATCATTCCATATATGAATTTGTTTTACAAGGCCCTGCTGCTTTGTATCCCTTCGGTCAAGCTAGGGAAATTGAGAAGCTGGTGGACGTGGAAGAAGAGAAATAGATGTTGAAAGCTGGTTCTGTTGCTTAACTTTTTCCTCCTCTGGTCTCTCCTTTTGTTTCCTTCTGACAATTTTTGAAGTTTTGCCCAGTATTAAGTTTTTGAAGGGCATAGCTTTTTCTGCATCTCAGATATTCCCACTAATTCCGTTTCCTGACATTCCAGAAATTCCTCTTCTTCTAACTATTGCAGCCATTTCATCCATTGACCTGGGTCATACAGCATGCTAAGCTGGGCATAATATGGTTTCTTTGGTTTATAATAAATGCTTTATATTCAGTTGCCCATGAATTTAAAGAAAGCATGAATTTGCATGGTGTAGACATCCAGCTAGTATCAGTTTCAGTTTTAGTTGAAATATTTTACTTGGTCATAAGTCTTTCCTTTATTGCTTCCTTGATTTTCTGTTGTGGGTGATTGACTAGGGGTAGCATCCTATGATTGAGCTTTCTGATTTATATTAAGAAGTTCAAGCAAATTTGTTTAATTATACAGAGAGAGTGAATAAGCTGTTAACTAGATCCAGGGAGACCCAGATTCAAGTCTAGGACTATGAGACAAGCGATACAAAAATCTGGATAACCACTAGATCACAGCAAAAAATTAGAGCTTTCCGTCTTTCTTTGCTGTCGTCTAAAGTCATTTATTTATATATTTTATTTTGAAAAATTATATAGCCTCTCATCTTAAGTACATAACCCTGTTCATCTATATTTTTGCAGCCCAGGTCTGTAGCCTAAATCATATTCGTCCTCAACCATGGAAATTCATTGGATGACTTTGGGCCAGTCACTCTCTCAGCCTGACATACCTCATAGGATTGTTGTTGCAGAGAAAACTTAGAGGAGGGAATGCTTTATATCCTGGAAGAAGGGGGAAATAGAAATTCCACCATTTATTATTTTATTCATTAGATTTATATCAGGAACTTAATTAATATTTTAAATGTACATGCTAATATTTTTAAGTACATGCTGTGCTTAACTCACCATTAGATAAGAATTTGAGAATTCCTTATACAGGTAGTCCTTGACTTATGACCACAGTAGGGACCGGAAAATTCATCGTTAAGCGGTGCAGTCATTAAGCAAGACATCATGTGACCACACCCAATTTTATGACATTTTTGCAGCAGTCGTTAAGTGTATCACACAGTCCTTAAGTAAATCATGCGGTTCCCCGTTGATTTTGCTTGTCGGAAGCCAGCTGGGAAGATCACAAATGGCGATTACATAACCCTGGGACACTGCAACCGTCATAAATATATGCCGGTTGCCAAGCACCTGAATTTTGATCATGTGACTGCAGTGATGCTGCAGTGGTCTAAAGTGTGAGGACTGGTTGTAAGTCACTTTTTTCAGCACCATCGTAACTTCAAATGGTTGTTAAATAAATGGTTGTAAGTCAAGGACTACCTGTAACCTTGCATTCTCCCTTCCCATCCTCCTTAGACTAATTCCTTTCCCTATTTCATCTTTAACTGTAGTGTAACAGTACATTTATAGCAAGATTGTAATTCATGGTTAGATTGAAAAATAATTTGGGATAAAGATGGAAGATTTTGGAAGCCCCAATTAACTTTAATTAGCCTGCATTAGCTAATTAATACATCTAATATTAATTATAATATTAGTCTGATTATTCCAACTATGTTAATTATGGTTAATGTTGAAAGGGTGTGTTGGGAATTGGGAATAGTGATTATGTATTGTGCAGTCCAACCTTACCTTCTGCTCTAACCATAGTTATGTTTGCACTGATGGGTTGGGGTGATGGATTTATTTTCTTTTGGAATTGATGGCAAAACCTCTTGGGTTCTGTAAAAGGAGTCTTCATGCCACAAATCATTAAAGTTATTTTGCAGATTTCTGTACAAAATAATGATATACATTAGCTGGAAGTTGTGTTGTTAGAGAGCTAGCACTTAAAGAACAAGATGGAACAAACAGCCTCAGTATAAATGCGCTTGCATGTGGAAATCATTCTTATAGCAATTGTTTCCATTTTTGCAGTTCCCGCAATCTCTGAAATAGGTTGTTGTCTATGCTTAGAGATGATGTTTCCATTTTAAAGAGTTCGTGTTTAAATACCATTTAGATCAGTAGCCAGCTTTCCACTTTTCTTTCTCTAATAATCTGGCCAATAAACTGAATTTTGTTGGCTTGGAAATAGGAGCTTGTATAAAAAGAACATCTTAATTACTGATGAATCCTCTACAGAATATTAGGCAAAGTTACTATTTTTACACTCTCTAGAGAGGACAACCAAACTAAACTGGCACTTTTCTTACTCATACAAATTTTCCTACTTAAACTATTCAGTATATTTCCCTTTGTATAATATGCAAAACAAAATGTGCTTGGGGAGTCAACAGAAGCTTTTAGGTAGTGCTTGTTGAGATTCCCATGAAGACTTGATAGCGTTATCTGTGTATCTCTAGGTCTCTTAATCTTGGAAGAGAAGAATTCAGGGTAGTGTCCTGTTTTGTTACTTTTGCTATTTGTAGATAGCCTGGTATCTAGACTATTATTTCCATAATCATTGGTCGCTTTCTATCTTTGTTAGGGTTTACACAAATTGTAGTCCTAGTCATCTGGAGGAGAGACTAGCCCTAACTTACATGATTGTGGTAGTTGGGTTATGATGCAAAGGCTAGGTTGAGTTTGACTTTCTGATCCCATAACAGATGCTTCAGTGAGTACTTTCACAATATAAGCTAATGCAGCTTTCCATAATCTGGTGCCCTCTAGATATTTTGGACTGCAAATCTTTTTGATTGGATTAGTTTTATTGTTAGATTACATGGGGATCTCCCTTCGTTTTATTCCTCATACCAGCAACCCTTTTTTAAAGGAGAGTGCATGACCCAGAATCACTTAGTGAGTTCCTGTGGCTGAAAGTAGACTTGAAACAAGATCTGCTTCACCGCTATAACTTCTCGGGATATTCTGGCTGGGACTGACTAGACGTGTGGTCTAAGATGTCTAGAGAGCATCAGGATGCATTTTGGGTTGCCGGGAACCAAACCAGAGTATCCAAGATTGCAGACTGAGGTGATGCGTAGTCTTCCTTTTAAGCCCATTAGCCTAGGCCCAACCTGGAATTTTGCTCAATCAACCAGAAGAATCTCGCTTTTCTCCAGCTATCTCCCATTGGCCTGCTGGCACGTCTTCTCGTTCCTTTTCTCTCAGTTTATCATCTACCAAAGGGTGCTGTTCTGATGCTTTCGTTCTTATTGTTTTCTTTATGTTTCTTCCTCAGAATGTTGCGCTTCCGTCTCCTCCCTGCCCTGGCAGGCTTAGCGGCCACTTCCAGGTGCCATTTTGGCACGGCTCGTTATCCCCAAAGTCGGCGCAGGCTTATGATGGTAGCTTTTGCAGGGACAGCAGCTGTAACAACAAGTACTGGACTTCTTTGGAAAAGGTGAGTGCCTTGAAACTACTGTCATTGCTTTCCTTTGGTTTGTTAAAGCAAAACAGCAGACAGTTAGGTAGATAAATAAATAAATAAATACCCCAGAAATACTGTAATTTGTGGTAGGAAAAAAATGCAACAGCGCAATGGAGTCGACGGTTTTATAATCCCATTGGAGATTAAAGAGGCAGCTGACTGAATTTGGGCTATGTTCCACATCCTAGTGATTCTTCACTACCCATGTTAGCTACTGTTTGCTGTTGAGAGGTAAAGCATTTTTCAGCATTACAGCTGTTTTATGAAGGGCAATCCAAGAGTTCTGTACTACAGGTGAAACTCGAAAAATTAGAATATCGTGCAAATGTTCATTTATGTCAGTATGGCAACTCAAAAGGTGAAACCAATATATGAGATAGACGCATTACATGCAAAGCGAGATATGTCAAGCCTTACTTTGGTATAATTGTGATGATTATGGCGTACAGCTTATGAAAACCCCAAATTCTCAGAAAATTAGAATATTACATGACATCAATAACACAAGGATTGGAAATAGAACAATATTGGACCTCTGCAAAGTATAAGCATGCATATGTACTCAGTACTTGGTTTGGGCCCCTTTTGTGGCAATGACTGCCGCAATGCGGCGTGGCATGGATGCTATCAGCCTGTGGCACTGCTGAGGTATTATGGAAGACCAGGATGCTTCAATGGTGGCCTTCAGCTCCGCTGCATTGTTCGGTCTCATGTCCCTCATCTTTCTCTTGGCAATGCCCCATAGATTCTTTATGGGGTTCAGGTCAGGCGAGTTTGCTGGCCAATCAAGCACAGTAATCCCATGGTCATTGAACCAGGTTTTGGTACTTTTGGCAGTGTGGGCAGGTGCCACGTCCTGCTGGAGAATGAAGTCAGCATCCCCATAAAGCTCGTCTGCGGAAGGAAGCATGAAGTGCTCCAAAATCTCCTGGTAGACGGCTGCGTTGACCCTGGACTTAATGAAGCACAGTGGATCGACACCAGCAGATGACATGGCTCCCCAAATCAACACAGACTGTGGAAACTTCACACTGGACTTCAAGCATCATGCATTGTGTGCCTCTCCATTCTTCCTCCAGACTCTGGGTCCTTGGTTCCCAAATGAGATGCAAAAGTTGCTCTCATCAGAAAAGAGGACTTTGGACCACTGGGCAACAGACCACTTCTTTTTTTCTGTAGCCCAGGTAAGACGCTTCTGATGTTGTTTGTTGTTCAGGAGCGGCTTGACAAGAGGAATACGACATTTGAAGCCCATGTCCAGGATCCGTCTGTGTGTGGTGGCTCTTGATGCACTAACTCCAGCCTCAGTCCACTCCTTGTGAAAGTCCCCAACACTTTTGAATGGCCTTTTCCTGACAATCCTCTCCAGGCTGCGGTCATCCCTGCTGCTTGTGCACCTTTTTCTACCACACTTTTCCCTTCCACATAACCTTCTATTGATGTGCTTTGATCCAGCACTTTGGGAACATCCAACTTCTTTTGCAATTACCTTTTGGGGCTTTCCCTCCTTATGGAGGGTGTCAATGATGGTTTTCTGCACAACTGTCAGGTCAGCAGTCTTTCCCATGCTTGTGATTCCTACTGAACCAGCCTGAGAGACCATTGAAAGGCTCAGGAACCCTTTGCAGGTGTTATGGATTCATGAGCTGATTAGAGTGGGACACTTTGAGCCTAGAATATTGAACCTTTTCACACTATTCCAATTTTCTGAGATTGTGAATTTGGGGTTTTCATAAGCTATACGCCATAATCATCACAATTATACCAAAGTAAGGCTTGACATATCTCGCTTTGCATGTAATGCGTCTATCTCATATATTGGTTTCACCTTTTGGGCTGCCATACTGACATAAATGAACATTTGCACGATATTCTAATTTTTCAAGTTTCACCTGTATATATAGTGTGGCACTGATGGTTGTGGTGACAAATTAGTCTACAGTGCTAGCATAATATTGCTTCCTTGCATCTCATTTCTTTTTAAATAGGTTGGCAAACCTCCAAAAAATGCAGTAGATATATGTGGATCATTTTAATAGCATCTATATTGTCATGTAGTATTTTAGAATCACTTGGCAGAAGCACATTGAACAGACCTGCGTTTTAAAGTCTCTTATTTGTTGTGTGGACAAATGATTTATAGGCTGGGACCGCATAACATGCTTAACTTGGATACTGAAAACCCATTTTCTGGGTTTGTAGAGTATATTGAATCATAAAATAATCCATGGACTAGGAATTCACAGCACATTAAGACACGTAAAACGAACCAAAATTAAAATAAGATCTGCAATTGCTGTGTGTTTATATGACATGGTTAAATGTAAGTTTAAGATAATCTAGGCAAATATTAAATTAAAATTAATAAAAATTAAATAAAAATTAAGATAATCTAGGCAAAAAAAAAGGGGGATGCAGTGGCGCAGCGGCTTAATGACGCTGAAAGTTGCTGGCCAGAAATGGTCGACACTTCGGCGGTTCGAGCCCAGCTCCGTGCAGCAGCGCGAGCTCCTGCTTCCTCCCCAGCTCCTGCCACCCAGGAGCCCGAAAACTTACGTGAGTAGATAAATGGGTACTCTCACCCCGGTGGGAGAAAAAATGCTGGTGGCGCCTTGCAAAGGAGATGGGAGCAGTTGCCAGTAACGTGGAAGCTGCACACGCCTGAAAAAGGCACGAAGCAACGGAAACCCCGCCTCCTGCGCTTGCCAGCTGGGTTCTGCTCTAGGAAGGAGGCAATGGCAAACCACTTCCGAAACACCTTGCCTTGAAAACTGCAGGGACTCGTCCAGGCAGTCGCCACAGAATCGGTCACGGTTGAGTGCGGATTAAAAAAAAAAGGCAAATTCAACCATTACATTGTTTTGATCTATTTATAAAGGAATCCTTCCAGAACATGGCTGGACAAGAACATGTTTTTTAATTACTTTTTTGTTATTATTATTGCCTTGTTGTACTTTGCTTTGCTTTGCCCTTATTTATCTTGAACTGTGGCTGTTATTCTGCTACATGTCTACTCAGAAATAAGCCTTGTTGAATTCAGTGGGATTTAATCCTAAATAAGAATGCTTAGGGTTGTGTGAGAGTCAGGACCAGGGGGGTTAAGAATTTACTCTCATCGCCAGAGCAACGAGGAACTGATAAGAGGATGAGACTGAACCCTCCCTAAAGAATGCAAGGGAGGTTGGGAGGGTGACCCTGGAATTTGCTCTCACTCTGAGAAGATTTCTGTAATGGGACTGAAGCCAATAAACCTTGCTGAATTGAATCTGTACTGTCTCCTGGAGTTTCCTGGGCTAATCCTGACAGGTTGCCTCTTCAAGTGATTTGGGGCTTGGGTTCTAGAGGAAGGGAATTCTGTAGATTGACAGCCAGTCCAAGTACCTTCTTGTCCCACTTTAGCATGCAAGAAGAAACACAGGGGTCAATCTTGAAAGTCATGATGGAACACAGAGACTGAAGTTCACCTCAAAAGCACTGGGATTTTTTAAAAAACAGAATTCATAAGTATTTATTTACATACTTGAAGGTGAAATCAGATCTCTAGGTTATTAAACTTCCAGGGAGGAGCCTTTTAATGGGAAACACTAGCTAATTCAAAGTGGAATTTTGTATAAATAATCTAACAGAGAAATTGACCCGCTACAAATGTGATATAACACAATGCTTGGTAGTCCCCCCCCCCATTAATTAGGCAAATACACTTTCATGGGTTTATGAATGCTTGCTGTGTTGCAGTGCTACAATTGTGTGGGGGCAGCAAGATAGTTCTTCTTTGAAGCTTCTCTTGCATCATACTGAGCCTGTAATATGTGACACTAATAAGGAGTGTGTGGTTTCCAATATTCTGTCTAACCTTATGTAGTCTATTTCTAGAGCCATTCCTCTTAATGAAGAGTTCAATGAGAAGCACCATTATAGTAAATTTGATCATCCCTCTGTTTATGCCCAAAGATGAATGGGATTTGTGCTGCAGTTCAAATAGCTTCTTAAGGAAAATGCTCCTAAGTGCACTGAAAGTTGCTCACTCAGAGTATTTGTGCCTTGTGTCATGGGCCTTTGAATGGCATACTGAAAGATATTCCCCCAAAAGTAGTGGGTAGGGTGATGTCCAATTGTTCTTCAATTTTATTTCCATTAAAATTTAATATATTTAATGTGATTCCTTGCCAGTAATATATTGAATAATTTCCCCCATCTATCATATTAAAGAGTACAACTTGGTAATAATTTTGCTCTAACCTGAAGGCAAAGGATAATGTATTAAAACTAGCTTTCCTCAGCCTAATGTCCTAATGCGTTGGGCTCTTCTGTTAGCATGACCAGGTTATGGAAGGGCAGTATGAAAAGTCACTTAGGGCAAAATTGCTGCATCTATTTCAAATGCTGCTCTGGTTAGCAGGAAGACCATTCTCCGCTATTAACCTGACAGAAAGATGTTGATTATATCTCTGTGCTTAGCCAATTTAGACAGAAGATTTCTAATTCATACTGGCTGAAATGGAAATTGTCTTTTATTAACGAAAAATGCATCTTCTGGGAGAGGACCTCATGGGGTGCCCTTGGGCATTCACAGTGGCAATAGAAGTAATTGATTTTTAGGAGAATGAAATAAATCCAAGCCTGCTATTATCTCCATAATAAGAGATTGAGATGGAGCAATTACAATTTCAGCTGAGACCAAATGTTTGTAAATGAGAGTTGGGGCTCCTGAACATGTATGAATGATAAGAGATCAGCCTTGCATCTATCTTTTTTATTTCTACAGCGTATTTATCTTTGCCTCTAGAGTCCAATACTGATCTTGTTTGCCAGTCTTTCCCCATCTCTTCCATTACTGGGTAGGAACACATGAAAGAAAAGAACTCACGAAAGCTGATGTTTAGCTGGTTTTCAAGCAGTGGCCAAGTTACACTCACTCTCCGTTGCCTGACCTAGTTCTTCTGCATCTGTAATACGATGGCTGGATTTCATGTTAAACTGGAAATCCACAATGTGAGTGAACAAGCTGCTTACATTTCTCCTTTTTCACCAAGGAAACAACCCAGGAGGGATAATTCTGCATTAGTTTGAACCCTGGATTAGAGGATTAAGTATTTGTAAACAAGTCAGAACTCATACACCAGTTTGAAGTCATCCTCCTGTCAGGTCTACCATGTTCAAACTCCAATACAGACAAATCCCTTGAACTCCAAAGTAGATTTCATTTATTGGAGGATACATGCAGCTCTAAGCAAAGCATTGCTAAAACTAAAGCCCACATAATTTTCCCTCTCCTTTTACCCCCCTTGTCCCCCCTTCAATCTAGGCGCCACTTTTAGTTCTCACAGAGGGGTGTGACCTTGTGCATTCCAGCCCCGATAACACGTCTGCTTCCTGGCCTTCAGTCTTCCTCCGGCTCTGTCTTCTTTCACTGCCCCCCCCCCCCCGCCAATGAGCATGGCAGAATCAAAGCAAGCTAACCAAAACGTTCCCTATATGCAAACGACAGTTACTATGCTAATAAAGCAGTCCTCTAGTTGATAGATATTTTGATTGCTGCAGATTCTGACACCTCCTGTGTCCAGACATAATGCAGAATTCTCCTTTCCTGGGTGGCTTATTCAGTGTTAGCAAAGTGAAAAATCATCTGGTTGCTCTTATGGTGGTTTATGAAATCAAGATTCCTGGTTTAACATAATACGCAAATGTTAGTTTTTACTTCTCTAGGCTCCCCGTTAAAGTGAATGAGCATATTGCTTGGCAGAGTAACATTCTTCTTGCCTGTTGTATATATCTTATGTAACAACATTTTCAGGACAAATATAGTCATCTTACATATTTAAAATGGCATTATTGGGGACACGTACTGTATGTCCCTTAGAAAGTGAAGAGACTTTCCTCCCTGTTCGTTACTTAATATTAGAACTTGGGGTCATCCAATGAAAATGAATTTTGTGATATTTAAGACTAAGGAATTATGACATACAGGTAGTCCTTGCTTACTGATTGCCTTGTTTAGCGACTGTTTGAAGTTACGATGGTTGGAAAAAAGCAGCTTTGTGACCAGTCCTCACATTTACGACCAAGTATCCTTAGCAGCCACTCAGACCATGCTAAGCCAGTCATGATTTGCTTAACCACATTTGTTGAATATCCAAAATTGACTTGGATCATACTTTACTCTAATCCATAAAACATGCGTTATAAGACACAGTGTCTGGGTTCAAGCAACATACAGTACTAAGTTAAAACCAAATGGTTATGTTGGCTTAGTAAAATATATAACCCTAACCATTACTTCCAGTCTCGGGCAGTTGGCTCTTCATGGTGGGGAAACATGAATGTGGGCATGCTGTAGTACTTATAGCTGTTTGTGGGATTCTCATAGACAAAGCATCTGTGTGGCAGCTGGTAGAATGGAATGCTAGATTGGTGTGAATTTGCTGCTGCTGCTGTTACTGTTAACATTTCATACTTACACTTTTAAGGAACTCCTCAGAAATGGCTAATTAGTCTAACTTCAAGTATGTATGCTGATCACTTAGTGCATCTAGATGGCTTCAATGGGATTATGGGAGCTAAAGTTGGACACATCTATAAGGCAACACATTGGAGAATGCTTATCCACCATCATTTCTCTTCCCTATTACTGAAACAGCCTTTCCCAGCTTGATGTGTTCCAGAGGTCTGGATTTAAAGCTGTCAGAATGCTCAACCAGCATGTTCATTGTGGAGTGGGAATTCTAGGGTTTGCCACAAAACATCTAGAAGGCAGTAGCTGGGAAGGTGGTTCTAAAACTAAAAGTTTTACTAGTTGGGGAGGGTGGTTCTAAACATTCTGGCCTATCACTGTGTCTGAGCCAAGGACTGCTTAAAAGCCTGTCTTACAGCATTTGAAGATTGCTGTGTAAATCATACTCTTGCCCATCCAGAAGTATTTTCATTAAACTTGGCAGCTTCCAAATGCTTTTGATGGCCACCTTTTTATTGGTAATGCTGTTTTCTAGCTGTAGGGTCACAGTGTGCTCCTTATTTTGGACCCTCTCTGGACTTTCAGGGGTGGTATGTTGAACTGACTGGACCATAAAGAAGGCTGAACGCCAAAGAATTGATGCCTTTGAACTGTGGTGCTGGAGAAGACTCTTAAGAGTCCCCTGGACTGCTAGGAGGTCAAACCAGTCAATCTTAAAGGAAATCAACTCTGATTGCTCATTGGAAGGATTGATAATGAAGCTCAAGCTCAGATACTTTGGTCACCTAATGCGAAGAGAGGACTCTTTGGAAAAGACCCTGATGCTGGGAAAGATGGAAGGCAAAAGGAGAAGAGGATGGCAGAGGATGAGATGGCTAGATAGCATCACTGAAGCAATGAGCATGAAATTGAGCAAACTCAGGGAGGCAGTGAAAGATAGGAAGGCCTGGCACAATATGGTTCATGGGGTCACGAAGAGTCGGACACGACTTAACAACTGAACAACAACAACAATGTTGAACTGAAGACAGCTCCGTGAAAGCGGAGCTGATGACCACAGCAAAGGCAAAGGAACCAGTGAGTAGAACAGTTCCTTGGAACCACTCAGGATAAGGAGAGGACGTGAGATCACCCACAAATGCTTTGGACAACTGCTCTTTGCGAAGACACAGCAAGACAGTGGTTTTCTGCAGGTTGGTTTATTTGATCAAGATTAAAACAGGATGTGTTGTTACTTCTGGCAACCCTTTATGGACTTTCTGCTGACCCCAGAAAAGACGATGTTTTATGGATTTGTTTATAGATAAGAGTTGGGATATAGGATGAAGAGATAAATATTTGTAACCTTAGTGGAGTCACTAAATTTGTTTATACTTGTGATGAAGGTTGATAGTTACTTCTTCATATATTTCTTTTCTCTTTCTTCATTATATTCTTACTTTTTCTTCTCTTCTTTTTTCTTGCACTTTTTACTTTTTCCTATTCTCTTTTTTAAAGTTTAGTTTGTATTAGAATTTACTGTTAGAATCAAAATTCATAATAAAAGGTGGGTGGGTGGATGGATGGATAGATAAAATTTTTGGACCTTTCCTGTATTAGCAACCTGAGGCTTTGCTCAGATGTTTATGGCCTTGTAACTAGGGCGAACTGCTAGTAGATTCTACAGGATTCTACAAGGGGTGGGGAGGAGGTCCTAAATAAAGAGAAGTAGGATATTTGTTGGAGGAAAAAGCTGTTCTTCAAGCTGCAGTGTTAGGTTCTTCCTGTAGAAAAGGTTTCAGTGAGCTTTAAAGTACATGTGAAAAAGCATGACATACTCTTTATGTCTGTTGGGTAACTGAGAGTAAGGTATTTACATCAGGAATTAAAACTAATCACAGTGGGTGGCAAAACGTCTTGGAATCATACGTGTTGCCAGTGGGAAGAATTCTTTTGGATATGGTTGAATGTTTATGGGTGTGCGTGTTTCAGTGATGGCAATTATCCTGCATGTTTCAGCATAATTGGTGTTGTATTATTAGAATGAGGTATGCTTTCAGGTATGGTAAATGTAACGTGCCAGTTGCTGTACCTAAAGCGAAAAACCACTGCAAACAATTCCAAGATAAAAATGTTCATATGCATGTATTAGGTACAAATGGATTTTCTTTGAACTTCTCAACTGTCCCTTTTAACGCTGGGGATTGCTGTTTTCTAGAGTAGCCTGAGCACCCTCTGGCGGATGACCTTAGTCATAGCTTCTGAAGTACAGTGTTTCCGTTGCAATCTAGTCAGGAGCTACGATTTGGCTAATAAGTCTAATTAGATGTGCTTCCCTGTAACAGCAGAACTGCTGAACAAGTCCGTCTGAAATCAACCTTGAAATTGAGTTACAAAAGGCATTCGATCTCTATTTTGGTTTCTGTTTCTCAACCCATCCACTTGCTCCTCTTCATTTCAGCCTCATTCTTTTTTTATCTAAGAAAGCTACAGTTATCTTTTTAATCAAAGAAATATACTCGTTGTCCTAAACTACCACATATGCTTTATTGCGAATCAACTGGCATTTGTCCCTTGAATTCTCTTGTGGAAAATACTACCTAGCTAAACTAGATGTTTTTAGTTGTCAACAGAGGATGACAGTAGAGTGACTGGAAGGATCAGAATGCAGATCGAACAAAGCACAACAGATATGCAGTGGCTAACATGGACAGGTGAATCCTATTGAGTTGCATTGATTTTAATAAATCCAAATGCTTATCAGCAGAGTCGGATTGACAGTTAATGTTGGAGCACCCAATTCTCAACTATTTTGCAATGGCTGGCATTCCTTTCATCTTTGTCACCTGTCACACTGGCATAGGGCCTCCCAGAAACAGGCGAGGCCCTGCTTTTATTACCTTTCTGTTATGCGGGTGCAGTTAACTATGGTGTTTTTGGATAATACCCCATGCATTGCTTTTATCAGCGTGTCTCACAAAACTCTAACTCTCTTTGTGACATAAGCAGAAGCATAAAAAAGGGCATCAAATCCAGGAATGGGTTCACAAATCCATAATCAGTTCCACCGTTTGTGTCCGCCTTCCTACAGTTAATAGAATTGCTCTGTGGCATATATACGGTCATGAGAAGTTAATTGTGTATGCAGAGTAATTCAGGAAACCCTGCCACACCTTATTAATAATGACATTACATTTGCAAATGCTCTGTGTGCCAAATTAGGGCAGAGGACTTTTAGTCAACAAGCTGAACTGCCCTTCCATTAATCTCATCTTTACTACCTTCTAACTAATTTCTCCTCCTGAGTCATTTCACTGCCCTTTTGCCTTTGACATTTTACTGGACCATTTTCCATCCAAGTCTTTGTATCAGTATCCAAAAAAATGCATAATGGGTTTTTGAGAGCTAGGGTTGCCTTTCACCAGTGTTGCTTAAATTTGCAGAGATGGATAAAAATTCTAGTAAGAATCATGTTCTAACAGTTCGTGATTACCTTGTGTGCAGCTTATTTAATCCAGTCTGTCTCTACTGTGAAATGTCATATTTTATTTGTGTAGACTTGGCCCTGAACAATTTTTCTCCCATCTTTAGCATAATCACAATAAATCACTGACTGAATCTACTATTGGACAGCTATTTACTTCCTCCTCCTTGAGCTAATTACAGTATTCCTTGTTCTGTTTTTGTCAGTTCATACATTTTGTTGCATAGATATTAGTTCTTCAGAATGCTTGAAAATATGTTCACTAGTTACAATCTTGATTGGTTTTATCACTTTTTTCCCTCCTGTTAGTAGATTTTATGAACAGCTAAGATGTATCTTTTAATATATATGGCATTAATTTTCTAGGTATTACATACCAGATGTCCAGATTGGGGAAGGCTGGGGTAATCTGAAAACTGATTGGGGAAGGGTAGTCTAATCTGAGAACTGAAAGGATTGTTGAAATGTAGTTTGAATTAAATATTGAAATATTGCCATTTTGTACTCTCAGTCATCTACCAAGCTCTCATGTTTAGGTCTTTCTCAACCATATTGACTTGAATTATTTTAACTGGAGACACCATAGATAGAATCTAGGATATTCTGAATGTGTAGAATTCTCTACTGCTGAACTGTAGGCCTTGTAGAGGAAAGAGGGAATGGCCTTGAAGAACAGAAAGAAGAGCCACTACCAAGGCAGTAGTCAGATAAAAGGGACCAGACCTGGGTCCAGAAAATAATGTGAGAAAACGTCCCAGCCAACCCTCTTCCTAGTTCACAAGAAGATAAAAGGAGGGAGGGGGAAGCACATTCAGACTTGCAAGATTCTGTAGCTTTATAGCTATAATTTTACAATAAATGTAGTCCTGACCTACATGGCGTTGGTTCTTTAGTCTAGGCTACCTTGAAGGGCTGACAGCCCCTCCATATCAGATCAGATAAAACATGCTACTATTTCCACCCAGTCCCATATATTGTTGTTGTTCAGTCGTTAAGTCGTGTCCGACTCTTCGTGACCCCATGAACCATATTGCGCCAGGCCTTCCTATCTTTCACTGCCTCCCTCAGTTTGCTCAATTTCATGCTCATTGCTTCAGTGATGCTATCTAGCCATCTCATCCTCTGCCGTCCTCTTCTCCTTTTGCCTTCCATCTTTCCCAGCATCAGGGTCTTTTCCAAAGAGTCCTCTCTTCGCATTAGGTGGCCAAAGTATCTGAGCTTGAGCTTCATTATCAATCCTTCCAATGAGCAATCAGAGTTGATTTCCTTTAAGATTGACTGGTTTGACCTCCTAGCAGTCCAGGGGACTCTTAAGAGTCTTTTCCAGCACCACAGTTCAAAGGCATCAATTCTTTGGCGTTCAGCCTTCTTTATGGTCCAGCTCTCACAGCCATACATTACTACTGGAAAAACCATAGCATTGACTATGCGGATCTTTGTCAGCAAGGTGACGTCTCTGCTTTTTAATATGCTATCTAGGTTTGCCATAGCTTTCCTCCCAAGGAGCAAGCGTCTTTTAATTTCATGGCTGCAGTCTCCATCTGCAGTGATCTTGGAGCCCAAATAAATGAAGTCTGTTACTGCTTCCATTTTACCCCTTCTATTTGCCAGGGATTGATGGGTCCAGGTGCCATGATCTTAGTTTTTTTAATGTTGAGTTTCAAGCCAGCTTTCGCACTCTCCTCTTTCACCCTCATCAAGAGGCTCTTTAGTTCTTCTTCACTTTCTGCCATTAGGGTGGTATCGTCTGCATATCTGAGGTTATTGATGTTTCTCCCTGCAGTCTTATAACATTGTCCATGGGGTTTTCTTGGCAAGGATACTGGAGTGGGTTGCCATTTCCTTCTCCAGTGGACCTGTCCGTCTTGGGTGGCCCTGCACGGTATAGCTCATGGCTTCACTGAGTTACTCAAGCCCCTTCGCCACGACAAGGCAGTGATCCATGAAGGGTCATATGTGAAGTCCCATATATACACACATTCATAAATAGACCAAAATAATTGAGGTGGGTGGAAACATTTGTTCATTTTATTACCCATTATTTATTTATTTATTGAAATTTATTTACCACCCAACTCCAGTGGACTCTGGGCAGCGTACAAAACTAAAAAAAACCCCATAAAAACAGTGAGAAACATTAAATCAATAGGCAGCCCAGCCTAAAATACTCTGCTAACAAATCCACAAAACAAAACAGGGGCTATTAAACAACGACAAATATCAACCCAGGCGTGGGACCACAGCCAGGTTTTCAGAGCTTTCCGGAACCCCAGGAGAGAGGGCGCCCTCCCTATCTCTGGGGGGATGCTGTTCCAAGGAGTGGGGGCCGCAACAGAGAAGGCAGGCTTTCTCTGCAACATTTAATGGAGCAACATTTAATGGAGGGGACCTGGAGTGCACCAACTCTGCTGGAACACACTGGGTGGGCAGAAACCTATAATCTACTGTTCTTTGTATGTGCGAATTTTTGCACAGTTATATTAACAGTAATCGTGCTGAGATGTGACACTGTAGGGTGGTAAACCATTTTCATCTTGGAGAAATGAATGCGCTTTGAAATAAGTGGAGAGGAAATTGCTTTTAGTCAAACAAGTTTGCATTTACTATCTTTCTATAACACCGGTTAGTTTATAGATGTTTAAGGCAATGATACATTTACATAATTTAATATATTTATTTATGATTAGAATTATATCCCACCTTCATTTTATATAAACTCAAGTAGGGGTACATAATGCTCCCTCCTCCTGTTTTCCCCACAACAACAATCCTGTGAGGTGGTTGGGCTGGGAGAGACTGCCTGACACAAAGTCACCTTAGCTTTCATACCTAAGGGAAGACTAGAACTCATAGTCTCCTGATTTCTAGTCCAGCCCCTACATTGGTTCCTATTATGTTAAAACAAACATGTTCTACTGGGAGGGCTTTCACCCCTCCAAATAATTACTAAGGAGATATGTGGTTTTGTCTTACAACTTAAAAGTACTCAATTAAGGATATAATAGAAGAAAGGCGGGAAGTTCCTGTTGCGATACTTGAAAGTCAGCTATGTTTTAAGCTTGCTACCTTGTTTTGGGAAAGGATTGCTATAGGCAAGACACACAGCCTTACTTCCTTTTCTTCCTTGCTGTCTAGCTTACAGTAGTTAACCTCTTACCTAAGATGGCAGAGGACCTCTGGTCAAGATGTCTTCTGAAGCCTATGGCTGATTAACTGTGATTTGATATGACCTGAGACTCTTGCCTATCTTCTGTTTGTCTTACCTCCTGCTTAGTGCAAGCTACCCCTCTTCTGGCATTATGACAAACAACAGTAGTTTCCTTGCCTTCGAGTGGGGACTACTAATAATCACCCCCTACGCATGAATGGAGAGCCAGTTTGGTCTAGAGGTTCAGGCATCAGGCTAGAAATCAGGAGACCATGAGTCTAGTCCTACCTTAGGCACAAAGCCAACTGGGTGACCTTGGGCCAGTCATTCTCTCTCAGACCTAGGAGGCAGGCAATGACAAACCACTTCCTCTGGGATGTCTAATAGACTTGAAAAAGAATATTTTCTTGAATTAGTCTTAAGATTATGTAGTACTAATTTAACATTCTTTAAAACCTGAGCCCATGATTTAGAAAAGCAGGATATTCCAACTCATCATTTCAAGTTACCTGTAAGTTTCCCATATCTATCTATAACTTTTCAATAGTAAATAAAAATTGACATAATATTTCAAAACTCATTTCTAATGATATTGATAATTTAGGAGCATCAGATGCCACTAATGCAGATACCACTAAGGCATAGCACTGGAAGTGTTATAAAAGTCTCTCTTTATGTCCCTCCATGTGACAGGTAAGAGCATTTAGGGGCAGAGGTAGCAAACAAAGTCAAAACTTGCTTATTCAGTATCAAATTGGAGTTTGGGTGTTACGTGTGAGTCATTCTAGTGTATTAAGGCTTACGTTGGGATGTTACAGTAGCTCCTTAGATTTAAGGATAAGTTTTAATTTTGGATCACAGTGTTTGATTTTAGGGAAACTGAGTAGAGTTGCTTGAACATAAATAAATAGAGCACTACAAGTATTTATTAATTGCTAAATATTTGTTCAGCTCTTTGCTTACAGAGAAATCCTTCTAATGGGTCACTGGCTTCTCAATCTCATGGAAAGGTATGCTGAGTTGGACTAGAAAACTCTTTGCACAGCAGGTTTCTTAGCTCTTCCTAGAACAAATTAGGGGGAGAAAAATCACAATATAAAGTATTTCAGTGCAGTATAAAAGAGTTTAAATCCATGAAAGTGAAAACATTGCAGTTTAAATGGAGACCGTCATTTAAATTCTCCAAAATGCATGCTTCAAAATTGGTATCTGGCACATCTGCTTTTTTATCCTAATGCTGCAAATTTTAATAACTCCAGGGCTCTGTCATTCTATGATGCTGTGTTGTTGCTGTTGCTGTTGCTTTATTTATTTAATAAAACAGAACAAAGAGGAAAAATTAACAAAAGGAGAAAAGAAAGATACAAGAAAAGAACAAAAAATATATAAGGGCTTCTCATGTGTATCTGTGTGTATGTACTATATATTAAGCTTTACACAACAGTTTCAATAAAGAATCCACCATATTTCACTGTAATCTTCCATATATAATTTATCTCTATTAGCAGCTTGTTTATAAGTCTCAATAACAATGCCAGGTCTTCAGTCCATTGAAATCTGAGCTCACACATTTATCTCTGTAATGTTGAAAGACTGTACTCTTAGCAGTAAGAAGGGCACAGAGAATCAATTTCTGTTGTCCAGTTGCAAATTCCATATAATAGGTATATATAATTCAAAAAGAGTATAAACTTCCCAAAATACTATGTCTTGTCTCAAAATCAGATTAATATATGCAATTACTTCTTCCCAGAACATAATAGCTTTAAAACATTGCAAAAATATGTGTTTTAATGAAGTGTTATTCTCCTTACATCTCTAATAACATCATTCTTTTTCTATACAAATACTCCATTATGTTCCATTCTTTACAAATGATCCATTAAGTCTGAAATATTATTTTTGTCGAATGAACTGAAATCTAAAATCTATTGTAATTTTTGATATTAAGGTTAAAACAATTTTAGACAAAATGGGGATATCCAGTTCCTTATTTCGTTCAGTCTTTAAAGTGCATATCAAACTGATTTTGACTATAATTGTGGGCTTTTTTTCTCTTGTTAAAGTTAATAACTATTCACTTCAAATGAATTAAGTGATTCTGAAGCTGAAAATGCCACTTGTCCAAATCAGAATGTCAGTAAATGTTGTAGCTGTGAATACTACTCTTGGGTGGCAATGGACAATGGTATTTATCTAGTAACATAGAAAATGATTAAAACTCATCATTAACATCCAGTGGTTGATCTAAAGTAAAAATCCAAGCATCCAGCCAAATCTTCCATATTTTAAAATATATTTTAAGGTCTGAATTACCTACAGGGTGAATTTGGCATGAGAAGAATGATCAAAACGCAATTTTGCAGAAATAATATATCACAATTTTCCCAACATCCATTCACAGAGGAGTTAGATAGGGAGGTATCCTAGTTTTCTCCTTGCTCAGCTTATACATGAGTTTCTTGGCAAAGAAACTTTCAGATCCAAGCTTTCAAACACATACACACCCAGAATAGCAGATATAAGTGTCCCAATCTTGTTTATGCAGTTGATGCAGTCATTATTTCAAGAACTCCATGCACTTCCTAGCTTAGTGTGCTATTGCAGGGCAATTCAGTTTGTAATAAACTTCCAGAAGACTAACATAATGGTCTTTGCTAAAACATACAAGAAACTTCAGTGTAATAGAAGAGCAGGAGATTGAGCAAAAAAGACTTTAAATATTTAGGTGTGGTCCTTCAAAAGTCAGGGTCATAGAATACAGGTAGTCCTCGTTTAATTATGCTAATTAGAACTGGAAACTCCATTGTTAAGTGATGTGGTCATAAGTCAAAAAACCATGTAGCTGCTTCCAACAGTCCTGGTTGCTGTTGTTAAATGAGGATTGCACTGGTTGTTAAGTGATGACCTCACGTGACTGCGATTTCCAACTTCTTGCCTGCTTCTCCATTGACTTTGTTTGTGGGAAGCTGGCAGGGAAGGTCACAAATTGCGATTAGGTGACCGTGGGGATGCTACAATGGCCCTAAGTATGAGGTCTCCTTGTAACTACCACTCTTTCAGGACCGTTGTAAGTTCAAACAGTTGCTGAATGAGCAGTTGTTAAAAAAGGACCACCTGTACACTTGCTGACTCTGTGGATCTTGTGGGGTCAAAGAAGTTCTTCAGCTATTCTAAATTTTTTTGACACAAAAGGCAAACATGTATCTCTGCAGCTCTAAAGCAATTTAGAATGAAATCCTTGGCTCAGTTGCTTTATGGATCCCAGTTAGGCCCTTACCCAAATTATAGGTTGATGGAAATTTTATATAAGTTTATAAAAGCAGTGCTTCTAGCTCCAAAGTGTGTAACTAAGGTAATTCTGAGCCTAGATAGTGGTCATATGAGGATTGAGGTAAGAGCCCTGGTATTAATTTTCAATTATTGGCTTAAATGCCTTTATTCCCAGTTGGGTTGGCTCCATTTCTTTTATCCAATAAATTCTAATCCTCTTGGATGCAAGTAATTTTTAGGGGGAAAAAAATCATCATGAGGCCTCTTCCTTGATTTCCTACGTTTTATCCAATTCACTTGAACTAAGAGAATTATCAGCAAAAGGCTCTTAGTCATTGAATGCCAAAATGTGCAAGGCCTATTCCAAAATTACATAAATTGTAAATACAGTTTAATCACCCTAGCTAATTACACCCATTCAGTGATTCCCCCATTTCAACAAAAGTTTTTCTTCGGATCTAGATTCAAAAGGTTGTCTTTTGTACTTTTACATGGGAGATTTAATAAAGTTTCTACAGCTAGTTGAACTTGCCCTTGTTGTGATGGTTCAGTTGAATCCATTCTCCATTGTGTCGTTACGTTGCTGTTTCTATCATGATACCTGAAGAATTCATTTTTCCGTTGTCGTTATGTGCTCCGGGCCAGTCTGAAGAATTTGATGTTAATTTCCTCCTATTGGACAAGAAAGGCCTTATTACTCATAATGTGGGAAAGTTTAGCACAGCAGCTGTGACTACATACAAAAAAATGATTTCTGGTCTACATGAGTAATGTGGTCATACTGCTCCATCAATGCTTAGTCATGTATGACTGAACTATTCTAACTTATTAATATTTTGGATTATTAGACTTTACAGCACAGTTTATTTCTATATTGCTGATTTACTGCACTGTAGATTCAGTATCTAGTTTAAATCTTCCTGTACAAGTAAATGTATGGGTTTTTTTCCCCCTTTCCTAATTTGAATGTTTAGTTTTAGTGTTAGTGTTAAAAGAGTACAGTGCTGCCTTATTTTATTTCTGCCTAAGTTTGTTAGGTAGGAATTTTGTTGTTGGAGAAGACTCTTCAGAATACCATGGATAGCCAAGAAAGCAAACAAATGGATCATAGAAGAAATCAATCCAGTGTTCTCACTTGAGACACAAATGACCAGGCTTATATTGTTGTATATGGCACATCAAATCATACAAAGACTCAGCTTCTTTGAGAAGTCTATAATGCTGGGAAAGGTGGAAAGAAAGAGAAGAGGATGACCAGCAGGGTGGTCTTGATTACAGGAATGATGGATGCACTGTTGGAAGACCTGAAGGGCCAAGTTGGTGACAGATCATCCTGGAGAAGGTGTCTCTGTGTGTTCATTAAGAATTGACACTGACTTGATGGCAAACAATCAATCTTGATCCATTTAAGTTGTACTTTAACGAAGACTAAGATAATGTAGGTATTGCTCAGCATTCCAAAGCATAATATTAACGATTCTAACACATTATATAAATGTGGTGTAGCTTGGTTCTCTTTATTTTACAGTGGGAGATCTAAGGTGGACTTTGGTACAGAAGATTATGCAGGAGAAGTGGAACCATGATTTGATTTTGTTTTTATAGTACCCTGTATACATATCCATATACCAATTCATTGTTGTTCTTTAAATTCTTACTTCTTTCATAATCAGCATTTAAATTATCACAAGTTTCTTCTGTTTCGCTGCACCAATTTAACAAAGCTTCCTCTCTGTACTCAAGTGTAGGTCCATTGCAGTCCTAGCCATATCTACCTATTGTGCTGGTGAGAGTTACTCCCGAGAAACTCAAGATAAGATTGTAACAATGTAGCTTCAGTTTGATTGTACTTTCCTGGGATTTAATAGAATTTGTTTCCAAAATGTTGCATAGAATTTCATTGTGAATCTGGTTTTCCTATGCTGTTTCACTCAGTAATCGGGGAACTAATAGCAGTGGTATTCAGCAGAAGCGTCACTCATTTTAAAGATGCATGCGATGTGTTGTTGTTTTATCGTTATCTGCATAAGTCAATTTGCATTCATAATAACGACTTTGTATTTTAAGATCGTTGGCAGCATTTCTGAATGATTTTGTACTTCCCTTGGGTTTCCAACTTTATTTGAATACATTAGTACTTTCAAGTCTATCACATTGAATAGCTGTCAAAGGCTGATCAGGAGTTAGCAAAAACAGAACTCTCCCTTATTTCCCTTTCTTCTTCCTGTTAAGGATATTTACCACTTTTTTGGTTCTTCTGTCTTAAATTAATGTAGAACTTAAATTTATGTACCTTTCCAGTGGGAGGGATGATACTTCTAAAAGGACTGAACTTGAACCCCTGTTTCTGGATCACTTTGTTCTTTATGACTTCCTTGTGATTCTTCAGACTCAAAGTATATTATCCACTTATTACATTGTAATAGTAATTCTATATGTGTTTATATATGTCACTGTTGCCAATTTTTCCAGTGGAATAGGAATTCACCCAATTCTGATCATTTTATAAATGCCTTAAAAATAGTTGATTTCACATCAGAACTGAAAAGTTCTAAAAACATGTGTCCTTGACTTTCCCTTTCAATTTTCTTTTTTATCGATTACCTTATTCTTTTAAGATTTTTCTCAAGTCAAGTGTGTTGGATTTGTCAATTCTCTGGTAAATGTCTAATTTGAAAAAAAAAATTCTGGAAAAACAGTTTAGTAGCACTGTAGATTCCAACTGACTCCATAAATTTGATTGTCCAACATATTCTGGGTACTTGCTAAATTTATCCCAAAATTGTTTCCCTTTCGTTTGCTTCTGTGGTCAACTATGCTGAAACATTTTTATCCCTAGGGTGAAAGGATGTCCCCAATATTTATTTTTGGGTCTGAATATCATCACTTACAGGAGTTTTGTGGAGATATCTTTTTTTTTTAATTAGCTAGTTTGATTCTGTACTCTTGATTGAAAGTTGTACCTCTCAGCATTCCTGCTTTTGTTCTCTCTATTGTTAGTATGTAGAAAATTATATTCCATTGGTTATGTCCTCTGTATTTATTGTATGTCCTCTAAAATCAAGCACCTTATTTTCTCCATTGGCTTCCAACATCAGCCTGTAAACAGATGTCCATGATGGTCTTTTCAAAATACCATTTGCATATGCTTTTTCATCTATTGTATTTTGCTCAGCGGTTGTCATTGCCCAAATACAGTCAATCTTCAATTAGAAACATTTTTATTCTTATACCCTCAAGATGATTTATTCCTAAAACAAATTGTCTATTATCATGTTTTTTCCAAGAATACTTCGATTTTTTTTTTTATTGTAGTCAAGAGTCTAAGGCTCAAAGGTCAGGTCAAAACTCTGTTGCTAGTTTTTATATTAAATGCTAGAATGACATCCTCATTTTAGTTTAGTTACAGACTGTATCTTTTTACACATCAGGATTGTCTCAAAAAGCTCCTTATTAATTAAAGGATCCAGATTCCTCCCCCTTTCATCACAGTTTATCCATATACTGAGATTCCTTGGCTCCGCCTTTGCCATTTTGAACTTCCTGTCTGGAATCTCATTTCTCCCAATCACTGGTGTTCACTTGCCCCACAAATATCAGTTCCTATCCAAATATTATTATCCCGTTTAGATTAAATATAGCTCCCACTGTTTGCACCCAGAAAGAGATAAGTTCTATCCATCTATTGGATCTTACACATGCATCACAAATGTAACTTCTGTTTTTATAATGATCAAATTGTCTGCTACATAAGCCTGCAACTAGTGATCTAGTTTTGTCACAAAAAGAATATAAGCTCATCATGCAAAAGAAAAGGTCCTCTGGCAACATTTTCTTTTTATTTTCAATATGTCTTCAATTAATGTTGCTCTGTGTTAAAATTCTTATGTTCAGTAATCCAAAATGTAATGTTATACTTAATTTCATTGGGAAGGACTGTGTAATTTTCTGCTTATATTGTTGTGCTTTAATTCTGAACTGTCCATTGGCAATATAGACAGATATAAATATTTGATTTCAATGATTTGGATCAAATCATCAAATCATATGCATTTGAATGTAAGTTTCTGAAGCTGCTGCTTCTAATCAGTTTGAAAATTAAATTGACATGACTTGGCACATCAAATTGAAGAATTCATTTGACTCAATTATCCAAATTATTAGACTGATTTACATCTGATTTGCATGCCCTAATAGAGTTACACACTTCTTGTTAAGGATATGTAAGATAAAGTAGTGATGGTAATAAAAATTACAGTGGGACAACAAAAAACTATTATGTGCTGTGACTATGGCTTTGTAGTGTATAGACAAGTTGTATCAATTTATTAACATTAGTCCTTGCAGTACAGGTTCTCTAGATTCATAGAAAAAGGAGTGCAATTTATTTCATCATTGTTGAGAATGAAAATAAATCAAAGGAGAGAGGCTAAAAGAGTTATTTGTTGTGAGCACTGCCATTTTATGTTTCCTTTTCTTGTTTAAAAATTTGTTTTATTTTTACAGTGGATGAACTTTAGCATACTACATAAGAAGGATTTTATGACCCATATATTTTTCTGTGGAAAAAAGTGGTGTCAATAAAATCAAAGGTGGAATACAAATGTGGTTTTAGTAATCCAAGGAAGAAGAGAAGGAACACATTTTTGTATTTCTGTTGTGTTCATTTGACATAGCCGAATTTAAGAAATAGCTAGATAGATTCTACATTTCCCTAAAATATATTTTTTCTCTTCCCATTGTACAATGCACAGTGTACGGTGTTCAAAACATGCCTAATTTTTTTTCTAACCAAGAATATGTTACACCACCCAGAGTCATGCTCTGTGAGATAGGCAGCTATATAAATATGATAAATAAATATATATTATATCACAACTCTGGAAAATGGAGGTAAAAGAATCCAGCATATCTGGCAACTTAATTCATCATTCTTGAAGGGGGGAAGCATTGACTTCTGTGCGGGAACCATGTGATGAAATTTGCGTGGCAAGGCCAACTCCACTCCTTGTGTGCTTGCATGCAACATGGTGACATGTATTGTCATTTGGCATCATAATGATTAGGAACAGATGCCAACAGTAGAATGCCCATAGTGCTGACAGTTGTTAAATACATGTTCAATCAGTGATACATCTTCTCTAAAACTTGCTCTGTTACTTTTGGAGATTCACTGATGATCAAGAAAATATTAATCAAAATAATTATTAACCTACACTTTGGTGTATAAACTGGGTTTGCTTATCAATTCTGCCAAGTTATCTTAAGATTATAGTCACAACTTTTGTTCATGTACTTAAACGTTTAGAATGAACTATTCAAATTATATTTATACATGCAGGTATTGTTGTATTAAGCTGTACGATGCTGTTTTTGCAGCAAACCTCTGTGCTGCATTTTGTTAAACAATCAGTGACCTTTACTCAGTGATTACCTTTGGACATTGTTCATTGATCGGCAACACACAGCTTCCATGCCTTATCTTTCCTTCCATTCAGTACTTGCTTCATTATGGAATTCCTTGCTTGAATTAAGCCCAAATTGTGCATTACATGAACTGAGGAATTTTGATGTAATTCAAACCAGGATTTCTATTATTGCCATGCAAATCCTTTGAAAGAAGTTCTTCACAATACACAGGAGCATGGACAAAACACCTTTCTTGAAATAATTAAAGCTGCATCTTTTTCCAGACTCATTCAACTGCTTCATAAATGCAGAAACTCAGCTACTTATAAATGCTTCATAAACAATTGGAAGCCACTTACAAAGCAGCTGTGCAAGCTTCTGGAAAGGCATAGAAATTTGGCTGTAGGTAATAAACCTGAGCCAAGCATTTGGAATAGGCCCTTTGCAGAGTTTATATACGTGGATGAAGCATCTCTCCAGAGCATTGAAACAGCCATGCCCTTTGAAAGCCGACCTTGTGCTTGGCACCAGCAAAGCATATGCATGTAGAGAGAGCTGGGAATAGTGGTGTGAACCTGGCAACTACAGTACTGTTTTAACACTTTGGAAAGAGGTGTTTTCTCTGGGATAATGTGCTTTGTAAATCACCTCTTTAGAATAGTTTGCACAGTCCTGGTAAATATCAAGATTGAGGTCATTCATTTCTCTGAAGTATTTTCTTATGGCTATTTTAGATAATCAGAAGAACTTTCCTTCCTGTTTTTATTTCAGAGCACATGCAGAAGCATCATCATCTGTTAATCATGACATGCACGCAACGGCTGAGAAGATGAGAAGCAGAGAAGTAGTGAATGAAGGGAGTGATGATAGGAAAGTCATAGAGTCAGATAATGTTCCTCAGGCAGAAGGAAAGAAAAAGAAGCAGCGTTCTGGATTTCGGGACCGTAAGGTATGTCTTTATGAAACTACATTTATTTAAATTAGTGGTAAAGCGCAACCTTTTGATAGGTAAACCCACAAATATTTTTGAGGATGACAAGGAATGGATGGTTTAAATAAGGATGCAAATTAGATGGAGCCATTCATACATGTGGATGGGTCTTGGATTTTCTATTTTTTCCTGAGTTTGGATGGGGGTGATTTTACAGAATTGTGGAACCCTAGTTTTGATAGGTGTCATTTAGGCCATGAAGTCTAAATGCTTCAGTAAATAGGCATTCCTAATCACTTTTATATCAGTCTCAAGTTTCAGTCCTGTCCCTTCTTAGAAGGGAGGAAGCTTTGTGTTGAAGGTGGAGGAATTGGGAGTGTATATAGTTTTTCCATCAGCCCTGTCAGTTGAGAGCCATGACATAAGAAGAGAAAACAGGATCCTGGAAGTCTACAACTGACCTTTCTGTCTATTTGTTCCCATTGGAATGATTGTCTCTAGATACATGTGAATGTATATATTCCTTTTAGAGGTACAAAGCCAGTTTTGTCTGTAATTTTGAAATAATCACCTCTTCTGTATTCTGTGTCCCTCCACATGATTTGTTACTTTGATACATACAGGGCTTTCTTTGCGTCTTTAGATGCAATTTTGAAAGATACATACCCTTATGCTGCTGATATTTTAAGAGATTATTTTTATGCAAGAACCAGCAACAAGGTCTTCACTAATAATATGGAGGTGGATCTGGATGACGGTTTCTTCCCCCAAGAAAATCTAGAGATGCCAAAAGCAATCATACTGGCATCACGTAGACTACTTTTTCGAAGTGTAGACTATACTTTTTAATAAATTTAATTACATGGTTGTCAGTGGTATATGTCTAGATTATATTAATGAAGATTTTACCTATTATTTAATACATGGGGCTAGTCAAGTTAATTACTGCTGCCTCTCAGATTTATGGTTGAACATCACTAAAGATTTTTTAATTCTCCTAATGGAGACAGTGGTCATCAACCAATTTTATTATTATTAAGGAGTCATATTGTTCAATCATTTCAAAATCAAATGATTCCATCTCAGCAGTATATGTCCCCTGTGGAAAATAAACATCCCTGGAAAGACTAGTTATATAGGTAGTCATCGGTTAAAGACCACTCATTTAGCGACCCATTCAAAGTTACAATGGGGCTGAATGAGTGGTGGTTACAACTGATCCTCAAAGTTCTGGCTGTCCCAGCACCCCAGCAGTCATGTGATTGTGATCTGGGTGCCTGGCAACCAACTCGCACTTATGATGGTTGCAGCGTGCTGCGGTCATGTGATCATCATTTGTGACCAGCTTTCCTGCCAGCTTCCCACAAGCAAGGTCAATGGGGAAATTGGCAGGGAAGGTCGCAAGTTGCTTGGATGAGTCTTCCCCACCCACGCTCCCTCCCCCAGCCCCTCTACACTTGCGCCACACCTCACTGGCCACCTGCAGACTGTTGCTCACCCTCCCCGAGCCTTGCTGCACTCATGCCACGCTGCACTTGCACCATGCCTCCCCCACCACCCACACACCCTCGTGCACCCTCCCTGAGCCTCTCTGTGCTTGCGCTGTGCCTCTTCGGCCATTCACACACCCTCAAATGCCCTCTTCCACTCAGCAGCAGCCACCCTAAGTCCCACTGCACTTGCACTGCACTTCCCTGCCACTCACACACCCTCACACACCCTCTCCCACCCGACAGCAACCATCCCAAGCCCCGCCGCACTCATGTCATGCCTCCCCACCACTCGTGCACCCTTGCACACCCTCCTTGAGCCTTGCTGCGCTTGCACTGTACCTCTCTGGCAACCGGCACGCCCTTTGCTCCCTCTCCCACCTGGCAGCAGCCACTTACCTGCCTGCTGGCCTGTTTGCAAGCCACCTGGGACTTGCAACTTAGTGCCAGCTTCCTCACTGACTTGGTTGTTAGAAGTTTAATGACCCACGATCCTCACTTAATGAAGGTAATAGGGACTGCAGGGATTGGCATCGCTGAGCGATGCGGTCACATGATGTCACGCTTTACAATTGTATTGCTTAGCGACAGAAATTCTGGTCCCAGTTGCGGTCATAACTTGAGTGCTACCCGTAATTGCTTTATCCTTTTTAAATATCTGAGATCTTTAATGTTTTAAAAGTGCAGATACTTAATGCTGATTGTAATACACCTTTCATATTGGAAGTTCTTAGGTCATTAATATACAGGTGAAACTCGAAAAATTAGAATATCGTGCAAATGTTCATTTATGTCAGTATGGCAACTCAAAAGGTGAAACCAGTATATGAGATAGACGCATTACATGCAAAGCAAGATATGTCAAGCCTTACTTTGGTATAATTGTGATGATTATGGCGTACAGCTTATGAAAACCCCAAATTCAGAATCTCAGAAAATTAGAATAGTGTGAAAAGGTTCAATATTCTAGGCTCAAAGTGTCCCACTCTAATCAGCTCATGAATCCATAATACCTGCAAAGGGTCCCTGAGCCTTTCAATGGTCTCTCAGGCTGGTTCCGTAGGACTGCTGACCTGACAGTTGTGCAGAAAACCATCATTGACACCCTCCATAAGGAGGGAAAGCCCCAAAAGGTAATTGCAAAAGAAGTTGGATGTTCCCAAAGTGCTGTATCAAAGCACATCAATAGAAGGTTATGTGGAAGGGAAAAGTGTGGTAGAAAAAGGTGCACAAGCAGCAGGGATGACCGCAGCCTGGAGAGGATTGTCAGGAAAAGGCCATTCAAAAGTGTTGGGGACTTTCACAAGAAGTGGACTGAGGCTGGAGTTAGTGCATCAAGAGCCACCACACACAGACGGATCCTGGACATGGGCTTCAAATGTCGTATTCCTCTTCTCAAGCCGCTGCTGAACAACAAACAACGTCAGAAGCGTCTTACCTGGGCTACAGAAAAAAAGAACTGGTCTGTTGCCCAGTGGTCCAAAGTCCTCTTTTCTGATGAGAGCAACTTTTGCATCTTATTTGGGAACCAAGGACCCAGAGTCTGGAGGAAGAATGGAGAGGCACACAATGCACGATGCTTGAAGTCCAGTGTGAAGTTTCCACAGTCTGTGTTGATTTGGGGAGCCATGTCATCTGCTGGTGTTGGTCCACTGTGCTTCATTAAGTCCAGGGTCAACGCAGCCGTCTACCAGGAGATTTTGGAGCACTTCATGCTTCCTTCTGCAGACGAGCTTTATGGGGATGCTGACTTCATTCTCCAGCAGGACGTGGCACCTGCCCACACTGCCAAAAGTACCAAAACCTGGTTCAGTGACCATGGGATTACTGTGCTTGATTGGCCAGCTGACCTGAACCCCATAGAGAATCTATGGGGCATTGCCAAGAGAAAGATGAGGGACATGAGACCGAACAATGCAGCAGAGATGAAGGCCGCTATTGAAGCATCCTGGTCTTCCATAACACCTCAGCAGTGCCACAGGCTGATAGCATCCATGCCACGCCGCATTGCGGCAGTCATTGCTGCAAAAGGGGCCCAAACCAAGTACTGAGTACATATGCATGCTTATACTTTGCAGAAGTCCGATATTGTTCTATTTCCAATCCTTGTGTTATTGATGTCATGTAATATTCTAATTTTCTGAGATTGTGAATTTGGGGTTTTCATAAGCTGTACGCCATAATCATCATAATTATACCAAGTAAGGCTTGACATATCTCGCTTTGCATGTAATGCGTCTATCTCATATATTGGTTTCACCTTTTGAGTTGCCATACTGACATAAATGAACATTTGCACAATATTCTAATTTTTCGAGTTTCACCAGTAGAGTATTAATCCATATTTAAGTGATCTATCCACAATAGAAGAATTATTTATAATCTGGGAATCCAAAGTTTCACAGTCCAGAGCTCTGGATAGTCTTGAATAAATAGAAAATAAAGATCATCCCAGAATAGATGTTACATTGGCAGGTAGTTTGGGGAGCATCATCAAGGTGGTAGCCACCCCCTGGATTGGGTGAAATTTTTATTGCCCCAAGCAAGTTAAAAGTTATAATTTTTATAAATTAGTTTCAGCAGTTGAATTAAAAGTCAAATTATGTAAAATAGTCAGTGCTGGTGTTGTACATGCACTGTCCTTGCCAGTAGAGAGGGTCAGACATTCTTCACAAGGGACAGATGCTCGCTCAGTCACACAGGCACAGAGAGATACCCCAAGCCCTCTCTTAACTAGAAAGAGAAGTTTGAGTCCTTTTAAAACAAAAGTAGAAGTTACTGGACAGAGGCAGAAAAAAAAAAATGAGGCAGACCGTCTCTCCCAAAATCTGGAATCTCCAGGAAACTGAGAAATCCAAGTAAACTGGAGCAGAGGGAAAATCTGTTTAAAGAGTCTTCTGCAGAATTAAGTTAAAAACATTTAGCCAGAATTCTGTGGTAGATTATTGGTTTGTTTTTCAGTGTGGTTTTTCTATGGTGCTACAGTATTTGTGTTTATTTCTCTGCATAAATATGAAATTGATTGGTTAAACCTCACCCTGCATCCATCGTTTTCATGCTGTGTACATGTAGTTATAATATTTCTTATGATTGGTAACAACAACTCAGAATCTTTTCTGAGTTTCTGGCTGGAAATGAACCATTTGTAGCAGGCCATTTTTGGCATTGGGTTTGCTTTTGTAATCCTCTTTTAAGTTATAGTCCCTGATTGAAACTGCTGTATCGTGTACCTGTACTGATTATTTGAACTTTAAGGTTTAAAAGGGGTTTTGTATTTTATCTCTCCTTTTAAATAAATTTGATTTTATTTATCTCTTGTGAGTTCAGTCTGTCTCTAGGAGGGGGAAGAAGGATTTGATATGTATGATCACATAACTGGACACTATATATCCAGGAGCTGGCACTATAAAAAATTATTCCCATTGTTCAATTTTAAACATTTTAATTGCTACTAAGGCACCACAGGTTGTGAGGGCTCTATGTCTAACTTGCTGGAATTAAAGGCTAGATGTGATGTCCCCTGGAAGATAGGTGGTGGCAGCAGTCACTATCAGTGCATTTGCGCTAAGGGAGAAGGCAGGGCCAAGGTGCATAGACACAATGGACTTTCTAGAGTATTGTAAGTGATGTTTCCCAGAACCAATAGATATGCCACTTTAATTCTGTCTTTAATACAGGAGATTTAGCTAAGGAAATAGGTATCTCCTATAACTTCGACGTTATGTTCAAACGGTTTTCCATTACAGAAAATGAGATCGTGGATATTCTTACCACATTACTCTTGGGAAGGCCACAGGGGAAGGGGAATTATATGCTGAAGTATATAAAATAAACCCAGACTACTGGGTGCCAATTTGGTGTATAATCTTTGGTTATGTAAATTTGACTGGCCATAGACCTGCTAGATAGAATTTAAGCATGCTGGTAGCAATCTTTAAAAAAGAGGTATATGCTATTGCCAATTAATTAGTTTGATAAATAATATATTTTCAGAAAAGCAGGGAGAATTTAGGCGTAGTTACTCTGCTATAGATAACTATTTTATTTTAAATCATCGAAGTCATAAATATGCACAAATCAGGAAGGACAGATGTCTCTGTTTATTCATCGTAGACCAGTATTTATTACAATTGGTAGATAACATTTCCGAAGGAGGCTTACTTGTACAAACACCAGTCTTCATTTTCTGTATCTTGTCCATGTCTTCAATTCCCATGGACCAAATTCAGATGAGGCTTACTCATCATGATGCCCTCTGTAAACTAATACCATTCAACAGGGAACTGAAATAAAATCACATATTGGCTCTTTCCTTTTTAATGACTTTATTAATGATTTAGTTCAGGAATTAAATGATGTGTGTTTCTTTCTTCCCTCTCTTTGAGGAAGAAATACAGTAATTCACTTTTACTCCTATGCGGATGATACAGTTTTATTATCTTATGGAAAGATCAGCCATAAGATCTTGTGAATCGGTGAGATGTTTACTGACAGAATAACCATTTTGATTAATTTTTTGATGTTTACTTAAAAAAAAAGATTATGTTCAAAGATGGGCAGAATGACATCAATGCAATAGTGAATAATTTCCTTGTCTCGCTACACTGGAATTTTATTTAAAGCTTCAGGGTCATGAATTCTGATACGAAAGAGCTAAGACCAAACAAATTAATTGTTTTTAGTTTTGTTTTCAAATTCATAATTGGTGGTAGTCCAAACTACAACCCCAAATATTGTTAAAAGATTAAATGGGACTGAAATTTGAAGAAATTTTTGCTTAGTTAAATAGAATTTTGAGAATAATGTACTCTTATTTATTTTTTTGAGGGTGAAAGCATGGACTTTCCCACTCCTGCTGCAAAAGCAAAACACTTGAGTTCTTGAGGAATGACTAAACTGTAACTTAACCATTTGGATTTTCGAATGCATCTTACAGATTCAGAAGCCGGTCCTGCATAAATATATTATTTGCATAAGCTATTGAGCTTAATTATGATGACTATATTTTGCTTCAGAACATATGAGTACTTCCCCTAAGGAAGAGAGCATGTGTTATAACTTTGTCTATTTCTTTCCTCTCAGAGCTGATAGGAAAGCAAAGGCTTTAGCTAAAATAAGGTTCTCATTCCAAATACATTTGGAGGAACCAGGTTGAAAAAAGCTCGTAGCTGCACCTTATTATTATAAAAAGTTGTAGTTCCAAGCTTGCAAAAGAAGGTGCAGGATGACATATTTTACTTATTTGTACCCTTTTTTAATTTACCATTTTGCAGTAAAATTATGGCGAACACCAGTTCCTCCTCTTCTTATTGAAGTAATCGGCCAAAGAAAGGTGTATTTAATTGGATATTTTTGTACTATTCCATAACATCAGTAGTTCTGTGTTACAATAGATCTTCCTGTGGTTCTGTTGTATAAAAACCTGTGGTGTTTAGAGACTGGTGTGTTGCATTTAATCTCCATATATCTGAGTTCAAGTTCTGTTTAGCTATGAAGTTCACTAAGTGACTTTGTACCAGTCCAGGGTTATCCACAGGATGTGGCCAAAAATGTCAAGATGGTATCTGTGACGGTGCAGTTGACGTTCTACCTGGTTTTTATATGTGTCACACACATGACACATATAACAAATCAGAGCTTTAATCACACCATCATGACTGCCATCTTGACTTTTTATCATACCCTGCAGACACCCCTGTACTAATCACAAATCACTGTTGCATATTACACTTCACCATAAAATGCTGAAGTAGATAATGCACAACATTTGACCAGTGTACAACCTCTGATTCCATCTTTCAATTTTCGAGAGACACGGCTTCCAAATTGCAATAATGACACTATGACTTGTAATACTCAACATTAAAGTAAATAACCCCTCAAATCAGGGTGACTTCTTGGACTAACCAAGTAGCTTGCTTGGAACAATACAAAGGTGACTTGCCACTGGCTATTTCTAGGATGTTGTTTGACTTCCCAGTTCACCCTCCAACCCTGGTGACCCCTATCCAAGTATTAACCTATTCTAAACCTGCCTAATTTTGTGACATTAACCAAGATCATTACCACCTGCTGACTCAGATAAGTTAGCTTAGTCAGTCAACTGGATCTAGTCCACTTGGACAATACACTTCACTGTAATCAAATCAGAGATGGCTGATTCAGAATCCTAATGTTTCTGGATAATCACAGAATACCAGCACAGCCTATTTATGGCTAAGTGCAATGTGTGAACTAATCTATTACCATTCTGCCTGACTTTGCTTAAGTTTCATGAGAAGCCTCATGTACATAGCCTTGGGTTCTTTGAAACACGGGGTTGAATACATATGCAATTCAAGACAGGAAAAAGGTACTTACATTTGTACATTATGGATTGAACTTTAATAGCAGCTAATTCTACAAATAGTCTGTAGAATTATATAGAGGTGACATTTGATCATGAAAATGTTGTGTCAGCATTTTTCTCTTTTCAGAATGTAACCAGGCATAAACCCATGCTTAATTAAGACAAAACAGATGGATGTAGAGATATTAGTTCTTCCTTTTTCAGTGGATTTGTTTGACCATAACAGCAGTTTATTATACATGCAAAGTGAAGCTGACGTAAGCTGAACATTCAGGTCATTTTCCTTACTATGTGCCTTAATTTGAATTCCACCAAACTGGGTTGGTGAGAAGTCTTATGAGATCCCAGTTAGGTTTTTGTTACATACTCTTCAGAAAATAATGCTTTCACTGTTACTAATCTGATATCTTTAAAGTTATGTGCAAATCATGAAGGATGCAGATATTTTTAAAATAGTTACTTGGACCAGTTAAGAGCTCTCTAATTAAGAGTGGAAGCTAGGAGGTTTCTAAAGCTGCTTTAGGAAAATGCTGTTTTAAATTGAATGACTGGGCACAGTTAAAAGAGATCTGACTTGCCTCTTACTCCAGTCATCAAGCTGAGGAAGTAGATAGACTTCTCATCTCAAGTAGGCCCTGAAGGCAATTATTTATTGTCTCTTGCTTAATGGATGGCTGTTCCTTTTGCTTTGTTGTATGATTGGCAAACTTGGTGATCTCCTGAATGGCCTAGCATTGCTGTAATAGTTTCTTGTACTATGTGAACCATGTGTTCCTCTTTTCAGAGAGATGCATTACATTCTTAGGATCTAGCAATATACCGTATTTTTCCGACTATAAGACGATACTTTTTTCTAAAATCCTTATGCTAAAAATTGAAGGGCGTCTTATTCAAGGAAGTCAGCCGAGGAGAGAACCGCATGGTTGCAAAACTGCCCATACTTTGTCTCTGCAGGCAGGCTTCCTCCTATTGCTAGCCTCCAATCACGAGTGAAATAGCTTGTCTCCCAAACAGACTTCCTCCAATCACGAGCCTTATGTAACTGACGTCAGCTGATGCTGAACAAACCAATTAGAGGAAGTCTGTTTGCAGAGACAGTTTCACTCGTGCTTGAATGTAATCAGTTATGCAAAAGAGCCTGGAAATAGAGCTGCAGAGAGACGGTTTGGACCTCCTCCCACCGAGTATATCAGGTAAATGTTAACTAATTACTAAATAAAAATGTGTTCTGCACTATCTTTAAAATATTGATTTCTTAATTTTGGGTTGGAAAAGTGGGGGTCGTCTTGTACATGGGGGCGTCTTATTGACGGAAAAATATGGTAAATCCATCATAACTCAATGCTTGCTAGTTAACTTTAAGTATAGCAATTTCATAGAATATAAACTGTTTTTTCCTGCTGTCTTTTAGTCTGGGAGTTGATGCTCCTCAAGGGTTTGATAGAGACTAAAATGATAAAAAATACAAAGGAAAGCTAAGCATGACAGTTTTAGTGTGAAGAAAGCTGCGTTTAATAGTAACTCAGTCCTTGTATTCATCAATTTCTATATGTGCTCCTCTCACTTCTAAGCCCCATTTAAGATATTGGTGCTTACTTGAGGGACCACCTCGCAAGGCCTTACAGACATTGTTCTGTCACTGGGCCTGGGGGTCAGAAGGTGTGGCTGAGCCCATACAGTGGTTGTATTGATTTGTCATCAATGAGCTTGTGTTCTACCCCTGCTGCAGTTTACACATGTGTTGCCATTTCTTGTTTTTTATGTTTTATGCTTTGTTGTTTTTGAAATATTGTTAGCTGCCCAGAATCATGAACCTGAGATGGGCGGCCACATAAATTAATTGATTGATTGATTACATAAATATATACATACATACGAGGCCTTAAATCGTGTCCTTTCATCTTTTTGTTTAGAAGGTAGTTATGTAAATCTTCTATATGAAAGCTGAACTTCTTTCTTTTCAGACTCAGAAGTAGAATCTGTCTTACACGTTCTGTTAAATCGTCCACTGTATACCCAATGGCAATCAGGTTTAATGTTCCCAGTTGTTAATAACTCTAATTGGTATTTTGACCAGGAGGCTGTTACCCTTCTCCTGGGTGACCACTCGTCAGAAACTTCTAAGAAGTTTGCCAAATATTTATCAATAGTTATAGCTGTTAGAAACTGTCTGGTTCCTCTTCCATGCTATTAAATGTTAGCTGCTAAATGCTTTAGGATTTTCTTGCAATTTTTAAAATTTTCTCTTATATTTATTGTATCATATGCTGGTCTTTTCTTGTGTTTGGTCTTGGACGATGAATGCATTTTGATTCATTGATTGAAATGAGGCAGGGGAATTAATCTGTGGTCATATTTTCTTTCTGGAAAGGCTTCGTCCCACAAAGCAGGACTCATTTTTATGGTGCTGGCTTGTTGTCTGTTCTGTTGTTTTTGTGCCTTAATTTGTTTTTATTTTTTCAGAATGTTCCACTATTTCAGCACTGAAACATATTTTGGTATATTTTGGCTTTTATGCCTCTTGCATTTTCCTCAGAGGTTAGATTCATAATATTTCTAGATAAATATATTTTATCAGCTCAGCCTGGGCCTTTGTATAGCATTACATATTTGCATCAAAACAGCACTTTAAAAAAAAAATGGCTAGGCTTTTTGAATTCAAAAAAAGTTCATATTCTACTTCTTTTTTTTAGGTGATGGAGTATGAAAACAGAATCCGAGCTTACTCTACTCCAGATAAAATCTTTCGATACTTCGCCACATTGAAAATAATCAATGAGCATGGCGATTCAGAAGTATTTATGACCCCACAAGATTTTGTGCGATCTATCACACCGAATGAAAAGCAACCAGAAAGTAAGTGGCTGTGAATGCAGTGATGGAAAGTAGATGCTGCTAGGCAGACCAGAAATCTTGGTTATTTCCTCCTTTGTAAAAGCTAATTGATTTACTTAGACTGATTTCCTTAGTTGTACAACTTAATACCAGTTACCATTTTTCAGTCTGTTTCTTTACCTCCCATCTCATTTTTAATGTTCTCCAGCACATAGTTTTTAAAAATTATTGAGATAATCTTAAGAATGGACTAAAACAGCTGTATAAACACTTTTATTGCTGCCAAGATCTAGCCAACATATTGTAAAAATAATGTGGCATTGAGTTTTCTTTCCAGGTACATTACTTTTTGTGAGCATGAAGCTCTATAATAGCTTTCTCCAACTTGGTTTCTGCCAGATTTGTTGGATAGCCATTCCCGTTATCCACAAATCGTTTTGTGGTAGGCAGCTGTAGGATTATGTGAGATATTCATACATACATCATTCTGAATCAGTCCACTGCGGGATGAAGGTCTTCACTGAAGGTCATAGACTGTAACTACCATGCTGGTGCCGTGCAGCACAATATCATATCATATGAACCAATATTGCATTTTGAGCACCCCATTTCCAAAAAATTAGTTTCTTCCTGAAAGGAAGATGACCAGTAGACATGAAATAATAATTGTAATAGTTGTATGAATTGCTGAATTTATTGTAACTTTAAATCTATAGCAATGTGGTATATAGATTCCAAAATGATCATTCAATGACATTTATAGACTGCTGATCTCATTTCCTGTCTTAAACTATTCAACATTTAATTTAATATATTCTTACACATGCTTATCAGTAATTATTATAGGCTTGCTATTTTTGTAAAGAATATATTAACTGCTCTGAGGGCTTAGGGCTACTGGCATCAAAATATTTTGAAGAAATTGCCATTCTATGCTTTATGGCTAATAGCATTTACTTCTACTAACTGATCTAAAGTATATATTCCAGCAAAGGTTTGCATTCCCCCTTCCCACTTAAATTAGTTTATGAAGTCATCAAGCACACACCATGTTTCACTAGTACATAATACAGAAGGGGCAAATTCCATACTTTCCAACGACAGGTTTCTAGTTGACAAAACATTCCATTCATTGAGCTAAGAAAGAAGAGATAACATTAAGATATAAATCCTAAATCCATCAAATTAAAATCCCTTTCTCTGACTGACAATGGAAGTATCCCCAATAAAAAAATAAAAGGGGAAATTTCCCCAAGTAAACCTCAGAAGCAGTTCATTAAATTTCTGAAAAAAATATCTCAGAATCATGTAGGAATGCTATTTACACTCTAAATTGCCTATGGCAAATTTTACCCCAGTTTCGATTTCAGTTTAAACAAGGGCCATCTATCCAAATCTGTTGCTATGTCTACTTTAAATTTGGTTTCATCAGCTTAACCCAGGATACGTTATTGCCTCCAAATGTTATCACATCATTCACACATACACACTTAGTAACTCCCAAAGAGATTTTTGCTAATTTAAACAAATTAATATTATACTCAGAAAGTGTCAGAAACCATAAATTAATGTTATTAAGATTGGGATTTATCAGTAAATAACAGTATGTGGTCTATAGATAAGACTACAGTGGTTTCCATGCTTCTTCTTTGAAGGTAAGGGAAAGTAGTTATTCAGAGGTATTTTCATTAAGCAAAACATTTTGTAACTTCTTAGTGGCAACTACTGTTTACCTTTCTATGAGAAAAGAAGGATACAGGTTTTCTGTGAAGACCAGCCTTTCTGAAGCTCCGATTCCATCCAGCTGTGTGGAACTACAGCTATTTCCAGCTGCATGATTAACAGTTATGGTAGTTGCACGATGACAAGTGTGCAACTGAGACAGGCATGTAGAAGATAACATGGTGAAGCAGGAAAAAAAGGCATATCTAGGTATGGGTGATACTGTTAGAAGGAGGAGGAGTAATTAAAGACAAAGGCTTTATTATAGAAACCTGTAAATACATGACCAGTTATAAAATTAATACAGTAAGATTATTTTCCTGCATTTTTCATGTTTGATTTGATGGTTAAAGCTTAAGTGATGCATTTTCTAACTGTCAAAATGTCATTTTCAAGATACAGAATACTATATAAACTTGTTTTTTTCCCCAGACTTAGGCCTTGATCAGTTTGTGGTGAAACGCTATGACGGGAAGGTGAGATTTCTAAACTTTTGGGTGCATGTTAATTGTATTTTTAACAATGGGGGGGGGAGGGGGGGCGAAAGAGAAAAGGGGTGCTTATTTTTTTCTGTTCCATGTATAAAATAAGCAACAGCCTTTTGTTTTTGAAACAGACAATATTCTTTTTTGTGGCTCACTACAACGAAGGCAACTACATCTAAATTCTAAGGAGCTTCTCTGCCTGACTTATAACACTGAGACACTAGAACAACACTGCACTAGAAGCAGCATCTTGCTTCAAAATAAAAAAAAATGGCTTGCTCTTCTACTATTTGTGTTGTGTGATTGCAGCAAAATTGCTATTCCAGTTTCCCTTCCAGCATAAGTTCACCTACGTGAATTTTCATGAATTTATTTCTTCCTGTCTCAGAGAACAGAATATGTAAAATGGCCCTCGTTTTTCACTTGAAAAGTGGAAACAGGAAGGTGGGCTCTTTGCTACCATATTCCTGTGCTCTTACTAGGTATCAACATCCTAATTCACTGTAGTCCTCTTTCACATATGTGTTGATCAAACCAGAAAAAAAAACCAGAAAAAAAAAACCAAGTGAAAAAAAAAAGTGGAGCAAGACTTCAACTTAGTAATTTTTCCTTTAATTCATCTTCCTAGGTTCTTATCTCTCTGAGTAACACTCTCAGATAAAAGTCAATTTGTGTACTGTCTCATTTCCTTTCCTTTCCTTTCCTTCTTTTACTTTTTCTTTATTACTTTTATTTTTCCTTTTTTTTGTTTCTTTTGACTTCACTTTCTTTTACTTTCTATTGGCTAATCTGTCATTGCAATAAACCACAGTGTTGCTCTCGATGTTTTAAGAGCTGGCTTTTTGAACCTTGCTGTTCTTCCCCTTCTTTCTCTGAGGCAGGCTTCCCTGCTTCTTCCAGAGATGGGTTCGCATTCCCACCAGCCTGCCTAGGGATGTAAGAAAGAAGTCTAACGTGCAGCCACGTGGGCCAGAACAGGTCCCTTGTCTCTCCTCCATATCACTCTGCTGCCTGTGCAAGTGGGATGCTGTTCTGCCTCTTTCATCAGCACATCTGCATGGGCAGAAGGAATAATTTAAGTTGGCATTGGTGACAGATTCAAAGGCATTCAATTTAAGCCCCTGCTGCCAGATATTGTCAGAGGAGTTCAAGTGATTCTGGAGTACAAGCTTATTAATATGCTTATTGGTTATTCTGGTGTGTGATTAAGAAATGCTGTGGCATTTAATATTTAATACCAGTCTCTGAACAATCAACTTAAGTGTTGTTGAGAAGGAAGTATAATTTAAAGCTTGATATCAAAATACTGTTTTATTTAATTTTTAAAATGTGTATGCTGCCCTTCAAAACAGTTTTCTCCAAAATGCTCCAATATAAGACTTACAACATTTGGCCATATATAGCCTTGTTCACATTGCTGTAATGTATAGTAAGCAAATATTCTGAAAATAAGTACGTTGGTTTGCCTTTTTCTGAAATAATGCATTAGGTTATTAGATCTTCATTATTTTATGGACCCTTGTGTCACCCAGTTTATTCTTTCATCATAAAAGAACAAATGTCTAACTTTAGTTAATTTGAATTGGAGCTGCAAAGCAATTTTAAATATTTTTGGATTTTCATGAGCTGTGTTTGGGAGCTCTGTGGGCATCACAGAAAAATTCATTGGGTCAAGAACTTAACCCGAAAGGTTTTGTTGTGCTAAAAAAACAAGCAAACAGGTTTTTCAGAAACTTACATACGGTCAGTTCTTTTGCTGACTTTATCTCTTTCACATTACTTTCAGGTTACTTTGTTGTTCTTAGTTTAACAGAAGAGCTTCTCTTGGTATGCATTGCAGGGGATGGAAGACTTAAATTAGCAATATACTGTGCACAGCTTTAATTGTGAATGCTGTATGCATATTTATATAAATCACTGCTTTTCCCTTCAAAATCTACAATTATTTGAAAAGATTTTGACAGATGGTGCCCTGCTTTGATGTAGCTTGTCAGGAAAAGTAGTTATTTGTATAAGCATGCCTGTGCCTTTTACAACACCCAGAAGGTTTGATATTAGCATTCTAGTAGATTTGTTCTCCAGATAACCTGGCCAGCTGCCAATGATATATTGGAATCTCAGGTTTACCATGAAGTCAGCCATTAATTTTAAGTGCAATGGTTAATTGGGTTAATTTGCAATTCTGTACTGGGGTTATTATCAGAGAAAATAGGTTCCCCAGGACCATCTGTTTCTCCAGTCTAGTTCCTGCGGTGTTTTAGCATACAGCTTCCATTACCCTGATAACATTAATGGATGACACCAGGCTGGAGAAGAAGATGCTACTGGAGGAGTTATCTTCCTCGATTGGTAACTTTGTGCTATTAGGAAAAGCCATTGCCCTTTTCTTACAAAGGTTGCTTTATATCTACAAACTAGAGGTGTGAGGGCAATCTGGCTGCAACATCTGTCAACCCATTGATCGCCAGGGTTGACTCAACTGATCTGGTTGGCTAGGTGGGTGTCCCCTTCCTGCCTCTCTACTCCATGCACATTCTTCTTGAAGCTTCATGCTCAGTGGAAGAGGACAACCCTCCCAGATAGAAGAATGTATGGATCTTTGGTCAAGGGTGAATCTATGAACTGGTTGGTTTTTTCTCCTTCTTGCCTCTGTTGAAGCTTTATGGCTTATTGATTTTGTTGGCATAAACTGGAATTATTTTACTAGTCTATTTTCTTCTTTTCTCCCTTCAGTTCTTTATATTGTAGCAGGCAACTCATAAATGTCACTGATTTTATTTCCCCTCCCCTTTATTTGTTGCTTCTAAGGAGTTCAGCATTCCCTTGTTCCTGAAATGTTAACTTATTATTGTTTTCATTGTGTGGTTCCGGCTGTTATGATGTACTTGATATTTTTAATTGATTTATTTTTCCTATTATTGTAACCAAACCTTTGCTCATTTTCTTCCTTTTCTTCCTAACCTTTACCCCTCTTCTCAGGATTTTTGGCAGGTATTGACTTGTCAGCATGTGCTTTAACCAGTTTGTGCTTCAGACCCCATATCCACCTCCATTTAAAAGGGACAGTATATATTTATCTTTTTTCCCCATTACCTTAAAAAGAAGTTTTCTTCACTTGGACTGTGTTTTTTCCTTTTTCCTTTTTTTTTAAATTTTAAAATATGTACATTAAAAACTTTTTCAATAGAAAAAAAGTATTAAGAAGAATTCATTGCTAAGCTGTTTCACATACAGGTTCCCCCCCCCCCCCCCCCCCATTTAGGTAAAGTAACTAGATGCCATTTCATTACCAGTCTTAACATTTTCCTGGATGCATTTTATGAACATTTTCTATTCTTTGACCAAATGAAACAATCCTCTTGATTTAAGGAAAAGGACATACTTGAACATGGTTGTGTTCAACACAGTACTGGAACATAAAACCAATTTATATGATCAGTTTCCTTGAGACAGCTACTTTGGCACATTTGAGGTCTTTTTTCTTTTTTTTTCATTTTTCACAATTTTTTCACAATTTTTACTGAGAAATAAGCCCTTTGAATTAAAAAAGATTGGCTTCCAAGCAGCCATGCATAGAAATCCACTGCTGATTTTTAAATTCCCTTTCAGGATCGTTTATCCTCCCAGCATAAATGGGGGGGGGGGGGATCCTCAGTAAATTATGAAGTAGTTAATAATGGGCTTCAGAGAAGAGATGTCTACAGGCCCTGCTGGAGGTGACATTAAAAGCTGTTTTGCTGTTAACATTGTCTTTTAAAATTGCAGATAGCATCAGAAAAGCTTGATAATTTGGAAGTGCTTCTATTGCAGAATAAATGATCTCCTCTGCTTTCTGAACCTGCAAGTGGGAGATTTCCTCCCAGTGCAAATACCAGCTTCAGATTCAGGTTTTTCTTCAGCAGGCATCTGAACATTCTGCTTTGCTAAGAACATGGCATAAATCCCAGCTACTTTAACCTGGATGCTCTTATTTTCAAGTTGTGCCTAGTTTTTCAAAGACATAAAGGGAAGTTTTCTCCACTTTGGCAAAGGCTACAGCCTGTTTTAGTTTTCAGATGCCTGCATCCTACAAGAGTAGTCCATCCAGACCAATTGGTGTAGCTGTGGTATATATCTGAATGCAAGTAGTGAGCATTTCTGAAAGAGTTAACCATCTTTAATGACCTTCAGAATGCATGCTTTAGCTTCTTCTTGTGATTCTAACTGAAAGATATTAAGGAAATTAGGGGAGGAAAAGCAGGATAATGAGAGAAATACATTTCTAATGAAATGCTAGAAAGCTCTCTAGCTTTTACCTTTGCTAATGTTTACAGCTGGAGTATGCCTCTAATAGCTTTGAGCATTTCCCAGAGTGAGGCGTCATAATTCCAAATTGCACTCTGAGTTCTTTCCATTGACAAATGTGTCTGTGAAAGATTTTCCCAGGGAGGCCTTCTTTATAACATGAAAGGTTACATCCTAAGCAAATAGGGCAATTTATAACAAGGGAGATCTTCACTTCTTTGGCATCTGTACTGACAAGTATTGAATTTGAAGCTTCACTTAGGGCCCGGAGAAAGACTTGCCCTGAAGCATTCTTCACTTGTTTGCCCATGTATCATTTGTGATTCATTTTAGAATACTGGTAAACTTGATTCTCTTTTCTGAGACAAAGTTTTTGGTTTTCTTTTAAAGAACGGTTAAGCTTTTTTTCACCATTGGTAAATCTGAAGCCATGGCATAGTTTTATACTGGATGCAAACCTACTATGCAAATGCAGTGTAGTGTTGGCAGAAAACTACTGCAACAGCTTTACTAAGTAAGGGCCATATTATAGTCTATCAAACGCCTTTTTTTTTTTCCTGGAATCTTACTTAGGTTAACATCAACCTGTGAAATGGGTAAATCCATACATTTTTATCAAATCTCCTGGAATTGAATTCAGGATGGTTGCCTCAGTATTAAACATTCTGAGTAACCCCCCTTTTCCTCAGTCTTTTTGGAAAATGGGTAAAAAACCATTTCAAATATATGCAGGCAATGGTATGAAAATAGGCATATATGAAAATCAGAGTCAGATAAACTATTGGCAAATTGTTAATAAAATCAGCATGGTGATATATACGACTTGAAGCATTTTGAATGATTAAAACAATTATTCATTCCCTGTGGTCCTGCTGGCCTGGCTGTGAGGGTTGGGAATGAGGAGCAGTTTTTCAGTGATTCTTTTCCTTCCTGAGAGCCCAGTTCCAGTTGGTGATAGTGGGTGGAGAGAGCTTGAACACTCTGTTATAAGATGCCACAAAGTTTGGTTCTTTTCTCCTTCTGTTTAATTTCTACATGAAGTTGTTGGGAGAGGTCATCTGCCATCATGGAGGGATATATAAGTGGGTATTATCAATATGTTGATAATACCCAGTTATATATATCCACAGTGGGCTGGGGAGGAAATGATGCCAGAGGCTGTTAGGGTCTGGATGTAGAGAAACAGGCTTAAACTGAATCCTGTCAAGATAGAGTAGCTGTGGATTCAAAGCTGACTGAGTGTAAACACTGCCCATCTATGACTCTGGAAGTCTAGATGAGACAGACTGGCCCACAACTTGGAGTTCTCCTAGAGTCATAGTTCCTGCTTAAACAGCAGGTGAAGGCTATGACCAGGAGGACCTTTGCACAATTAAATCTTGTGTGCCAGTTGCAGCCTTTCTGGATCAGAGGTTTTACTTACAGTCATTCATACCCTTGTCACTTCACAGCTGAATTATTGCAGTGTCCTCTAGATGGGGCTGCACTTGAAGACCGTCTATAAGCTTCAGCTGATGTATCATTCAGTGGCCTGGGTAGTTATGGGCACATTGAGGTTGCCTGTATAATATCACTACTTCAAGAGTTGCATTGGCAACCAGTTACCTTCCAGGCGCAATTCAAGGTATGGTTGTCATTTTTGAAGACCTACATGGTTCGTGGCTCAGGACCTTGATATATCCATGACAACCAACCTTCTCCCTATTAAAAAGGGCTCATCACTGAGGAAATGCCATCTTGAGGGACCTCAGGCATGATCCTTCTTGTTGATGGCTCCCGCCTTTGAAACAGTTTACCTCTCCCCTGAGTCTTTGGTATATTCTTTACAGAATCATGCAAAGCCCAAGTTGTGTGACAGTTTGATTGATTGTAAATGTATTATTTGACTAATATAAGACCATTTTATTTTATATTAATACTACAAGCCAGTCTGAATCTCTGGAAATGGAGAGGCATTTAAGTAAAACAAACAAATAAACGAGCATGAATAGGGCAGTCAAGACCTAATGTCTACATACATATAACACGGTCAGCTTAATTTCAACATTCTTTGTTTCTCTGTGGCTAAGTTTATTATCTCAAATGTAGCCTATTTGTCTAGTGTATTATGTGAACTCCCCAAATGGATCAATTCTGTAACCAAGTTACTGTCCAATGTAGTCTATGAAGCCATGTAATGGATTAATTCAGTAACCAAGTTAAGATTAGTAAAAATCAGAAGATATGGTAGATGATTGAAGAGATATACATGTTCTTCCTTGCCTAGTAAATGCTGTTGTTGTCTTCTCTTGCTAGACACACTTCTTCAGTTCATAGCCTGTTCCTTGGCTGACTGTTGGGTGTATCCCAGAACCCCCAAGAAAATCTTTGATACATGTGGTGCAGTCTGACATGTCAGTTTGTTTTTCTTATGAGTTAGTGCACCTATAGCAGTCTGGCAAAATACATCCAGTCGCATCTCTTCAAAAATGGAACAGAGCACTGAAGGCAAATTACATCTATGTTATCAATAAATCATTGCCTCTCTCACACTTTTTTTTGTGTGCTATTTTTGTTGCATAAAGATACATTGATTTTGGAAGGATCCACTGGGTAGTCTTCTCTGAGTTGCAAAATTCTGTATTGCACCTAGAACGTACAATGAAAGAATAAATACATGATTCGAAGAAATAAATATGGACAGTTTCTGAATATTAGAGATCACCAGTAATGAGGAATATCAAATATATTCTGTCCTTTTTAAAGAGGCTTTTTCCTTGCTTTCTTTAGAAGGGCTCATCCCTTGCTTGCTGGGCTCCTGCTGCCTGTAGAGGGGTCTTGGGATATTGTTGGCTTGTTTTCCTCTGGACAGTAGAATGCTAGTCTTCTAAGTCTTGCATTTCAGGTGCAGCTTTTTTTTTGATGGTGACGGTTACTTAATTTGTTGCTGGTAAAGGGATCCATGATCCATGCGCATTTCTCTTTCTAGCCTCTGAAAACCACCAAGAATACAAGTCCTGCTTGATACATCATGAGGTCAATTGCATACATTTCGTTAAAAAAAAAAACAGTTCTCATTTTTCTTATGGAAATAAACATTTTTCCTTGGCTTAAATTATAAAATTTGCACTATGCACATTTTTGTGGGATTTTTCTGATTTTCTCAGTTTACTGTACAAAGAAATTGTAAAGCAGTTTCCCCACTGAGGCTACAGTATTTCATATAAATGTTCATCGCTATACATTTTTAAAAAGTCTTACTTGGATAAAATTAATTTTACTGCTAATGTAAAGCATGTCAATCTATATTCTGTGTCCTCCCTCCACCCTGTTATAATTCAGTGGTACAGCCCACTAGTTCTGTTCTCTGAAATAAGCCTGATTACATTTAATGGGACTTTCTCTCAGATAAGTGTCTATAGGTCTGCAGTCTGAACTTAACACACATACTTTGATCATATGCGTAAAATTAGGACAGGGAAAAAACAGGCAATATTTTCATTAGACTTTTCAAGCCAATTTTAACAGCAGAGATTTTCTCATGGATTTGTTGACACCGCGAAACATATTCAGGCAGTCTACTAAAGAGTCAAGAAGTTATCAACTGAGCTCCCTAATTCCTATTAGAAGTAACAAAGATTCCATCCTTTTTTGAGAATCTTGGGCTGAGATTTTCAAGACCCTTTTTGTCACCTACAATGTCTGGAAAATCAACTTTAATAAAACATTTATCAGTGCCCATAAATATGCTTACTTACATAGACAAATTTAAATCATGTCATTCTAACATGTGTAGCTACAAGCTTAAGCAACAACGGTTCAAATATCACATCATGGTAGTAAGGAACCCAAGGAGATTTCAAAGGTGTGCATCTCTTGTCCATCTGTCAAAACTAAGTGACGTTAAAATATATTTGTATGAAAGCCTGTTAGATAACAGCTTGCACAGTTTGAAAATTATTGGAAACTGTGCACTGGACTTCATATGAACACAACACTTCTCTGTTATTCATTAAAGCAGTCTGTTTCAAGCTTCCATGCAAACCTGAAAAAATTATGTTGCTGCTTTAAGGAGTTGTCTCATTAAAGTTAAAATGACCCTTAAGGCAGACAGAACTTTTTTTCAGATTTGCCAAGAACCCTTTAATGAACAGTGGAGACGTGCGACAATACATGTCCAAAGCACTTTTTCCAAATTTATTATTTTTTTTATGTATGAGCAGCCTTAATAGCTATGCTTCAAGCTGGAATGAAGCATTTGCCAAATAGAAAGCTGAGATCGATGCTGCAGTCTCTTCAGTATTCTTGTTATAGAAACTGAAATATTTCTTCCCTGTAAAGATTTCCATCCTAGTTAATCCTGTTTTTACTTTGTAATACAGAATTCTTTTTGCCTTAAAACATTTCTAACGTACCTCCAACTCCAGTATATATTGACTCAGAAGCAATTCTCACTGGGATGAATTGGTGAAAGTTTATTTATGCCCAAATAAGTGTATAATAGCCATATGCTGCCAATTAAAAGGAAATTACTTGAATTTCTGTGTATATTACCCAGTTAGCAAACCTAAAAGTGGTCAATGGGGATTGAAAGAGAATGACATTACAACAAATACAGTACACAGAATCTTAAGCATTCATTTTTTTTCTAATGATTGTTCAGTTACTGTAATCCCAAATAAGGCAGATCATCTAAATTGTTAAGATCTCATTGTTCTAAACACCTAAATTGTTAAGATGTATGCAGTTCTTGCACTCATGATATACAGTACATATTTAGTTTTCATGGAGAAAATAATACAATGATTGCTTAAGATTATCAACTTTTTTTAAAAAAAAGTATTGAAGTGTAAACATTAATGGCATGGAAAATGTCACTGAACATCACTGCTTTTCTTCATGATTTAAGACAAATGGCCAGTTTATAGCCATTTTCCAGTACTAGTGTTCCCTGAGGTATACAGGCATTGCTTATTATGTTTTTGACATTATTATATGAAAAATAATATAACATGGGGGGTTAACCATGTTCTCAAAAATAATGCTAGTAACTTTGAATTAAGATGATCATCTGCTTATAGTTTTGGTGTGCTCATATTGGCAGTCTGCATTCATATTTACTCCAAACTAGATTTGCAAAACTGGAAGAAGTAGATGGGGTTGCAGTTTTCTCTAGTTCCTTCTAGCTCCTAGTACCATTTACCACACTGCTGTGGTAGGTAACAGGGATCAACTAGACTAGCTTTTCAGGGGCAGAACAAAGCATTGCAGGACAATCAGAAGATGTTAATCCTTTTCTTCTGTAGAAACTCTCCATAGGATCCCAGGTCCCTCTTGAAAGGAACGACCCTCCCCTTTCTTCCCTCCCTCCCTCTCTTTTCAAGAGACTGGATCCCAACTAGCGTGGGCAGAGTTGTGTCCACATTTTCTCTAAACCAGGAATTAAAAAATAATATAGTTTCTAAATTAATGTAATTTGTTCCCTCCAGTTCAAATATGTGTGCTCAAAAAAAAATGTCTGGAGACACAGATAAAAATGCAAAATCTGCTTGTTAAATGCGCACTGACTAAGGGTATGTTGGAATGGACAATGTTGTGATTATTAATAATGTGCTATTTCAATTTCTGAAATTGAAATTGTGGTACTAGTAAATAAAGGGCTATACGTAATTATTTGGCATTTTTTTATATATATTTGGTGTTTCATAATTCATATATCTCAAAGCCTATTACTAATAACTGTGCTTTCAATAAGCCTTTGGAGTCTTATGTGCTTGGCTCTGTTAAAGTGATGACCGAGCTGTCCATAAATTGCTAGATTAAAAGTGGCAATCCTACTTTAACTGCAGCTTTAAAATCTTCAGGCCTTTTCTTCGTTGATACAGAGGACACTTATGCAGCCATATGTATAAATGTACTTTGTGATAATATACAGTACATACCTTATGCCTTACAACAATCAGAAGTTACTGTATAAGCTTCCTTTTGGAATATATGAATACTGAAACCTGGAGTGCCATTGCATGCCAGTGTCAAGAGCAGGTGGTCTTTGTCCTCCCCATGTCTTGGACTTCAGTGCCATCAGCCACAGTGAGCACTGCAAATGCTGGGGATTCTGGAAGTTGTACTGGAAACATCTGGAGGACACCAGGCTAGGTTCTTGTTGTTTCTTTAAGAAGAATTTAAGTAGAAAAGTACAGCCATTGGGTGATGGTCCTTTCCCTTTTTGGTAAAGACTTCATTCTGATCATGATAGAAACTAGAATATTGACTTCATCAGCCTTGTCAGCAAGCCTGATCTTATTGTTCCTTGCATTTGAGACCATGCTTAGAGTTTTGCTGTTTTAACAATGCATTTGCTACCTCATCATTGGCAAGAATCTGGATAAGGACTCCTGCTTGAAAATGAGTTACATTCCTCATATTTTGCCTTTTTGATTACAGTTCAGAAATATACCTTTGCTGCTTTTTTAATTTGCCATGGCTGTAATGCTACATTACCATAATATCTTGGAAAGTTAACATTTTAAGTATTGTCTTAAATAATTCGTTACGAAAACAAGTACTCAGAATCACATTTGTCACCACTTTGAGAATTAGGTTTCTTGTGTTCTGCCTTAGAGTAATTGTTCTCTTTTCCTGTCTGGACCATGCACAGCAGCCTCTTCAAGAAGTATTGCTTTTTATTGCTCATTTAGCTGAAGGTCTAAATCACTGTTTCCCAATATCCAGATGTGTGGATTTGGAATCCCAGAATTCTACAACCAGTATGGTCATTGATGAGAATTCTGGGAGTTGAAATTCAGGCACCTGGAAGTTGCCAGGTTTGGGAAATACCGGTCTAAATCCATCTGACAGAAATTGAATTGTTCACATCTTTGACTATATATGCATTACAATAGAAGAGAATATATGCATTATTATATAATATGCAATATTATATATGTGTTATCCTTACATGTTGGTATATACTATTCAGTTGCACTATGTTTACTTCTTCATGCTTGTCCTATATGAGTAGAGTAGATTTCACTATTCTAGGAATATTATTTTAAATTCTAATTTAATGCATTAAATTGAATTACTTAATGTGATAATGAGCTTCAGGCAATACTGAACAGACTCTGCTGATCCTGGGAAATATAAAATTTTTCAGTATGTTAAATTGCCTTTTTTTAAGTAATAGTCATGACATTTTTGCAGTAATGCTTCCATTTTTATAAATGGAAACTTTATAAAAGAAAATATTTAATTTGACAACAAGTAGGAATAATTTGGAATCCAGGTGCAAAAAGGGCTTATAATATGCGGGTTGAACAGAATGTACTGACTATTAGTCATTCTGATGGTAATGGATAATCATTAAGAGAAGCCTAATCTACTTAGCATGAACTACATGTCATTTACTACTACTACTGTTTATATAACACCTGCATGTTTGCTTTTTAAATACCTTGCATTTGATTCAAGAGTAATAATGCATTGTGCTGGAACAATAGTTGGGGGGAAATGGTGTTGAGATTCATAAAACTCACTCTTACATAAAGAGAAACTTGTTTTTAATAGGATGTGTTTGAATTACTGACATGCCTGTACAATTAATGTATTTCACGCAACTGCATAAAGGAATAGGTGTCAGAAGCTCATTCATTATGATATGATCCATAACACAAATGACTATATTCTATTGTGATCACATTTAAATATGAATTATTGTTATTACTCCTAATGTAAAGAAAGATACAGAATGCCATAAGAAAATTCTAAATAATAACTAGGGATAAATATTGTTTTGGGCTAATGTTCTACAAACAGAATGCCTTTAAATGTGTTTAAAATCTTAACTAAATTTCTGTGTCTCTAAACCTGCAATCTTAACATATTTCAGTAGGAATCAATTTCATTTCAGTGGGACTTTCTTTACAGTTAGGGCTGCATGCTAAGAGATACTAAAATGACAAGAGATAGGAGTAGCAACAGTATGATTCCATAATCCTGAAAGTATAATAAACATCAGAGTTCTGATTGTAGGCACAGTTTTCATCATCTTACAGAGTGATAACTCTGAATATTTTCCCAGATATTGTCAACTGTATATATAAATGTTGGCCATACTACATTGTTATTTAGCTTGATCTTTTGGATTTTGTCAGAATAAATATAATGATTTAATACTGATGGCAAGATACAAGATCATTTTGCAGGAAAAGCGCTTAATGCTACTTCTCAGATGCATTCTCAGCTCCCTAAAATGTTTTCACTAAGAATGTTTCTGATTCTTGTTATGAGTTCTCCCTTGTTATTTCAGCAGTTGTATGTAGCTAGAATTATCATGAAAGAGTTTGAGGATCATCATTCCTTCAGTATTATTACTTTATTTCATTATGGCTTTATCTCCAGTTCAGGTACTTCAGACAGAAATAGGATGGTAGCATCAGAAGGCATCTGAATCTCAGTCACAGTTTCTAATCAATGCTTTCTCTACATTTCTTAAGACAGTTATTGCTTTGATTTTTTCTTGCTCTTCAAATGCAACTGATGATGTCAATGTGCTTTAAGTGTCATTGCTTAACAAATTGTCTTTCCTTTATCTCATATATGATGGGATCCTCGCTAGACAGAGGTAACAGATAGGGAACAGTTGTATAACTGGACCCTGGTGTGCTGTTGATGGTGTCTTTTGTTCCCTAATATCACTCTTAAACTTGTGCTTCTGATTTGTGTGCTTCTGTGCTTGCATGTTTCCATATATATTAACCACAACTCACTTGACCCTTTTTAATATTTCTCTTTCCTGTGTGTGTGTGTGTGTGTGTGTGCTTATATGTGTAAAATATGTCTTCTAAGACTTCTGAAAACATTAACTGCTTTAAAATTATTACTCAGCCTCTCTAACCCAATTTTTGCATCTTTCTTTGGCCTTTAAAACTTCAGAAGGCAAAATGGCTTAATAGCTTCCAGATTACTAATTAAATATACTAATTCTATGGATAGAATGGGAAAGAGAAATCATTGCCGTGAGAATCAGAAAGGTCTGTCTGCATTACAATTACCATAAATAAAATGCCTTTATTTCACTGTATTGATGATAAACTGTGGCCTCTTAACTATGATACTGAGATTAGGTTTGGCCTTCTATCTTTATTTATACTGGAGTATCATTTTCCCCATCCTGGTGTTAAAAGGAGTTTTACATTATGTATGCCTTGCCAGAAATCATAGCTAGGAGAAATCCTTTAAATCATGGTCTGCAAATGTTCAAAGCTAATTAAGTTTACAGTTTTAGAAAATACACGGTAATATTAATTCTGGTTTCCTGCAGTGTTCATAGAGTGCAAAACTGCTATTAAATTCAAGTGCTGTAGCCTGCTTCCTATTTCTTTATCAAATTAAGAGATGGGCAGTATTATATCTATGCACAGAAGTATACAGGTTCTCCAAACCAACCATCAGTAAATTCTTTCTGATCACTGTGTATTAAAAATGGTAAGATAGAACCTTTAATATACCTAGTACTAGGCTAGTGGGAAACAACCAGGGATATCTTGATTTGTCTGGGATTGAAAATGTTAACAGCAAGATCCTAGCTTGCTCACTTAGAAATCCCTGTATTCAAAAGGGTTTAGTCCCAAATAAGTGTGCATAGGACTGAAATTTATGTAAAATATAGGTAGAAGAGAACTTGATTTTAATGTTTTAATCCTGAAAAGCTCATCTGACAGATTTAAAGGCTGGAAAGGTATCTGGATGGTAATAGAAGGGATTTAGAAAGTGAATAATGGCAATAATTATTGGATCTGTTATTAATTAAGTATATTTTTCTTCTCTTGGGATTGTGGTATTGGTAATCTTTTAAAATAGAGAATCTCCCAGGAACGTGAGAAATTTGCAGATGAAGACAGCATCTTTTATGCACTTGGAGAATGTGGCTTGATTTCCTTTTCTGACTATATCTTCCTCACTACAGTCCTATCGAGTAAGTATATGTTTTTGTTCCATGCTGTTTCCATTTTAATTTTTTCTAAGCGAAACAACATTTGACTGTATACTTTGCTTGCTTTTTAGTTATCTCAGCCCCCTCCCCAAACTTCAGTACAGTACATAGCAAATAATGCTGTGCCATATAATGCAATATAAGATTATACCCTGCAGCTGGAGATTGAGCTGGAGCGCTGTTGGTGATGTCCCCGATACCTGTTCCCACAATCTCCGTGCTCTCATACAAAATATAGCTATATGATGGTTAATAACTGGCTGTTTATCCAGAAGTAAAAGGGTGAGAGAAATTCATCTGTATGGCCTGGAAAGTTTATTACAAGTATATAGAATTCATATACATATGAATTTTTTGATTATCCCTGAATCCCAAATGCAGAGATGTTTCTCATAGGTGATCTCAGTAAATCTGCCTTCTAGTAGAACAGATAAGAGGAGCCTAAACTGGGCTAAAGAGAACAGTTAAGTATCAAGATATTTATTTATTTATTTATTCATTCATTCATTCATTCATTCATTCATTCATTCATTCATTTATTTTTCAAATTTGTCACCACCCATCTCATTGCAGAGTGACTCTGGGTGGTTTACAGTAAAAACAGAATAAACAATTAAAATGATAACTATTAATTAATTAATTCAAATATACTACAATAACAAACTTCCTATATAATACTTCCAAGAGGTAAACTCAGGGAGCGTCTTCAAGGAGCCACCCAGGGTCAGTTGTATCTTTCCTCACCCCACACAAGTTGGCAGAGCCAAGTCTTCAATTCCCTCCAGAAAATTGGGAGGGTAGGGGCCTGCCTCACCTCTGGGGGGAGAGTATTCCATAGGGTGGGGGCAACGGCAGTTCTCCTAGGACCCGCCAATCAACGGTCAAGATATTAGCTGACTTCTGACTCTAATAATGTTAGGGACTAGGATTATTTATTTGGATGTTCACTGTCCAGGACTCACTAGTTAAAAAACACTCTGGCTTGATTGTGGCCTATGGATAGGAAAAAATTCTGAGGAGAGATCATTCAGTAAGTCAGCAAATTATCCATCTCTTTAGTCTCTTCCAGACTAAATAAAATTGCTCCAGAATTTTTAAAGGAGCAAAACTCACTGTAAAGACGTTAAGCTTTGTCAGTAATTAAAGATTGCTAGTTAAGTATGAATCTCCACTTTGGATAGGCAAGCCTTCTGGTGGCATTAGGGACACATGTAAGAATCTGTACGTGCCCTCAGGAATTTTCTAGAGGGGGAATAATTGGGACATAGTCTTAACTGGGCTCCACTTAAAAATTAACTTAGTTTGATTGCAGCAGGCAAAAAACAGCTCAGTTGAGGGGGGAAAGATTAAATACCTGCAGAAATTCTCTGTGCTGTCTGTACTGCATATTCAGTTTGGGCTCTCTTTTTTCCTAATGCAAAACTACCCCCAGATAAAGTGGTTGACTCATTCAATTAATTGTCCTGGATGTTCCAGTTACTCAATCTGAGAATTTTGGCAAACATGAAAATATTTTTTCTTCTTGATTGACATATCTGATACCACTTCTTGATTTTATAAATTTTAGTTTTGTGTTTTAATGATAATTTAATTATTGATTTGTATCTTTTTGACATTTAATTTCTGTAAGCCACCTAGAATTCAACTGATTTAACGGGTTAGGTCAGACCTGCACAACATACAGTCCGCAGGCTGCGTGTAGCTCGCTAAGCAGCCTTGTGCAGCCTGCCAGTGTTTTTTAAAAAGTGATAAATTCACCACCACCACATTTTAAAAAGTGATAAATTCACCACTAGGAGGGGAGTTGTGGAGGCCTGGGTTAGATACATTTTACAAATCAAATAAATAAAAGATGATTATCGGTAGAGTACTGAGCAAAGATCAGTGCCCTCGTGAGGCTGATCGGTGTCTTTGAAAAAAATCACTGCCATATTACATAAACTAGCATTCACAGACTTTTTCCATCTATGTTAGGAAGGTACTATTAAGGTAAACATGGAAGACCAAAGGGGCCAATAAAACAGTCCTACTTAACCACTTTCTCGGTTGGGATCCGAGCCATGAGCCATGAGCCAGTCATTAGGAATATGGACTGTTTTGTCAATAAAAATAAAAACAGGGTATCAAGATTGGACACCACCGCTCTGTGATTGCTGTAATAAGTGCAGCTGAAATATGGTCATTTCCGGGGACTTGCCAGTTTTCATCTGAATTATCCAATCTCTGAGGCCGAAACTGGCAGCCACTTATGTAGAGGGCCAATATGAAAGTTAGGAGATTTCCAGACATATTGTAAAGCATTCAAAAATGACACCCACATAGGATGGACTTGTACTTGGACAGTCTGCCACAACAGGGTCGAGTCCATTGATTTAACAGGTTATTTTAATTGTCGCCAAGTGGCCTTTAAGATTTTGTTCTTCTTCAAATGGGCTTTATGATTTTTTTTCTTTTTCCTTTCCAATAAATCTTGTAGAGAGGTTATCAGTGGGTTGAACTTACAGGATTCATCAATTGCGATAAAATCATTTTTGGTCTCTCTCTGCTTGTGACTGAATCAGCTTTTAGAGCAGTCTGTTTGGTAGGGCATCTCTCCCTCCCTCTCTTTCTCTCCATACTTAGAAATAATGTCCTCCAGGTACTAGTTCTGTGGATATGCTCATCCCGCTCGATCCCAGCAAATCCAGTCATGATGAGCATGACTGTGTTTGTTTTCTTGCCTGACTTTATCCTCTTCTTATGAAACGGTCTCCAAGTGACTCTCTTGCAGGTTAAGTAGATATAGTTGTGTGTCCCTGCTTTGTATTCAGATTTCAGTTTACTTAATGCCTGTTGTCTTTGCTAGGCATTTGTTTCCCCTTTTCTTAATGCTGTTATTCCTTGTGGAGCCCTCGGGGTTCTCTGAGCTTGGTTCTTTCCTTGCAAACGTTTCATTACCCGGCTAGGTAACATCTTCAGTTCAACCCTGAGCTACACATATTCACCTCTATTGATTATTCCTTGTTCTCTACCTATTGTTGTTCTGACTTTTTGTTCTTTGTGTCTGGCTTATGTCCTTGGTATTTTTATTTTATTTTATTTTATTTTATTTTATTTTATTTATTTTAAAGTGCCATCAAGTCGATTTTGACTCCTAACAACCACATAGCTAGATTTTCTCCATGGATAGAACATTTTATTTTATTTTATTTTATTTTATTTTATTTTATTTTATTTTATTGTGCTTTATTGTGCTTTATTGTATTTTATGCTATGTCCCATTGTTATGATCTATGGTTACAATAAACCTATTTACTTACGTACTAGTTTGTCAGACTTCATGTGAGACACAGTTGTAAACCTAGCTCTCCAGATTGTTATCCTCTGATCTGGAATGGACTTACTCGGCAGAAGGCTCTGGGACTTCTAGTTTTGATTCTTCATTGCAAATGCAACAGAAGATCTGCCTGCTGAAGTATACAACAATCTATGGTCCAGTGTTTAAATTCCAAGCTTTCTCCTCGTACCTTTCTGAGTTGACAGATACTTAGCCATTCTCTTCAAGGTTGTAGGATCCACATGGGATTTGTTGACATAATAATCCTAGCTAGTCCGGGAATTGCCAATCCCTGCCATGCCAGCTTCATTCTTAATCCCTAATACTTGCAAGCAGTATCCATTTGTTTTAACCCTTCCAGTGAACCAAGTCTCCTAAAAGAACAAGGTATCAAATTTACTTGAATAGTCAGTAAAAGATCTTTCAGAGTTTTCCTCATCGGCAATATTCTGTGAAATCAGGGAGATTGCACAGTACAGGCTAACTTCTTAAAAAGCAGAAGGTAGTATCACAGTTATTTTTGTTGTCTTGATTTGTCCAGGCAATCTGATGAATTTTGTCTAAGGAGTCTTTTACCAGCGGTGGATAAGAATTATAATGAACAGAGTATCCATCTGCTAGTTTCAGCTAGCACCACAGAACTGTCTGTGGGCTCATTAGCGGTGTCTGGTGGTATTTTTCCTAAAGGATTTTCTGCTGCTTGAGGTTGATAATCAAATAAGTTTCGAAAGGCACCACTGATTTATATCTATCCATTTTTTCCCTTTAAATGCAACTGAGCACTGGGGGCTCATATTGAGGATGTGCCAGCAATTAAGTTGGAGTAGTCAACTTCTTGAGTGGAAGTTTCTGCTTATGGATCCCAAGTTGTTTTCAGACATAAATTTGGCAGAAGAGGTGTAGCTTCGTCTCTGCCAGATGGTAAAATTTAATGTAATTTAATACAGTATTCCAATTTCAAGGCTGCCTAACTCTACAATGACTCTGGGTAGCTTGCAATGAAGTAAAATTTAAAAAATAACAGATATTAAAGAAAAGAGACAACTGACTGGAAGATCAGCCCATAGCAGGAAAAACCAAAAAATGCCTAAACCAAAAAACCAAAAGGGCTCAAAATGTCAGTCCTTTATACATGGGAGAAGATCTTCAGTTGTTTGATTGTCAGAATCAGTGGAGGAAGAAAGAGCAACTGGAGTCAGGCAGCCAAAAAATTTAAAGTAGTAGTAGTAGTAGTAGTAGTAGTAGTAGTAGTAATAATAACAACAACAACAGCAACAACACAAAGACCTGCAAATAGAAATAGAACGATTGTGGCAAAAGAAAGCAAAGATAGTACTAATAGTTATAGGCGCCTTGGGTGCAATCACAAAACATCTGGAGCACCACTTGAAGACCATTGGCATTGACAAAATCACCATCAATCAATTGCAAAAGGCAGCTTTACCTGGAACAGCTTACATCCTGTGACGATACCTTTAACACCATCAAACAACAACTTCTGCCTATCCCAGGTCCTTGGGAAGGACTCAATAGGTGGATAAAAATGCCAAATCCAGTCTAAACATCTGGCTGACTGCAACCAACAATAATGTTGTATTGTATGCATATATAATACACGGTGTGCCCCCTCCCTCATGGCCTTCAGGAAAGGGATCAAATCCTAGCTCTGCCAGAAGGCCTGGGGGCCAGGGGGGGCTCCGGACCTGTGGAGATGGCTGGTGGGGTGATGGGCTGTTCCCCCCCCCCCAGCATCTTACAGGTTTTTTAGGGCTAAAATCATAGGAGGTTTTTAGGGCATTTTTAATATGTTTTTTAATTATTTATAGATTTTATCCATGTTTGGAGGGACCTGTTTTTTTTCTTCTTTTTTATTATTGTGAGCCGCCCAGAGTCACCCGTTGGGGGAGATGGGCGGCATACAAGTCTGAAAATAAAATAAATAAAAATAAATAAATAATAATACTTATACTGTATAAAACACTTATATTGTATAATGTATACATTGACGACAACTGTGAGCATTATCAAACCACAAAAACATTATTATTGTTGGTCGCGCAGTCAGCCAGATGTTTAGATTGGATTTGGCATTTTTATCCACCTATCAAATCCTTCCCAAGGACCTGGGATAGGCAGACATCAAACAACATCATTTCTTCATTCTTTAGATGGTTCTTTGGGTGCCATTTGTGGTTGATGTGTATCAGAATTTAACAAGCTGTTTTCTTCTTTCTCTTGGAAACATTCCTGCTTTATTAATTTTGGATTTGGTTTCAGTTCTCTGTCAGCTTTCTTCTTATAGAAAGAGCAGCACTAGTTCTGTCTGGTTGAGAGTATTCTCTCTTGTTTTCCTATCTGGTCCTAAGTCACTTGACTTTGGAAACTGCACAGATTCTGCATTTGGCCCCTCTGGGAGAGGAAAAGAAATGTGTGTACCATTAAACATTCTGTCTGGATTTGGACTCTCACAAAACTTGTATGGGAATTAAAATTCAGAGCACATGGAGGCATTAGTTCCATATATGCTAAATATTGTATGTACCAAACCTATATTTTGCTACTCCTTCTCTTCTTGCTAATCTTTTTAACTCTGTATTCTGCCTTGGCGTCTTCAATAATCACAAGACACATCATGAAACTCTTTTAGGTGCTTAAGAAACTTCCTCAGTACCTGAACAAGATTCAGGTCAGGCCATGATCCACATAACTTCATATCTACAGTGACTACTGGGGATCACTATAGTTTCAAACAGAATCCTGCCAAATCTTACACTGAGATGTGGAGAACTGAATCTGGAGTGGTTGAGAGGCGATGAGTTTGCTCTGTCATTGAATTGGGGCCTTTTTGGCCAGTCTAGCAGTTTGCCACATAAAGGCTAACTTTCCAAGTTTGCCTGGGGGCGGGGGGGGGGGGGGAGTGAGGCTTAGTTGAAGCCTTTTATTTCTCCCTTCCCAGTTGCTGATCAAGCAAGTACAATTTGTGATACCCAAAGGTATTGGGAAGGTAAGTTCAGAAGACAACATGGGCATTGCTGGTCATCTATATTCACCATAGAAAACAATTGTATATGTAGCTGAGAGATTTGACAATCTTTTACAGACACACACCCATACACAGAGAGTAATAATCTGTCTGCAGAAATTTTTTGCTTTGAAATAACCAAGTTAGCCAGGTGAATAGTCTCTTGGCAAGAAAAAAAAATACTATAAATACAAAATGTTCTTTCCCACTTTCTGCTGTGCTTGGCGCACATATATTATTAGCTCTCATTTTCAGAGTAGCACTACTGAAAGAAGCTGAGGTATCAGAACAGCCGTACCCATATTAACTTTCCTTGTGACTAGAAGAATACAGGGAGGAAAATGGTGGTTTGTCCAGCAAAATTCTTGCTGTGGAATTAAGAATTTAAAGATGATGTGCGGCATACCAAGTCCATTTATATCTTTACAAGAATGAGTTTATATTTTCTTTGGGTTTTTTAAATACTTTTATGATGCTCCATAATGAATTCAGCAGCCTCAAGCCATTTGAGGGTTCCACTGCCCTTTGCAGTTTTGTGATTATAAAATCTTAGTGATTAGCTGAGCTTTTGATGTCGTAGAATCTTCATAAACATCTGTCTGATTAGACTGAATGTGTTGCCTAATACAAAAGTTCTGCAATTAAGATATGGACACAACTCAGAATGAAACCCCCTTTGAATTAGGTTGTAGACATCCTGTTACATGCCATTTGAATGAGAAAACATGCAGGGCAATGGAGTGTGAAGAAAGTAGAAGAAAGAGATGCTAGAAGGATTAGACTTTTTTATACTTTACCAAATGATTAAGTACTCTGTGCAGTAGCCCATAGAATGGGTAATCCAAATTTCTTATTAGCATGCAGGATTGAAGCGCAACTAACACACAATGGAATGTTTGAGTTCTTCCTTGCATTAACATCTTCAGAACTTACTGGGCTGAAGCGTGAAATAGCTAGAAATATGAAGTAGAACAGGATCTGAAGAATGTTGCTAATACATATTTATTAAAATGTGTTGGATGTAAGGTATCCTCCTCAGTCATCTTCTAAGTTGGTAAGAGTCAACAGTATGGAGGTTTTGCAATGTGATATGCAAATTCTTCATGATCGTATGCTTAGGCAACTAATCTATTCTATATTTAATCAAAGTTATTTGATTAAAGTTACTTGCACTTATAGCCAGTAATCAATTCAATTCAGTTTCGTGATAAGGCCATTTGCCAGTTATCAGAAAAGCGTAATTGCTAGTAGCATTCTCACCTCCCATGCCTAGAGTTGAGAAAGTTAGAAAGTAGTAGAAGATTATGTTCTATTCTGTGCAGCAGAAGGATATAGTCTGCACTGTCCAAGCCTGCATTGCTGAGTACTGGATTGCAAGTGGATATCTGGGATCCAGGCCAGCTCTCTTATTTTTGCTTAATTTAAATCCCAATACAATTGATTCTTCATTGGAACTTGTTATTTTTATCTCTGACATGTTCTTCTTGCAGATAGCTCCTATCTGTTTTCTTGATGATTTTTTTGTTTGATATTGTTATTTTATATCTGTTTGCTGTGTTGATGCTAAATTAGCCAGTTATTCCAGGTGTAGATGTTTGGCTTTTGAGAGAGGCACACAAAGCTTTCAGTGTGTGCCCACATGCTACCTGAACCATGGACTTAGCATGAAGTCTGAATCCATACCTCCTCTTTATTCTTTGACTCTTATTCATTGGTTCTGATTTGTGATAGTCTATTTGTTTTCTCCCTCCAATAAAGTAATCTGTTGCTACTTTTAATGAACTTAACCATGAAGGACAAGAATAGAATTACCTTTATTAGAAAATTGAATACTAATAAGCTATTTGTATGTAATCATAATTGCAACTATTAATTTAGCTATATAAACAAATACAGCTGAAGGAGCCCACACTTTAAGAGTGCAGCCATTTCAAGAATAAGGAAGATTAACTTGATAGAGATATGCAGGAGCTGTTGCTTAGGCAAAAGGGGCTGAAGCATTTTTAAGTCCAAAATAGCTAGATGACATTCAGAAGCAGCTCAGACAGATGGCTCCCTAGTTTGCTATACTCAGTCTCAATAAAAATAATTTTATCCTTCTTTTGGAGTTGATTTCCTGGTCTGATCCATTTAATGGGGCTGACAGATGGATATTTACTTGGGTGTAAGAACTTAATGGTTGTTCCTCCTGAGTAGGTTGCCCTGTGAGGAATTTCTGTTCTACTTGCCTAATGGAATCTTCTATGGTGACAGAACATTTGTGACCATAAGTAGTGGAAAAGTCCCATTGTAAGCAACATGGAAGCGGCAGCCTATCATAGTTATATTTAAATTCAAGTTTCATCGGTTGAGATCTGTACCTGTAGCTAATTTGAAGCAAGGAAAAGGAAATGTCCCAACATAGATATTCAGTGCAATCTTTGTCTCTCCTTTGTGCTTCAGAATATTATCCCATCTCCTTCCATTGTCTATCCCCCGCCCGTGACTTATATTTTTGAAAATTGCAATAGGCCTTCTCTAAATGAATATCCAGTGTAATCTCTAGAGAATGGTTTTCAAACATTTGTCTAGTCAGCCCAAGAAAATGGGGTCTAATTATTCCTTTTGTTATTACTGCAGTGTTTATCGGCTGGCCAGGGCTCAAATAAAGTCATATCCCTTTTACAAGCAAGGAACTGTTTGCATACTGCATAGAAAATGAAGTCTGCCACCATATTTTATTTATAAGTAATTTACTGCTCTCAGGCAGTCTGTTTTCCTAATCCGCTCTCCCTGTCTTTCTCTCTCTCTCTCTGTGTATGTGTGTGTATATATATTTTTCCAAAAGAGATGATATAACATTTTAAATGGTAATAGTACTTCCAGTCTTCTGTTAAAATACTAGAGCAAAACAGCTTGGAGGACTCTGCACTGATCTTCATCTGTTCCCCAATCTGAATTTTTATCAGCATAGTTTGAATTTCCCTAATGGGGAGGCATAAGGTTAAGGGAAATTAGATGACATTCCTTTTCTTTTTCTTTTTGTCTCCTGAAAAATGAGTTGGAAGAAATTGCATTTGGGCAGCCTCTTGGAAACATGGCACTGAAAAACAGAGTAAAAATCTTCTGTTAACTGTTTATTTTTTTAAAAAATTATCCTGATTTTCTATTTTGAAAGTACTTTCTTATTAATCACGTTTATTAAGAATATCAACAAATTTATTTTATTTGTTGTTGTTGCTTTTTTTTATGCCACCTGGCAACTTACAAAGTAAAAAAACCACCAATGTTGTGTAGTGGTTAAGGTGCTAGACTAGGATCAGGGAGACCCAGGTTCTACTCCTCACTTAGGAACAGAAACCAGCTGGGTGACTCTGGGTGACTCACATTCTATGCGCCCTAGACTAGGAAGTTGAAAAACATCTTATCAACCCACACTGGACCAGCATGGTAGATAACCTTCAGTGAAGGAACTTTCATCCTGAAGAATCTGTTGCAGATTCTTAGTCCTATGTTACATAGATATGAAAGAAACCATACAATTATTGCTTGTAAGAACACATATGATCTATTAACCCTAGCAGCCTTTTTCCCTTCTACCCACCATTGAATAAGTTCTTGTCATTTCCTCCTGTACCTTTGTTCAGTTATATATGTTCAATGGATATTTCTCTTAATCTGATTGTTGTGTGATGCTATTTGTCAGGCCTAGCCCAAGGAACTCCAGGAGACCATGCAAATTCAGTCCAGCTATGTTTATTAGCTACAACCTCTAGCAAGAATCTTCCCAGACTAAAACCCAAAAGTTCCCAAAGTCCTCCAGCCACAACAGTGTGAATTCCTCAGGGAGGTGCCAATCTCATCCTTTTGTTCCTCCCACGCGGTTCCAGTGAGCTAAGAAAATGCTTATCTCCCTGAGCTTGGCCTTCATAATTCCATTCCATCACACTATTTGACCATTGGCTATAGTTCTGTGTGAGTTAAAGAATATAGTGCAATGCCTTTTTTGAGGTTGCACACCAACATATATTAGCTTGAATGGTAGTGAATTGGATTTTATTTTTGTACTCAAACAAATCTGGACTTGTATAGTTCAATCTCTTTCATGGGTAGAAGAACAGACTGAGCTTCTAGGTGTGAGCCAAGATGAACTTCTTTGCTATTAATTCAGAGTCAATTCCATGAGAGCCAATCCAGTCCTTAAATTATTTATACTCAGGGAGAACTATACTATGGGGATTTGAGTGGGAGAAGAAGAATAAAGTCTTAACTTCTACTTGATTATGTGCCATCAAGTCATTTTTGTCTTCTAGAGATTACATAGATAGATTTTCTCCATGATGATCTATCTTTAACCTGTTCTTTCAAGTCTCCCAACAGTGCACTCATTGCCACTGTAACTGAGTCTATCCACCTTGCTGCTGGTTGTCCTCTTCTCTTTTCTTCCCCCTTTCCCATCATCAGAGTCTTTTCCAGAGAGCTGGGTCTTCACACAGTGTGTCTGAAGCAGGATCATTTGAGTCTGGTCATTTGTGCCTCGAGGGAAAACTCTGTGTTGAAACTCCTACTTACACAGACTCATCTAGTACCCTATTTACACAGCTCTGTGCCTGCTTAAAATTGGAAGAAAAAAAATGAGATTATCTTCATACCTGATTTAGTTTTAGTTGGAGCAAAATAAACCATTCTCTGAGCATCTTTTTATGTATGTCAGTCATTGGCATATCATTCTATGCTACAAATTAGAATGCCTTTCTTACAGGAATAATAGCTTTGGCTGAACTGAAAACTCTCTTTTCCTCCATAGCTTCAAAAATTAGCCACAGGGAGATTTCAGTTACATCTGTCATCCATTGTTTAATATTTATTGGCAATATGCTTCATACTACAGAAGCAGAATGGTTTGTCAAATCACTGGCTGGGAAAGTTGGAGATTTGAGACTGAAAGTAATTGTGGGTTAGGAGCAATCATACTCTATAGAATTTGGCTGAGGGAGAATGTTACCTTGATAATGTCATCCTGAGAGATTTGCAAAACAAATCTAGAATAGCAGTTTCTTCTACAGCAATACAAATCCTTCTGCATTCATAGTTTTTAGCCATGTTCAGTAATGATGAGCCTTATCAAATGAAGATGTTGGAGGTTATAGTCCCATCCTTCTGAAGGTTGCCAAGTTGGCAAGCTATTGTACATCATTCAATCATATGTTTACTATGGAAATCGTAGTCCTTGGCATTTCAGATTCTTTTTCCCCAGTTCTTTATTGGTCAGCCAATAGTATAATGTTGAAAAAGAAGGCCTGTACATTCATCTATACATTGCCTCTTATCTGTCTTTTGCAGTTTGAAGAGATAAGTTTATATTCTTAATTGATGTCCCTTTGAATACTCAAATCATTTCATGTCTCCTTATTTTTTAAAAAATCTACATTTCAATTTATAACATTGTGCTTATAATTTACTTGAATATATGCCTTGAAATGTATATAGTGATAATATATAGATATATAATCTTCAAAGCATAATTATGAGCAGGGGGTTGATCAAACTCAGGATGGCCAAAATATTCTCCAAGTCATAGTTAAACAATAGCTATGGAGAAGAATGATGGACAGCAGGACTAAAGTCTGCTGAATTTAACCAGAATATGTCCAGTGTATTAGAGGCATGTCTTCTACACTTCTGGAGAAGAGGATCCTGTGGAATTAAAGGTAGTTCCAGATGACCAGTTTTGCATCATTCAGCTCTTCATTTCAGTTTTGAAATGGAACTGGACTTGAACAGGCTTTTCTCATTATTAAAGTTACCAAAATGCTAGGGGGTACCTCTATATTACAAGTCTGTAGGGTTTCCTGACAACTGGACATCAGTCAGAATATGTCCTTCCTGACAAATAAGTGAGCAAGGGTGTCTTAGTCAATTTGTGCTCAGCTGTTGGCTAGCAATTAAATGCCTGGTCCCATCTCCTCAATTTTATACTGGGGGGGCAGCCCTTTTTCTCCCTCCCACCCACCTCTTTGTTAAAGCATAGTTTTATCTGTTTCTTATCTGATTGCTGTGGTGTGATAATCCTTTGAGGCTTCTAACAAATCCCTAGCATGCTTTTCCCCTCATACTCTGACTCCTTTACTAAGTCCTGCTGCCCTCCCACCTGAGCTAGAAGAATGGCTGCTTGAACCTCTCAGGTAAAGACAGTTGGAGGATTTCTGATGCTTCTGCAGCAATTATCACGGCTTGCAAATGGAAGTTTCCATAGCACCAAGTCTCTCAAGTGCAGCAGAATAAAGCCAGGATCAAGCACAATTGGAAATGGCTGACCACAGTATTGACAGATTGAAGCATTGCACTTATGGAAATAGCTTGGTTGCAACATCTGGAAATGCCCTCGGTATTCTTGTTTACCAGTGTGGTTTAAATTATAATATGGAGTTAAGGATCCCAACAAAATGTTTATCAAATTCAATTTTTTAAAACTAATAGAGTGTTGGATAATTTTTTTTCTTATTGGGGTTAATATGCTGTTGAAATGCTCCTACTTCAGTTCTACTTAGGTTATATCCTAAACATACTATTAAATCATTCCTGAAAGTGGTAGGATATATTTCTAAGTACTCATGCATAGACTTTCACCCATCATGAATCTCTACTTTCAGTTTTAGTAAAAATTGAATAAAATCTAGAATCTGTATGCACATTACTCTATTTTTATTACGATTTGAATATAATTACTTCAAATTACTGTAAATTGCCCTGGATATGAAAAGGAATACACACACACACACACAAAATTAAATATATATAAATAAAATTGAACTAGTTTGTAGATTTCTAATATACTTCCTTTTTACCAAAATTAATGCCACTTTGAAGAACAGATAATCCACAATAAATTGCATTATTTGGACATCAAATAATTACTGTGCAGGTATGATGTTAAATATGGCATTGGCTGGAAGACATCCGTTTTTCAAACCTTAACTGGGTGATAATGATTAAGAAGTTAAAAAAGAAAGTTCAGACATTCTTTTAGGTAGAACCTGATTGTGTCTGGTAGTCTTTTCTTCCTACTTAGCCTGGTGTAAATTATGAGATTTGCCATTTCATTCATAAAATAGTAATCTTCACAATTATCTTTTGCATGGTAATATGAATCAGAAGATATTCAAAGCCCCTGTTAATGTGTGGCCAGTTACCAGTCACAATCTCTAAGATACCTGACATCCTTCAGATGCATGAAATTACAACCTCCATTATCCCAGGCAGTATGATATCAAGTTGAGGAAGACTATACTAAATCAGAAGGAGCAACTAAGGCTGCAGAAATTATTTTTTAAGAAAAATTTTTATCTCTGCAAAGCAGAGGAGTGCCATCAGGGATGTCATATTATCACTGGAGTAGTCAGGAACAATATTTCTGCCCTTTTGAGAGGCTGCAGTGGTGGTATAAAGAAACAAAATGGGTCCTTTCAGTCTTGTAGACATTAAATCTCCCCCCACCCCTGGCCCAGAGTTTAGGGCTTTAACCTCTGTGCCTCTTGTAATAATTTCAGTTTTTCTTAGGGGATGGTTAAAGCTGCAGTAATACTACATAGTCACCTTTCTTCATCGCCTCTTTCTGTTACTGGCATGAGGACATCATTTTACCTTTGATATTGCTACCACAGAGGTCATAAAAAGTCTCAATCTTTTCACTACTCCAAAAAGACCATGCTGGCCATGAATACTGAATATGTCAGAGTTGGGGAAATTGCAATACACACTATGGTATATTTCATTCTTTTCCATCCATGAAACCTTCCACTAAAGATCTCTTCTCTCCATTGTTGCATGATATTGCCCTTTTCTCCCATGTACTTCTCCTCCTCTGGACATCTTTCATGCTATGAAAGTAGAGCTCCCAGAGCTCCCTTGGGGAATTGCCTTCTTGATGCAGACTAAGGATATGGTAGTCAGTCCATTTCCTTTAAGATGTGGCAACCACACTTCTCAATAGAATTTGTATATTACTTAGGAATCATTGCATTTCATCTCATTAACTTCAAATCAAGAGAAAAATGTCTCCCTCCTCACTGCAAACATCAGGAGCAGTAAAGGATTTGGGTTCCTTCTTTGTTTTTCCTTGAAACATTCAAGAGCTTCCTGCTGTTCCACTCCCAACCAAATAAGCGCTTGCACTGTATCCCATGTGTCTTTGAGGTAGGCTTAAACTTGGTAGATTAAATTTGTAAATACCATGTTGGAAAAGATAGCATTTTACAGTTATACATGATCTCAGTTTCTTTTCTTCAGCTACATGCCTGGGATATGATCAGACTACAGATGAAGATGCACTTAGCTATTGCAGCAGGAAATACATGTCAACTACCCAGTAATATTGGTAGTCAAGATTTCACTCAATTTTCAGCTACATAAATTTTTATATGTGACCTTCTAGAGATACTTGGCAAGAGCATTTTCCATATTTATTTATCTAATCTTCATGTTATGGAGACAGGGATAAATCTTCATTGCAATGAATTCTCACTGAAAATTGAATGCAGTCCTTCAAGCGTTAGCTTAGCTCTGCTATAATGGAATGCAGCAATATTGTTCAAGCAAGATACTTCATAGCTTATGGTTGTAGAGTCATGATAAGAAAAGCATCCTTGCACCTCCTAGATGTCTGAGAGACTGTGTGTATATATATTTTTTTCCTAGTGTTTTTCCCACAGGTGCAGGATCCACTTTTTTTGGATCAATTGAATGTTGATCCATTGGTTGCAACAGGAATTGACTGACTGGCTTGTCACCCAAGCCTGACCTCGGGGGCTGAGAGAGAGTGACTGGCCCAAAGTCACCCAGCTGGCTTTCATGCCTAAAGCAGGACTAGATCTCACCATCTCCTGGTTTCTAGCCTGGAGCCTTAACCACTAGACCAAACTGGCCAACTGCAAACATATATTTGTACCTGCTTTAAATTTAAATTGCCTTCACTGATTACTTATCCTGGATATCCTGTCCTTTCCTGCTTATTGCACATTTAGAACACAATGCAGTTTTTCTCTTCTGTGGAAGGAGTACTGTTATTGCATGAATAAATATTTTAATGCTGGAAGACTCTAACAAGAGACAGAGCTGGAATCTGTTATTTTTCAGAGGTTGTACAAGATGTCCTTCTATATTCTTAATTCCCTTTGGGACTCATAGTATACTTTCCCCTAGTACCACATTAACTGTATTTGATTTAAACTGTTTTTTTTTTTCTTTTATTACGGAAACATTCAAGTCTTTCTGCCTACAGTGATCAGGATATTTACTCCCTCAGATTTTAATGGAAGTTTAGATTGTGGTTTTTACCAAAATGCTGTAAAATTGCCAGGAGCTACTGGTTGAACACCTCCTGATACCATCTCCATGTTTACCTTCATGCCTTGCTCAGCTTTGCCCACACCATACAGCCCCCATCGAATGCAAACATCGCCACTAGATACCACAAGCAGCCATATTTCCCTAACGGTGCTAATTTACCCAGTCGGAGGTGTCAGCTGCACTCATGTATTGCACAGAGCCATCCAGCTCCTTTGTATTGTGATCACGTTATGTTTTGAATCTCTCCAAAATGTGGTGCCCAACAAAATGGAAAGGGACAGCTCTGGTCCTTCCAGAATGGTGGCAATTCCAAGAAGTGCCATGTGGGAGGAAACAATAATGGGTGCAAGGCCTAGGGCAGTCCGTAAGATCCATCAGAGGCTTCATGAGACATACACAAGTTCCTAGCTTTACCTATATAAAATGAGGAATGTAAAATCACAACCTTGTTGATGTGCTGCATATAAACCTGAAAAGTATATAAGGGGCTTTGGGGTTTAAAACAAATAGTAATGCATCTCTTTCTGGACATCTCCACATCTCAGATGTATCTTAGTTTAATTGCCCTAGAAGCCCTGAGAACAGCAGTTCTGTAAGAAAAATATATTGTCTGTGTTTGGCAGGGAAAATCCTTTGAGAGTTCTCTGCGCTATCTCAAGCTATATTTCCTAGGATACTCTATAGAAGCTATGACAATTATCTAGTAATAGGATACTAGAAATGGAGCTAGTATTAAATATTTTGGAGAAAGCCATATATCTCTTATACCTTGTCTGTCTGTGCTTACTTCTACTGCATATGAATGAATATTCTACTGCATTTAGCATCTTTGAATTCTAACAGCGTCTGAAAATGCATTTTCCCACAGGGAGATATATTTCCTGTTCCTTTCCAATAAGAAAGAATTGCAGAAAAAGTGTATTATGCAGAATAGTTATAGTGATTAATTTTATATTCAATGTATTAATTGGGGAGGAGAGAAGAAGAGAGAAAGTAGTATGATTAATAATATAATGAGGGATATTTAAGGAAAACATCTCAGTTCATTGAAATTCCGTTAGAGTTTAAGAGGCCTAATATTCCTGTTCTCTAGCACAAGATGAGAATGTTAAGACATTTGCAAGGACTCCTGCGATAAATAGCATACTTAATTTAGTTCTTATTTCAGAATAGTATAAATTTGCTCAAATCCCACTTAGGTTTCTTTTCGATGAATGCTGGAAAATGTTATGAGGCTCAGGGGCTGTGCCCCTAGGCAGTTCTCACGTGTAGAGAATATGAAGCGCTTGCTGTAATGGAAGCATCAAAGTTTAGAGGCAAATGAGCTCAAGATTGTCCTCTTTTTATTGGGAAATGTATGTGGGATGTGGGAAATGTATTGAACTTATTCTTTCCATCTGTTCACGTTTCATGTACAATATTAATGAGACATGGGGGACTGGAAGTACAGTCACTTAAAACTGGAAATGAAAGAAAAAACTCAAAAGATGGACAGACTGTTTAGAGCATTATTGTCCTTACTGTAAGTTGTACTTTGCCATTCTACTCTGTTCCTGCAGGTGGATGATGTCTAATTAACTTGAGGGAATGGTGGGACATTTTTGTGGATCCTCTCCTAGAAATTCTTGGTGTGCATTGTCGAATGTGCTGGAGGCAAACCAGGCTTCCAACCTACATGGAATGGGTAGACAAAACAACACTTCACTCAAATGAAATTCCCATATTAAAACTCCTAGTGTAGATGCAAATAAACATTGGAACTATTGGCTGAGTTCATTTGACTCTAAACCAAGGACTCAGTGGGCAACAGTATACGAGAGGCAATGGAAATGCAAGTAATAGCTTCTGTTCAAAATTAAATAGCAAACAGAATATTACTAGGCACCAAGCTTTCTTCTAAGCTATTCTCTGGCAAAAAGAGCCGTAATATGGATATTACAGAAATATTTCTTTGGTACAGTAACCATTGCAGCAACTAGATTTTAGTTAATATTCTTTTGAATGTTTGGAACAATAGGGAAAAGAAAGACCTATTCATTTTCCTAGTCTAAAGATCTCAGGATGAATAGGTTAGGGTGTGTGGTCTACCAATGTATTTTTAGAAGCTGGTATACTCTGTCCTTCATCTTCCTGTATCTTTTTAGTTATCTAAGGCTGCAATATTTAATAAGATGTAACTCCAGATGAAAACCGTAGGATTTGATTTCAGGTAAACAGTACAGAAGTTGTCATTTGTCTGTTTTTCCACACAGTATCTTGTTGTGATTACATTGCAAATGGGTTAATTAAAACCTTTTGTTGTCCCACTTTTTCCACCAAATTCTTCACCACACAAATTGATCGACATGCTTTCCTTTCATCTATCTGACAGTTAAATTCATGCTTAGATTTGGGACTTTTAGTTTAGCAGCATAAGATCCTCCATTTCTCCTTAAGCTTCCTCCATCCTATTTCCTTGGAAAGGACAGAAATTGCATCGGATGTTTTGTACCGGGATCCATAAATAAAGTTATGAAATGTAATATGAACATACTGGAGAAAAATAGGCCTGCTGAGCTCCTAATTCCAAGAGGGGTAATATATTTTTACAAGAAAATTACTAAAGAGGACTATTAAGATATACATATTAACAAAGCTGTAGAAACAAAAACAAGAAAAAAAAATCCACTCCAAGAAATATACTTGGGAAAACAAGTACACTTTTTTAAAAAGTTAAGCACTAATACCACTCTTAAATCATTTTTGCTGCTTTCTTATTACTTCATAATGTAATGTCTATAATATACTATTTTCCTTCTAGCTCCTCAGAGAAACTTTGAAATTGCTTTCAAGATGTTTGATCTAAATGGTGATGGAGAAGTGGATATGGAAGAATTTGAACAGGCAAGTTTTTTTTTTTCTTTTTTCCCTGGAGCCGTATCTTGTAAGAAGATGAATTTGTGCAATTCTATGCTCTTAAGAGTGCATACATAATCCATGAGAGCATGTCTATATGGTTTTGTCTCTATGTAAAGCAGTCTTCCTATACTTGATGCCTTTCAAGTGTGTTGGGCTACTTCTGGCCATACTGGCTAGCCATCCCATTTTTTATCTTTCTCCTCCCTACCCTTCATTTTCTCTTTCTTTTCCATCTAACCCTTGTTAGTGAGCTTGCTAAATTGTCATTGGGTTGTCATAGTATGGATTTTTTTGAAGGTGTTGCCCCCTTGGCCTTTCTAAAAGGCACACACAGCTCCAAGCGGACAACTAATGTCCTCTTGTTTCTCAGTGCTGTGTTCTGGGTGGTTCAGTACTGTCAAAACATATCTGTGTTTGCTACTAGAGGGAATGAATTTTCAACTACCAATACAATATCTAGCAAAGATTGCACCGCTTGAGTAAATATTCCTAACAAAAATGCATATTACTTTTCTAGTATGATTATGCAGTTCACAAACTTTAAGGTTTCCATAGACTGCTTTTCTATAGCAAAATGACTTAACGCTTTCAAACTCCAAATATATGCTTAATAGTGAATGAGGGAGAGCCCCCAGAGGTAAAGCTACAAAGGGAGAGAAACATAAAAGCTTTTGCAGAAAAATAGGAAGTTAAACTGACTGCACAACAAGAAAAAAAAATACTACCAGAGGGAATAGATTCAAAGAGGGAGAAATAAATGTGCTGTTTACCATTTGTCTCAATTACCATGAAGTTATACTGACATGAAACCATATCATATTTAATTATTATTTATACAGTTTTGTAATCCAGTGGGCTTTTGTTTATTTTGAGAAACCAACCAGTTGGAAATATTTTAAGAAGCTGAATTTAGTCTGTACAATTCAAGCTACATTAATTTAATCTTGTTTTTTGCTTCTTCCCTTTTTTTATTTTAAAAAAAGCTAAACATAATTATGTTGTTAGTTCTGCTGCAAAGTGAGAGCTCTGTGGGGGCCATCTGAAGCCAATAAACGAAGAGTTTTAAAAAGATATTAGAGTAAAGCTCTACAATTGGGCTTGATTCCTGGTGACTAAAGAGTATTAACATGCCATCCTGCCACCAAATGAAGGGTCTGTGAGAATCATATGTAAGCACAAAACAAAGAAGTTTTAATAGATACTTGAAGAGCAGTATGTATCAATTATCAAGTATTATTATCAATTATCAAGTATATTATCAAGTAACCGATACTTGAACATCAGTATATTACATCAAAATAACAACTCTTTTTGTTGTTCATTGTAGCCTGTTTAAAACTGTACAAAGCAACTGAGGGCCCTGACTCTCATAGATTGCTACAGCCAGTGTGCAATTAACATTTTTCTGAGCCTTTATTTCTCTGGTGGTATGGTATAAATAATCCAGATGTCTTATTTGAAAGCCTGACTTTCAAAACTTCTCAAAAACTATTTTGAACCATGAGAATCTGCATTTATATCATTTTACATTTGGATCGACCTAACCATAATACTATCTGAAGAATAATGAATATGTCTTATTAAGGGTGTTCAAATTCTGAAGTTCATCTTTGGTAAATTTTGAATGAATGTTCTTAAAGATTCAGACAGCATTGTATATATAGTTTATAGCAACCTAAGTGAATAGCATGATCCTCAGTGTGTATATTTTTGTTCAAGCTTAGGATCTTAATTTTGCAGGTAGAGCTGTTTTACCTAACATTTGTTGAGCTCTGCCATTACAGCCTCCGATATGTCTTAAGCCCTGTCAGGCTCCAGCTGGCAGTCCATAAGTGAAGGAAGACAATAGTTTCCCTCCTTTACTCAACTCACAGTTTTATTATTTGTACCATTCATTGGATTTCTATCCTACCTTTCCTCCAGTTCAGACATGGGCACTTCTGCCTCAAGATTTTCCCCAAACCTGTGAGATCTGTGAACCTCCAGGGCTAAAAGTGGACAAGTACTTGGGTCTCCCAAGTCCTACTCCAACACCTCAACAACTGTATAATGCAGGCTGTAAATCTAGATTTGTTTTTGGTTTGGCCATGACTACAAGTCAGGAGCCCTCTGACTTTAGCAGAAGGATAGCCTTTTCTGCTGTGCCTTTCTGGATCAAGCATGGAGTGCTTGATTTTGCCTTTTGCCAGAGCCAGCATTGGAAAAAGTCTCTTTCCAAGGTGCTTCCAAGATTTGATGCTCTCTTCTAAGGCCGGAATATTCTCTAACCTCAGAGGTGTCAGACTCCATAAGTTAGTCACGCAGGAGGCTGAACTTCCCAAGAGACTCAGACAACACAGCTAGGAACTGCATTTTTATTATAATTCTGGAACCATTGCCATTACCAACAGTTGAGTTACTGAGTGGCCTTGAAATTGGTACAGAATTTATACCGTCTTCTATTTAAAATCCAGCCCACTCTTTTCTCATGTTTTTCTCTATATAACAAAAATTTTGCCTTTCTTTTCTCACTTTCTGTGGTTGGTGACCATTGCATGTTTTTATTTTCCATTTTCCTACACTGAGAATCCCTTGCCACAAATGGAACCTTGACAAGAGGAGGAAAATGAGAAAATTCTGAAATCCCCAGAATGCTCCTTCCCACTATCAATGGTGTTTGGGCAAAGGTTAATAATCCATTTCAAATAGGGACAAGGGGAAACTCAGCAGTGCCTTTAAAAAGCATGTAATATTTTAAAATGGGAATTGCATGGTTTGCGTCTGAAAACAGGCAACTATATGCTTTTTTATGATAGCTTTTTCCTGTACCTACTATATCAGTCTGCCCATTGAGGTGGTTGAGCTATATTACCTATCAAAATAAAATCTAATTTTGTAGGAGAAGGTGATATTCTGTGCCTGAAAATTAACTCCACAGCACTGGAACGTTAAAAACTGACAGGCCCCTGAGCAATTTGGAAAATAACACTTTTCCTGGGATGAAAAGACTGCAGTCATTGTATCAGTAGAGAAGTTTCCATGTTGTTGTTGTTGTTGTTGTTGTTATTATTATTATTATTATTATTATTATTATTATTATTTATTAAATTTCTCACCCACCCATTTCCCCCCGATGGGGGAATTCTGGGCGACTCACAACAAACATTAAAAACATAAATATATATAAATACATAAAACATCAATTAAAAGTATTACTAAAAAATGTTAGGGCAATAACCTTTCATTTCTCTGGATTCTAAGTTGTATCTGAATATCACATCATAAAAAGAAGCATGATGAACTCAGTTCCCTATTGGATGATGAATAACCTGTCCAGAAATATCGCCAGGATTTGAAATTTTGTTCCTTCTAGGGATTTATGCTAAATATTCCTTTGTTTTATCGAGTTATTAAATGCATTTCTTAGCTATCTTTCAAGATTGCAGTCTTTCAAAGACAGCTTACAAAATACAACATACAATTGAATGTCAAATCATTAATCAATTTTAAATAATTTTATAATTGAAGCAGTTAAAGTAAGTCAAATCCAATATTTAAGCAGCAGTATATCTGTTTTTCAGGTATACTTATCCTCTTTGTTTATAGATTGTCAGTACTCGATTACTTTCTCATTTTTTTTTTAAATTTGAATCTGTATTTAAATTAACATGCACAATGGAAAAGCAGCTGTGATATTTTCCTGCATTTCTAATTCTGTTTAGTGACTCAGTAATCATGCCGCTATTATCAGGGTTAGAAAGAGTTGCCAGGTTATGACTCTGATCTTTTTGATTGTGTGAAAATAACCTCATTCTTCATTTCTTCTGTTGTCTCACTGAAATCAATAATCTAGCAGCAAAGCTGCTTTTGGAGTATCCTCAGAAATGGTCAAATACAGCGAAAATGGTTTGTTTCTCTTTGTGCAATATGGTAAAAGTTGTAGTACTTTCTCTCCTCTCTTAATTCAGCTTTTTTTTTTTTTTTGCATTATCTTTCTCTATTGTAGCTTCTGTAGTCTTGATTGATGATTGATTGTGTACCATCAAGTTCATAACTATTCTTAGTGACCATCTATATAGATTTTCTCCAAGATAATCTGACCCCAACCTGGCCCTTCAGGTCTTCCAACAGTTCAGCCATCACTGCTGTAATCTAGTCCATCCATCTGACTAGTCATCCTCTTTTTCTCTTTCCTTCTACCTTTTCTAGCATTATAGAGTTCTCCAGAGAGCTAGGTCTTTGCATCCTGTGTTCAAAATATGATTGTTTGAGCCTGGTAATTTGTACCTTGAGTGAGAACTCTGGATTGATTTGTTCTATGATCAGTTTGTTTGTTTTCTTGGCTCTTGTTAAGAGTCTTCAACAACAAAGTTCAAAAACATCTTTTTATCCTGCTTCTTTCAGCGTCCAGGTTTTATTTCTGTAGAGGGAAAACAATCGCATGATTCTGATTTCAGACAGAAACACATCCCAGCATCTGAATATCTTTTCCAAGGCTTTGATTGCTACTCTAACAAGTGCTGGTCTGTGACGGCTGCTTCCTTTTCTGTTGAATGTTAATTCTGAAAGGCACAGGCTAACCACCACCTCAGTATCTTCTTTGCCGATTCTAAGGCAGTTTGCGACACCTGTTGTCATTAATTTGATCTTCTTTATATTTAAACTTAGTTCCATTTTTCACTGTGCTCCTTCAGTTTCGTCACTAGAGCTTGCAGATCATTTGCATTTTCAGCTACCAGAGAGGCGTCATCAGCAAAGTTATTGTTTCTTCCTCCAATTTTAAAACTACACTCATTATTTTCCAATCCAGCTTCCCTCAATATATATTCAACAGATAGGTTGAATAAATAACGAGAGATTGTACACCTTTGTCTTACTCCTGTGCCAACCTAGAGCCAGTCTGTTTCTCCATGTTCCATCTAGGCTGTGGGCTTCCTGACCTATATACAGGTTTAGTGTGAGGACAATGAGAGGTTCTGTGCTTCCCATTTTACTGAATACATTCCACAGCTTGATATGATTGACACAATCAAAGGCTAATCAATGAAGCACATGCTGATGGGGTGGGGCATTCTTGGGCTTTCTCAATTACACGTAGTGTGTTGGCCATAATATCTCTTGTTCCTCAGCCTTTTCTAAAACCAGCTTGAACATCTGACACTGTTCTCAACCATGTAGTGCTCTAATCTGCGTTAGGTGATCCTAAGCATTATTTTGCTAGCATGTGAAATAAAAGACATTGCATGATAGTTTGCACATTGTGGTTTTCTTGGTAGAATACTGAAGTCGTTTACAATTTCCTTCTCCCGCACAGTATGAAATGATGCTTTTCCATTGTCACTGAAGCAATCATCTGTCTCCAGCATCTTCCTGTATTGCTGCTGCTGCACGATATAGGTGCCTTTTGCTTGAGCTGGGCAGCTGGGATGATCTTCATGACTTGGATGACCCTGCTGGGAATACATTCTGGCATTCTACGCTCATCCCTCCCAGGAACACCCCCCTCCCTGCCACAATGAGGCAGCACAGCAGGGTTCATGAGGGGCTGCAGCCAAAGGGTTCTATATGCCTTGAACTTGCAATGGATCTAATACACATCTGCTTCGGGAAGTATTAACTAGTGCTCTGGGCCAGTAGGACATGCTATAATATTACTGTTTTACAAGACTGCTTATTTTTTTCAAAGCAAATTGCAGACTGGTATGAGCTTACACATCTCTTTCCTTTTTTTTTAAACCTGGCAAGGTTACATAGTTGGCAAGGGTCAGCTTTGAGTTACTTCTGTTGATCATTTTTTGACTATGAATAGACCCACAACTATAAGACAAATGTATTGAGAGTTCTTACATTTGGGGAGTGGGATTCTCAACTGAGACGCCCAGGCCTGAAGCAGCTCTCTCTGATGCCTCAGCGCCTTAATAAAAGAGCTGTAAAAGATTTACCCACTCTTTCCTCCATTAGCCAAACAGTATTTTCAGATCTTATGAAAGGGAGATACTGAACATTTTTGAAATGCTAATAGAATACAAGAGGCAGATTTGTTTCCAGTGGCCTTGCCCCCAGTATGTGTTCCCTCTCCTTTCCTTCCACAGTCGAACCCTACTGAGTGGCAAACTTTACAGCAGAGTTCCTCCCACTTCTTGAGATGTAAAGAGAGGTCATCATACAATCGGGGTTGCTAGTTCCATGTAAAGTTCTGTAAAAATTCACATTCAAGCAAATACAGCAAGAACTCTGTTTCATACCTTGCCATTTAATAAGATCCACTTGGAGAAATATTGGGGTAGCTCAACATGCATAGCCCTGTCCACCTTAATCATGACTATATGGTCTTTCCAGCTGAACTTGCACACGACTACTATGAACTGCATATTTGTGAAGACTTGCACAGATGTGGTCTTTCTGGTCCTCTGTTGCAGTTCTTCATTGGTTGGGATTGCTGGGAGTTGTAGTGTAGCAGTATCTGGAAGGCCAATGGTTCTCTATCCTGGCTTAAGAGCTAGGTGATACCAACTATATTACCTAGTCTAATTACATCCAGGTGAGTCCATATAGCAAAATAAGGGTTGTTCCATATTTCAACCACCTATCTGGATTACTCTGTAGTGAACAAAATAGCCTCTAAGAATTCAGAAATTTATTATTACACCATACGACGGTTTAAAACTCAGCTAAAGTACACATTAAAATAAACAGTAGCTTCAGGCATTTGGGGAGATAATGAAGCTGCTGTCTGCCTTGTTATAGCTGGGTATTCAACTTTTGCTATTGTAGGTTCAGAGCATCATTCGCTCCCAGACTAGCATGGGTATGCGTCACAGAGACCGTTCTACTACTGGGAATACCTTGAAGACTGGCTTCAACTCAGCATTGACAACATACTTTTTTGGAGCTGATTTGAAAGGGAAACTGACCATCTCCCACTTCTTGGAATTCCAGCGCAAACTTCAACATGATATTCTCAAACTTGAGGTTAGTATCTTATAATGCAGAGACATCTTGATTAACTCACTTTCCATTTGCTTAGAGATTTTCTATATTAATCTTTTTAGCTTTAATTACCAGGACACAGCTTACTTAGGCAGATGGTATAATCTGTGCCCCAGAAGGTCTCATTCGTTTCACCTCCCATGAGAGTCCAGATGCTTTTAGATTTCCTGAAATGTCTCAGAAAGCCAGATGAATGGTTGGTAGATTCTGGGGCAATGAGCTAAAAAATAAAACCTATCGTATTGCAATACAAAATATTTCTATTCTGCAGTGATGAATAATAACACACTCTTGCTTTTGTTTTCCAGCCTGATCTCAAATCTTACATGTGTCCCAAATTTTGCCCCCATGAGCTTAAATGCTATATATATATATGTCAAATTTAATATGCCCTTGATATGATAATCTCTCTTTTGTAGGACCAAAAAGAGCATACGCTAATCAGGTTTCAAGGAATATATGATAGTTATAATTTAATGCTGTTTTGGTTAATTAAAATGGGCTGTCATATACAACTTAGCTTATAACTGTCTAAAATTAATCTTCTGTCTTTTGAAAAATATAATCAAGTTTATCCTAGCTCAGCTTTAGTTGCTATTAAAGAAATTATATTATCATGAATTATATTTGTCAGGGAAAGAAGCATTTCCATAGGTTAATAGAAGTTATCCATCAAACCATCTGGATATTTATTCTCCCTCCCCCCCTCTCCCCCCTCCCCCCCAGTAAATCTCCGTTAGATCCCTGTCTTTTAACACCTTATAGAGAAAAACTAGAAACATTTATAAGCTGGAGTAATATTGGTACACTCACAAATAGGCCAAACCTGGTGTGGCAAAGAGCAATGAATTGATCCTAAGACCAACAGGTAATCAAATTCTTCTTAGTGTACTTCATTTAGTTTAGTTTTAAGAGCTACTTAAGCATACTTTGAAACCAGCTAAACCAGCCATGAAGATTCCCAGTTTTTTATAGCTAAATTAGATTGGAATAAAATTTACATCTAGTATATTTGAACTAGTTTTCTTCCTTCTAGGTTTCTATTTGAAGGTGAATCCACAAGATTTAATCCATTATTGATACTGTTAGGCATAAAATTTAAACAGCAAATTTAAGATTTCTCTCTGAAAATCCTGTACATGACAACTAATGTTCATGGAAACATTAATTCATTCAAATTAGTGATGATTTTGGAGATAGAAACAATTCCAGTTTTATGTATTCCTAGATTTCTGGGATCAAAATACAATGTAAATTTATCTAGCATAGTGAATTAAGACTTGATCAGGAAATGTTGTCTGTAGCTTATACCTACTGACAGGTAAGATGGAGTATTACAATAAAAACCACAGTGTATCTCAAGTTACATATTGAATACTGTCCATGAATGCACCTTTATATCAAATAAAAACCATTCTATGAATGGGTTAGAAAACTGTCATATAGGACATGTGAGTTTTTGTAACTGAAGTGTTTGTAACTGAAGTGCTTGTTTATAACTGAAACAAAATATAAAGACAAGAAAATTGCCTGAGTTGAAATAAATATGCAAATTTATTATTTTTTGAGTTTGAGTTAACAAATAACTTGATTTGGATAATGTGAAAAGGTAACATAGTGGTGAACTTAGATGGGATGGCCTTCCCCCACAACAACATTTTCCCTTGTGAGGTAGACTGGGCTGAGAAAGAGTGACTAGTCCAAAGTTACCAAGCCACTTTCTACGTCCAAGGGAGGACTAGAACTCTTGGTCACCCATGTTCTAGTCCAGCCCCTTAACTAGACTGACTTGCAGGTATGGTATGGTATAGGCAACATGTAATGGAGGGAGACATATCCATTAGCAGAGTATAATTATTTCCATTCAATCTAGAGTTTTTGTTCTCAGTTATTACCTTTGATAAACGTTTCCTGTATTTTGTTTTTCTCTTCTAATTTGGAGACATCAACTTCCTCCATATATTCATCTGATAGCAAACTCACTTTTTTGTCACAGTGCAACAGCTGCTTTTCACAGGAGGAAAGAGTCATATGGATTGGTGGACTTTCCATTGATTTTTAAAGTGACAGTTGCCACAGCCATAACTTCCTCCACAAACTTGTCTGATCTCTTGATTGGCAGCCAGGACTAGTTGAGGGACTTTTCATCAGCAGTGTCTATGTCATTCTGAGAGACAGCATGGGATCTTCTCATAGCATGCCCATATTTATGGGACAGTTGCTAATAAAATCTAAGCCCATGAATTCAGGTTCCCAAAGAATTTGTTTTTTTCTTACATCTTTCTAGTTTGAGAAATATTTTCCCTTTTGATGGATCTGCAAAAGAGGCTTGTAAGCAGAAATGGAAAAACACTAGACTACTTCTAGAAACAGTTCCCGAACACCTGGCATCCATGAAGATCTTGCTGTCAGCAGGAAACATAGTGTCAACTCAGTTACTGCCCATTATTATTTTTAATAGCCTTTCAAATCAGAAGGAAGGTGCAGAGTGGGTAGAGATGACCTAGAGATTGTCATTTGCTTCTCCCTTCTCAAAACCAGCCCTCACCCAAACCCTAAGTAGGTCATGAAGTTTCACCATCTCTGCTGCCATTCAGCCCACTCCTGGCCTTTTCTCATCACTTCTCACTGGGCTTCTAACATGCTTTGTTTTTCTTCCAAAGACTGCATTCCGTTCAAGTTCCTACCTGTTAGCAGCAAGGCTACAAACTGCCATTCTTGGAGCCAGAAGTCAAAACTGAATGGGACCACACTTTTTTCTGTGTTCTTGACATTGCATTTTAAAATAATATTGTAGTTTTTGAACTGATCTGTACAGTTTGCATTGGTAATCTTAAAGAAAAGTCATCATGCTGAGAATTGGTGATAAGCTTGCAGCATTTCATTTCTGTAATGGATTTTATCTTTTAATGGTAGGGTGGATTTCCCTAGCTCTGCTTACTTATCTTACTGTATTTTATCTTGGCCTCTATACTAATAACTTTCTCTGTCTTTGACTATTAGCTGAAAGAACATACACTTGCTTCTTGCTTCTTTTGCGTAACATATGGTATGTTTTTCATATTAGGCTACTTCTTCATTCTCCCCTCCTTTTAATTTAAGTTTTGAGGTTACCAGTGGTGCTTTCAATTGCTAATTCCAGTGAAGTCTTACCTAGACAAAATTATTATTTCAAAAATGTCCTGTGTAACCCTTGCATAATTTTTTAAATTTTGTCTAAATACATGCAGAGAGAGGGATGCATGTCTAGAGTTTTCTTCTGATCAATATAAGTTGAGTTTGCAAAAGAGAATATTTCGGTCATCTTGGGGATCCCTTTTGATAGGAAGTGCAATCCTATCTATATTTTTATATCTCCTAGCTGCTCTTGACCTTATAAATCATAGTGTCTTTTTGGACTGGTTGTCAAGATTGAAGGTTGGAGATGTAGCTTTATAAGTGTCCTGGTTCTTCTTGATTAAACAATTCTAGAAAATCTGCTTGGTTTCTCAGAAACTGCTTGGGGGTTCTTGCTTGATTTGACAGTATGTTTCATATGGATGTGGTTTAGTTTTTGAAAGAACAAGAATAGTTTAGATTGCCAGAAATTTGAAACTGTTGCAATGGAGTAGGCCTGTAAGTTAACAAAAGAATGTGAAAAAGTTATTGTTCAGTGGTAAAACCCATGTGTTGTTAAATTTAAGAGCCTACATTTATTATGGAACCTTCAGTTAAAGAGACTTGGACAGCAGAGATGGGAATATCTTTGCTTGTAGGTATCTGTAGGAGCTTGCTGCTTTAGTGAGAAAGCAGTTTTGCACCAAAGTTCTGCCCATGCTCTGTGCATGGAATGTTGCACTGCACATAGAAAAGGGGATTGCACTGTGAGAGCATGATACTACTTTTGTTATCCTGCCCCCCCCCCCACACCCCTTCTCATTCCTGCAGATGCCACTTCATTTGCATGAGACTCTTCATGGGTGCTGTCCATCAGACTCATCCTGGGCTCAAAAGAAAAGTGATTGAACTCAGTGTTCTTTGACTGAACTCAGCATTCTTTGTTAATTTCAAGGCTTCTGCAGCCTTTCTGTAGGTTAAATGGAAAGTGTAGGAGGCTCTGTGACCACATTGTGTATGGACACTCTGGAAATGATGCAGCTCTTGGCTCTGTTGCAAGACGAAGCTGTCCAAGGAAAGACAAGTATCAGGGAACTGACCCCATTCGGTAAGATTTCCAGAAGACGAAGGTTGTACAATAGAGAACAGGTTGACATCATACTCCATTCAGGGAATCATTTTTCCCAGGAGGGAAGCTACAAATGTTTTATCATCATACAGCAAAATTACCCCTATAGTATTCTTATCACTTCTCTTTTAAAAGAATAATTTGGTATGATGATGAATACCTCTAAAATACTTTATCTGAAAAGTACAGTTTAACTTTTGGTGCACAGTTGGAAATATGGAAGGAAAAAAAGAGTGTTTTTCTGAGAAGTTAATTTGGGAGTCTCCCTTTTACCACCAAAGCACATTAGGAAAAGTACTGTGGAAACCAGTGGTTTCTTAGTGTCACCAGAACATCTTTGCCCTGCTTGACTCCAGAAGTCTCAGCTGTTTTGAGATTCATGAAGCACAACTGGCAGCTCAGTTCCTCTCCCAGCAACACTTTGCTTTGTTTATGATGTTTCTTTCCCCGCCCCCCTTTTTGGCCTCCTCTTGCCATTTTATTGATGCTTTGGAATATAAAGTAAATTAAATGTCAGTGTCGGAGTGCAGTGTTGGATTTCATCTCATACATAGCATTCAGGCTGCTGGAAATTCTGTAGTTCTCATGTGAAATGGGAGATATTGCAGCAGAACTATTTTGTTTTAGAGTGTAGTTCTGCTTCAAACTGTGAAGAGCTTTCCCTGATTTTGCTATTTTATAATAATTGGAGCAGACAGGAGCTGTTCCCTAAATGCTGATGCTTATACATCCACACAGAATCCATCATTCTTAGTGTTTTGGCTGTACTGTTTCCCACCTCTTTCAAAACCTTTGACACCAGTAAGTTTCCAGGGTTATTCTAAACCTATCTTTATAGTCAAATACATGATGCTTTCTTTCACAAAATGAGATATATCTAAGGGTAGGTCTTGCAGTGGATGGCAGGCAATCCTGCCACCCAGCCAATAAGGCAAAGGACAGTAATTAGTTTTGTCCTCACAGTTACTCAGTTTTAGCTATATTTGTGGTACTGGGATGGTAATTCACTAGTTGGATGCTGGAAGACAAGAAAGTTCCAAACATTATAGGAGAAAAGCTGTATTAGTCAATGGGAGCCAAAATTAGGAGGAGCCTGACAGCGACTTTTCTAAAGAACAAATTTTATTAAATTTTGAAAGGTTATCCCTTTTAATAAAATTGTTAGTATGAAAAGGTGATCCATAATTAGGGTGAAAGCCAGTTCATTTTAACCAATAAAGGAAGCAATTTTAAAAAGGAAGGATGGGTTGGGTGTATTTGTACATTATTGACAACGTTCATCCTCTCTCGTTTCATGTGCTTTTTAATAGTTTTCATAGTTTTTAAGAATGACTGTTTTCATATAGATTTATTGGTTTTCTTATTTAATTAAGTGCTGTATGCTGCCCAGAGTCACTCTCCTGTGAGATGGGTGGCCACACAAATATGACTGATATATATATAGAGAGACAGACAGACAGACAATCAAGACCATCCAAATATTCAGTGGATGCAACATAAAGCAACCCAGTAATTATGGGCACACTGAGGTTGCCCATGTAACCCCACTCCCACAGGAGCTGTACCAGCTGCCAGTTAGCTTCTGGATACATTTCAAGGTGCTGCTTGTCACCTTTAAAACCCTACATGGCTCAGGACGTGGTATGTCTGTGACTTGCTTTGACTTGCCTTGACTTTGACCATCAAGAAAAATCTGGGAGAGAGAACTTGCTGAGGGTCCTGCCATCTCCAAGAACCCCGGGTTCAAGCCTTCTTCTGCTGAATGTTTGTTGTTTCATTATCATGCCTTTGAGTCAGTGTTGACTCCTGGCAACATTTCTCAGAAGTGGTTTGCCATTGCCTTCTTCTATGTCTGAGAAAGAGAGACCCAAAGTCACCCAGCTGACTTTATGTACAAGGCAGAACTAGAACGTACAGGTTTGTAGCTTGGTGCCTTTAACCACTACATCAAACTGGCTTTCTCTGTTAAATATAGAGAACATTCTTTTTAAAAAAATTTTAAAAACCCTCACTGAGACATAAGGCTTCAGTTACATAGCATGCTTCTGCAATCTTTTTTTCCCCCATTTTGTTGACCTTGGCATGTGTTGATTGTTGAATTTTTGATGGATCTGTGAAGTTTAAGAAACCTTGAATCCTGTCAGATTGAGTGACAAATTGCAGCCAGTTGAATAAGTTTGGATTAACTTGCAGGCTTGTTTAAATGCCATAACACTATTCCAGAGAGGTTTTGACAATGTGAAGGCAAAAATCTGAAGAGCAGGTTATCACACTAACATCAGGCTGTTTATTTCTGTATCATGTATCTTTATTGGCAGTTTTTGTTCCTTGAAAGGAGGAAGTCTGTGTGAATACCAGTGAGAAACACTGATTAATTGAAGACCAACCAAGATTAAATTGAACTGATCTGGATGTTATTAAAAAACAATAACATTTATAACTAGATATTACTTGTTCTTCCTTTTCATCTAAAATATTTAAAAGTTTGGAGGAACTTTTTTCCATTGCTCCAAAGTTTCTCTGTTTCTGAAAGATGGGAGAAAGAAATCATGACAATCTTGAAGAGCCATCTCATCTTTTGAACTAGTGTATTGAAAGGTTAATGAGGGTAAAGTGTATGTATTAAGAAAAGCATCCCCACAAAATATTATGAAACATTATAATACATTTCTGTAAAAATTTTGTGGATGCATGTATTGGAATTCCATGTAAAATATACAGTATTCTAGGAAAAGCATTCATTTTAGGGGTATTAATCTTGCCCCAAAATGTAAGATTTAAAGATTGCCATCTGTTGAGTTCCAAAGAGATCTCCTATTATTTTTTCTTCATTTTTAGAGTGGTTATCTGCAAGACATGACATGGAATAAGAATCCCAAGACAGTTAAAGTATTATTACAAATATATTCCCAGTGTTTATGTTTTAACTGATACATTAGTATTTTTTACTGTAACATATAGTATGTCTCTAACAAAATTTTATCTTGCAGTATTCTTCTAAGAATCTTAAGATGAGAGGATTCATAGCTCAGAAGAAATATTAGCGCTCACCTTGGTGGTTCTTTTATGGCTTCCATTAAATATACAAGATAATAATTACATTCCTGATGTATTAATATCAACTTTATACGTATGTTGTATATTAAATGTATACTAATGTTGTAATTAAAAGTATAGGAGTGTTGACCATGGTGTTTAATACAGTTGGAATTCTTTCCTGATGCTTTTATCTGCTTCTAGCTATTTCTGTTCTGTTGCTTTGATTTCACATGGAAGAGAACTTTTGAATAAACAGTATCGATATGAGAAGATGAATCCATGTAGACGTTCTTGGTTATTTCTCTCCTTCCCTTTTGTCTTCCAGTTTGAAAGGCATGACCCTGTAAATGGCCGAATCACAGAACGTCAGTTTGGCAGCATGCTGTTGGCTTATAGTGGAGTACAGTCCAAAAAATTGACTCTGATGCTGAAGCAACTCAAGAAGCATTTCCAGGATGGAGAGGTTAGTAACCTTTTGGGGCAGTGTGGTGGAAAGGGGCTGGGAAAGTTTATTTTAAAAAATTGTTTTATGAATGACAGCCATGGGAAGCTTAGTTCTATAGATTACTGTCATTTGGGTATACAATGCTAGAAGAAACTTTGACCCAGAAAAGTCCAAAGAAATTAAAGGTTAGAAACTCACACTTGTAGCAATATGATCACCCGAGTCCCTTGACTACCAGTTTAACCAGGGGAAGATGTATAATTTACTTCGGTGGCCTTGAATTAATTGTCTATTGTAGCTAGGAAATTTGCCATTTAGATGAGCTTATGCTAGGAAAAATATTAGGGAAACTGGATTCATAATGTTAAGAGGAAAAGAGATTAGAGGCACTGCAGGAATGAATACATGCCAAAAGACACACACACACACACACCCCTTGAATAAACACGCTTGAATTAAAAGGACATCTTTTGTTTTGATTTTAGCAAAGCATTTGACAAATTACTTCGAAATAGTTTGATAAGCAAGGCACTTACAGGTTAGCTAGACAGCATAACAATTACATGGATACATAGCTGGCATCAAGCCATACTCAAAGTATGCTCATAAATTATTATTCATCAAACTAGAGGGACATATTGAGAGTGAAGTATCTCAAGGTTCACAACTGAACCTTAAACTCTTTCAATATTTTTATTAATGATTTGGATAAAGGAGCAAAGGAAATACTGATCAAGTTTGCAGATAACATAAACTGGATGGGATAGTTAATATGATGAAAGACAGAAATAAAATTCAAAATGATCTTGACTGATAAATGAAAAGTTCTTCACTTAGGGAACAGAAATCAAAAGAATAGATGGAGGCTACCTGGCGTAGTAACAATACCTGTGAAAAAGGTCTTGGAGTAGTAGTTGATTGCAAACTCATTGAATCAGGGGTGTCATGTAGCCTTAAAAAAGGCAAGTGGAATTTTAGATTATATCTACAAAAGCATTGCTTCCAATTCATGGGAAGTCATTGTTCCATTTTATTCTGCTTTGGTCAGATACCACCTTGGCAGTTCTGTCCAGTTCTGGGCATTTTTTAAGAAAAGGTCAAGTTCCAAACAGCTGTTTTGAGTTCAAAACAGATGGTTTTAACCATTGTGAATGCTTCAACCTCAAATCAGCCCTGTTTCAAGCTTAAAGCATCTCTTTGAATTAAGCTGTTTCAAGAGAAAAACACTTCCAGAATAATTGAAATAGCCCATTTCAAGCTTGAAAAGTTTTGAATTCAAAACATTTTCCACACCTCCAATTCAGAAGAACTGAATCTTTTCTGAATCTGATTCAGAAAAGGGCAGCAAGGATGGTCAGAAGAACAGAAACTGAGTCTTATGAAGAGAGATAGAAGGAGCTGGACATGTTTAGCCTTGATAGGAGAAAACCAAAATACCTAAAAGGGTGTCACACAGAAGAAATCAGAACCTGTTCTTTACCAGATGCAGGACATTGAATATTTAAATTAAAGGAAAGCAGATTGTGGTTAGATATTAAATGGAATGCCTCTTGGAGAAAACAACCGTTTTATTTTGTTTTTTTATACAACAACTGAAGACCTATTTATTTTACACACATTTTACATTCTTTCTACTGCTTTTTGCTTTGCTATACTAATGAACTCCTGTTGGTAGATTTATTGATTTTAGTTTTATATTTAGTTTGGTATTCTAAATGTCTGTTTTTGTTTTCTGCCCTGAGAACATTTATTATTCAGTAGCCATGGAAGTGAGTTGGGAGTTGATCTGCAATTTTAGAAAAAAGAGAAGGTGAGGGAGAGAAGGTATTAAGTATGGCAGAAGTTGAATCCATAAATAGTGTAGCTCTATGCATGTTTATTCGAAAGTAAGTCACACTGTGTTCAGTGGGACTTATTCCCAGGAAGGATAGGATTGCGATCTGAGTACAACTTCTGAACAAAGGTTCAGAATTAGTCCAACATGCTTGTTTCTACAATTTTTGCTTCAAAGTGTCTTTTCAACATTGACTTGCCTGTGGATGGTACCCTGAGTTTCTGCCGAGGAATCTCTGCATATTGCAGAGGATTCTGTAATACCTTGTAGGACACCTACTCAGTTTATATTGACCCTTATCACCAATGAAAGCAAACTGAATTTGTATAAATTTCTCCTATAAGAAGAGACTGTTAGACAGCATCTTTCAGAGAAATGTGACCATCATCTTTTGAAAATCTCACTGAAGGAGCCTGGAGCTCTGTTTGAAAACCACCCAAGACAACTCTTTCCTATAGGTTAACCTGCATGTTATCTAATCACAGTGTGCTCTGAGGTATATATTTGCAAGAAAAGGTAAAGGTATATATTTGACAAGCAACCGTGCCAAAGCTACATGTACAACAGAAATCAGATTCCTTCAGATTTAACCAAGTCTTATTTAAAATATCTTGGCCCATAGCTCCAGTTATCAAAATGACTGCCAGCACAAGCTGCATTTACTGGACAGCTATCAAGCAGTTTACAGATTATCGGATCAAGCTAGTAGACACTGAAGATGCCTGCAATATCTCCTTTCTAATATCCCTTAGCCTGAATAGTTTTGCAATGAAATATACAGGGCAAAAATTGCCTTTTTTAAACCACAGCTAGCCAACTTGAATGCTTAGAAAAATCAGTTCTTCAGAAGGTCCGTTTAGCTTCATAATGCCAATAAAAGTGTTTCTTTGATTCCTAGTAGTTTCCTGGAACTGTGTTTTATTAATAGCCTGTAAGAAAGATGGTCTTCTCTTGGGCAACGTGTGTAAGTCATTGTTAGCATTGACAAGCTCTGTGTGCTTTAGCTGTGGAGGTAGTGTGGACTCATTCATTATCAGCTAGTACCTGGAAGTCATCCTTGCTGTTAAATTTCTGTTTCTGGTTGTAAAGGAGTTTAGAGATGGCCTTGAGGAAGGTACGGAAGAACTGTTAAAAGAAAAGGAAGAAATGAGTTATTGGACAGTTGTTCAAGATTCAACAATGAAGTAGCATTCCTGGAATCCCTGAGGTGTCTTTTTCTTGCACTGGCCTAGCTTGAAGGGCTGACATCAATTTTGAAAGCCAATCCAAGTTTCTCTCTGTCTCATCTTATACTAAACAAAATCAAGGTGCAATTATCTTGAGCTTCTTTCTCACACTTCCTTCACATATTGGGGGAATAATCTTGGGGCAGGTATGAAACAGCCATTAAGGGGGAAGAAAAGAACATGCCATTAAGAAGGAACTTGGGCTTCTCCAAGTTCCTTCTTAATGGCATGTTTTTTTCTTCCCCCTTAATGGCTGTTTCACACCTGCCCCAAGATCATCTCTAAGTTCTTTTACACCGGTTAATCCGGATACCCTAAAAGTTACTGAAATTGTTCTATTTTCTCTGCTTGTTTTTTTTTTAATCAGAAATCTCCCCTCTCTTTGTATAACGTATTTCTCCTTAAATGATACCTTAATACCTTATTCACATGTTTTGATTACAAAGCACAAAGGACAGAACCTCTTTCAGTTCTGGTTTTTGGTTTTTTGGTTTGGTTTTGGTTTTTTGCCTTTTTTCCTGCTGCCCTGCATGTTGCGATATTAGTGCTACAATCATTAGTTTGGCTGTTCAGTAACTGGCAAAGGACGTGAGCCAACCCCACAAACCTCTCTCCTTGTTTAAATAATATAGGGCCAAACCAGATTCTGCCTTAACTACATGTAAGGTTGCTTTGGTTTTTCAAATTAATATGAGAAATCCCAATTTTCATGCAAATTACAGCACACATGGGCTTTTTCCCCCTAAAATGAATTGTTGTCAAGAGAATCTGATTTTCTTTGGAATCAAGGTTGGGAAGAAAGCTTCATGCTTTTCCTCCTGTCTTGTAGTTCTCTGTTAAGATCCCTGCCCTACAGTTTATATGTACTCTTTGAAAACACTGCACACTGTTTCCACTTATTTCATTCAAGCACAGCTTGAAATTGGTTTCACCTTTTGAGTTGCCATACTGACATAAATGAACATTTGCACGATATTCTAATTTTTCAAGTTTCACCTGTAGTTTTGTACTGGCAGGTTGCTTTGTTAGTAATTGTTTGGAGCATAGCAGTGTTTATTTAAATGGATTTGAATATCTATCTGTAGAGGGGATTCAGGAGTAGCAGTTTGTGTTCATATCACACAGCAAACGTTTTACAACCTTTCTTGAGAGCTACACTGAAACTAATTAAATGAGATAAGTAATTTATTACAGAAACTACTTGCTCACATTCAGACTTAGTCATTCCTGCCTTTGCCTGGATTTTTTTTCTCCTTGAAAAAAAACCCCAGTATTTCTTACCATTCAACTGCTCCAGAAAAATGTGTGTACCAAATGTGTTTTGTGTTATACCTAACTATTCCATTTTTACATACATTGATCTTGCAAGCAACATGCTGTAATATGGTACGTATATAGGGCAAATAGACTTTGGTTACAAATTGGGAAATTGGTTTTCTATTCTATCCAGCACAATCAAATAAGTCATTAAATGTTACTTCTGTTTGGCTTATACATTTGCTTTACTTTACTTTTTGCCTATTTGCAATTTGTCATTTTCATTTTCAGGTACTCTCATTTTAAAAGCATGTATTTGGCCGTTATTCTTTTCCTAGGGCAGGTGGCAGGCATCCTTTACATTAAAAAAATGCATATTTTTGTAGATTTTCTTCCTAGAATAAGCACTTCTGTCAAATGATGTTTCGGTAGTATAATGTGGATTCTAGTGTAGTAAGTGCATTCTGGTTCATGCAAGCTTAAAAAATGCAAATTCCATTAGTTGATGTAAAAATGTTTACCATACAGAATACAATAAAATAAATTTCTCTTCTATTCCTAGTAGAAAAATAGTAAATATAAATAGACAAAAAGTATAACTAATTAGCATCCAACCATATTTTAGAAATGAGGAACAGCGGGTAAGAAACATACTAGTTCATAGTTTAATCCGTAAATGCTTTGACATACCATAAGTTGAAACAAAAAAAATCAGTTTTCTAGAGGAATAACCAAGTTCTTCCATTTCTATATGTCTCTGCCTCTACTGCTAAAAACAAGAGGGCATTCATATTGACCTGGTGGATTGGAAAAATTAGCTGACATTTGAGCTAAAGTGAAGCTGATTATGATCATTAGGGTGATGATGGTGATCACCTGAGAGAAATAGGTGGGATTCGTATACTAGGAGAAGGTGGCTAAGTCACAAATGGATTGCAAGTATAAAATGGTCCATGTGAATTTAGATATTGGCAGCATCCTTGTTTTCTTCCTTTAAATATATATTTTTTCATCTTTGCTGCAGGGACTAACATTTGAGGAAGTAGAGAACTTTTTTACTTTCCTGAAAAACATAAATGATGTTGATACAGCTTTAAGTTTCTATCACATGGCTGGAGCATCTCTTGATAAAGGTAATGAAAAAATTTCCACCTAATTTTTTTTTCAAGAGAAAATTAAAAAGCGTTATTTTAAATAACTTTATCAGATATTTTAGAAAGTACATGTTTTGTGATATTAAGAGTCTTTTAAAAAACCTTCTGAAATCATTCTTAGATTTATTATAAAACAGTTCAGCAATAGGACATTTATAATCTATGAGCAGATATCCATCTGATTCTGACCATTCCCAGGTGTAGTGATTGTTCACAGTAAATAATATAAATGAACATTAAATCTCTCTGTCTACAGAAACAACATATCTGGGCATTCATAGACAACTTATATTTCTAATGTGCTAGTTTTCTGTATCCAGGGAATTTTGTATATATGGGATAACATTATAAACTTAGCTGAGTAGATAGATAGATAGATAGATAGATAGATAGATAGATAGAGGCTCTTTTTATTGTACTCTTAATTGTTTGGTTTTAGCCAGTTTAAGTTTAAAATAATGCAATCTAGAAAGTGACTCCAGCATACTAATTGGCTGGTGATGAATACTCCAGAGCAGTGGTTTCTTAATCATAATCCAGGTTAAGAAAAATGCTTTAGAAAGAATCCTCTTAATTTAATTTCTAATGTTTTAATACTTGTCACTGGCTTGGTTCTACCCCCGCCTTCAGCATCTCTGCTCAAATTGGCAAACAGGATCACTGCAACTGCATTCAGTTCTTGGTTATTTTGTGAACACTCCCTAAAATATTCGTTCCCTGCTGCTCTTTAAGTTAAATTAAGGTGGACTGCATTTGAAAAGGATGTATACTTCCATCACAGCACTTGGTATTGAATATTTATTTATTTATTAGATTTATATCCCATCTTTTGTACACTAGCTCAAGGCAGTATTCCTAACTCTCTGTCCTTTTTCCCCTACAACATCAACCCTATGAGATAGGCTGGTGATTAGCGCAGAGACACTGTGAGCTTCCATGGCTGAAGGTGGACTTGAACCTGGGTCTTCCCAATCCCAGTCCAACCCCTTAACCACACTGCCTATTGTCTGTCCTAATTTTGTGTTCTTTTCCAGTCAGCGTCCTATACTGGCATACCAAATGCGCACAATGTTTGCAGTGAACTTCATGCATTTGTGATATTGTATGAAGCGCATTCATTTAATTTCAGTGCACAGCCTTGTTTTTCTGTGCTATAGAATATGCTACAATTTTCCCCAAGTTGCTACAGATTTTCAGACAGTGAAAGGATATTTCACTGAATTATAAAGCAGGCACATTTTAAATAATATAAATATCATTTACATAATTCATGCTGATGCCATTATTGTTTTTTATGCTGTCCCAGTTCTGTGTGAATGTTCCATGTTGTCAGTATATCATGGAAGGAATAGTGGAAGACAACTGATTCTTTTGGACAGTGAATTTTTAGCATTCTAAAGAAGGACCTGGGTCCAAGTTAAGAAACACAATTTTAAATGTGTGATCAGGTTTGGTTCAGTTTCACGCTTCTGATTATAATTAATAATATTATGAGTTAGAAGGGGAGACGTATCTGATTTTTTATAAGGGGGTCAGACATGCTTTGTTAACTGTTCTTTAAGGACCCCTGCTGATGTTGCTGCCTTCATCTCATTCCTGGTCCACAGCAAAGGCCATCTAACTTCATATTTATTTGGCCTGATGTTAAAATGGAGTCTTCCATCTTCTCCCTATACAAACCTTGCAATATGCATAATTTTTGACTATGGTGATGATATCATGGTCAGCAGCCCAGCTTCTATTAGCTGCTTTCAGCTGCTCCAAGCACACACCCCTCCCCTCAGTCATTGGACACCACCCTCCCTGTCCCTATTTGCTTGTGCTGCTGGAATGACAGGATAATTGGCTTCCACAGTCATGTGCCCATGAAATGTCTGGTTGATGGAGCATAAATCAGAGCTTGCACAGGCTTCTTATTAACCCCTGTTCACTGCTACGCCTCTTTCAAAGACGTGTTCTAGAGAGAGGGCTAGACTTTTCCTTCATCTGTAAAACAGAAATAAGAACGCATTAGCTGCTGTGCCAAAAGTTGATTTCACTGGGGAAGACTTGGATTCTAGCAATAAGGGTGCTCGCTGTTTTTGCCACCAAGAAGGTATGCTCTTACTGCTTTAATTCATTAGGGTCTCCTTCTTGCCTACTCCACAAACTCACTGGTCACTTGCTGCTTGAACTCCACCTTGGGTATCACTTCCATTCCTGTGAGTGCAGATATCCCTGCTCAGAAACCCTGGTCATTCTTACTTGCTGCCAGCACAACTCTCTGGACCATAACTCAGGAATGGGATGGTCACTGTTTCTGTCTCACAGCAGCAATATTACTACAAAATCACCATGAAGTTTACTGTCTACCTCCATTCTGGTTGGGTGTAATGGACAGAAGTAATGGTAAACACTGATTTTTGGAGAGATTTTTTGCTACCCTGTCAAAAAGGGTGCCTGGATACATGGTAATGTGAGAAGGAACTCAACTGCCATTCTCCTTGGGCTATCCTATTTTGTCCCATACCGCAGACCTATCATTCTGAACTGCAGTTCTACTGCTTCCCTGAATAACACTATATGCATGTTCAGAATAGCCTAAATGACAACCCATCATCCCAGAGCATCTCTGCACCAGAATTTGTCACTTGGGCAACTTGAAAGGTGACCTAGGATATTTACTTCCTTTTCAATATCACTGTTAACTCTCAACTTCACTATTTAATAGCTGCTGGTGGAGGAAGGGTGCCAAATCTCTGATTCATCCAGCTCTACCTCACCATCACATTAAGGAAAGTGATGGTTGTATTCCCCACCTGACAATTGGGAATGGGAACACTGGTGGGAAGAGAAATGCAGCCACCAACTGCTACCCCTTACCTGTCCCACATTAAAACTATAAGGGTGGCAGCGGTTGTTCTCCTTGTTATTGAGGCAGAATAGAAATTGGCTGTTAGGACAGAGCAAACTATTCTGATGTAGTTTTGTGCCATCAAAAGCAGTTGTTGGATGAACCCTCAGAGACACTGTCCCGTTGCAAGAACTTCCAAAAGGCTCTATAGACTCCACCATTCATTCACTTCTCTGCCAAAAGCACTAAAAGAAAATGCTTTCAATGCCTATGGGATTTATTCTCCTCACTTGAAGTCCACAGAAACTATTTTTCCCACTTCCCATATTAAATTTGTTCTCCTCCCCCCACCCCCCAAACAGCTCGGGGTTTGCATGTAGCATTCTGGGATTCCATAAAAGCAGTTTTCCATGAGAAAATATATCCAGGTGTATGCAGGAACTGAAGAATCATTTGCAGGTTGTTTTTATATAAAGAGTTTTTTAAAAAGTAGTTTCCATTATGCCTTGCAAACTATTTCTATTTTTATTGCATTAAGTATCTATGTCAGAAATGCCCTATTTTACTTAAAGGTTCACATCAAACAAGCTGGATTGGTCATTAAAAAAAAAAAGATTTGCATTTTAATTACTAGTAACTATTCCATAAACAAGGCTTAGTATTTGTTAATGCATAGTTGTTAGATCAATGACATGAACACTGGTTTCTCAACAAAGAAACTGTACAAAATGAACAGCTGTGCATGTGATAGAAAACCGAATATCCTCTGTTTCCTGTTTATCTTGTCTGAACTAGATTTGTTTAATATATCCCCCCCTGACTACAGATAAGGAATTTGCCCATTTCCCTGAGATGAGGGGAAATCTGTTCTGGCTGAGATCTAGACAGCCGTGAAACAGTAAAGGCATGAAACAGTAAAGGCTCTGCCAGAAGGCCTGGGGGCCAGAGGGGGGCCCGCACCTGTGGAGATGGCTGGTGGGATGATGGGTTGTCTCCCCCCCCCCCAGCATCTTACAGGTTTTTTAGGGCCATAAACCAGAGGAGGTTTTTTAGGGTTTTTAAATATGTTTTTAATTATTTATAGTTTTTAGCCATCTCGGAGAGAGCTGTGTTTTTATTGTGAGCCGCCCAGAGTCACCCGTTGGGGGAGATGGGCGGCATACAAGCCAAATAAATGAATGAATGAATGAATGAATGAATGAATGAATAAATAAATTATTTCATGGTCCCGCAAGGGCTGCATCATGTCCAAAACTATTTTAGGGGAAAGTGCTAAGAATTTATTTCAGTGGACTCTAATAATCTGCATAGGAATCAAATTTTAGGATGCTTGCACTGAGGAGAGGCAAGAGTCTGGCCAGGTCTCCACCTGCATAAATAGTATGCTTTGTATTTTTAATAAAGCAGACGGGCTGCTGTGTTGTTTCATTGCATCCCAGACCTTCTGTGATCTGATTCTGTTGTATTAAAATATAGCCTCCTTCACTGCAGTTGAAGAATGGTTTCAGCTGCGAGGACTATTCAGCAAAATCTCAGCGTGCGGAACAGTCTCTGGAAATCGCTGAGAAAATATATAAGAAAACTTATATTAAATCAAGCTACATTGGCTACTTCTAGTAGCAGCTCTCCAAGTTCTCATCCTGAAGTCTTTCCTCAGTTCTGCTTACCCTAGATGCTTAACTGTAGATGTTGGACATCTATATAGGATCTTTGACGTGCAAAATTACATGCCCCATCTCTGAGATGTATCCTGTTGGATTTAAGTGGAACCTTCAAAGCCCTTTTACTTGGTACTTGTAGAAGCTCCTACAGTGCTCCCCAGGAATCATATGTTGCCATTAGACACAGAGAATTAGCATGAACTAGATAACTTAGAGAGATTGTGAAGTGTTAAGCCTTAGGACAAGGAAGACAATTATCATCAGAAGCATAGGGCCTGCCTGACTAATGAAATTTAGTTTAGTAGCTGTCAGAAGAGTTGAAGGCAATGATTATTTAAATCATTCTTGGCAGCAGCATATTCTCATTGATGAGAACCAACCTAGGTTGCGTTTCACATTTGCTGCTGATGCTGCTTCAGCCCCTGCTGATGAAGCCTTGCGATGAAAACAAAATTGTGCTATGCTACAACCCTATATGTATGATTATGTTGAAAAATTCAGTGCACATATTACACATTCTGCATGCAGCTTTCAATTGAGATCCATAATTGCCAAGCGATTACTATTACTCTATTTATTGGGCTTAGCTACTCTGATCTAGTCTCACTATGTATTTATTTACTGATATCTATGCAAACATTTCTATACTGCCCCACTTCATTTAACTCAAAAGTAACAAAATTAAAACCTTGAAACCACATAACAATTCCAAAGTAATACATTATAGAAGCAGCCCAGGCCCACCATCCTCACTAAAAGCCTTTTGAAACAATATCATCTTCATGGTCTTCTGAAAGGCAAGCAAGGTGGGAGCTTCATGTCCTTCAGAGGCAAGATGTTTCACAGTGTCGGGGCCACCACTGGTAGAGTGCATTTCTAGGCTCTCATTCCTTTTACCTCATGTTAGGTAGCTACTTACTTTTCAAGGGCAACCCCATGTAAAATGCAGGGGGAAAATGTTGGTGTGTGGTGGTGAAGGCATGAGTCACTCCATACCATCCTGCTCAAGAAAGTCCCACAAATGATTGAAATGGACTGGAATTGTACACTTTCAGCCAGAAGATCGTACTGTTCACTACTCAGGATATGGAAAACAAAGAAGAAACAGCACTGCTTACATGCACAGGAGAGAGATAGCAAAGACAGTACTTGGATACAAAGCAATAAATGACTGAATAATACCAATTAAATTTTGCAGACAGCTCCTTAATATGATTTTGCTCCAGTCACTGATTCAGAAGAAAAAGAGGTTGATGAATCTTATGGTCATGTTTAATATAAACAGAATATGCAAGCAAAATGTGCTGCTTATGGTTGGAGACTGGAATGCCAAAGTTGGAAATAGTAAGGAGGAAAATGTAATTGGATTCTGTGACCTAGGAAACCAAAATGAAGCAGAAGACTTATTGATTTCTGTCAATCCAATGATTTTTTCATTGTTAACACATTTTTCAACAACCAGAGCAATACGGAAATCAAATTAACTATATTACTGGTAGAATGAGGTGGAAGAGGTCAATTATAACAGCAAAGACGTGGCCAGGAGCTGACTGTGGATCAGTTCAGGGGGGTGGAGCCAACACAGCAGCCCAGCAACACACGTTTTTCCATGCTGCTGCCCTTTTCAGTGTTATGTTATTAGTAAATAGTATGTTTTAGCTTTGGTTTGTTTCTTAATAGATATGAATCTATCATTTATTATGTTATAGTCAAGCATATAATTTCCTTTTTGAATGTAACTGCCACACCGTTCCTTCATATGTGCTCCTGTAATCATCTCAGTTCAATTGATCCAGTCCCCACCCCACCCCATTTACTTACTTGTAAGGCATTCATTTTAGTATGCTTCAGTTCTGTTCTGACAATTTCACATTTTCCTTGCTTCGTACTTGTTACATTCCATGTTCCGATTATATGTGTCCTCCTAAAGTGAGGAACTTCTCTTAGCATTGGCATCATCAGTGACTATATGACCTTGTGTCTTTGGTCTGGCCATATCATCACCTCCAGATGTACTTATGAAAGTTCTGTGCTCCTCCCCAGTAACTTGAAGAAGGCTTTCTGACCTGGGGAATCTCATCAACTGGAACCCAAACTAATTTAACTGTTACACCTGCATCCATATAGTTTTACTGGCAACAATACAGAAGTGGTTTGCCATTGCCTTCTTCCAGGTTTGGAGTTCCTTCACCTAGGTGAGCTTGGCTTTCACCATGCTCATAGAGCCCATCATCCATTATCCCTGTTGTAGATTACTCTCAGCTTCACCACTTCCTTTTCAGCCTTCCTGGCAAGGCTGATACTACCAGGAGTTCATGTTCCCACTGGCATCATTTTCATAATCCTTTTAGCTACTGAACTCTCCCACCATGCTGCTCCCAAGGATGATATCTAAATTCCTTGTGCTCAATTGCTATTTTAGAAACTGAGATAATCATTAGAGTTAGGATTATTATATATCATTCCTAACAGTGAACTTGTTGCATGATCAGGATGTTTCTGAATATGGTTTCTCTGATGTGTTCCTACTTCCCCTCCCTTTAAAAAAAAAAACAACGGTGTTGAACTGCCAAGATTAATTGCATTTTGAAGCAATACCTTAAACAGAAATTTTATTTTGTTTTGTGCTACTCTTTGTGGAGATGTGTACAAGAGGGAAGAAGCAATATGTCCCTGAATTGCTGAGAGCTTTTAGATGATTTGCTTTTGGCCAAATAAGATACTTTTTCTTATTTGGGATGCATTTCTATAGTTCTCCAGTCCCTTGGCCAAAGCTTGGTTTCTGCTTAATCTTCGTTTCAGGTTCTGACCTCCCATAGTCCTAAACTCTGAATGTACAATTTTCCCTTGTTCATATTAAAGATTATGGAATTATTTGTTATATACAGAAGTTTCATTTTCAGAAGTGTTCTTCTCTTTTTGTCTAATTTTAACCATCCTAAAGGAATGTATGAGTTCCTAAAACCACTCGCAGTTTTTGCTGATAATATGTTAGATTTTGTCCTTCTGGGTTCAATTTTTTGCTCACATTTTGGCTGTTTCATAACTTTTGGGATGTGTCCCAAAAAAACAGAGTCCTGGATGAGACTCTATTTTTAGTGATTTTAGTGATTTTTAGTGACAACATTTTCAAGCTTTTCTGAATGAACTCCTCTTAGTTATCTTGTAAATCAATTAAACAAAACAAAAAACAATTAAGCTACTAAGTTTAATTATGTCAATATTTTTAGGGTCACTTCACTCAGTACTCAGCCACAAGTTATGTTTACCTGGTAATTTCACTATTATTATTGTGTGTGAACCAAGCTTCTGCTCTCAGTATGAAATACCAATTTCTCACATTTGAGATGATTTTGAAGCCTACTCCCTTTCCTAGCTTGAAATTTGAGGGCCTAATTATATGTTGCATACCTTCCTAAGGCATGCAAACGAGTGGGCTCTTAATCTCAATTGGATCATGGAATGAAGAAAGTAAATCTTTCTCCTTATCCCTTTATTCTACCATGGCCTCTCACCCACCTGCTGTTTCTAGTAAATCGCAGCTCTGTGGGTGATATTCTGCATGAAAATAACCAATGCAGCGAGTTGAATTTATCTTCTCCTGTCTCTTGCTGTGGACTGGGTTCCACTTGCAGCAAATATGCTCTTAAAGTATGTGCTAGAGCAGTGTTTTTCAAACTTGGCAACTTTCAAAATGTCTGGACTTGAACTCCCAGAATTCCCCAGCCAGCATGCTGGCTGGGGAATTCTGGGCGTTGAAGTCCATACATCTTAAAGTTGCTGAGGTTGAAAACACTGTGCTAAATAATTGAATGTAATGAGACTCTTAACCTGCTGACCATCTTCATTTTTACATGCATATTAATTGAGAGTCACCTTGTTCTGACAAATTACCCAACCTGAATAATGGTGTGGGTGCTTAGAACTTGGCACAAATAGAGCTTGCTACAGCAAAGCAGTTTAAAGCCTCTGCAATCTTTGCTGGACACCTACTTATTTACAATTAAGATAACTTTGCTAAAGCTAAGGAAAAGTGGGAAGAGGTGTCTTCTAAGTGGTGCATCAGAGGATACTACAATTTGTTTTTAACTGGGACTGCAGTAGAGGAAGGGAGATTTTTAAAATCCTACCCAAACAGTACACAGGGCTCATACCTTCTTCCCCGGTTGCCTGTATTTTACTTTTAGGAAGCCAGCTATGTGATTGCTAATCTCAGTATTAGCATCATGTGCGATAAACATAAAGACATTCCCGTATTTGCCAAACGTGTCCTTTTTACATATAAATCAATGGTAGTGAACTCTCTTTTGATATTAAAATGTGCAAATGTGGGAGAAAAGCAGAACTTTCTACAGTTTCCTGGCCTTAGTGTGCTAAACCAATTGCTTTAAGCCTTTTCCTGTAATATAACTCAGATATCAGTTCCTTTTGATCTATAGATAGCCTTGTTCATTTTGACCATTCTCCCTCTCCCCAAAAGAAAGTTTCACCCCTAAACTGATTTTTACCAGCTCAGCAGCAAATGAGAAATCTGAATATGCCGATTTTGTAGAATGTTGAAACATACAGATATTTCACAGATTGGGTCACTGGGTTCTCAAAGCATACTTACTAACTGCCCTTGGCAGGATGGCTTTTACAATTAATTAACAGCTAACCTATTTGGAATCAACCCAGACTGAGATTTCCTTCAAAGCTTTCAAGCAAGTTAGCAGTCCAGTTAAGTTAACTCGAGGCATATCTTCAGAAGCACTAATATGCAGTTAGTCTACTGCACTCTAAGCCAAACTGTGCCCCTAGTTTCGGTTTTCCTTGATTTTTGTCAAACTGCCACTGCAAAATGCTTTCAGATCTGCTGACTCGACAGTCCAAATGCAGATATATGTGTTGCAAAGCTAGAATCCTATACTGATTCTCCTTGTGACGGGGCAATTCTTGCAAATTAATTGATTAGTTCAATATTGCAAATAGGTTAGTATGTCTCTTGGCTAGTATGCTAGTAACTGGGATTCCTGCTTAGCTGGCAGCCAAAATGTTTCACATATGTAGGATTTTGAACTGCATGTGAAAAATTAGAGCAACCATCTTCAACCTGACCTCTTCCAGATGTATTGGGAGTACAACTCCCAGAATTCCCTAGCTAGCATGACTTCCAGCCATGCTGTTTTCTAATCAGAGATCATGCTAACTCTCTCAGCCTTAGATTACAGAGTTGTTCGAGTACAATATAGTTGAGTCAGAATCAAGTAAGCCACATTTTCACTCCTCGGAAGATAGGCAGACATCTATGAGCACCCTAAAATATTATACTGTATATACGTCATTTCCAGAAATTGCTTGCCTTCTCCCACTTTCTTAACAAAGTATAAAAAATGTACTTGGAAAGTTACTTTGCAACTACGGTATGTATGTAACTATTTTATGTACGTATATATGTATGTCAATGTTGTAAATGGAGGTTGAAATTCTGTGGTTGTAGAGTTTCCTCTGTAGACTAAATATCTGGCTACCAAATATAAATTTACAATAATGGTTAGAAAACCCTGTGATGTTGAACAGCTTAGATGCAGCACAGGAGAAGGGGGAACAACGTACTCATTAGTGCTGAAAATAGAAACCAGAATAAAATCATCAAGATGGGTCTACATGCCCATGCTTCTAAATGCTAGGGTCGGTGCTCTGGGTAGGCCAAGTATTTCCATTAATTGCTTATCACCTACAGGAGCTATTGTCCATGAAGCTGAAGGAAGGAGCAGCCTTCTCTATACCACTAAAGAGACCTGGCCTTTTACTATGAAGAAACCTGTTGAGACACTAGCTTAGCATCCTTTCCAGTAGAGGTGTGGGTGAGAGCAACTAATCAAGGAAATCACTGTGGAGCAAAAAGGGAATATAAGTAGGAGGGAAAATCCTCTGTAAGCACTTCTGAGGTTTTCTGTTGTGGTTTTATTATCAGAGGAAAAAGAAAATACTACTTGTAGTTGATTGATTAGCTCATTCACCATCCATTAACTTCCTGCAATAAATTAACTTAGTGCTGAGTTTGCTGTACTTTTCAAAAAATTAATTTGCTGTATACAGTGGTGCTGAAAAGTCTGTGAACCGTTTTGAACTTCCAATATTTCTGCATAAATATGATCTAAAATGCAATCTGTTCTCTGCACAAGTCCTAAAATTAGATAAAGAACCCAATTAACAAATGAGTCAAAAACATTATAGTTGTTCATTTATTTATCGAGGAAAATGATCCAAAGCTACATATTTGTGTGTGGCAAAAAGCACCACTGTATATGTAGCCAAGTCAGAGATGTAGTTATGTTTGGGGCAAACTTACTTATTCATTTTGTTTACTTATAAAATTTATATCCAGAATTTATATTATATGGATTTAAAGAATAGCAAACTCTAGAATTCTAGCCATATTCAAACAGTTAATTTGATTATCATGAATGCCATGACAACTGTCCTAAAGCTCACACACATTCTTTCTTTTGTCCTTTGGTTTCTATGCAAGGAAAGAAGGAAAACGTTCTGCTGCCTCTTAGCAATCTTCCTTGCTGGTTTTACCATTTTGTTTTCAGGCCAGGATCTCAGATGCTGGAATCCCACTTTAGGATCCTATAATGGATATGGGGAATGCTCCACACTCTTAAAAGAAGAAGCAGTACATCCTTATTCCTCAACTGAGCCTTGAGACTAAGCCACAGTTTTGATTTTGCCCATTTCATTTGTTCCACATCCCTCAGAGCAGGGAGAAGGGAATTAACTAATTAACTAGGAAGCTTCCACAGCATAGAGTTGGAGAGGCCGTACATTCAAGTTATTATTCCTGAATACTGTTAATTGATTCCCTCATCGCTATAGTAAAGTGGATAGTAAAGAAAGTGTGGAAAAGAACAGCAAAGTCTCACTGCTCTGTCACATTTAATTGATTCCAGGCTGTGTGCTATAGAGCAAAGTTCTGAGTTCCTAGAATACATGTGTAACTCTCATAAATCTCCAGATGCTGGTACAAATTATAACATATAGCCATTTCTTACCTATCTGGAATATGGTATTGCTTCATCTATGGAAATGATGAATTAGAAAGAGTCCCACAAGGATTTATATGTGTTAACTCACAACAGAATCCACTAGGATCATTTCCTGGGTAACCATTTCTCAAACAGTTGGATTTGTGCAAGAAACACAGATGTCCTCCCACTGATCCAAGTGACATAGATAAAGGCTGTTGGAGAGTGTTGTGCTCTTAGGACCTAGCCATCTGGAACCAGCTGAAGCTATGCAGTGTATGCTTTCTGTATTTAATCTAGCAGCTTTTCTGAGTCCACCCTCTCTCTCTCCCTCCCACTTTCTCCACTACTGTGTCAAATGAACTGCAGTGAAACGCCCATCAGGAGAACAAACGGCTGCATCTAATATGATTGTCTTCAGCAGTGCAGTTAGATGAAAAATTACATGTTGGCTTCAGCATTTTTCATCCTTCCATTTAGCAAGTGCATTTAGTTTTAGAAGTGTTTGTTGCTTCATGTTGAAATTGGGGATTGGTGGATGGGGGGGTCGGGAAATCCTACCTTGGCTTTATTCATTGGAGAAAAATGATCAGAGACCTGAGTATGTTTGTGCTAAGCCTTTCATTTCCCACACCATGTTGACATCTGACTTGCAGTGTGTTTTCATTGTTCTTTCAGATACCATGCAGCAGGTAGCTAAGACGGTGGCAAAGGTGGAGCTGTCAGACCATGTATGTGATGTAGTGTTTGCTCTTTTTGACTGTGATGGTGAGTATCCTTCATTTACCTGCAGTCTCTTTCTCATATGTATTGTGTTGTGACAATGGAAAGCCAGGTTCAAATCCCCTCTCAACTCCAAAGCTCACAAGGTGACCTTGGAGCACTCGCCTTCATTCAGCCTCGCAGGCCTGACAAGCTGGCTGAGAGCACATCCTCATAGCCACGTTAGGTGTTTTTCTCCTGTCCTGTAAAGCACTGCCCCCTTAAGCCTAACTTTACCACACTTCAGAATGGTGTGAGGTAGTTTCACAGATGAGTTCCCTGCTATCCATTCCCCTCTATCCAGCATCACCTCTGGCAGTAAATCAGCCACCGGTCATTCTCCAGGATTGGTGGGTGCTCCCTGCCAGTATATCTACTGTCCTTTTTGGGTTCCATCAGCAAATCAGCTGGAATATTTTCTGATCAACTCAGTTTTTTTTAATCAACTTAGGCTCATCATTCATTTGGTCAACTGTTTTTGGGGGCGGTCAATTCTGGTTCATGATTCATTTATTTATTTATTGCCACAAGAAGGCTGATCTCTTAATCTCCTGGAAGGCCAAGAGGATGATATTCCCAAGGCAAACGTCTGTATTTTGCAAAGCAGCTGTCAAGTTACAGGTGAAACTCGAAAAATTAGAATATCGTGCAAATGTTCATTTATGTCAGTATGGCAACTCAAAAGGTGAAACCAATATATGAGATAGACACATTACATGCAAAGCGAGATATGTCAGGTCTTACTTTGGTATAATTGTGATGATTATGGCGTACAGCTTATGGAAACCCCAAATTCACAATCTCAGAAAATTAGAATAGTGTGAAAAGGTTCAATATTCTAGGCTCAAAGTGTCCCCCTCTAATCAGCTCATGAATCCATAACACCTGCAAAGGGTTCCTGAGCCTTTCAATGGTCTCTCAGGCTGGTTCAGTAGGAATCACAAGCATGGGAAAGACTGCTGACCTGACAGTTGTGCAGAAAACCATCATTGACACCCTCCATAAGGAGGGAAAGCCCCAAAAGGTAATTGCAAAAGAAGTTGGATGTTCCCAAAGTGCTGGATCAAAGCACATCAATAGAAGGTTATGTGGAAGGGAAAAGTGTGGTAGAAAAAGGTGCACAAGCAGCAGGGATGACCGCAGCCTGGAGAGGATTGTCAGGAAAAGGCCATTCAAAAGTGTTGGGGACTTTCACAAGGAGTGGACTGAGGCTGGAGTTAGTGCATCAAGAGCCACCACACACAGACGGATCCATTCCTTGCTTGCAGGCAAGTGGTATTTCTTGCATATATTCCAATGCACCATTGTTGCTACTTTGTCATGCCATTGTTTGTAGTCACTCTGTGTGATCTTCTTGCAGCAGCTCACTAGGTGGTCTGCTGTTTTTTCAGCTTCTTTGCAGAGGCAGCATTTGCTGTCTTTTGCTGTCTTCTTAATTCTGGCTTCATATGCATTTGTTCTTAAGGCTTGGTCTTGTGCAGCCAGAATTAGCCCCTCTGTCTCTTCTTCAACTTTCCTGCTCTTAGCCATTGTCAGGTCTTGTTGTTATCTGTCTTGTCTGCTATTTTTTTTACATACTGGCCATGTAATACTTTGCCTTGCCATGTCTCTTTTCTATTCTTCATTTGGTCTTTCTTGTAGGCCAGTTTGGTCTCTTCAGTATTCAGTAAGCCTTCATGGTATACTAGCTTCAGTGCACCTTCTTCACTATCCTTCAGATATTCTTCTGATGCCCTTTTTCCTTCTTCAACTGTCTGATGTAACATTCCATGCCCACCTATGCTCCTTGGTAAATAGAGTCTGTCAATGTTGCTGTGTGGATGGAGGGCATGATTCATTGTCATTACATTTCTGGTCTTCCTATCCAGGGCTTTTATTTCAGCTGGAGTCTGGTCCACTATTCCAGCTATATATCTAATGACTGGAGTTGCCCAGGTGTTAATCGTCTTGATGGTATTTCCGCCACTGAGTTTGGACTTTAAGATCTTCTTCACTTTCATGATGTATTCACTACTAACCTTCTTCTTGACTTCAGTGTGCTTGATGTTGTCAGCCTGAAGGATGCCCAGATATGTGTAGTGATCTTCCTCATCCAGACTCTTGATGTTGGGCATCTTGGTTCCTTCAGTTTTCACTATTTTTCCCCTGCTGAGGGTAAGGGTGGCACATTTGTCCAGTCCAGACTCCATTGAAATATCTTGGGTGTATATTCAGACAGTGCTGAGCAGTGATTTCATTTCAGATGGTGTTTTTCATACAGCTTCAGATCATCCATGTAAAGGAGGTGGGATAGCCTGGCAGATGTTCTTGACATTTGATAGCCATGGCCTGACTTGTTCAGTATTGATGACAGAGGAATCAGTGCCATGACAAACAGTAGTGGTGATAGTGAGTCTCCTTGAAAGATTCCTCTCTTGATGTTAACCTCTCCCAGTCTTTCACCACTGAGCAGCAACTGTGTCTTCCATTGTGCTATTGATCTTTGCACAACGTTTCTGATGTTTCTATTGACTCCTGTTATTTCTAGACACTTGATTATCCAGTCATGTGGCAGGGAGTTGAATGCCTTCTTGTAATCAATCCACGCTACATTCAAGTTCATCTTCTTTCTCTTAGAGTTTTCCAAAATCATCTTGTCAATTAGGAACTGATCTTTTGTCCCTTTGCTGTTTGGGTAGTTTCCTTTCTGCTAAGGTGGAAAGAGCTTGTTTTCAACTGTTGGACTGCATCAGCTACAACACCAGTTAGCAATTTGAAAGTTGTTGGCAAGCAGGTAATTGGCCTGCAGTTGCCTTGTGCTACCCCTTTTGTTGGATCTTTCATTATCAGGTAGGTTTTGCCAGATGTTAACCAATCTTCAATTTCACCTCCTTGCAGTATGTTGTTAAACTGCTTGGCAGTGAGTGGGTGCAGACCAGTCAGATGTTTCAACCAAAAACCATGCAGTTAATCTTCACTTGGTGCTGACCAGTTCTTGATCTCCCCTGCCCTTTTCTCTACCATTTCTGCTGTTATTACAGGTTCTTTCATTTCAGCTTCTTTTTTTCCCCCTTCTCCACCTCTTTTATCCAAGCTGCATTCTGGTTGTATTTCTTTGGATTGTCCCATAGCTGTGCCCAGTACTGCACTGTTTCTTCTTTGTCAGGTGTTGGCTGGTTCATTGCAGTCTCTCCATTGATGGATTGGTAGAAACGTTTCTGAGTCAACTGAAAGTGGAGATTCTGCCTATAGTTTGCAATTCAAGCTTCGTATCTACTGATCTTCTTGGCTATGGCTGTTATTTTTTGCTTTATTATTTCCAGTGCTTCCTTGATCTTCCTTGCTTCTAGGTGATAGTTCTTGATCAGGTATTCTTTGGTCTTCTTGTTCTTCAGCTTCTTTTCTTTCATCTGTTCTAGCTTGCTTGCATCTGATCTTAGCATGCTGATCTTATTTTCCAACCTGATCTTCCATTTTGGTGGTGCACTGTTTGGCTTTTTTTCTTGTGTGTTGATTTTGCATCCAAGATCTTCAGTTTAACTGCAGCTATGCTGTACATCAGTTGATTGGTCTCTTGCAGTGAGCTGGTGCTTCTACTTGATATTACAGTATTGGCATCTTTTAATATCTGTGCTAGCTGGGTTTTTTTGTAACAAGCTTCAATGCAGGCAACCTTATTCTGTTGTTTTTGCGCTGTTCTAGATGCTCAGTTGTTCTTTGTTTCAGTTCCTCTTGCTTTGTTCTTTCTCAGGAGAAGGTAGAGGAGAGGGTGCCTGGTTCGGGAATGAAAACTAACAATGATATTAATTAATACATTATTATTATTATTAGACATTAGTCTGAATTCCATACATTCTAGGGCCAGGGTAGGAGTTTGCAGCCTCAAATCACATGGGTACTTCTGATTTTTTGTGCAGTGCTGTGCAGTTTTGGAGTTGTTGTTTTTTTCATCTCAAGCATTGTAACTTCTACCATATAAGATTGCTCTAACTCTTTCATAGTTCTGGTTGCTCTTTTTCTGCACTTTTTCAGCTCTGTAATATCAAGCTATAGTTTGTAGTTCTCTGGTATTGTTTGTAAATTCTGCCTGGATCATCATGAAAGAAAAAAATGGTATAGAAAACAGAAGTATAATTGCAACAGAGTAGTTTTACTGGTGGACTAGAAAACAAAGCTACTTGTGGCAATCCAGCCAGCTCCGAGTTATTTATTTGCAAAATTAACCCGGGATTTCAAAATCTTGACTCTAAAGTAGGCCACTGGATAACAGAGTTGGTTAATAATTTGTTTTGTTGATAACACTCCCTTCTGCCCTTCAGTCTGCCTCATTAAATTATCTATACATAACACCTAACCAAAAAAACACAATTCCCAACCTTGGAGAACTTTGACATTGTCTTATTTATTTATGAAAGATGCAAGCCCCTTTAGTCTCAAGGACTCTAGGCACACAGCATGACTTCTGCTGCACATGAAGTTACTTTACCTGGGCTACATCTGCATACATCTAGTTGAAGAAGAGGAGATAATAATTTCAGGAAGAATCCAAGGTCCCATTGCTTCAGTTGTCTTTAATTCAAACTCCCGGTAATAGCGTCTTAAACATTGAATTCATTTGAATTCTCAAAAGGCTGCTCACACTAAACTAAAACATTAACCTGTTTAGATAGCCAACTATATTCAATTTTACACAAATAAGGATGTTTCAAAAAATAATGGCCAAGTGGATTGCTGCTCTATATATTGAAAATTGCTGTTCCATTCAGAAATGCTGTTACATATCAGTTTTTTTGTTTTGGGGTAGCATCCTTGTGATAGCATTCTTGTGATATGCCAAATAGTAATCTAGATCTAAGCAGAAAACTGCCCCCCCACACAAAAAAAACCGCAAACTCGCTTACTTATTTATTATCTGTTAATCCACCCAATGGCAAAAGAGTTCCTTGGGTAGATTATAAACTTACTAAAAAAGAGTGAGAGCAATAAAACAGAAAAATACAAGGCAAGAAGTATAATAAAAAGGTAAGATTACACTTCCTAGTTAGGGAGTCTTGAAAATTTAATTCAGCTTGCATTCTGAAGTGAGACAACAGGATTTATATCTACTAAAGTAATATAAGTATCAGAACATTCTTTCCTATTTCATACTTCTCTGATTCTCTGAGATGCAGCCTTTGGCTTAAAACCAAATACTCATGTTGTTTTTCCTCTTGAAATAAATTCTAATTTCAGAAGAGAAATTAAACTGATTTTGTGAATAAGCACGCTGACCCAAAATAAATGGATCTGTGCAACCTTATTCCTATTACTGCTATGCTTATTGGAAGGTGAGGAACAGCATGTAGTTTGGGGTTAGGTTAGAAGTCTGGATGATGTCAGGGGGACAGGACTTCAAAAAGTTTGAGTCCTGCCTGCAACATGCTTTTCTGATATATGCAGAAGAGTTTTTCTCTGTGTATCAGCCAAGCGCACAGAGTGATTTTCTTACCTGGCTGTCAGTACATGCAGATGGGGGGGGGGGGGAGGCTGGAGGGGAGAGGTTGGGGGGGACTTTTTCTCTGTGCATCAATAAGCAAGGATATTGCTGCCCACATTTCTCTCCCTTACTTTTTCCTGAATAGAGAATAAAATTGCTCTGGGACAGTCACCCTGGAGCAACCCTTGCTGCTGGCAGTCCAGATAGGACCCTGGCAAGCAAGGTTCTTACTTCCAAGGACAAGGGCCAAACTGTTTCCTATCCTTGGCCGAACTGAATCCTTTCCAGACCTTTGTCTTATTTTGGCTAACATCCATCATACATTTCCCTCTGGTACCTTACTCAAGGAATTTTGCCTTCTTTCCCCCACTTTTTTCTCTCCCCCTACCCACAAATCTGTCCTTAATACCATTTTGGGATGTCTTCCTAGTTGAATTCTCTTCCTAAGAGAACTGTCCTTCTGGCTATTCCATGCCTAAATCATAACCTTGAAAGAATATAATTCAGAAATTAAAGGATGTGTCTGGCACTGACAATAGTGGAACATACATGGCCTATAGTATTCCAGGATTTTTCTGCTTCTAAGCTTATACTGGCAATAAAATGACAGATGCCTTTATAATCTGAATACATAATTTTAGGAAAACCAATAATGTTGTATCCAAGTGCTCATATTAAGGTTCATTAGTAGTGAATATTTTCTTAGCCCTACAATAACGTGTTGGATTCAGCTACACTAATCCATATTAGTGGATTCTAATTCTCCTGGGTTCCTGTTAATTTGATGGTGTGAATAAGGCCAAGGAAATAATTAGGCACCAGATTGGAGATATATAATATAAAATGAGCTGAGCTACATGACAAAGATCACCCAACCACTGAGGGAAATAGAGAAGTTTGCACCTGCAGAATATTTGCATTGTCTTATTTACTTCAGTTATAGATAGCCCTTTTCCAGAGCTTGCTTTAATGCTCTCCCTTCAGCCTTCTTGGAAAACAGATTCCAGAAAGTCCCAATATTGCAGAGCCAATGTGGATCGGGGTTTTCCCAGGTTATACCTTTTATTCTGATTTAAGACAGCTGCTCTTATGGTCTTTTGAGTCAATCGTGACTCCTGGTGACTAAAAGAAATGTGCAATTTATTTGCTCAGCAGATGGGTAAAAGACAATAAACTCTATTGCACATGAAAAGGGAGAAGTTATTTCAGAGTTGTGGTTTCTCAGCTACTAATTGTCATTCTTGTAAGAGCTCTGCTGAGATGGCAAGACCACTACACCAGATACTGTCAGAAAGTCCCAAAGCATCTATGTTCGATAGATTTATTAAGTTATAATTTTCAGTGGCCAAAAAAGAGCATTTTTTCCACCCAGAAAAGTCTGACTGGATCTGGATTGCAGAATTGCTTGTCGTAAATGTGTCTTAGTTCATTTTACAGGTAGGTCACAATTAGTGCAAGTCTGAATAATGCAATATCCAATTTAGTGCAAATTAGAAATTGATACCAAGTCACCTTTAATGTGACCCAAAATTCAGTTCTTGTGAGCCTAGCACATGTGCAGTTGCCACTGGGATTTTAGACACTGCTAATCTTCATATGTGCAAAATGGAGAAAAGGAAGATTCCGTCAGAGGAAAACAGTACAAAAGGCTTGTTATTACATTAGAGCAGAAATGTGATGTAATTGAACAACATGAATGTGGTCATTAAAATAGGACGAGATGTTGGAATGCCTGAATCTACAGTAGAATTCTTTTTATTTTGCTCTCTATAACCCACTCTGACTTTGTTAAATTTTAAAGTATATTCTTTTTATTCTTTACTGTAATATTTCATTAGTATACATATAAAAATTTATGTTTAAAATTTTTCATTACCTATTTCTATCATGCTGGAACCGGTTACCTTATCTTCTGTAGAAATATCACTTTGAATAGTCTGAATTTGAATAATGCGACCATTTCGTGGGATTCATTAACCACATTAATTGAGACCTGCCTGTATCTCTTTTCCTTGTGCCATCAGCTCTTTCATTTGAATGTGACAGAAACAGAACATTCCCTTTTCTTCTCTTTAAATGCAACATGAATGAAAGAATAGCAGGGAAAGTTGAAGTTAGTTACAGTATAAGTGTGTGTATACACACATACCTATCTTGTTAGCATGATTTCAATTACAATAAATTCAATCCGATCTGGAATGGCTTTCATTACTGAACAGAAGTGAGGAACTGTAATGTACTGCTTTATTACCCATTTTGAATTGCAAGCTTTCAAGAAGTCTGCTGAAAAATAACTTTCGTGAAATTACCTCTTTCTCCACATTCTCATCAAGACACTACTTCAATTAAAGACCATGATTACATTCAGTTTCTTAATAATCAGAGTTCTTAATATTTAAAGGGCTAGAATGTTATCTAGTCATGACAATGGGTCTTTGTACATTTGTTAGTTTTGTCTGCACCTGCATATATTAGACTTTGAGAATAAGAGGTGTTTTTTTTTTAATTCTCCAAAAATCTCCCTTTTCTCATCCCACCCAGAGTTACAGTGAGCAAGAATAAGCTATGGAGCTGTGTAGCAACGAAAGATTACTATCTCCATAAAGGAGCCATCAGAACCTGGAATATTGTGTTTTTGAACCACAAATGTGGGTAGTGAACAAAGACAATTAGAAAAACAGGAGAGGCTTTCCTTAAGATAGCCAAGAGTAGCAGATTTGGGCCGCAAAGAGATTGCTGACTGTGCTTTCACTTAACAATTAACCCTGTTTTTCAAAAATTCCTGGTGGTTTTTTTTGGCAGGGGGGGGTGATGCTAGTAGGCACTACACCAGTACTCTAACTTATTTAGACATCACAAATGAAATTAGTGTTTCTGCTTAAGAGGGAAAATAATCATTCTTAAACTTTTTTTTTTTTTTGACTGCTGCAAAAGTTTCTGATTCGTCTGTTTACATTTCCCACCCTCTGAACTGGCCTTCCCTTTTCTTCCCTCAGGAAATGGAGAGCTGAGCAACAAGGAATTTGTGGCCATCATGAAGCAGAGGCTTATGAGGGGGTTGGAGAAACCCAAAGACATGGGCTTTACACGGCTCATGAGAGCCATGTGGAAGTGCGCCCAGGAGACCGCTTGGGATTTTGCCATGCCCAAGCAATAACCACCAGAAGAAAAGAAGGCCTGGCTGCAGCACCCACCTGGGCACAAATCCCGAATTCTCCCACCCTTCCTCTGCATCGTGGTAGATGCTCCATGATGGAAGGCCTCCTTCAGCAGAATGACTGTTCTTCATTGCTGCACTGAAAGACAACCCTTGGAAGGCAAAGACTGTTTAGCTGCATAGTTTACTTCAAAATATCTAAGCAGAAATTTGAGTCCACTCTGATCTTTACCTTGACAGTGGTTTGCTTACTGCCCTACAGCATTTATCTGTTTTCCTTTAGGTTTTCCTTTTTTTGTCTCTGGAAGAAAACTAAACAAACCCCCTTGTTAATTAGGTTTGAATATTCCAGCCTCTTCCTGCATCTCCAGTAGAAAATGGCTGAGCAGGAATACTTCAATGGACATTGTATAGAAGCGATTTGTTGGATCAAAAAAGCTCATTAGAGTGAGTCAGCGTTTCCTCTTATCCAGCACCCATAATCGATCTGAAGCATTTGAAAGACAGGGTGGGGTGAGGGGTCATGATAAATAAATCCTGACATTCGTAAATCCTTGCAAAATGTCCGGATGTATACTCTTTTCTCAGATGTCTGTGAGTTTCAAGGGCAGAAGGCAGGTGGGAATGTTAATATGAAGGAATTTCTGCAACAGCTCTCATTCTGCACAAACAGCTGCTTTCCCTCAGGCTTTGCATTGTGTATTATGGGTGAAACTGAAGAATATTGAGGAAGAGAATGTTTCTTGGTTAATTTTTCTTTCTTTAAAAAAAAAACAGGTTAAACATAATGTTCTTCCCATTTCTCATTCCATAAGACTCTTGCCTTTGATATTGATTCTTGCCAGTGTATGTGTTTCTGCCTGTAATTTTTCCCTAGCTTGTGAACTTATGATTTGTTCTTAAAGCTGCTTTTTACAGAACTTTGAGTGCTTCTAAAATATTATTCCAATTACAGTGGATCCCAACAACTCCCTGGGGGGAAAATGTTTCTATGGTGTCTTTCTCTTTTTAGGAAATTCTGTGGATTTAAGCAAGGCTGACCTTTCTCAGCAATTAGTCCATAACATTCTGTTGACCTTCTGCCAAATGGAAAAGGGATGGATGGAGAATTTGCAGTTGATGTCTTTTCTCAATATATTAACTAATAATCCCATTTCATTGGTACTTCAGAATGACTAGAAGCAATGAGCTTGCTTTTTATGTACAGGGATACATATATTAGCATACCCATTACGCTATTCTTTTTCATTATGCAAAGCATAGAAAATGGGTTAGAAATTGTAAGCCTAACAAATTGAGGCATTAGGTAAGAGAAAAGGAAATACGTATCTGAATCGAATTTACACCAATACCATTCACTGTACCTCCCAATACCTTTGTATCCTTGCAAACCATCCATATTCCATCCCATCCATACACTGATTTATACATAGACCTTTGTTCTTTTAACTTGTCCCCTCTCTCTTTTTGAGGATCTCATCAGCTGCACCCAATCGTAACTTCCTTGACATATTCATTTTTCCTTCATATATTTGTTTTGAAATCTGATCCTTATTCATTCTCTTTATGTGACTAAATCACCTCACCATACTTCTTTCACACCAGTTCTGTTTTGGACGTGGTCTGCATTCATTCAGCACCCATTCATTCCTGAACCTATAATTTCTTGTTTGTACTCCAACGTGCTCTTATGCATAGCCATTGTTGTTTCTTTCAACAAACATTCCTTGGAACAGACCACATAGTACCCATCATCTTCCTACCAGCACTTGTATGTCTCCAACATTTCTCCATTCATACTCCCACCCTTAGTCAACATTTCACCAAGCTACATAAATTTGCCTACTTGTTCTGTTTTTCACTAGTTATGTATAGTTTGCAGTGGTTTACCACCTTGATCTTGATATATTAATTTTCATATAGACTGCTCCTCATGGCATCATACTATTTAACATTCACTATAAATCATATGGGTTCTCACCCATCAACACAATATTGCCTGCATTCACATTCATGCCCCTAATACCTCTACTGTCTGAACAACAATCCTTATACATGTATCCATAAATACATTAAACAACCACAGGGATATATTATTCTTAGTCCCTGCTCAGTTTTGAACCATTAGCTAAGCATTCCGTTTATTTCCACAAGTGCTTTGTTTCCATCATATTACTTCATTCAGCAAGCAACTTTCAACTTCAATTTAGGAAAACCATTCCATAATTCAAGTCTATTCACTTTGTTGCTTGCTTCCTCTAAATCAACAAATGCACAAAAAGTGTTTTCATATTCATATGAGCTGCTGAAGAGCAAAGAATTGGTCTGCACACTCCTGCTTGGTATTTCCCAAATTTTATTCACTGATATTTCTCTACCTTTTCAGTCATAATTCTGCCAAAGCAGGAACCTAATCTCTTCCTATAGTTTTTGTTGCCTCTCCAAAGGAACAATAACAGCATTCTTCCAATTGTCAGGCACAGACGGTCTTGACGCATGTTAAATAACTCACAAAGCCACCTCATATTATTCACATCCTGACTTGAACATTTCTCCAGTTACTTTGTCTATTCTGGCAGCCTCACATTTTTTTCAGCATTCTCGCTGCATTTATTACTCACTTTTCATCACTTTTTTCCCCTTGGACAGTAACATTTATAGCCTTTGTTTCAATCCCACTCTTCAAGAAAATAATGCCAGTGATCATTCCCATAGAAATATCTAAAATTCTCCTTCCAGCATCTTCTTCAGTTACATCTTAAATCTTTTAGCACTTTTATTTTTTAATTCCATTCATTCTATTTGAGACTCCTTTTTAAACTTTTTCACCCACTCACAAGATAGTTTTTTATTTCCATCAAAATCATTCTGCACTGTCTCTGCCTCTCTTAACCATGCCTTGCACTTTTTACTACATTCTTTGCAATTGTCTTTTCTGTACATATGCATTGTATATCAACATTGATGTTCATTTTTATAGCTATTCTCTTATATGCATTTTTCTCATCTGCAATCTTTTTCACTTCATGATCCCACCAATCCCTATAATTCTAAAAAACCTGCCCAGCATTTGTGTCTTGAACCCTCATCTGAACCTTGCCGAAGTGAAGATGTAGCCAGAATTCTGGAATAATGGGCTGCAAAGTAAATTTAAAGGCTTGCAATCAAGTTTTACTTTTTAAGGAAACAGAGTGTGCTGTTTCTTCTTCTTCTTCTTCTTCTTCTTCTTCTTCTTCTTCTTCTTCTTCTTCTTCTTCGTCTTCGTCTTCGTCTTCGTCTGATAAATGCTGTTCAGTCACCTAAAAGTTCCTGCCCCGCATAATAACATGTCTGTCATTCTGATACTTGGCTGAAAGATCCCAAGGCCTGATAACTGCCTCTCTAGACATATGGAAAGTATTTCAACCTGTGTGCAACCCTCAGCTAAACAGCTGTATTGCAGCAGGCATCCTTGTCTTAGTGGTTATAAGAAAGCAGTGTTCAAGATTTTAGCACAGTTGTTTGAAACTCTGAAGTGTACATGTTCATTTTTCCCCTAATAATTATGAGTTATTTAAATTGTGACATTACTATTTCAGGAGTAAAGATGATCAAGGTCCTATTATCTTGCACAGCAACCCTGAAATTCAGCTAGTGGTGCCTATGCTTTCTCACTATAGTAAACATTGCATTCCGTGCCCTTATTTTGGGGGGGGGGGGGGACCTTTCAGTTGAGCAAGCTTGCAGAAATTTCATGCTTTGAGGGAGGACATGACCTTTCAACTCAATATGATATAAGAGAGATGTTGGAAAATGTTTATTCCTCTTGCACCATCTCACCCAACACCCCTGTATCACCACCACCACCCCAAAAAAAACCCATCTGTTGCAGGCAGATGGCTGGATGTAGAGATCAGAGGAAAGAAAAGCCAAGGCTATTCCTGCAGAAGTGGAGGGGGGAGAAGGAAATTTGGAGGAGGTTTAAATTTTATTTGACAACCCAGAAGTAAAACAGCTGGGGATGTGGTTTGCACATGCCCCTTGACATCACCAAATGTCAGCAGAGTAGCATTTCTGTCCAACATCTCCATAATTGGACTTGGGAATGAGGCTGAAGGAAAACAGGCATCCTCCTTGCTTTTGCTGTAGTTGGAAGCGTGAAGGGGTAGAGAGGATTGATCCTGATATGTGCTCAGGAACAATAGAGTGAGTAGAGCTTGATTTCTGAACCGCGCAAAGCACTTGCAATGCACAGTGAAGTGCCCACCCCAATCAGGCAGGTGCTCTTGCTGTTTCTAGTCTTTCTTGGTTTCTTCTCAACTTCCATTGAGGCAGCCCTGAAGAAGCCCAGTCAGTTCCTGGCTGAGAATGTATATATTTCTGCTTTTAAGGCATCCCTGGAATGTTTAATGTTAAGGAGTTTGTTTGTTTTTTAGAAGTAAGCCCCATTGAATATAGTTGAATTTATTTCTGAGTACCCACAAGATTTCAGGTAATGGAAAAGTTTTATGTACTTCCTAACAAGCTTTGACTCAACAAATCAGTAACTTCTTAAAAGGACCATCTGCCAGTAAGATGGGGGCCTTGTGTAACTGTATCATTTTTTTTACCCTTCTTTTTCTGGATGCATTTCAATACCATGCTGTTGAGAAATATATGGGACTCAGTAAGGAGAGTAATAGCATTAACTCTGTCCACCTCCATCAGTGCTGGTGCTTCATCTCCCTAAAAGAGATAGAAAGCTACAGTAGATAGAAGTAATATTCTGTGGATACAGCTAGTAGTTGGTTTCTATTGTTTTTCCTTTATATAAATATGGAACATGTATTCCAGCAAAGTGGGTCAGCTAGTGCAAGTTCTTAGTCAACAACCACCCACAGAGGTGATTTTTGCAGTTCCCTCCTGGAAAGTATAGAGCAGTCCAATGTCTGCTATGGTTAGCAGGGTGCCAAAATTATTCTGAGATGCCCACTTGGATGCTGCTTCTAACTGGAATAATATCCTTTCAAAAAGCTGGATCTAAGAAGATCCTGGCAGTGTTAAATGGCTCCGTTTCATCTGAAAGCATTGACTACTCCTGGATTGGCTGTGCATTTTGCATTTGATCCCAAAAGGGTGCTTCAGAGCCCAGAGGAGCATAAAAGTAACACCTGTCTGCAACTGTTCAAAGCAGCTGCATCTTTTCTTGAGAATTCACCCCTGCCAGATGATTCTGGGGGGGAAAGACTGTTTGCTTTAAGGAGTTGGAAACCAGGCTGCAGCCCAAAGTACCATTCTGGAATCAAATCTGAAGCACTGCACAGTCCTATTACGATGTATTTATTTACAGAGAGAAGTGAAAACACCAAGGGAATTTCAGTCCAGCAATGAAAAGTGTTTTGTTTTGTCTTGGTACACTCATTCTTAAACAAGCAATACAGCTAACATGTATTAAAACTGTACTCAATAATACAGCAAAACATACTTACTGTGGATAATGTAATATAAGGATAATACTTACATTCTTCTGCTACAAATGGTTACAGACAAAAGGTATACAGAGCCTTTACTCGCAACTGAGTTGAACTGCTGTCCACCCATCCTTGACAAGCAGAAAAGCAAATGTATGGCATTTGCTGCCTCCCCCCACCCCCAATCCCTATCCTGACTCACTGCTGAATGGTGCTGTCCTGATTTTGTGTGTGTAGTGTGCGATAAGCAAAGTTGATTCTTCTGGCCTTGCCTTTCCCCCTTCAGTGGATCATCAGCCAACAGAAAAAAATTCCATCAGTCTCAGCTCTGCAGCAGGAACGGGGCAGATCTGGCTGCAGGATTCTGTCCATCACCTCTAAAGTCTTACCTATGTCCACTTTTCTATCTGGGCAACTGCCAGCATGTTGCAAGGCAGCGGAAACATAGAACGACAGGTAAATTCCTATGATTTAGGATAATGGAAATGATTAATAAATAATGAAAGGACTTACTGAATAAAACATAAACATTAACTGTTTAAAATACAGTCTAGCCGGCGTACTTTTATCAAATCCACGTAGAGCTAAAAGCTCAAGCTTCCCAAACCAGTGGAGCCTGGAATGGGGTTTGGAAGGGATGATGTGTTCAGATGGTCCCCAAACACAATCGGTATGTACTTGGGATATTCACCTGAAAGACAAATGAACACAGATCATAAGGCTAGCGTACTTCAGTGGTTAGGTCTACAGACTATCAACCACAAGGAACAAAAAAACTTTGAGAGATCCTTAAATGTAAATCCAAATGCCACAGGAGGAACAGATAAAATAGACATAAATAATATCACAAAGAACGAAAGGCCACACCTTTTGTCAGAAGAGCAAAAGGCAGAGAACCAGGAACAGTTGACTTTGAAGGAATAGAGGAATAGAGGCACCTGAGAGATAGGGCAGGACATTAAGCTGGAAACAGGAGCCAATGCAAAGCAGGGTCACAGTATGACCTGTGACAGGCCTCAGGAGACTGGGTAAATACTGTTTGCAAAAGAGGTCAAAGTCAAGGCAAGAAAACAAACAGAGCCATGTTCATCAGAACATGAATAATAAAACCACCTCCTCCGAACTCAGGGATTTCTAAGAGCTTGACAATGTACTGTGTTGCCTTGGCAGACAAAAAGGGATGTGGAGAGATTTCCTAATAGCTCAAAATCTGTTCAAACAGATTATCTTCTATAGAACGCAAGAGAATAATCTCTATGACTGGGTAAGCAGCTTTTTTTAATATGGCCAGTATTTCCTCTGTATTAGTGATGGACTTACTTTGCTTTTATCTCAGTCCTTTCAGAATTGTTCAGAGTGATATATGTAAGGTTCCAATCCCATCCACAGCAACAGTGCAATAGAAGAGTTTTACCACTCTGCAACTATCTGCATATTTTATCCCCACAAAATCACAGAGTCTTTGCTGTCATTGCTGCAAAGACAGCTACTGTCCTAGGAATAATTCTGTTCACAGCTATGGTGTCCCAGACTGGAGTTCAACTCAAAATCATGTCAACAGTACTATTACCAGGCAATTCATAATGTGGTGACATTGAGACTATATTTTCTGCCATCCTTTCTCCCTTATATATGTCTTTCATCGCAACTTTTTTTTTTATTAGAGAAGAGTATTATTGTGATGGAATGGTGTTATGAAGGCCATGCTCAGGGAGATAAGCGTTTCCTTAGCCCTCAACAGGAGCGTGGGAAGTTTAAGAAGATGAGACTGGCACCACCCTAAGGAATTCATGGTGTTGTGGCTTGCTGGCTTGGAAACTTAGGTTCAGTCTGGAGAGATTTCTGTCTTGAGGTGGAAGCTAATAAACACAACAGAACTATATTTGCACTGTCTCGTGGAGTTCTTTGGGCTTAACCTGACAATTATAGCTTAAAATGTAGGATTAATGCATTGGTGAAGGGAAAATAAGAATCTAATTTTGCTTAATGTAAAACTGAAGGCTTCTAATGGACTTCCTAGCACCTACTAGTGGCTGAAGGTTCTGTGTGTTATTTTTCATAACAAACACTCATATTAAGTGCCTATTAGCAATTAATATAAATCAGACCTAATCTAGTATAGCATCAAAGCATCCACACTTATTCTTCTTTAATTAATTTTTATTAAAGAAATTTTTACAGGATAAAAACAATACAAATTTAAAGAAGAAGGAAAGTAAAAGGAAAGAAAAGTAAAAAGTGATAAAAGAAAAACGTCAAGAAAGAAAAAAAAGAAAAAAGATATAAAGAAGTGGTTTCCAATCTTCTTTACAGCAGTTATAAATGCATTTATATTTTATCCTCTCTAAGGTTACATCGTGGCTCCTTTTTCCATATTCCACCCTTTCTAATCATCAAACCCATAAACCACAAGTTCATTTTTTTCCATTTTCAACAAAGTCCATAAAGGGTTTCCAGTCACTGATGAATGTAGTTATTGTCTTTTCCCTAATCAAACAAGTCAATGTTGCCATCTCTGCAAATTCTGTCATATTCAGCAACCATTTCTCCATTGTAGGTATTTCAGAGTCTTTCCATCTTTGTGCATATAATAATCTCACTGCAGTTACCATGTACAAAAATAATCTTCTATAAGTTTTTTCTAGTTGTCTGTCCATTAGTCCCAGCAAAAAAAGTTCTATTTCAGTTGAATATTCATCTTTAAAATTCTTTGTATCACTGTATGTACTTGAACCCAAAATGTTCTAGCTTTTTTACAAGTCTACCAAGCATGATAAAATGACCCTTCATGTTTTCCACATTTATTCTAAAGTTAAAACACATTTATTTATGTATTCATTCATTTGGTTATATCCCATCTTTCCTCTTGAAATTCAAACTAGCATACATAGTATTCCCATTTTTTTTTCTCATTATCAGAACCAGACAGAAGAGAAACATGCAACGTGTTCTTCTTAATTCAATACAGGGAACAAATTGGGCCCTCTTGATCAGTTCTATCTTGGTGAAGTCATATATTCCATTCTGGTGTCAGACATTCAGAGAGTTCTCGGGTTCCACAGTCATGGTCCTGATTGTCAGGCTCCAGATGCTACTGTTGCAGCAATCATTTTTTAGGGTTTTCCCCCAGAGATACAACTCATCATCCTGCCAAGAGAACAACAACCCCTATTATGATGGTCGGAGAGCTTCAGTATGGTTTGAGGCTGCCTGTTCATGCTGAGTCCTTCCTGCAGTTTCATTAGAGATAAATCACAGACAGGGTGGGGCAATCATTTGAGCAACCTCTGAATCGCCTACAGTTGATTACAAAAAAAAAGCCCAACTTTATATCAGTTACTGCCCAAAATGTTTAGGCCTTCAAGCCATCTCTCTGTGAATTTAATTTCCCACACTTTCAAGATTATCATGTTGACACAATGCTCTCATGCATTTAAGTAGTCTTTATAGATAAGTAATTGGAGACTCTGACTAGCATCTTGCAATTGATTTAGCATTTCCTTCTGCACCTCAAAAACAGATTGTCAGCCTATCTTCCCTTAACATTTAATTGCAGCTATTTCTTTGGACCATGGATCTGCAGACATACACACTTTTTTCCACATCTGATCATGAAGGTGTTTTTCAATTTGTATCCTCATCAACTGTCACTGGTACCATCCTGGAATCTCAGTGGTTCTCACTTCTTTGACCCAGCATATTTCAGAAAGACTACATTACCTGCATCCTGAAGTTTCTTTCTCACCAATAAGCATTTTGAAGTTCCATTTGAACCAACTTACTCCCTTGCTGACCACCTTCTCCTTACATCTCTTGGAAAGAATTCTCTACTGTTTAGATAACCATCAAGCTTTGGCTTGTCATGCTGGCTGCTGGCTCAATTCAGTCTTAAAAGTTCTTCTGATTGCTACTCCATTAGACATAACTATTGCAATGTTCAAGCTACAGCAGATGCATCTTATGAGTGAACAGCACTGCCCAATTTGCTACTAATCCACATATATGAGGCACAGAGAATAGAAAGAAGGGGAGGTCTTGCCTGTAAATATGCTCATCAAGTGGTATTGGTCTTAGTAGATAGCCCAGACCAGGAAATCAACTCCACAGGAAAGTGAAGACTACTTTTATTGAGATTGGGTATGATACCAGAATCTTGCAAGTTTGACTGAAGATCTCCCTTCTTATAGTTCAGCGAACTTCTGAATGTAATCTAGCTATTTTTGACCTAAAAAATGCTTTCAGCCCCTTTTGCCTAGGTTACAGTTCCTGCATATCTACATCAAGGTCATCTTCCTTACTCTTCAGGTGGTCACTTATATATTCATAGAGCCCACCAACCTACCTTCCCCTCTTCAGATGCCTATCATAGTAGGTAATCTTAGAAACCTTGGCTGCTGCAACAGTCTTAAGAATATTGAGGACAAAGGCAGGAACTGCTCCCAGCAGGAGGCTGCCCTGCCTTGGACAGTTCTCTGTGATGCCTTTGAGCAAGAATGGAATCTATACATATGAATCTAGATGGCCATGAAGAATCACCACAGCCCAGTTGCAAGTAAGCAATATGTCCTTTTCAGGAACAGATATTGCTTTGCCAGGAGAAAAGGATCCTTCCTTCCTTACAAGAAGATAAGAGACCCTTTATTTGGACCAAAAAATTAAGTAAGATGGACATTGGGAGGGGGAAGGAAACACACTAAAAATAATGGGTGAAGCTTATATCTTTGATATCTCTCTGTTGAATACATTTTGATCATCATTTTGCAGCAGAGGTTGGAATATTAACTACATAATTTATTTTCTTGAAGTGTTTCTGGGCTATTTTCTAATGTAGTTCTGGGAAATGTTTATATTCAACAGCAGAGCACTTTATTTATATTCAACTAATTTCTGTTACGTTAGAAAATAGTTTCTGGACTATTTTCTAAAGGAATTCTGGGAAAGTTTATATCTTTCTAACCTTACTCCTATTATATACATAACAGCAGTAATGTTATTTTACAGGTGTTGGTTTAAAAATTAAGGACAATCCATCAGGCTACGTTCATACAACATTTAAGGCACAGTTTAAATGTTATTGTTGAATGAATCACAATATGTGTAGTTAGAAAACATGAATAAAAGTAGCTGTGTTCAGACAGCCCAATGAGGCATGAGCAAACAGACATTACATGATATGTGGGGTGAAACCAGATGAAGTGCCTCGTAATTTTCCAGTCTCTTTTTTTAAGCCTATTTGAATATCTCCTCATTCATTGCTTGTATTTTAAACTTACAGTATTACTGACAGCATTCTGATATGGAGAAAGTAGGCAAGTATTATAGAGTTCCCAAAAGAGTTCTCAAGGCTTCATAGAATCATAGAGTTGTAAGGAATCTCTGATGTCATTTAGTTTAATGCTATGCTCGGTACCAAATCAACTAAAGTTTTATGATGGATGACTCTCCAGCCTCATCTAGTGTTATCCTGTGAAGCAGAACAAACTATTTTGTAAGTCAGCCTATTCACTGGCTGACAGCTCTTACCATCAGGGAATTTCTCCTAATATCTATCCTACGTTCTACTTTCAAATCATTGGATCTGGTCCTGCCCTCTAGGGCAACCAAGAACAAATCTACTCCCTCTTCCACGTGACAACCCTTTAAATCTCTGGAGATTGCTCTCTTATCTCCCCTCAGTCTTCTGCTTCTTCAGGCTAAACATACAGTATCCCTTCCTGTAATTGGTGGTCCACATAGAACTTGGTTTCAAGTCCCTTCACAATCTCAGTGGCCTTCCTCTGAACTTGTTCCAGTTTGTCAATATCCTTTTTAGATGATGTAGCCAAAACTTAGTATTGACTTTTTTCCAAACCTGCAAGTGCCTTTAAAATTTCATAGAATTGTTTTTAGTTCTCTAGAACAGGAGTTTTCCAACTTTTCCAGGCTGTGGAACCTGTTAGTTAAAAATGTATATATCCCAGAACCTTTGCCCAAGAGCCAAGCTCTAGTGATAGAAAATCAGCTGTGTTTGAATTTTATTTTCTTTTGTTGCCCTTAGTCACTCACAGAACTCTATCAAGTTCTTGCAGAATCCTAAGGTTCTACAGAACACAGTTTGATAAACCCTGCTCTAGGATTCAAAGCATATGTTGTAACGCTAAAATCTATGAGGCCAATGGCTGTAATCCTAATCAGTTATGCTGGTGACAAAATTGCTTTCTCAGTTACTTCAGGCTTCAAAAGGATTGCTGAGGGATAACAGTAACTGGACCTGTTTAATAATATCACCTATTCTAAAACATCACTTATTCCTGATACGGATGGAAGGTTTCTTGTGAAAAATGCCCACAGTTGTGTCAATATAATGTATGCATAATTAGGCAGATCTGCAATAGTTTCCCAAGGCTTAAATAAATGCTTCAGGCAAATTGGTGCAAGTGAAGCTGAAACATCACCATCCCCAAAAGAATATATGTGTGTATGTATTTATCTCTGTATAGAGATATCTATATCTTGCACATCAGAGCCATTCAGAATCAAAACTCTTTTTCTAATCTAGAGAGAGTATTGTTGGTTTAAAAAATCAACAAAAAATGGCAAGGGATACATCCTTCCTTAAGCCTTACTGTAACAGATCTATTATAAGTCATAGTAGAAGTGAGGGAGCTCTAATTTCCAACAAGTATCAGGATGTTACGATGCAGACAAAAATGCAGAGCCTGAGATTTTCAAGGGATTTACCCATGTTCATTACAGCAAAGACAGGTCTCAAGCCTACGGCATCGTCATTGCTTTAGGATGTGAGCTCTGGAGTTTCTAGTTACTTTAAACAGGAGGAGGAGGTCTTATAAGACTAATGTTTGGATTCTGTTTGAATTATGCATTGAGTTGGAGCACTAAAAATGCTTCTTTTTCATGGCCCCCTGTGAAAGCTGCTTTAAAATAAACACATTCTTACCTGTCATTTTAAATGTATAGAAGTTAAGTTCATTGCATGTCACAGACCTTTTAGCTGAGAGGCTTCTCATCTTAATTGTGTTATAATGTATTGCAATAAGGCAGCTGTTGCTTTATTCTGTGAACTAGGCTTAGTTTTAAGGGTGTAATAAATAAAACTACAACTGTTGCTCCTCCTATTCCCGTTACTACACTAAAGATTGCTCACTCCTGCCGTGATGGGCCTTGCCTATTCAAAAGTAAGCTCCAGTATCCTCTTTTTCTAGGAAAGCAGGGAAGTTGTAGCCTTAACATAAAAAACATACAACAGGGAAGTTGTAGTCTTAGACGTACTCTCAACTGGCAGGTCCTCTATATGTTTAAATTCACACAGCAACTTTTTAAAGAAAAGTACCATAACAGAGAGAAACAGTTGATCTGAACAAATAATTATCTTCACTTGCTATCTAAAATATCTCTCCCTAAGAGCTGGCGGTGCATTTACAGACTGATCGATTACATGCGATCAAGTTGGTGTCAGCTCTTAGCAACCAATTCAATAAGAGCTTCTCCAGGATGATCTGTCCCCAACCTGGGTCTTCAGGTCTTCCAACGGAACACCCATCACTGCTGGGTGCATTTGCAGATCAGTCCAATAAAACCACTTTATTTGGCATCATAAAACACGTGTTCTTCATTTAAAAATTCAGTGGTATTTGGCCTGAGAATGATTTTGCTCAGTGTGACAGACAGCTTTTATAGCAAAACCATTCTCTAGAGAGCCATAGTTGTCGAAGAGGTCTACCTCCTGGCACATATCAGCATACACTGTGCATATAGAAGACTTCCTGACCACTCAATGCACCATGGGCATTCACTGGGGGGGGGGGTCAAGGTGGCATCTACAACCATGCCATGAACCCCCACCCTTTTTTACATTTGTTGCATGTACTTAAAATGGTGGGGAGGGTTAAATTCCACAATTGCAACCTCCATCTTGACTTTTTTGACACTTCCCTTGGGACATCTCTCCAACACATTCTTCCAGTGCTCCCAGGCATTTGCTAGAGAAATGATGGCATATCATATTAACCAAGTTCCTTAAGGGTAAAGCCCCAGTTGCAGCTGCTGTTGTAGCAAATGGCTTAAGTAGACACAGGTGCTCATCATATAAGAAGCTGAATCCTGGGCAACCAGCACAGCCACCCCCAGTTAAGGTGGGCAGAACCAGCACAGAGCTGTAGGCATTGCTGCTAAGGTGGGCAGAACCAGCTGCGGTCATCTTTCCACAGAACTGCTGAGACGATAGGAAGCGGTCCTTGCAGTTACAAGACCACCTCTGCCATCTAGTGGCCAAATAGATTTGCTAAAACTTTTGGAAGGATGGCTCTTCATTGATTACAGCGATCCTCAACCTTGACCACTTGAAGATGTCTTCAAGTGGCCAAGGTTGAGGAACCTTGATTTATTAGACTTCACATTCCTCCTTTTCTTCAAGACTTCAAGGTGGTGTGCATAGCCCTCCCACTATTCTTACACCACCATCCCTATAAAGTATGTAGGGCTGAGAAAGAGTAATAGACCCAAAATTACCCAGTGAGCTTCAGTGCCAGTGGATGGACCAGAACTTGAGTTTCCTTGCTCCAGGTCCACACTTCACCATGCTTGCTCTTGTGGTTACAAGCAGGACAGTGCTTTGCCTTGGACTTGAAGGAGTGGCAGTTCTGGTCATTTTAACTGTAAGTGAATTCCTTTTAAGCAGAGTACAGATCCCTCAGATCCCAATGAGATTTCCAAAAAAAAGAATGGGTGAAGAAAGTAGAACTGTGTCTGGTAATGTTTAACTATAATTTGTATTCTACATCTCCATGACAAATGTGACACCCTTTGCACAGAACACCCTGCTTTCAGTTTATGTATCATAACATAATTATTCTGTAGTGATTCTTCTTTTTTTTTTTTGGTACCTTCAACTCAGTCTTGACTCCTGGCAATTGCATGGGCAGTTTTCTTGGCAAGGTTTTCAGAAGTGATTTGCCCTTGCCTGCTTCCTAGGGCTGAGAGAAAGTAGCTGGCCCAAGGTCACCCAGCTGGCTTCGTGCCCAAGGCAGGACTAGAACTCACAATCTCCTGGTTTCTAGCCTGGTGCCTTAACCACTACACCAAACTGGCTCTCATTTATGTGATGCTCATTTAGCTAACTTTAAAATGAAAAGTTCTGGTAGCTGGGCAGGGCTTGGGGGAGTAACCAGTCATCTTCTTCGAGTCAAGCCGGCTTCTTGGTGACTTCATGGACACATCCAGGCAGGGAGTATCTCCCAGGATGCTGGGATGATGCTGGGCTTCCCTGCTGATTTCCCACCCAAGTACTAATCAGGCTCCAACCTGGTTAGAGTTGGAGTCATCTGTAACACTACAGTTTGAAACTATTGGATGCATAAGGGTTAATACCTCAACCTCAGGGCAAATTATGGCCTGCTACGCAAACAAACTCATTTGCTTCCCTCCCAGCAGGTTTCATCCCGTCTAGAATTATAAACAAATGCAGATCATTTTCTTTACCAGGTGTTCTGCCTGTATTACTGTTTCAAAAGCAACCCTCTCCATTGTGTCTCTTGTGTATGAAAAGGCAATTTAGGAGTGTTGATTAAGCATGGCTCCTGCTGAGAAAGACTGAGGAGAGTGCCATGAACAGAGAAATGAAGCAGGAGCCTGAGACAGCCAACACACTATAACGTTGCTCTAAAGAGTGGAAGAGAATGAACCCTGAAAGGAATGGCTTCCACTCTCTAATACAATAATGGACATACTCAGGCCCTTCCAGTCCTGATGAACTCCCATTCAACGTCAGGGAGTTGTAAAGCAGTAATAGCTGGTGGGCTTCACATTCCCCACTTGGGATGCAATGAGAACTGGGAGAACAAGAGCAAATGGAGGTGGCATTATGGCAGATGGGACTCATTTCTATTCCCATCTCCTTTCCTTCATTTTAAATTTAAATTTACATTCTCCTCATTCGTTTACACAAAGAAGTAACAAATCAATAGAAAAGAAAAATGCCTAGAGCTGGCTAGAAAAGAGGGGAGAAACCTTGACCAACCTTTAGCATGATAATCATGGGTGGGGTAAAAAAATAAAGATGGCAGCCAAGATGGTACAACTGAAGCTCTGCCCTTTTTTGTGTGTGTCGTTCCCACACTCACAACCACAAATAATGGCTGGGAGGCCATCTAAAAAGGAAGATGCCCCAAATGTCAAAACCTCAGTGCAATTTGTTTGGTGGTTTGCAGAAACCTCAACTCTCCCCAAGAAAATCACCTATCCTCTGAACTCAGAAGTGTCAGGATAGGCATAAAGCAGAGGGAGAGGCTATGCTAGGAATATTTTAGGAGCTGCTGGTGGTGGTTTTCTTCTGTGGCTGCTGCTAATTCTGAAAATTAAAGAAATGTCCATCGATCTCTACTCTGGCAACTTCATGGGCCAGTCAATGCAGAGCGCTGATTTGCTTCTGCCTTCTTCTGGGAAATTGTGTTGTTGTTGCTCTAATGTTTAATTTCCCAGTCTAGTCTTCAGTCCTGGTATTCCCTGTGGTTTCCCATTCAAGGACCAACCATGCCTGACCCTGTTTAGCTTCAGAGCCAAAGTCAGCCAGCCTGCCTTCTGCTGAGAAAACAAACATGAAGTCAGTCCTGAAAACTATAGCCTACTTTTTCCCTCTAGAAAAATTAGAGTACAAGTACCATAATCTCAGTGGCTGGGGACTATGGCATACATAGACTGATATTTATGGAAGGTGCCTCACTGAGGGGCACTGGTAAAAGATCGTTGCACTGCATCATGAAAAGAATGTTCAGCAGCTAGAGGAGCAGATATCTGATAAGAGTATGGATTAAAAGGTGGTTCCCCAACTTTTATTTATTCATGTATTTAGTAAATGGCAAGTTGAAATAAATTGCTGAATATCCTATGTCTCCTGGCATCCTCCTGCAAACTTCACTTCAAAGAGCAGGCTTTAGACGGCACCAAAGAGAAGAACATGGTTGACTATCCTTATTGTGATCTAATTACCAGGGAAAGGTCATCTGGTGCCCCAAATCATTCAACTACTCTTGGATAAGATGGAGGACTGCCTTCCCCTCTCACCTCACAATCTATGTCTGCCTCCTTCTGCCTGTTAGGGCCCCAACTGTAATTCACACATTGCGGGAATAAAATATCTTCATGGATGGGAATCTCACCAAATGAACAGGTGAACAGCTCTGCGAACAAAGTCTGTTAGCAACTAGAGTTAGTCTCTATCTCTAGCTAGATAATCTCTATCTATTCTACCTTAATCTTATGTCAACCAAAGCATCCACTGTTGCTACAAGATATTGCACAGATAGGCTGAACTGTGTAATTGGTATTATTGTGGAGCAAATAACTTGATAATGGCTGTTGACATCATGTTGTTCCTAAACACACTTTCTAATGTGAGTTTTATTTATTGGGGTCAGCCAGTATAAGCTTAGTGACTTGTCTTCCTCTTTGCAAAAATCCAGCCATCTCCGTGCAGAGCTCAAGTATTGCAGTCCCAAATCCTATGATTCTGCCACCTTCTTTTCCGGGGAAAAAAACCAAACCAACCCTCCATCGTACTCCAGCATACTCCCTGTAGATTAGTTTGCTTGTCAACGCTTCCCCTCTCAGTACGAAATAAGACCCTTCACAAGGATGATGTATCGCCACATATTTTCTGTCATCAAACTTTATCTCTACAGATCCCATTATGGTAAGTAGATGTGAGATATGGGTATTCTGGAAGCAAAATTGCTGTTTTTTTTAAAAAGAAGTATTTGGATAACCTTTCTGTTCTGATAATGGGGCCATTAACTTGCAATATGCCATGAAAATCATAAATCCTTCTCTGGGACTTCTGCCTTGATTATGAGCCAAGGTGGTTCATTTGTAGACAGACAGCAGCGGCCGTGTGATGGTGCTCTGTTAATGTGGGGCTTTCTTTGGCAGGGGGTGTCGGCAGGGTGTGGTTCAAAAAGTCAAGGTGGCAGCCGTGATGGTACAATCAAAGCTCTGCCTGTTGTTATGTGTGCTGTGGAGCTTCAGTCGCACTGTTGCGGTTGCCATCTTGACTTTTTTTATTGTACCCCGCAGGCACCCCTGGTGTACTTGGAGTAGGAAAAGCATTGTCTGCAAAGCTGCTCATGGGAACAGAGGAAGCTCCTTGATTCCGTCTCAGACAGTTTCTTCGCCAGATTTCAGGGAATTCATGTTCCCTCATGCTTCTGTGCACTGCGCTTCTCAAATGTTTCTTCTTCCCCTCCGTTCCTCAGTTTCCTCCTCTGGTCATTCTCTCTCCTTCTCCTCCTGTGACTTTCTTTCCTCCTTCCAGTTGTAGCGCTGTTTCTCTCCTTCTTTTCCCTTGATTTCTCCAGAGGGCTCCTGGAATGTGGCATGACTGTGACGTGATCCTGGGCCTGGCTGTGAGGTTGAGGATAAGTTTGGAGTCAGTGATTCTCTAAGACCTTCCTCTTATCAGCACCCCACCTAGTCTTAGAAGCAGTTGATGAGACACTCTGGATTTCAACCACAGCAAGCTGGCACTCAAAGTTTTCAAGGCCCAAGAGCCCTCAGACTGACTGTGGTTGTGTTCCCAGACACTCTCTCTTAAGAACTCACTTGGCTCTGAAACATCACTGCAGGTAGTTTTTACTCTTCACCTTTAAGCTTCAGAACTTATTTTGCATCCAGGATGGCTTCCTGGTTTCTGATCCTTTGCTTCCTCCTCTATCCTCTTCTTTTGTTAATGATCAAATTCTGCACTCGTCAGACTGCAGAAATCGATCATTTCTTTTAAATTGAAGGAGAATTGTTGGTGATACAGGGCAGTAAGGAGATACACTAATAGTGACCAGAAGCAGGAAGGGCAACATCTCTTTTAATTTTCATTTACTTATTTTTTAAAAAAATGCATATGGTGCTGGATTTAGGGACTTCCAAGCCACACCATGACATTCTGGGAATCAGATAAATGAAAAGGGACTAGAATGGCCCACTTCCCATCAGAACAGCACCAGATCTTCTACTCCAGACAAGAAAATCACAGAAGAAATGGAGTAGCCATCATTATTAACAAATGAGTGCTGAAGTCAGCAGCCAGGTTTGTCCTAAGGCATGACAGGATGATCTCAGTGTGAGTCCAAGGCAAGCCTTTCACTATGATGAGTTTTAAGTCTATGCTTTAGCCACAAATGGATAATGTTTTATGCCAGCTTGCAACACTTGATTGACACAACACCAAAAAAAGATGTCGTCATACATGACCGTTGGAAGGAAAATAGCATCTGGGGCAACAGGAAATTTTCAGTTTAGTATAGGAAGCAAACTAGATAACAGACTAGTGGGGGATGGTGATTATAATCATGAAATAGAGACACCTTTTCTTGGGGGGAAAACTGATAATCTATGCAATAGTATAAGACATCACACTGCCAGCAAAGGCATGTATCTCCAAAGGTGTGAACTTTCCAGTTGTAACGCATGGCTGTGAAAGTTGGACCATCAGAAAGGCTAAGCAAAAAAAAATTGATGCCTTTGAACTGTGGTGCTGTTGAAGAGACCACTGACAGCGTGATGAACAAATCACTGAATGCTAGATGAAATAAAATTTGATAGCTCCCTGAAGACACTAAAAATAAAGCTGAAAGTTAATTTGGACACATAATGAACAAGTAAGAGTACTTGAAGAAGACCCTGATGCTTGGAAAAAGCAGAGGCAATAGAAAGAGGTACTGACAGAAGATAACATAGCTAGGCACTATCATTGATATCACAAGCAGGAACTTACAAGTACTGGAAGAAGAACGATACTGACAGACTGGGGAAGCTTTAAAAATACAAATGTATATTACAAGATAAGGAAAGGATGATACAGGATCTGAGAAAGCTATATCTTAAGGGTAGTGGAGTTTTTGGAGAAAAGTAAGTGGTTAAATGAGGAGGAGGAGGCAGGTGTGTTAGTCATGACATGAGTTCATTATTACAGCATGAATTTGAGTTCTACTGAAGGAGAAAGAAGAAACCAATTATAATCATGCTGATTAGGGGAAAGCAAAACAACTCAATAGAATGAATATGGAATAGAAGGAAGGGGGAGGCATTAAGGCAATTATCCTATTATTTTTAATTATATTATTATCAAAATATTATTATTTTAATAATAATTATCCAGACTAATTATCCTACAGCTTTTTTCCCCAGCTTTCATATTTCTTTCGGTCCTTGACCAGTACAATACATAAATATCATAAAATATTATAAAACACTAGAACCAACATAGGGAGCATACAACTTATAAAGTTAGTCTAAAATCTGAAACAAATAAAGGTAATCTAAAAGTTAGAGTTATGATGAGCTATGCCATTTAAAAATAGTAAATATATAAACATTTTAGCCACGTGGACCTACCGCTACCTATAGTCTCGAAAGGTCTTATGCTTTTGGGCAGCCCACGAGCAAAATCTCACCACCTGAGCAGTAACGTCAAGACAACTTGATGTCCTCCTCCACAAGGGCAGAAGAAGGGATTTTGTGGTATAAATCCAGATGCAAAAAAACAGAGGGCAGTATGAGATTCAGGGTGGAATTTAACACTTAGAAATGGTATTGGAAGCTCTTTTCTGAAACAGCCTCTCCGGGAAGACATTTCCTGAAACTGGCAGTAGGCACACGGGGTGGGTGGCTCCAAAAACGTTGAACCTGAATGCAAAAACAGAGGGCTGGATGAGATTCGTGGTGGAATTTTATGCTTCAAAATGGTATTCGAAGCTCTTTTGTGGAATGGCCCATTCTGCCTCTCTGGGAGGAGTTTCCTGATGCTGGCAGTAGACATACGTGGTGGGTGCCACAAAAGAAGTTCAACCCAAATGAAAAAACGGGGGATGGGATGAGATTCATGGTGGAATTTTATGCTTAGAAATGGTATTGGAAGCTCTTTTCTACATTGCCTGATTTTGGCTCACCTCAAGGAAATTTCCTGATGCCAGTGGTAGGCACCCGTGGGGGGCGGTCATAAAATGTTCAACCCACATGCCAAAATGGCAGGCAGTATGAGATTCAGCTTAGAACCCATCCTGAATTCTGTTTTCTGGAATGGCCAGTTTTGGCTCCCCGGGAGGAAATTTCTTGATTCCAGTGGTATAGCAGCCAAATTCTTCTGTTTCTGAGTGAAATGAACATAGTTCCTTCCATTCATGCTCTGAGAACTGCCCCTGACCCTTCCCAAAATAAGTTGGAGAAGAGGAGGGGAGTGTGTTGTGTAAACACCAAAAAAGTATCAATTGACCCATAAATAATTGCTGGACTTTAAATTTAGCCCCAAGCAGGCCGAGTCATGCTTAGTATCTTTATTCAGTTAGTCATACGGGTGAAACTCGAAAAATTAGAATATTGTGCAAATGTTCATTTATGTCAGTATGGCAACTCAGAAGGTGAAACCAATATAAGAGATAGACCCATTACATGCAAAGCGAGATATGTCAAGCCTTACTTTGGTATAATTGTGATGATTATGGCGTACAGCTTATGAAAACCCCAAATTCACAATCTCAGAAAATTAGAATATTACATGACATCAATAACACAAGGATTGGAAATAGAACAATATCGGACCTCTGCAAAGTATAAGCATGCATATGTACTCAGTACTTGGTTTGGGCCCCTTTTGCAGCAATGACTGCCGCAATGCGGCGTGGCATGGATGCTATCAGCCTGTGGCATTGCTGAGGTGTTATGGAAGACCAGGATGCTTCAATAGCGGCCTTCAGCTCCGCTGCATTGTTCAGTCTCATGTCCCTCATCTTTCTCTTGGCAATGCCCCATAGATTCTCTATGGGGTTCAGGTCAGGCGGGTTTGCTGGCCAATCAAGCACAGTAATCCCATGGTCACTGAACCAGGTTTTGGTACTTTTGGCAGTGTGGGCAGGTGCCAAGTCCTGCTGGAAAATGAAGTCAGCATCCCCATAAAGCTCGTCTGTGGAAGGAAGCATGAAGTGCTCCAAAATCTCCTGGTAGACGGCTGCATTGACCCTGGACTTAATGAAGCACAGTGGACCAACACCAGCAGATGACATGGCTCCCCAAATCAACACAGACTGTGGAAACTTTACACTGGACTTCAAGCATCGTGCATTGTGTGCCTCTCCATTCTTCCTCCAGACTCTGGGTCCTTGGTTCCCAAATGAGATGCAAAAGTTGCTCTCATCAGAAAAGAGGACTTTGGACCACTGGGCAACAGACCAGTTCTTTTTTTCTGTAGCCCAGGTTCTGTAGCCCAGCTTCTGACGTTGTTTGTTGTTCAGGAGCGGCTTGACAAGAGGAATACGACATTTGAAGCCCATGTCCAGGATCCCTCTGTGTGTGGTGGCTCTTGATGCACTAACTCCAGCCTCAGTCCACTCCTTGTGAAAGTCCCCAACACTTTTGAATGGCCTTTTCCTGATAATCCTCTCCAGGCTGCGGTCATCCCTGCTGCTTGTGCACCTTTTTCTACCACACTTTTCCCTTCCACATAACCTTCTATTGATGTGCTTTGATACAGCACTTTGGGAACATCCAACTTCTTTTGCAATTACCTTTTGGGGCTTTCCCTCCTTATGGAGGGTGCCAATGATGGTTTTCTGCACAACTGTCAGGTCAGCAGTCTTTCCCATGCTTGTGATTCCTACTGAGCCAGCCTGAGAGACCATTGAAAGGCTCAGGAACCCTTTGCAGGTGTTATGGATTCATGAGCTGATTAGAGGGGGACACTTTGAGCCTAGAATACTGAACCTTTTCACACTATTCTAATTTTCTGAGATTGTGAATTTGGGGTTTTCGTAAGCTGTACGCCATAATTGTCACAATTATACCAAAGTAAGGCTTGACATATCTCGCTTTGCATGTAATGCGTCTATCTCATATATTGGTTTCACCTTTTGAGTTGCCATACTGACATAAATGAACATTTGCACGATATTCTAATTTTCAAGTTTCACCTGTATTGTGGGAATACCTTAACTTTGCGTTCTTGCCAAATCAGGCTTCTCGAATCTCTCTTTCAAATATGGGGACTATAACTTTATATCACTATGGCCACAAATGAACTGGCAAATATTGTCATTGCATTGAAGTGGCCAAGTCCTCATTAACCTGGAATGCAAGAGCCTTACATTCCCTCATTCTCATTTGCCATTTGTCCTCTATTTGGTTCAGCTGAATAGGTTCTGACCCCATCAGCTTTGGAATTAATTCACCTCTTAAATTCAACAGCTGCCAATCCAAGTTGTACAATCACCTTTGGCCAGTTGCAAGCGCAGAGAGTTGTGGGAGTTGACTTAACGTGCCTTCTGTGTGAGGTTTCAACAGAGGAAATTTGCTGGTAAGCAAAAGACCTGGCAGCTAGCATTCTGTCCTCTGAACCTGGCCACCTAATTTGAACTACCTACTAGAATTTTGCCTATTATATTGAAACAGAACATTGCTATTCCCCTGGGAGTTGATTTATGGCTTTCTGGACATCTCTGAGGCCATACAGCCTATACAAGCTCCATCAACATCTTTCTTTTATGGTATTTCCATGGCACTGCCTTCTCCTCACTCCCAGCCCGAGTGAAAAGAGGCTTAAGCTGTCCTTAAATGTACAAATAATTTTTTTCTCCCGATTCTGACCCTGTCCAAAGGTAGCCTCAAGGTGTGCCAAATTGGTTGGACTTTGTCACCAATTACCTTGGAGGGAAGTCTGGCAGTGACTGGGAACAGAGGAAAGAGAGGTAGGAGAAAGATAGCCAACGTGGACAGTAAATTTCATGCTGGTGTCATTTTTCTGCTGACTTGAGGATGGATGGATAGCACTGTATCTTGGTAATGGAGGCAGACCTTGAGATTATATCCCAGTCTATGGATATTTTGCTGGAACTGAATAACACTATGAAAAGACTTTTGGGGGACACAAGAGCTGAATTCATTGTCCTGACTCAATTTCTCAGATGCTTGAGAGGGCACTGCTGTGCCATATTGAGGCCAAGGATTTTCAAGATTGCATCATCCCAGTTTGGTAGGAATCAGCCAAATATTCTCAATTGTTTTTTCTCTGTAAGGACTAAAAAAAGTGTTAACCTCTAAAAAAGTTTAGCATGCCTATTTTGACCTTTAAACACTCTTAAATATCTATTTAATAGGCAAACAAAATTTTTAAAAGCCTATTTCATCTCTAAGAGTAATGGTTGATGCTCCCAAAAAGGATTTAAAAAAAAAAGTTGATGACAAAAATTATTGATAACACAATTTTTAAGCAAATGTTCAGCGTTTGAAGGATAATCTTATAATTTTACAAAGAAAGAGAACCAATTTAAGGAGAGCCAGGCTCTAGTTCACCTTCAGCTATGGAAGCTCATCGGATGACTTTGAGTCAGTTACTATGTCTCAGTCCAACCTAGTTCACAAAATGTTGTTTTTGTATTAAAAAAACAAACAAACAGAGGAAGTGCTATGTATGCTGCCTTGAGCTCCTGGAGGAAAGGCAGAATGTGAATCTAAGTGCTAATAATATTTGAAAAAGTAGGAAAGTAACCCTAAAACTTGGAGATTGTTCCCTAGCCAGAAACACTGTGGTCCAAAAACCTAATGAGGGTGAGGAATACTTTCAAAATATGCATTAAATATTCATATGTTACTTGCATATAATTATAATAATAGCACCCTAATGCTTTTCAACTTTCCCAGTGTCTTAGCACACAAAGGCAAATCATTAGAAGGGAAGAGGTGGTTTCCTGGGAGGAGAGCAATTGGCTACAAACATGCCCATACACTTATTAGGCATCACCCCAACTCAAGAGGGAGAGAAACTGAAACTTTGATACTGCATTGACTTAAAAATGTCGAGATAGGTTAACTGATATCCACAGACTTTGGTTGCTCATTGTAGAGAGGACCACTAACAGTGATCATCAATGAAAGCAATAGCTGGCCCAAATCCAGCCCAGATGGGTGGGATTACATCAGAATACGAAGGTGTTTTCTAACGCAGTGTTTCTCAACCTTGGCAACACTTATGATGTGTGGTCTTCAACTCCCAGAATTCCCCAGCCAGAGTTGCTGAGGTTGAGGAACGCGAGTCTAACGCATTCTGGGAGAGCTGCAATTAGATTGCATGCATCTCTAATACCGTCCGGAAAAGGACAGTACTATGTTTAATCCTTCCAACTTTTCCTTCTCCCCCGCAGATCAACAGGGAAGTTAGCAACGCAGTTTTTCTGCTACTTCAGAGACAGGCGTATCCGTCCCCCTCAGCCGCAGACACCATCTTTGTACTGCCGGGCTATTCGAGATATTATGACACTCTGTGGCGCGGCTATCCCAAACAGTACGGTAGAGTTTGCCGCCCGCACAATTAGGGAGATTCCAGCAGGGGACGCTATGACCGTATCATCGTGCGCCGGCGCCTTCCACTGCTACCGCCACCATGGAATCCAACAGGGACGAAGCGGAGCGTTGTATTGCTATCGCGGTAGCCGCAATCAAGGCCAGTCAGACTGAGAAGGCCCGCCGTTTCTTGGAGAAGGCACAACGGCTGTACCCGTCTCAGCGGGTCCGCGGTGAGCTGGACTCAGGGAGGGGGGAGGCCTGGATGACCGAGGCCTGAGTAGCCGCTCTGACCTCTCACCCGCATTGCGCGTGCGCAGAAGCGGTGGTGGCGTGAGGTACCCTGGGACTTGAAGTCCCCCGGTCTCGCTATGAAAGGGGAACGCGAGTTGTGAAGGGAGTCTTCAAGGGAAGCTTCATGGCCGGCGCAGGGGACAACGGGAAATCCGACTGGGAGAGCGGGGTTTGTGTCGTGCACGAAGAGAGCGCGACGGTCGTCCTCCCTAAGTTGAGCAGAGAGACTACAATTCCCAGCGACCTTTGCGCCGAGGGCGAAGGGGGCAACCCCGCACCTGAGCGATAGGAATGGCCCCTGTAGTCCTTCCCTTTGCCCCCCAGTGCCGCTTCCCCGCCGCCGGCCTGTGTACGTTCGCCTTCTCCTCCTCCCCGCCATCTTCAGGCTTTTCTCCCGGTTGGGACAGGCGCGGTTTAGGACGCCCTCTCATTTTTTGGCCGCCTCTGCCGGGGGTCTGTGACCCACCTTTTCCTGCCCTAGATCCGCTGCAGGGCTGTGGCCGTTCGTGGCCCCCTTTGGCCTCGGCCCTGGCTCTCGGGAGCCTTTCGGGTGACCTGGACGAGCGCTCTGGGCCTCCTGGGCATCGGCCGGGCGGTTGGTCAAGGGAAGACCCCCTCCGGTTGGGTTTGAGCCCTGGTGGACGAATCCGTGCGATTTTCTTGGTAATACTACGGAAACCGCTTGCCGTTCCCTTCTCCCGAGGTATTTTTTGAATGTCCCACTGTAGCCTGCAGCTGTTTTCCTTGTCTCCTAGCCAAGCAGACGTATCCCAACCCTGCAAATGTTTCGAGATTAGCCAGGATTGGCTAGATGCTGCCCCCCAGCTGGGAGGGCTAATGGGGACTGGGGTCCAAAACCTCGTGCTCCGTTGCCTAGCCCTGCTTGGCCTTCATCACTGCAATCTCTCCTTCCCTCCCGAGTCTCTTTCTCACTCCAACCGGGCAGTGCTGGAACCGACGACACCATTCAACATAATTGGACCTTCTGTGTCCAGAACAGTATAACAGGTGTTAGAGACGTTGTAGGGAGCTACTGCTTGTGTGCTTCCCAGGTACAATTTGAAAGATGCTGGACTATTTCAGACCTCCAATTATAAGCTTCCCAGACTTGTGCAAATAGGTACATTTCAAATAAACACATTCTTTTGTTCAGAAGTTGTAGTAGATGTTCTAACGTGTTGCTTCCTTCCAATCAGTCTTTTACCTCACTGCCTCAGTCCTCCATGAAATTTTTCTGGTAGCACAATGTCTGCCTCATCTTCCCTTCCCCCCCCCCCTTTTTTTTGACATTTCTGCTTAATTATTCACTTTCCACTGACTTCTCAACGGTTATTTTTGAGCCCTGTACTCAAGTAGCTTTTTTTTTTCTTCAAAACTACACTGAAGTTCTCTGCAACACAGTTGCAACTAAAGAGTCCTTGCTGCAAGTCCTTAGTTCTCTAACGTTCAGTAATAATGCTTTCTGTCATAACAGTGAAGAAAGCACATTTACACAACTCTGATTAACAGCTATAATAGAAAAATTACAAATATTGTGGTAGCCTTTTAACTTTTAAAACATTTTATAATTAAAATGTTTAAACCAAATGCCATTATATCACAAAATATATAAATGCACTTTATAAATGCTACCTTTCAACTTCTCACATGCCTCAGGAAGGTACTCATAAGTGCCTCCAGAAAAAGGGCTGTACTCTGAATATTTATTTATTTATTTGGTTAGATTTATATTCTGCCTTTAGTTCAGGAGCTCAAGGTGGTATACCCTGTGAGATAGGTTTGGCAGCCAGATAGTGACAGGCCCAAATCAGTCAGTGAGCTTCTGTGGTTAAGGGTGGACTAGAAGTTGGGTCCCACTAATCCTAGTCCATCACTTCAAACAACTAACCACACCGCCTTATATATAAATGTTTTTTTGGTTTAGTGGTATTTGTGAGAGCAGTTGGATTGGGCTATTACAACTCTTTAAAAAACAAAACAAAACTAAGGCTGCTGTTTCCAAAAAATAATCCTAGCCAGTTAGGGATCAGACAGATTATATGTTTTCTAATCAGTTTTGAATATATGATCCTGTCTCCTTTCAATTTGATTACATTTTTTCCTTCCTCTTATTTTATTCCTTCTTATTTATTCCCTTTAAATACTTCCAAAGGGGAGTGATTTGCTGAAAATCCTTCATGGAAAACATTCCTGTCACCTTTCTACTTATAATTCTTTAAGAAGGCTCATCTACCTGTGGAATTATGTGCATTTACAAATTTTACTTGGAATGTTTGGGATGTAAATAAACCAGGAAGACATGGTGAATTGCTGTTTCCTCTTTGTATGTGTTCATGGCATAATGATGATAGGATGTGGCAGTTAGTTTCGCGCTGATTCTTTGGAAGAAAATATTTTATTTCTAGAAATTTAGGAGAGCTCTAGTCTTTAAAAAAAAGACAATAGCCGATTGAAATGAATTTTAACTGAGTTGCCTTGGATGTCATAAGAATATGCTGCTATTCTGCCTCAGATTCCTGCTACTACTATTGCTACAACTATTATTACTGTTTTCTAGCATGTTTTAAGAGCTTGATTAATTTTTAAACTGTTCATTTTATGTTGATTTTTTCCAAATTGAAAATTGCTCAGTTGGGCAAAACAGCTACGAAACATTGTGAAGGTTTTAATAAGATATTTTTATGCTTTAAAGGTATAATTATATCTTGTTCTGAATAAACAAAACCAATGTTGAAACCTTTGGAAGAGAACATGTGATTCAGAGAGATGTAAAGCAGTCTGATTAATTCCTTATATAATACATTATTGCAAGAAGTTTTAGAACTAAGTTTTTTAAAATCACTTTCTAAGGACATGGAAACTCCTACCTTGTGCATCTCAGTCATCCTCCAAACCAGCCTGTGAATTTGAACTTTTTTTAGTGCTATTTCCAATTATTGATGTAAGAAAAACCTATAGAATCTGGCACAACCAGGACTGCCTGTAGTAACGATCATAGTGCTTGGACAGATTTCCATGGGACAAGGCATCTTCTCAGGTATCCTGATTTGTAGTTACAGTGGTACCTCAGTTCATGAACTTAATTCGTTCCACAACTCTGGTCGCGAACCGAATTGGTCGTGAACCGATCAAATTTTCCCATAAGGTTCAATGTAAATACGGTTAATCCGTTCTGAGCCCTACGAATGTGGTCACCAACCAATTTTGGTCGCCAACCGAATCAAATTTTCCCATAAGGTTCAATGTAAATACGGTTAATCCATTCTGAACCATATGTATTTTTTTTTAAACCACAAAACTATGAAACAAAGTACAGTACAGTACAGTATGAAGAGAGAGAACACTAACCTTGCTTGAGGCGACTTCTGGCGTGGAGGACAGGAAGGCGGGTGGGGAGGCGGTTATTGTTTGGAGGGAGAGTCCCCCTCCCTACAGGAAGCCACGACCACATGTCACAGCAGAGAAAATGGCCACGGGTCATGTTCGTCACCCGATGCGGAGTTCGCGAACGGAAGCAAAATTTTGCGAACGGTGCTGTTCGTGAACCGAATTGTTCGTGAACAGAAGCGTTCGTGAACCGAGGTATTTAAGGCTGTACTGATTAATATCAAAACTTGAAGCCTGGCCATTTCCAGTCAACACACAGTGCGGTACTTTCAGGAGACATGTTCATGGCAGTGGCTAAATTTCATGAACCAACACTCTTGCTATTTCACATTGCACTAATTGTAACTTCTAGACCATACCTAAGGATAGTCCCACCTACAGTAACATAACAGCAATTAAGGCATTAATGAGTCACCGAGTCTCCGCTATCCCTTTTCTGGAGTGGCAACACGTGATGTTCCAAAAAGGAGGGAAAATTTGTTTTTTGCCAAGTTCACCTTCTTAGCCCTCATCCAGCCCATCAGACACTGGCCTCCAACTTGCATGGCCTCTTCTGATCCATACAAGTAGTCCTTGAGTTATGACCATTTGTTCAGCAATTGTTCAAAGTTACAGTGGTGCTGAACAAATGGTACTTACGTCTGGTCCCCAAAGTTATGGCTGTTGCAGTGCCTCTGCAGTCATGTGATCAAAATTCATGCACTTGGCAGCCTGTCTGCACTTCAACTCCTCCCACCTGCCTATCTCCCCCTCCATCTCTGCCCTTTTGGCCCCCTGCACTCTGAGGCTCTGCCACCCTGCACTCTACCACCCCAGCTGACCTTTGCTGTCTTCTTGCTCCCACTACTGACCAAGCATGCCCAGCCTGGCCCTTAATGAGACAGCAGCTGTCTGTGCAAGGCTTTCTTCCTGAAGTCGTGCTGTGAGACCTGGAGAAGAAGGCCTCATGTGGCCAGCAACTGCCTCACGAAGGGCCAGGCTGAGCGGGAGCAGGAAGGTGGCGAAGGTCAGCTGGGGTGGCAGAGTGCAGGGCGGCAGTGGCCTTGGAATGCAGGGCAGTGGGGGTAGCTGTGGCTGTGGCTTCACACTGCAGGGCTGGGCCGGCTGGGGCTTCCCAGGGCAACTGTGGCTTCAAGCTGTGCTGCAGCTCAGGGGCTTCTTGCAGCCTTCAAGGCTGTGGCCCACCAAGAAGCCCCTGAGCTGCAGCAAGGCAAGTAGCTCCAGAGCCGTGCAGTTCTAGGGCTGCTTGCTGCCCCACAAGGCAGGGTACAGGATAGCCAAAAGGGCAGAGATGGGGGGGGGGGAAATAGGCAGGGGGAATTAAAGAGGAGGCAGTCCCTTACCTTAGAAGAACTGAGGCTTAGGGCTGGGAGGGACCAAGCTGGGAATGGCTTGAATTGGGGTGGGCCCTCGGCTAACGACCATTGGGACTGAGTTAATGACAGCAATGGAGAGTTCTGGGATTGCCATCACTAGGTGATGCAGTCATGTGATGTATTGCTTAGTGACAGAAATTCTGGTCCCAATTGCCGTCATAACTCGAGGACTACCTGGAGAGTGGAGAAATAGAGCATTCTTATGACAGTGTGCTCCAGATCTCTTAATGACTGCTTCCAGCAGTTTCATATGAATATTAAATAGCATTGGAGATAAGGTCGCATTTTGTGGCCACCAGTCTGAAACTAATGACTGTAAAGCCACCAGTCTGGAAGGCCACCAGTCTGAAACTAAATCCTCAATTCACAGAAATATTCAGTTAGATGCTATGATTAAGTGCTATAAAATGTTGCTGAGAATTTGAGTCCTAGTAACTGAGGGCCAATCAAGACCAGTTTTGTCTCAAAACCTAAGCCTGAACTCCAACTAAAATTGGTCTAGAAGATTAGTTTCCTCCAAGAGTGGAATTGGAACTCATTCACAATTCTTTCTACTCAGTGGGTACTCAAAGCAACTTCACAACAGAATCAGAGAATGAAGCAAAATATATTGCACATAATATTGACACATAAGATGTTTATGGATGATAACTTAGAACATTATCTTTCCTTCTCACAGGCCATACACAGTTACCTCCCTAGAGCATAATTTGGGAACCACTGGTAAAGAAGGATCTTATTTGCTTACCGAGGTTAAAGCATATAACTTTGGTATTCTTCCAGGAGAAGGAAGAAAGTGACAGACTTTTGTCCATGGCATTATGCCACCATCAGACCTTAGCTGATCTGTATATATTTGTTGTTTAGTAATATTGAGTAACATATCTTGCTGGAAATGCTGTTGAGTAGCCTTTTGGAGTATCATAATACATAGTATTCTCTGTGCAGTGACAAAAATAAGTACTAAACAATTCAAACAGAATGCAAAACAGCGTCTGTTATTTCAAGCAACAATAGAGTTGCTGCAGAGAAATCATGCTCTGCACACCTTGTGGTTCCATCTGGTTTTATCATAAGATAGGATTTTGCTGGGAAAAGTAACTAGGTCTAAGTGCTCTTTTATATAATTTCACTCCCTTCAGCCATGGAGCATTGTCAGTGTTAAAAAATGTTGGAATTATAATTCAGAAGCATGTAGAAAACTGCAGGTTTCCTATCCCCACCATATTAAGCACCCAGTAGAATGGATGCAATCATAACTGTTGGAAAGATGAATGATTAATGGTTTGCATATAGTAGGTCCCACATTCAAAACTTAGCACCTAGTTTAAGTGGATCAGGTACTACAAAGTGAGAAAAAAATTCTCTCTCCAAGACTCTGGAAAGTCATAGCCAATCAAAACAGACTAAGCTAGATGACCTGTCTCCAAATAAGGCGATTTCATATAGACTGACTAAGGTTTTGGCTTATATGTTAACCAGTGCCATGGTGGTTGTTTGACAATTAATAAGGAAAAAATAGATGTTTAAATAGTTACTTTTAAATACTGAATTTGAATTTGGCTCCTTAAGAACATTAACATTATGGTAAAGCTGGATCTGATGGGGCTCTTAAGCTTTTGAGATTCATGTTCTTTGCCAAAGTGGAATTAAAGTACTAGAAATTATCACTATTACATCTGGCCTTTGTACATTTTGACAGCTGGTAGCCACTGTGGTTTTGGAAATGGATGTAGCTAATACTCCATCTGAGGATATCCCATTAAATGTGCTCTCTTTTTTCCCTTTGTTTTAGACATTCCATACATAGCCTACAAAAATCTGGAAAACCACTAGATGGAAGCAAAGAGATACAGAAGACTCATTGTTGCTGTCTAGTTGTCATCCAGATTTTTGCAACACAGATATGGTAATGCTTTCTCTATTCCTCTAACCATTTCTATGGTGTTGAAAGGTTTTGTTTGCAAGGTTTACCCATAACATTAAGCCAGAATGTGATTAATTTATTTCTGACAATATGATGGGAATTCACTCATGATGGTTTAGTATTATGGGTGAGCCAAATCATTATGGTTTGTTCAAAGAAATGTGATTTAAAAGATCCTGATGATGTTATAATATGAGTTCAACATAATTCTTGGCATGAAGTAGGATAAGTGAGGATCTTACAAGCAAAATTAATCAGTATGTTGCTGAATGCTACCTGCTTATTTGTTTTGATTTCCTGTTTTTAGTATGTTATACTGTATTTATTTATTTATTTGTTTGTTTGCAAAATTTATATGACTACTTATCTTAAATAATTGTTTCTGAGCAGCTAACAACCAATCCACAAAAACCCCCAATATAATAAAAAGGCCTATAAACAAAATGCAAGACACAACTAAAAATAATCATAATGATTATGACTATGTTTTATGTATACAATTTTAATTTTGGGAGATACCCCATTTCAAGAATATAACAGAATAAGTATTCTGAAACACTATATTGGATCTAATACAAACAAAGAAAATTCTAGGGTATCAGAAAGCAATCTTTCTGTTTTGAGTTTCTAATGATTTGCAAGAAATTTTGAAATCTGCCTATTATATCATGCACATTTTTATACTTGCTGCTCAAAAAGAAATGAAGAAACTGCTAGAGTCTTCTGGATGAAACCAAACAAAAGCTTAAGGGATGGTTGATTTGTTGCAATGAAAAGATTTGTCAGTAGATTATATGTATTAAGTGACACTCTTTCTGTTTGGTGATCAGAGCAATACCCAACTCAGCCCACCTGATTTTATTGGAAATGGAAGAAGCACAGCAAAAAGTGTATTTGAGGTGTGAAATGAGAACATTTGCCAGTGACTGTGAGAAAAAAAAAAACCATCAGTTTGCAAGAACATAAGCAGTGGATCAATGCTGTGCCTTTTTCCTTGTAGCACTGCTGGACTCACTCACCGAGAGCAAACAGCCAGCTGATGACCATTCACAGCACAAGGAGTCCACCAACCCCAGTTGTCGGAAAAGGAGTGAGGATTTTGCTTCTGCCAATGGAGAAGCAGGGGGTGATATCAGCAAAGGTTACACTCAGGATCAAGTGGATGCTGTGAAGAGGTAAGCCTGAATTAAGGTTCTGACCAAGAGACTACAGTTACAGCCGTAGTTGGAAGAGCAGCTGGGGGTGCAGCTGCAATGCCACATTGATCGATCACAGCAGTCTGCAGTCTTTGGGGAAGGGTGAGGGGATTCAGAAGGCTTCTGGGGGACGTCTTACTGTATTGAAGCAGGAGCTGTCAATATGGCTAAAGACCAGCTGGTTAAATTTTTGTCCCATGTGAATGGTTTGTTTGGCCTCTTATAATTTGCTTTTTAAATTACAATTAATTTGGCTTGAAGTGGAAAGATACACCACTCTTATATAAGATATTATTTTGGTGTTCTTTTAATCTGGATTTTGAAACAATCCAGATTTTTTTCATGTCTAAAGGGCTGGGGGGGGGGGTTTCTTTTTTTTTTTAGAAAAGCTGCCTTCTGCCATTTATGTGTAGTTCCCAAGTTCTTTTCTTTAAAGTAATACAGGTTTGTGCCACTTGGGGGCAGCGTTTTCACAGGGTTGAGTCTGATCTTTAGAAGTGTCTGATCTTCAGTCCTTTGTATCAATTTGAGGACTTGTGGCTAGGGACCTTCAAAATTTGTGCGGATAGATAAAGCACAAGCTTTACATGGAGGGGGAAAAAAATGAAATAAATGTATTGGTTGATTTAACCTGGGCCTGGAAAGAAATGAAAATGATTGCATGCCATGGTTAAGAATCACAGCAGCAATTAATATTTTGGGTTCTATCAAGGAAAGTAAGGGACTGTATTGTAAGAGTTTTAATTCAGGAGAAATAGAAAGTTAAATTTTAAATAGATTATCTTTGTCAGATGAGGTGTTTTGTCTGATTGTCTCTTCAATTTCTAGGGTGAAACAATGTAAAGACTATTATGAAATTCTGGGCGTGAACAGGGATGCCTCTGATGAGGATCTGAAAAAGGCCTACCGGAAATTAGCCCTGAAATTTCATCCTGATAAAAATCATGCACCAGGTGCCACAGAGGCATTTAAAGGTAAAATACCCCTTTTCTTTCAAGAAGCATGTCTTCATACTCTGAAAATTGTACCTTTTAGTGACAGAAGTCCACCAGAGGATTGGGGGGCTGTTGTTGGTTTTTAATCATTAAAAAGGAAGTGGAAAGGGTATAATAAATTGCCTCTTGCTATGCTAAATGCTCTAAAAAATCTAGTAAAAATTAATTTGTAAAATAAATATACATGAAACTAACTTACTCATTTTATGCATTTGATACAGACTTCTCAACCACATTTTACAGCTGCTGCAAGAAGGGGTAGCAATGGGAGCTACATAGCATATGAATGGGTTGGTGGTGTTTATTCCAATCCCTAGTAATTTGGTGCATAAATAAATAAATTAAACGGAGAGTTGAACTTAACTATAAGCACTGAAAAGAAACATATGCCCAACTGATTAAAAGTTTGAGTTCTATGCTAAAGGCTGGCACATGAAGATTGCCATCTGATACCCACTTCTCCACGAGTGAGCTCCATTGCAATTGATATTTCTTACTTCTAAAGACATGACATAAGAACACTGTGTAAGACTACAGCCTTAGATGCATTTATATTTACAAGTATGGGACCCTAAACATACTTGTCAGAAAGTGTCAATCAGTCTGAACGTATCCTGAATACAAGTGAAGTTTCACAAGTGTGAAAATCACAGAGGAATCATTTCAAAGTTACACATGGGATTATACTGCAAAACCCACTGATTTTGCTGGGACAGTTAAGGTTATGCCTAAACATTAAGATGCTTAAATGATCCCTCTGTGATCTTCACACTTAATTAGTGCCATGTATTGCAACTAGAAATTAATATAGTAATTGAATTCAAACATAGCTTTAAAACTGAATGTTTCCATTTCAGTTTGTCAACTGAGCGAAATATAGTTCAAAGGGATTTTTTTTTTTCAAACCTGAAACTACTATTTCTTGAGTAATAATGCTGAAGGCTTAATTGCAGCCTAAAATTGGAAAGTTGTAGCAGGATTTGAAATACAGCACTGTACTTGTCTTTTCTCTTTCAGGTTTTAAACTTAGGCCTAATGTGTTGGAATCAGATTAAAACCGTTCTTGTTTAGACATCCACAAAGCATCTAGCACAAAACTAACACTACACAGGTTTCTTCACTTGTAGACTTTATATTATTATGTTTATTGAAGGCTTCTCCAAGATATGCATGTCACAACTGTGATGCATGCGCTAAATAACACTTTAACCTCCTTAACTGGGCCATCTTCCAGGAGTTTAACTTTAGCCAAGCACGTTTTATTTCTCTTTATTACTCCAAGTGTTTAGCATTCTCTCTCTGGAAACGCCTTGGTTAATATTTTTCAGTCAGTGATGTCAGCTGATCTTTTAACGTTCCATTTTGCAGTGACAGCTGATAATGGTGTTATTTTTATGTTTAGACCTTGCTTGAATTAATCATGCTTCTTAGCTTTGCAAAGTAAACCCATGTAAACCAAATTCTGCACGTAGATGGTTTCAGCACATGTTTTTAAAGAATAGCTGTATTGTTAATAAATAACAAGAATATAAGAATACACCTAGCTTTGATAAAAGCTGGAAATCCCAGCTTTTACATTTCTAGCATATTGTATTTTGAAGTTTCAGGCTTCTGTTCCCTTTTAGAATTACTTTCCAGTGAAACCATAGCCCTGATCATTGAAGGACAAGCAAAATTGAAAAGTTTTAGTGCAAACATGAGATGAATATGCACTGAATTTGGATATATTTATTTTTGTTCTTTGATCTTAAGTATTACACAGAATTTCTTCTGCACAGGTACCTAGTCCCTGACATTTTTCATGTTGATTTTTTAAAACTTTCATGGCTATAACCTATTGCAAATTTATTCCTCTTCTAGTCATGCTTTGTTATAATGCTGTGGGACTGTCAGTATTGTGTCTAGAGTTTTATCATGAAAGCATAAATCTGAACATCTGAGAACTATGGATAGGAATTCAAGGCAAGGACAGTTTCCTGTAAAGGGGAAAATTAATTTGAGGAATAAAAATGTCAGATATAGGGGAAAAGAAATATAATTTATATTAGCAATGAACCTACAATCAAAGCAAACAACAACAACAACATGGTTACCGAGATGAATTGGGACTTGGCTGTGGTATTTTTCCATGATATTAGTAATGTTGATGATAACCTCTGTGCCTCAGGTAATTGCAGATGTTTTATTCACCCTGAGTTCATTTCTGTTGCATCACAGTTCTTGCCATTTACTTTGCTCCATAGCTGTTTTCTGTTCACTTGCATTTCTAGTTATTCCAACGTGAAGATATTTTCTAGAATAATTTTTTCCAAAGAAGAATATTCACTTTATTAAATAAATCATAGTGACTTGACCAAATTGAAGGGTCGGTAGAAAAGGAAGGAAGGGAAAGGAAGAATCAAAAAGGGAAACTATAATAAAATGTAAGGGATTGGTGTGAATCTTCATTAATCACACTTAGATCTCATTGAAATCAGTGTGAAAGGGTGTTTTTTTTCCTCCCATATGACTTACTTAATTTCCAATGATTGATCCAGTCCAGGGCCTGTATTCAGCTGTGTTTCATTTAGTTACTGAGCTGCTACCTTTTGAAAGATTCACTGAAGGCAAACTCACACGTGTAGTAAGAAAAATTCAACACAGGGCAAGGTTCCACTTTTGACTAGCATTCATTTTGGAATATAGTTTTGTATAATGTATAAATTACTGGCAAGACCACTTTAGACAGCTTACCTCCCAGATGTCTGGGCCTCAGCTTTAACAGTATGCCAAGTGGGAAGGGCTTGCGGGAAGGTTTCAGACCCCCAATCCATACTTGCAGTCTGAAAATAACTAGAGCCTACTCATAATCTACCATAATGTTAACCAATATGAAAGTAGTAATACTGTGCACCACTAATCACATGATAAATGCAGTGGTCATGTGACAAAATGAACATTTGAATGCAGCTCCAAAGTGTAGCCCAGAAGATCTAGTCTTTGCACCAGAAGATCTAGTCTTTCTTTTCTCTACTTTTCTCTTGGAAATACAGGTAGTCCCCAGTTCAAGAACAAGTTGCATTCCCAAGGTCTGTCCCTAAGTTGAATTTGTATGTAAGCCAGAACAGTATGATTGTGTAATACTGTATAAGTAGTATTGTGTAATTAACTTGAACCATTGTGTATTTAACTTGAATCATTGTCTATTTAAGACGAATTTTACTACAATAGGCTCAGTTCTTAACTATGGGTCATCCGTAACCCGGCCGTTCTTAACCCAGGGACTACCTGTACCTTTTATTGCATAAGATTAAGTGAGCTTTCAGAGTAAGGATGGGAAACAAAAAGACGTTGTCATTATTTATTATTCAGATGGTTTCCTAGGTTCTCAAGGCATGTCACGTAAATGTATCAGTAATTTTTCCTCTAGCCTCTAGGATAGTCTGCATTAATGTCTTCAGCATGCTAGAGGTCACAGGCTGAAAGAGATGATGTTGTGAGTGAAGGATTTGAATGTAAGCTGGGAGATGCTGGACATTGTTCCCTCGTAATCGCTGTTAAGGCATTAGCTGTTGCCAGGGGAATGAATATGACTGTTTCCTTCTTTCTTACATTTTAGCCATCGGGAATGCATATGCAGTACTGAGCAATCCAGAGAAAAGGAAGCAGTATGATCAGTTTGGAGATGCAAAAGTCAGCTCCACGCGACATGGCCCTGCAGACTTCAACCGAGGCTTTGAGGCTGATATTTCCCCGGAAGATCTCTTCAATATGTTCTTTGGTGGTGGTTTTCCCTCTAGTAAGTCTTGCATGTTAAGTCTGGGAGGCAAAGGGAAGGCTATAAAGAGAAGGGGATGCCTCTGAGTGGGCTTTTCTTTGGTTTCTCATGCCAAAACGGAAGTGTGACTCAGATAAGGCAAGATCATCGTTGTCATGCCAGAGGGACCAGTGCTCATTGAAAGACCTAGGCCAGCCTTCCTTGACATGGTACCCTTTGAACTATTCCTTCTTTAAAAATATAATGAAAATTTGACAATACATTTAATAAATAAATGTATATCATGTGTCCTGTCATCCACCACCAACCAGCCCATGGGACTGTCCAGCTGGACGTGATAGGAGTTATAATCCAGCCCCTCCAAATGTTTGTCCAGGTGGGGGAAGTTGACCTAGGCCTATAATGCTTTGAAATTTTCTAATAAGTTTCTCATGCTAGACAAACATGCTTGCCAAAGACTGCCAACATGCCATTTGAAATTTTCTAATAAGTTTCTCATGCTAGACAAATAACAATGTTGCTAGAACACTTGGTTATCAGAGATAGAATCTGCTGGGTCCATGGGTCAAGATGCATGACAGTAGTGCATTTGGAAAAGAGAGGTGTTTTAAAGTTATGTTCTTTTCCTTGGGCCCAGCCTTTGAGAAATGAAGACTGCCAAGTTTATTTATAGATGTAACCTGACTTAAGTGTCTTCAGGCTAGTAGTGGTGGTGTTGCATAGTTATACATTGTAGCTGAGAACGGAGCCCTAGACAGAAAAGGATTCCTGTTGGGTGAGTTCTTTGCTTTCCTATGGGGAAGGAATGTTCCATTCCTCACTATCAGAGCATCAGTTCAGAACAGCAAAGGTCTTGCTAACTTTCTGTCTTGAACTGGATCTTTAAGACATGTGCATGGAGATAGCTTTCTCCAAAGCCCACCTAAGAGGATGGGTGATCATCTTCTTTGGGATCCAGAAGGCATTTATCTTTGGGTAAAATTGGCTGGAACTCTGGTTGGGTGGTGGAGTCTAGTTGAAGTTGCCTCCTTTTAGCATGTAGCTTAGCTTGCTTGTTTGCTTGAGTTGTTTGGAACAATTTGCTAATGTTTCTGACTGCAGCTCAGTGGAAATAACAGAAGAAAAGACTCCGTGGTCTTTGCCAACTTTACTATTATGTGGAATCTAAGCCAGAATGCATATGTCCTATTTTGGTGTTGGTGAACAACTCTCACGTTTAGTACTGGGATTCAATACTTGAGCTTTTATCGACATCGTCACAGAGAAGTTCCACTCTGTCAAGTGGTACCCAACCATTTTCCCATGTTCCCCCAAATCACAATACTGATCCACAAAGGAACACTTGTTGAACAGCAGTGTAGACTCATATTCAACTTCCCAAGCATCCACAAACATGCGTTGCATTTTTTGAGCTCCATCCCTCTTGAGCATTTTTATAATCAAAATTGCTGGCAACTCACAAGTTGCATGTGTCCATGAGCTTCTGGCTGTGTGCTGATTTAAGCTTCAGAGTTACCTTGAAAACTAAGCCCAGTGTCCAGATAATACTCTTTGATTTTCCGCTTTCCAGGTTTATGGCCATCTAACCTATTGATAAGTTTTTGTGGGCTTCCACTTGCAATCCCCAGCAGGTTGCTATGCTCTCTCCTAAGCATTTATAGCTTGCACAGCATGTCTTAGCTTGGCTGTTGAAAGCACTAAATGTCCATTAAAATGCGAACACTTCTGTAGCAACAGAATTGCGAGAAATTCATGGATAGATTGCCAACTGAGTGGGAGAAAATTTTCCAGGAACAGGGTTGTCCCAACTCACCAATTAAAACTTTGTTTTACCAAGTTCTGTCTGGCCTGTTGGTGTTTCAGTGCAGCGAAGGTCAAGGAGAAGATGTGGAGATCAGGGTCCAAATGGCAAGAACTGGGAGAGAGCATCAGCAGCTAAGGGAAAAGAAAAAGAATAAAACACAGTGACTAAGTGTGTAGGTTTTCAAGAAGTGAGGAAGGTGTTTCCTGAGAGGATGGGGGGCATACTTATCTGAGTCTCCCTGGCAGGCTCCACCTTTAATAGAGAGCCCAAAGGAAGAAGACGCTGGGATTGCAGCATCTCGGTCCGCAACAGAAAGCCTCCGAGAGTGGTGGAGCCTACCTGGAGGGAACGCCAGGGAGAACCGCGTGAGATTAATCCCCTGGCAATCAGCACCCTTTGGCCAAGGAGTTGGGGGGCCCAGAGCAACCATCTGGGGCTGCTTGTCTTAACAGCCAGATGGTGGAGCAGGTGGGGGAGAGAGAGAGGGGAAAGAGCTATAAAAGTCATTGGACTTCATAACTTTTACCAACATTTACCACCACTTTATTCCCTGAACAAAAGGCTTACAACTGATACTGAGAGCCTTCTTGGAGAGCGGAAAATATAGTCAAATGGTGCTAAGGCTACTGCTTTAATCTCAGTGATTGTAGTGGAATTTGACTTCCATGCTTCATGAACAGGAACTGAGTGTTAAGCATTTTATAAAGTCAAGGTCCAATTAAGCTTCAACAGCCCCCCCCCCCCAAATGAACCCAGTCTGCCTTTGTTATTACTACAGTTACTGTTCTTCCATTCATCAATTATCACCTTCCTCAACTATCCTTCCTCAATTTGTTGGCTACAGCATCCACAATTCACAGACAATGTACTAAACTGGATTGTATTCAGTTGAAAGCACCCAGTTAAACTTAACTATAAAAGAGGGACAATTGGCAGCTTCTCTCTATGATAGTTGGCTGATAGGCAGTGTTCAACTGTTCCTAACAAGTCTCTCTCACTCATAGGTAATGTACATGTATATAGCAATGGCAGGATGCGATATACCTACCACCAGCGGCAAGACAGACGAGAACATCAAGGCGACGTAAGTTGAAGCAAGGCAGAGGGAGAAATTAAAATATTTCATAACATGCACAGATCTGTTTCAGTCAAATGATACTTTGTTGTATTCCTTGTGTCCTTATTGGTCTGTTCATTTTTTCCTTTGCTAATCCAAAAGTGCAGGAGGATGCTAGGTTTTTGCTTTTTAGTTGACTGTGGCTTTTGGAAAGGCAGTAGGTTTTCATTGCTATTTAGATACATGTGAGTACAACTCCTGCCTTATACTAAAGTAATGGCATTACTGTGTTTTCTAATGCATTGTGCTGAGTATCTTTGAAAATGTGTTTTGAAAATGATTTGTGTTTTGTTGCAAAGATCTTTTCCCAGCACATTGGGTGCCCATGAGTCGCTTGTGGAAATCTACAAACAGAAAAGAGAGCAGTAATGCCTTTCCACTCATCATCCTTAGCGCCTGGTATTGAGGAACATACTGCCTCTGATACTGGAGTTAGCATGGAGTCGTCCCGACTGGTATCTATTACTGGACTCATCCTCCAGAAAATAAAAGCTATGAGAGAGGATGTCATTTGTTCAATGTTGGCCTCTGCCACAGACTCTGTAGGGGCATTAGGCAAGACTTGACTCCTGCCATCCTAGTCATGCCTGTTCATAATATAAGCTAAATGTCATGGGTGGAACCCAGGGCTGTATTTCTATCAGAAGATTGTTCATTAGAGATATGCAAAGCGGTCTGGTCCATTTCCAGATCATTCTGTTTTTCTCCTGGAATATTCCAGTCCAGATAGGGCAGGAATGATTTGTCCAGTGCTAGAAGTTAATCTTCTGGAACAAAGAATAGAACATGTAGAAATGGAGGAAATGGGAGTAACCCTGAAGAATCTTGTACCCGTCCCAGTTTTTTCCAGAGGGATCAGTGTCTCTGTGGAACAGATTTCAGGGAAGAACAAAGGCTGTATTGGGCAAGTGTAGAGCATTTTGAATTGTGCCTAATACTTAGAGGATTGTTGCAGGGATTGTTGAGAAAGTTTCTGAGTTCAACAATGTGCTTAGCCATAATATAAGTTGATTTTGATTTACCAATTATGTGGACCCAGCCAATTGTAGGTCATTCAACAAATCATGTTTAAAATAAGCCATGGCATAGTGTGAAATTCCGACACAGCCAGTACGTGCAAAGTACTTTGCTTGCTGAAGTGGTAAGAAACTGTATGGTCTTTCAGAAGCTAGTCTTATACACCATGCTAAGCCATGGTTTGACTAACCACGTGGTATTGACCAAATCAATCTTGACCGAATTACATGATGTCCAAAAGCCATAAGTAAAAAAGCACATTGTAGGCTACTGAGCCATAATGGATCTCTTAGTGAGAACAATCCTTTTCTCAGAGAGACTAAAGTTGCAAGATTTGAACCAAAGTTGTCAATGGTAAGTGGTTTGGAGGATGCAAATGCACTGATATCTTCTCTTCTTTCTTCTCAGGGTGGCCTTGGGCTGTTTGTCCAGCTGATGCCTATCCTCATTCTCATCATCGTGTCTGCCCTCAGCCAGATGATGGTCTCCAGTCCACCTTACAGTTTGAGCCACAGACCGTTAGTAGCTATGTTATTCTTGTCTACACAGTTAGCCTGGGAAGTAGAGTTTATGGGAAAGACTTAAGAGCAAAGCATATATTTACCAGTGATTGGTTTTCTTTCTATATTTCCTCATCTCCCTCTCTTTGTCTTTCTTGGTTTAACACCATGCCTGCTGGGATAAAATTGCTTAAAACAGCCAGGCATTTATGTGGTATACTTTTACGTGTAAATTGTAGGACTTTACAATTTATCCAAGTAGGAATCACTTAATTGAAAGCTGACCCAGCATATCATCTCTCGTAAAGGGTACTGTTTCACAAAGAAGCATTTTTGTGGCATCTGAAATCCTCCACAGATTGACCATGCAAGTAGATGGATATTGACCATGTAATTAGAGAGATCCCTTTTGGCTATCATTTTCTGGGTCAGGAAATCTTCAGTTTGGAATTTTTCTAGCCACCCTATTCTAGATGTTGAGGTGACAATGATAGAAGGAGAGGATATAGCTCCTGGGTAGGGTGCATGCCCCAAGTTATATCCCTGGAGTTTCCTTATATGGCAGGAAAAACAACTCCCTGAATTCTAGGAAAATTCCTGCCAATCAGTGTTCATGATACCAGGGAAGATGGACCATATTCATGAAAATTGTCCAAAAAGGAAAGGGGAAAAGTAAGAAATAGGGAGCTTCTGTAAGAATGAGCTTCTTCCTTATTATATGGACTTTAGGTGGTTTTATTTAAGTCTGGCAGGAGGAAAAGTTGTTGTTGTGCAATTACCAGTTTTACTGATGGATTAATATACATGATTGATGAAGGTTAGAGTAGGAGATATACCTAGAAAAAGTACTCCTTGTTCTGTGAGGGCAAGATTTTTGGATATTTAGGCTGTGGGTGCTTTTCCACCCTTTCCACGCTATCATTTTCCAGTGATGAATTGGCAACTGGAGCCTTGAGGTATAATCTGATTGCAGGATTTTCCTTTGGGTCTTTCTCCAATCTGGCATTGAATCAGCCAGAAGGGAAGGAAATGTGGGCACTGGAGCCCATGGATTGGAGGAGGCACCCATCCTTTGGCTGAAAGTTTTTGGTCTTTCCCTTGCATTCCAAGTGGCTTGCTGGTAAGACAGCTTATCACTGATAGGACATAAAGGAGTATTTAAGTCTCCCTGTATGTTGTTTTGCACTTTTGAATGCCACCATGCTTAACTGTATTTTAGGAAATGTTGACTGGACAAGAATTCCACACACTAGGGAGGTGATTAGGTGTGAGCTTCCCGTATGTGGCGCCATTCTAAAGGTGAAATTTGGAAAAAAAGGATTATAAACTATACATTCAAATTGTCACTTTTAAATAGTCATGTTGACATCCTTTATGATAGTTGTTCAGATTTTAACATTGAAATTGCACGTTTTTCTGATGAAATATTTATTTTTAAGGATTTTTGAACCAAATTGGGATAGTCATAGAGCACTGAGTCAACAAATCAGCTTTGGAATTCAACATTTAGGAAATGCAGAATTTATGAAAGTAATTCCCCAAACTGAAAGCTGACTATCCCAATGAATTTTGTCCAAAAATTCATAAAACGAAATATTTCACCAGAAAGGTATGCATTTTCCATTTTAAAATCTGAACAATTGGAATAAAGGATTTTAAACTTGAATGTTTTTTAAATGCATTTTTAAAAAAATTGTGTGTGTGTGTGCATGTTCTTTGAAGCTCCCTCCTTCTCCAGTCATTCTTCATAGCGACATCTTGCTGTGATCTTCCATAGATTTTTATCAACTGATGGCATGACTGTATTGGCCCTTGTGCAAGACTGCAGCCTTGATAGAAGCTTTTGGTAGATTTCCATGTCATAGTCTGGAAGAAGCCAGGGTATTTCTCTTTGTCTTTAGATACAGAAGTCCTCTAGTTCCTGAGATTCAAGAGGGACATACCCTCTCCTTCCTCAGTACGTGGAGACTTGAAAGGGAAACCAAATGGATTGAGTCTACTGGCTCATCACAAGTGAATTAGCAGCATCAACCAAGTGGCAAACGTTTTGGCAGCAATCTCATCCACTGCCTGAGCAACTGAATATACTATAAATGCATTGTGCCAACCATTTGTCACTAGAATATACCAATGATAATAGACCAGTGTCTATGGATAGCCAGCAGGGGGCAATGCTGGCTTATCAGCTCTCTGTTTACAGCAGACAAGGTTGTTGGAAGATTCTTAGCTTGCCGGCTGTCTTGGCAGAGGAAAATGTATTGCTGTTAAAAAGGCTGGAGTTCAGCCATTAAGTGATAGCTTTAATCCTTGTTTAGATTATCACCCATGTAAACAAGCCCATCAGCTGGAAAACCTTGCCTAACTGGACTTAATATTTGTCTCCAATTCATGTGCATGATGCTTGACTGTATGTCTGTCCTGGGTTAAAGAGGTCATCTTATGACACAAGGTGAAGGGACTTAAAAGTATTTCATTCTGGATGGTATAAATGGGGGAGGTGGGTATGAACATATACACATGGGCAGCCAACCAGAGATTGAGTGTCTGTTGTAGAGGAAAAAACAAAAATCAGTTTCTAGAAATCTCACCATGTGTAGAAGTCTCTAGCACTTCCATATGTGATGCAGAAGTGTGATTTTAAAGAACAAATACATGTTTGTTTTATATAAAAGTTTATGAATGCTTATCTTACTCAGGAAAGCAACAGTTTGCTTGAGAGAGTGCCACCTCTGCAGGGTCGAGGATAAGGTATTGAGTAGGGTAGGATGGGATGGAACAGGCTAGGCTAGGTTAGGAAAGCACTATTTCTACGTAAATATCTAAAAAGTAGACTCACCAGGAATTCCTCCATTAGAAAGGATACTCTGAACATCTTGAAATTAGATGGGATAGGAGTAAAATAAACAGATGGAACTATGCAGAATGTAGAGTGATAGATATTCCTTCTTTGAGAACAAATACCTTTGCAACGTCCAGCTCAACCACCATCTTGACATTTTTCTGTAACAATAAGGGTTAGGCACTTGCTCTTCTGAAATGGAGGGATACTGTACTCAAGATACCGACAGCTGGAAACCAGCGGTTGCAGCTCTAGCTTTGCATAAAAACATGGATTCTGATCTGAAGCAAAGAGAATGAATAATTGGCATTGCTAAATGCACAGGGCACAAACTCGGGGAGAATTAAGACAAAGCAATTAGTGATTTGCAAAGACTAATTAGGCTATCATTTCTATCTGAAAGGGCTTATACACAGTCTTCAATGCATTAAAATGCAAGTATTTACTGAATATAGGTGCAACTCTTAAGAACAACTCATTCCTCATGCCAAGTGCTGAGAACGTTGGGAAAAGCCTTTCGACATTCTGAAAAATGAGTATTACAGAATATTTTCAGGAAGAGAAGGAGTCTTCTCATTACTTTAGTCTAGCCCTGCAGCATGGACAGGAATAGATTTTTTTTTAATCTTTCCAAAGTAATAAGGAGAGCTCCAACCCTTTTCAGGTTAGCACAGGCTGTTTCTTTTGAGTTGCCCAGCTAAGAGCGAAAGGGGTCCCATGTCGCTCCAGCCACAGGAAACAATTGGGTGTAACAGAAGCATATCTGTTTAGTTCTGAGCCCTGCAGTAGGCTAATTCAGACCTTTCCTAACTGGTGACATGCTTCAGCTTGCAGACCAGAGGTCCAAACTGAAGATGGTTGCAGAAGGTCTGTGGGATGTCAGTAGTGGGCAAGGATGTTGGAAAGAGGTGACAAAATAGGGTTCTAGGAACAAACCATTGAGATAATGGAGAGATTGTTGAGGCGGTCTCCTTCCTCCATTCCAAATCACATTTGTTATTGTTCTTCAAAAGCTTGTGTTCACTAGTATCCACTGTTATGTTCATTCCACCCTCATTAAATTTCCCCTTCCCTAGAAGTAGCTAGAAACCGCATGCCCTTAAAGCTTTACATTGTTTCTGCCTGTGGATAATCTACATTAGCCCAGTTTATGGATAATCTATCTTGACTATCCATAAAGGTGAGAGCCAGTTGGGTTTAGTGGTGAAGGCACCAGGCTAGAAACCAGGAGATGGTGGGTTCTAGTCCCATCTTAGACATGAAAGCCGGCTGGGTGATTTTGGGCCAGGCACTCTCTCTCAGCCCAACTCACCTTACAGGGTTGTTGTTGTGGGGAAAATAGGAGGAGGAAGGAGTATTAGATATGTTTGCCGCCTTGAGTTATTTATAAAAATAATAAAGGCAGGATTAAAAAATTTTTTAAAGTGGGGGGCCTGACAACCACCCTTTTGTTGCAGGAGCAGGGAGGCAGAGGATAAAGGGAGACTTTGGTAGGTCCCCATACATATCGCAGTTTGCTTTTGGCTGGGTGGGGCTGGTCTGGGGTTTTGACCTCCTTACTCAAATGAATTTTCCTTTTTTGGGGGAGTGATTTTGATCATTGCTTTCATCCTTCCTTCCTCCAGGTCTGTTGGCCATGTATTTAAAAGAACGACTGAACATTTGAAAGTATCTTACTATGTAGGTGACAGCTTTGCAGAAGAATATACAGGCACGAATCTTAAAAATGTAGAAAGGAGTGTGGAAGATGATTATATTGCAAACCTCAGAAATAACTGTTGGAAAGAAAAACAGCAGAGTGAGTAGCTCGGCTTTAAGACATTACACAGAGAGAGAAGTGCACAGTCAAGGCAACATGGCTGTTTTGTATGCTGCACCTCAAGAAATACTGTATTATTACTGTTGTTGTTTATTTATTTGTCATTTATTCGATTTATATCCCACCCCTGTAAACTAGGCCTCACAGAGATGTTGGAAAGGGGTTATTGATAGTTAAGGATGTAGCCACCTTTACAAGTTAGATGCATTTGACAATTTAGCTGTTGCAGCTCAAGTGTTGTTTGTGTGTGCACACGTGTACAAACAGACCCTGCAAAGAACCACATGAGCTTTCCAGAGGATATAACTATTCTTAGAGGAAGGATGTTTGACTAGTGCTAACATGTCTTGCAGAGTGCTCCTTTCAAATGCTTTGCAGAGCCCTATTGACCATTATGATCTGCACAAATTTTGTTGTCCTGGTTTCCTGAACTTAGAGGCGTATCCAGGTTTAAAATATCCAAAAGGAACAATAGTTCCCAAGCTTTCCATCTTTGCGCTCACCTCCTTTAGAAATTCTTCCCAAGGTAAACTATAATTACAACGTCTGGGGCAGGGTTTAGCAGCAGATAAATATTTTTGGCGCCTCCCTTGCAGATCCCTGCTCAAGATGACATGTGACAAAATGAGGTAAACATATCCACTCTCCAGTGAAATCCACAGAGTATATCAGAAAATACAATACAAACTGAAGTGAAAGTTACAGCTGTCTGGACCGTTGCTTTAATGACTTGGATTTCTTTTACAGAGGAGGGCTTACTGTACCGGGCACGCTACTTTGGTGATTCGGATCTGTATCAGAGAGCACAGAAGATGGGTACACCCAGCTGTACCAGACTGTCTGAAGTTCAAGCATCAATGCATGGATAGCTGTTGCAGAAACAGTCCATGGAGACCTAAGTAAGAGCTGGTGATTTCTGTTTTCTGGGACCCCAGAAGTTTGGTTCAAAAATACTAATTTTCCAACATAAACTAGAATCCAAAACTAGGTTCATGTTTTGTGCTAAATCATGGTTAGTTTTAACAGGGTTTGCAGAACAAGCAAATATCAGTCTTGCAGGCAAAAAACCCCCACTTGTTCAACGAATTCTTAGTTTGTTTCTTCTCCATTCTTAACAGCTTTTGCTTTGCATCTTTCTGAATTAGTTTCATGCTTGGTTTGGGTGCAAAAACAAACTGAGAACAAGTGAAGAAATTACAAACTAAATGCCTCTATTTATACCTCATGCTAAGCCATAGATGTAGCCTGAAAGCCAACATAAATCATGGTTTCAGTGGTTTACTGCCTAAAACCCATTTTTTATTCCCTGACCCCACTTGCCTATTACATTAAGACACAGTCAAACAAAACATGTAACAGGTTACCCAATCTATGAATTCTTATATAGTCACTGGTTCCTCTTGATGCTCATAGGCCCTTGATTAATCATCCCTTTGCCAGGACATTCAGCTTAACTTATATATTTGCTCTTTTCATGTTCTCAGCAGTGTCTGTGGATGGAGGGGGATTGTCAAAATCAGCAAGATGGCAGATAGAGCGTTGCAATGCAAGGCCCGCCCCTTTTCTATGTGCATTGTCCACACGTATAAAAAGAGCAGAGCTTGCTTTGTGATGCTTTGTCTGCCATCTCTCTGATTTTGACCAGCCCCCCCTCTGCAAACCCTGCTGCATGTTCTTTCCATTTCTTAGAGCATTATTAATTTTGCTGCAAAACAGAATTATTGGGAAGCTGATGAATCTGTTGCACAGTTATTAGCAATCATCTTCTTAGAAGCACTCATTGAAAAAGCTTTTCAGCATCAGTGGCTTCAGCTAAAACTAGAATATCAAGAGCCAAATGGACAGTCAGCTGTGGATTCATGCAGTAGTGCTTCTTACCCAATCTGATGGAAAACCTGGACAGGTATGAATATGGAATGCAGTTTTGCAAACTCTGTTTCAAATGTGGTTAAAAGAGATGCTCTCTCAGTGGGGTTCTGTGTTCCTTCAAAATGATATAAGCAACTAAATCACTTCATCCATATGTGCTTAGCCAATTTGCTTTATCTCTTCAAGTCAAAACCAATTTAATCCAAATATCACAGACAATTGACAATTGGAGGATGATGTTATAGTTCATTTTAAGAGTTAGCATTAAAACATGATTTTACCATGCTATTACAAATTGTAGAAGAAATCAGGTTCAGCACAGCCAGGTGGAACCACCAGAATATCTTGGGAGTTGCACCTGCAAAAATGTGGCATCTGATGTAGTTTCCTTGGATTGCAAAGAATTGCAATGATTTGTCCCTTTCATGGTGAGAATTTCCTACAAATAATGTTTGGCAATAGAAATGTAAGCATTTAAATAATACTAAACAGCTTCAAAGATATGAGTACATCTTCTGCTCCATTTAGGCCTAGTTAAAATAAATGCCTTTAAAGTTAAAAAAAAAGAAAAAAGTCATGTTAGTGGGAGAGCCACAGCCACTGGGTTAGGGTAGTGATACCTCTTTAGTTCTCCAATTAGAGTTGTTTATCACCTGAAGCTGCTGTGTTTGTCACTACCCTTCCTCTTCATGTTTATTGTATGCCACTTTAATATGGGTCAGTCCTCCTCATAGAAACTCACACCATCCAAATTACATAATACACAGAACCATCAGGGCGATTGCTTAACAATTACAAATCTATAAACATTATATCATCCCACTAATATGAATATTTCCTAAGGTGAAACCATCCACAAATAATTCACATAGGGCCCAATGATCAAAATATAAAAAATTAATTTTAAGCCCTGAAAAAATCATACATTGGAATCCAAGATCAAGATTGTTGTTCTTCCAGCAACAATCTCTAAACCAAACTCACATGGTGTTCACACAGCTGGGAAAGCCAAGAAGTTAAGATATGCCCACATGTCACCATTTTACTCCAAACAGGCATAGCTCTTGAACTGTATTTTCTGCACCAGAAGCAATTATTATTTGGGGGGTTCCAGAGACTGGAATTTTGAAACCAGGTTTGGAAAGCCCCAAATGATAGCCTCTCTAGGATGTTAGCCCCACTAGTTAATGGGGTTAAGGTGGTGATTAGGCGCACGTATTAATTGGGTGTTTTGGCTTAGCTTGTAACGCAGAGATAGCCTGCAAGATTTTAGGCAGCATGAGACACAGTCATTCTACTGGAATCTGTCAGGGCTCTGCCCTCCCTCCCTCCCAACTGGAACTGAGCCAGATCGAAGACCATTGATCAGGTGTAACCAGGCTAATAACTAACTGGTCTCTAATCACACAGCTTTTCTTTTTTTATTCCCATGGCATGTGTTTTATTTAGAGTGAGAAAATGGTGTAGAAAGAGTTAGGATACAACTGGGGTATATTTGACATAATGGTCTTCCATGCTAAAACACACACACACCAACAGCCCCCCCTCCTCTTCCTTCTGGAACAGGTTTGACTTGAATTTCAGGCGAACCGTCCTGGCCATGGCTATCCTTCCTCAGTGAGGAAAAGACCCTAATCGTTTTTTAGAAACGTAGAGAGGTTTAAAAGGCTATATTTAGATATCTGAGGCTGCTACAGACAAGGCACAGTGGCTTTTTTTTAAACACTTCTTTTACTTTGAACACATAAGGGGAGCAAAAACGTCAAGATGGTGGCTACAGCTTCTGATTGAAGCCCCTCCAGTTTCTATAGGCATTCAAGGGGCATGTCTTCAGTCAATGCAGTTCTAGCCATCTTGACTTTTTTTTTTAACCTTACCCTGCCGGTGCCCCTGTTCTGCCGCTTAGGTTCCTTTTAATGTTTAATGACAAAAAGGCAAGTTTCAACTTGTTGATTAGCATTTCCAGTTACGCCAGTCCAGTGTACTGTTCTTTAATGGAAGTGCAGATACATGCTTAGTGAAGGTCCTGTTACCCTTGTAATGGCCTAGAGACTGACACTTCTGCTGTTTTTCTTCTCAGACTCTTCAAATGCCTGAAGACTTTGGGGGAAGTGCACTGAGCCAAGGAGACAGACTTTCTATTTAAAGAATCAGTCCTTAAATTAAAATGGCATTGGAGAATTAGCAACGCACTACTGCCCTCTCCTCTCTTTCTCTGTCCAGCATTAGACTTGAACATCTCTTAAAACAAGGAGGAAAAAGACGGCTGGTCTTTTTTTCTCCCTCTCTTGCTGTCATATCCCTTCCTCGGGATTCTGCCATCCTGAGAGCAATTGTTGAATTGCTTTTATTTCCTTTCAAGGTCTGCAGAAAACCAGGCGCAGTGGAGAAAGTCTTCTGCAATTGCACTAGTCACTTCAGAGAGCAAGGGAGGAACTGGAAGAGCTGTAGGAATGAAAGAAAATTAATTTTAAAAGACACTATTTAGAATTTAACGTACCATTGTAAATATGTTGTACTTCTAAACTATGCAGGGATAGAATTAAATTATTTCATTATTTTTCTTTTTCGCTTTCTTTCTTTCTTTTCTTTTCCTTTTCCTTTTCCTTTTTCTTCTAAACTTCATAACCCAGTTTCTGTGAATTCTAGCCTCTTTTTCCCTACCCAGGCCCTCACCCCCTTTTCTGGCCCAATGTCATGTTTTCTATCAATGGCAATCTTATCTGACAATACAAATGTTTTATATTTTTTAATGGCTTGGACTTTCTGGAAAAAAAAAAGTAAATTCCCAGACCTTGAAACTGTTTTCTTTTTTAAATATGAAATACTGAGCCCAATAGATATATTTTCTACGTACACATTTTGGCCCAGTTTTGGATTTGCAGTGCATTGGGGGCTTCTTGCTAGAGCACTTGCTCTTCCTAAAGAATGGAGAACAAATTGTCTCAAATGGTCTTGAGTTCACCAGGATTGCTTTTGCTGTGTGGACTTTTATTTTTTTATGTTTTGCAGATTTTTCATTTTCTGCCTTGCAATCAGGGTTCATTCTGCTACACAGAGGTTTTTTTTCCTCCACAAGTGACATCCCCTTGTCTGTTTTCCCCTGCTCCCCAGTCAGATTTCCTCTTGCCCTACAAAATAGCTTTTCCTTGACAAAATGCTACCGCTGATTTCATTCCAGGAACTCCTGTCCGCTGGCATGACCTACCAAGCAGTGGTGCAGCTACATATTTTTCTCTTCCGTTTGGTGAGACTTGGATGGCCCTTCTCTCTAGAAGAAGGAAAGGCTGTGCAGAAACAGTGCTTAGAGACTCTTGTGAGAACCTTCTTCAGGAGAACAGGACTCTTGTGTCCCCTTCCTCAGGAGAACAGGCCATCTTTGTCAAAAGAGGTTTTGGTACTTTCCATTATTTAAGCAACTGAAAGAGGCAAAGAATAATTCTTATTACTTGACTGGACTGTGAAGTCCAACTTCCGTTTGAAAAAAAATGGTACAAGATGCCAGACTTTTTTTGTCTTTTAAGTCCATACAATGCTGTCAGAAGAGCCTTAAGAGAAGTTACTTGAAACAGCTGAGCCATCAACCAGAGTAACAGTTCGTGCTCCTAGGTCCCATAAGCCTCATCATCCTGAATTAGCAGTAATCTGAAGTTGCTTCCACTCCTGCAAGGGGTCTTGTGTTTTCGTTAGTCAAAGAAGCATTCCCTTTGCGTGCATGGATCAGCTCCCACCATCAAAGCAAATCAGCGCTCAATCCAAATATGTTAAGGGATGGCTTAGTCATGCTAAGTAAGCAGCATTACCATTAATTACTTTACACTGGAATCTTCTTTATGTTGCTGTTAGTTTTGTCCAGAAACTTTTTTCTGTACAATTGGCAAACTTCCATCTAAAGACTTGTTCAGAATTACCCAAGTACCAAATAGGAGCTCAGGTGGATGAAGGGAGGTCTGATAATTGTGTTATTTCTTTGGCATTGACAAGTGAATATTGATTTAAACCAAGTTACTGGGTTTTCTTTTCCCTGTGATAAGTGGCCACCTTGGAGGGCAAATCCTCTCCATATGTCTGCAGTCCCAAAGAGGCCGCTGTCTGCTGTCCCAGGATAGCAGGTACTGGCTCCTCAAAACCTCAGCCCTGTTGATTAGTGTTCATTGACCCCTTGAGTTCCAGCCATTTTGAAGGGTCACTTGTTTGGCTGCACAGCACAAAATTATCGGCTTCTCGGATGGCAGCACGAGCCCCAGGCCCTAACAGAGCTTTTGATTTCTTAAGTAGATAGCCGGGGATGAATGAGCAATGTGCAATAAGAAGCATAGGTCTTGAAAGATATTCAGGAAGGCTGTATTTCTTAATTATATAATTGTACATCTATAAATAAAGGTTTATAACATGAAAGCTCTCCCCCAGTGTTTGTGTCACCATATCAGCAAAGCAGAGTCATTTCACTGAATGCCACGATGGGGTCATCCCAGCAGCTGCCTTTGAACTGAACTGATGCTTTTTTTTACTAATGAATATATTTCTGTGCTCCACGATAGTCAAAGTGCGTTTATAAGAATCAGTAGAGATTGAGTATTCTGCTGGTTCAGATAACATAAGCCATAGAAGCTCTAGTCCTATTTGGGAAATGCTGCTATATGCTGAAATTTGCTGTTAGATTACCCAGTGAAGAACACTGTTTCTTCCCCAGTAATCTTCAGCCACAACTATCTCCTAATAGTTTATCGTTCTTAGTGATACCAAGAATCCAGAGACCCCAGAAGTAACACATTCTAACTTTGCACATAGTTGGGGAGGCGATTCCCACCACAGAAGAGAGCTCTTAGCTTCCAGCCATGCAAATGGTTAATACTACCATGGAGAAAAAGTAATATTGGAACTTTCATAGCTACTTCTGAAACGGGTGTCTGGCTTCTCTCATCAGAGATTATGTGGGAAGAAGCAATGCTTATCCCCAGTACTTCACAAGAGTTTCGAGAATATATGGGCAAGAAAACTCTTAACCCTCCCAAGGACAAAGTTAAAGGTATTGATTTTGGAGTTTCTTACTAGGATACCAAAGAGGTTGATACCATATTTGTTGACTTAAAATGTGTGCCCTCCCCCAGTGTATGGATCTAGGATGTGGTAAACAGGTTGCCAAAACTTGTCAAGCTCATTGATCATGATTCATATTCACTAGTTTGCATGGGAATGAATAATGCTTCCAGTTGTTACCGTGAATGTATTCTGTCTGACTGAAACTCTGAAGAGGAAGGCAATGGACCTGGGTGGGGGTGTTTGTATGGGTATAAATGAGAAGAGGACTGTAAGGAGAGAATTCTAAAGCTGAATGATGGCTACGTGAGTGATGATGATAGAAAAGGTTCATTTCTTGGACCATCAGCGAAGTTCACTCCTACCCCTCATTTGCTGTGAGAGCTTATGACCAAAACTCAACAGAAAGTCTTCACCTTAAAAACATAAATGGTAGGGGTGGGGATGCAAGAATCTATTCTCACCCTTAACCCTCCACACCATGAAAAAATGGGGCAAAATACTCTTGCCTGGGCCCCTTCCAGTGACATTTCCTGCAGTCCATTAGCCCATCAGGAAGACAGGTTGCAGACTCAACCTTGGGGGGGTGGGGGGGGGAACCACCTCTGCTATAAGAGAAGCTAGGAAGATGTGTAGATACCTAGAAATTTTCCAAGAAAACAACTGGAGAGAGATTGATACTCTGATGCACAGACCATTAGAAAGAAGATGAGTTATAACCCCTGCTGGAAATTGAACATGATAGGGATCCCTAAAGCTTGGTGAGATGATTCCCAAAATTAGAATGTAGCAGTGGAAGGATGTAACTAAATAGAACATATATGAGAGAAATAGCATTATATGTTAAACATCTATCCCTGCACAAAAATTGAAGCAATTGAACCATAGATACATGGAGAAATAAAACTAAGTGGAGAAAGACATTCAGATGGGGATCGACTACAGACTGGCATTTCAAAGAGCAAATGTGGATGGTGTTTTTCTGAAGTTACACACACCAGAAAGCAAGAACTAATCATAATAGGGAGCTCAACTATCTGGTATCTGAAGGGGGCAAGAGCTAATGGGCTTACAGTAAGCTACATCACAGTGGGTTTCAGCTGGACATAAAATGGAATGTATTGATGCTAACAACCCTTCAGCAATGCCACGAATGACCTACTGGAATAAGTGCTCCCTTTTTGGAGGCTTTTAAACAGATTGTACAGGTCACTTATGATCTGGAATTCTGCAGTGAGGTCAGAGGCTGGCCTAAAGAGTTTACAACCCACCACCCATTTTTAGATTATATGGACTTCCTGTCCATCATACTGAGACATTTTGTTAGCACTTCATAACAATCATATAAACAGACCTCATGCATGATTTCTGGAAGAGCCTCTAACAACTTACCTCTGTTATCCTAAAGCATCATATGATGCAATACAAACAGTAAGGTTTTTAGCTTCCTCTATCTTAACTCCAGTAGAAGATTCCATAACATTCTTAAGCATCTATTGTTCCCTCTGTACTTTCAACTCTGGAATTTTGTTAGGGTGATCAGAGGCCCAAAAGTAGCTGCTGTGTCCTTAATCATGTGGCAGCATATCTCACCCTTTGTGACCACACAACTACCACTCTTGTGTCAGTGTTGTTGTGCCAACGTTGTGCAAATTGCTTACATTACCACACACATTCTCATTGTACCCTTTGGTCAATTTAGTTTAAATAAGCTGCGCAGAGGCGGTGGCTGTTGTTGTACCTGAACACAAATTATGGGCCACTTTTAGGATGTTCAGTGCCCTGGAAGATTCTCTTTCCCCATAGGTCAAAAAAGTAGAATAAAATGTTGCTTAATGAACCAATTAAGCAAACTGGTCCTTGAGTCTATTATTATTATTATTATTATTATTATTATTATTATTATTATTATTTGTTTCCCACTTCTCCCTCTTCATCAAACATAAACCATTTTATTTTATTTTATTTCTTTTAAAGGAAAAAATGAACCAGATACGTATTACAGGAGGAAACAGTACACATATGAGTCACTGTCTCTAATGGGTGGGGCAGGCTTGTGCAAATCTAGGTGGGTGCTTGGAATGACCTGTTTAGCTACTAGTCAATCAGCGTTCTTCTGAAATAGTGTGAAACTTTGTCCAAAAATAGCTCAGCTGACAGGTTAGCCTGAAGGGGCAGTTTGTCTGCTCCCTCTGTTGCACAGCAGCATCCCTGCCAGGCCTGCTTAACCTAATTGATGATGGGGGTGGAGTTCCCCAAACTGGTGGTGTTGGGGAATTTCAACCTGCCTTTCCTAGGCAAGGAGTCTGGAGTGGCCCAAGGGTTCATGGCCATGAGAACCATGGACCTGACCCAATTTATTGAGGACTCAACACACTGTACATAAGAGATCATACCCTATATCTGATTGTTGTCTCAGGGCAGACACAAAGTGATCTGAAAGTGAGGAGCATCAAACTTAGCCTCTAGTCATGGGCAGATCACTCTCTGATTACTATGGAGCTTCACAGCGTGATCCTCCTCCACAGTGGGGAAGAACCTATTGCATAAAGTCTCCCCAGTTGCCTAATTGATCCAGTGGGTTTTCAGAGAAGGATCTAGTGGGCAGTTCAGTCAAGACCCTGGTTGCACGCTGGAGTAAGGGGGTGGTTAGGGATCAGATTGTACTATAGCAGCCTCTCCCCTCTCAAAGATCCACTGCATTCAAGGAGATGAAGCAGCCAGAGAAGATACCTAGAATATCACTGTAGGAAAACCCATCTCAAGTCTGACCAGACATTGGGAAGAGTTCAAGTTCAAGCCTACACAATAATGTGTAGTTTAAGTTTTGTCTTATATTATTTGCCACAGATATTACATAGAAAATAGAACAGGAAGCTGTTCTTAAGTATATTACTATTTACTGGAACAGAATGGAAAATGGTGAATGCCTCAGCAGAGACTGATGGATAGTTAAGACCCAAATTCTTTCATTTTGAACAACGGAAATAAACCTCTGTGCTCGAAACAACAATAATGCTTAAGTTATGGCCATTGTGTGAAATTCTGCCTTTAGTTTGCAAAGTAATAAGATATGACAAGGATCAAGAATTACCAAGCTGATGAAGAAGAACAAAATGGAAATATAAATGGATGAAGATTGTTACTATCAGAACCCATTATTTCCTAAGTAGGAAGGACATAGTGCTCTTTCTTGCAAGTGAGTTAAAATGCTCTCCACCAGTCTTTGAACCAACAGAAAACCACAGTGACATACAATTTACTGTTCCCCCCATTTACTGTCCCACAGGGACAGTGCCAACAAATGGTAGTGTTCTTATTTATGGTGTGCAAAGCATATTAAGGACAGGGATTTACAGATTGCCCCAGTTGCTTCCCTCTTCTTCCACCAAATGTCACCAACAATCACTCACCTTAACATGAGATGGGGGATGGGTAAGAGACAAGTTTTGACATATGTCTAGACCAGCAGATTGAGCCACCTATCAAACCTCCCTCTGGTTTTGCACATATGTTTTTGTGCGGTGTGTTCAAAAGGAGCCTGATTATCTGCTGAGTTCAGCTAATAGTTGGACTCCCTCTGGACACAGACTTAGCACCATTCCAGTGAAGTGCCTGTGTTCAAAAGCAGGTTGAACAACAGCTGATAAGTGCCCAGAAAATGGAGGGGGGGATGTTCCCACACCAGCCTAAAGAGGCTAACACTACTGAACTGGTCACACCCCCTAGACCAGTGTTTCTCAAACTTGAAAACTTTAAGATGTTTTCTGGGAGTTGAAGTCCACACATCTTAAAGTTGCCAAGGCTGAGAAACACTGCCTTAGAGGACAACCTCAGCGCACCATGGTCCAAGTGATCAGTGAAGCACATCTCCAGTAAGTGGAGGATGATTCATAGCGGTCTCAGGTGTGGATTAGGGATCAGGTGAAAGCAACTTCATGAGGACACAGAAGAAAAAAGGGTGCCTTGTGGAACTTCCATTCTCATAGCTGATGATCAAAGCTTCAAAACATGTACTCACAAATAAATACAGAGAGGATTTTCTATTCTGCACGTGCTTGCTGCTTTTATCTTGCAGGCACCACAACACATTAGACAAATGTTGGAGGGGACAAAGGGGAAACTTTGAAATACCAGGAGGGATATGTTCCCTGCATCCTCCCCAAAAATTATTCCTATGGGCTCCACCCAGAAAAAAGAAGAAGAAAAAGAAATATTCCACATAGCAAGAAAGTATTTTTCTTTCTTTGCACATGTCTTGTTTCTGGGGAAATAAAAAGATTTCAATCAGTAACAACAACAACAAACTGAAAGCAGTGCTATCTTTTCTCAGGATGTTATCACCTCTAATTAAGGTCTTAAAGAATAATTGTAAAGGAATTGGAAGAATCACCAAAATAAATTGTTTTGTATGTATTTAACAAACACCAATGCCTTTGTCAGAGCTCCATTCAAATAGCTTACAGTACTTCTCTTCACTGAAGTGACTAAGGGTGAGTCCAGTACAACAGAAGAAGTCTGGCAAAGCGCATTCCTACTCAAATCACTAGCCTCTCTCCTTCCCATTATGAAGCATATTTTGCAAAAGGTCTCCATCATGCAGGCATGCCAGCAGAGTTCTTAGTCTTTGGAAAAAGATTCCACAATAGAATTTTGTGCTAGGTTGTGCTACAATTTCATTCCCGGGAGAAGGCTTTGGCTCTCTTTTAATTTTTCTTGTCTTGATGATATTACAACCCCCAGCTGCTCATCAAGCCCAGAGCTTCAGATCTTGATCAAATGAACTACTGTGGAGTGGCTGATATGAATCAGGAAACAGCCTTAGGAACTTGCAGTTCGCCATGATCTGGAAGGGTGGAGGAACAGACTTCTGACCTGCCTTTGTTAAGGGAGGAAATAGAGGTGCCTTGAAGTAAGATGCACTTCCTTGCTGGCCAAAGCTGCAAGCCAAGAGATATCCATGGGGTGGGGGGGAAGGGAGGGGTGGACCCCTGGGTTAACAAGCTCTGTTGAAATAATTGAAACCTGACCCATTAGCCTCTGTTACATACTGAGAGGTCTTAGCACTCACCTGCCCTACGGGAGGAACACAGAATTAATAACGGACTGGAGCAAAATGAAGATCTAGAGTAAAGGAGGTTCTGGTGGTCTCCGTCCTCCAACACAAGTGCCCCTACTGAGCTTCCACAAATTCTTTTTTAGACTTGTCTCATGGGGATTTGTGCAGGATGCATCCTTTTCCCATCTTTTTCCAGTGGTTCATGTAGCAGCAAAGGGTGTAGAATTGCTTGTCTGGCTACCTGCCAGTCCTGAACTTAAAAGTCTTATTGTGCTGGCAGGGAGGGGATTGTAGGGAGCAGAGATGGAAAGTTTAGCCTTATAGTACACTCTCCTAATTCCCCCACCCCAATTTTCTTATGCATATCTGTAGAACCAAGATGTGACAGATGGAAGCCAGTCAATGGCTGCTCCATCCTTCCCATTTCTTTTCTCCCTCTCCTTTCCCTCTTTCTTCAATATTGATGGCTCAACTCTTCTTAGATAGGGTCCAAGATTCTAAATCTCACCGAACTTCTAGTTCCTTAAGACCAGGCATAGACAACTCTTTGGGGTTAATGGGCACACTGAGGCGGCTTAAAAAGATGTCATGGGGGATCTCCTAAGATGGCTGCCATGAGGGGGGCATGTCTATTCACAAAATGGCTGCCCCACCAGGCACGTCCAGCCACCAGACATCCATTAAGTATATGATTACAAACTGATGAGGATGATACCACTCCTTTTAGCCTCCAAGGATGGTCTTAGCTAATCTCTGCCTTCCCCGCCTCCCCCTGAACAGATGGGCTGCACTTCCACATAAAAGCCCTGGTTTACAGCCAAATTGCCCTTTTTTCTGTTTTAAGAATGCCTTTGGGGCCTTGATGGGACTCAGAGGCATTCTTGTAAATAAAGATAGCACTAGGGCTGGAAGTTTACTTTACAACAGCCGGTATTTCCACTTATTTAGTTCCCTTATGAAATACTGCTGAATTGGGCGGGTGTTCCAGGCTGCGTGGCTATGCATTTCAGCTCTGTAGTCAGCCCTCCAAGAACCATTAAAGTCCCTGAATTTCAGCCAAAATTTCATGCAGAAGATTTTTGTTCCATTTTACTTTTGAGGTTGTTTATTTTAATAATGGCTTGCTGCTTTGGATTGTTTTAACTGGTATTTTATAACTGTACAACCTGCTGTGTGTTTTGAATAGTTAGATAGCATCAACTTTGTATAAACAAACATTCACAAACTTTACACAGCATGATTACAATCCTACAAATTAATCTACCAGTTTTAGGACTGATTCAGAATACCTCACTGCCAGGCAATCAAAATCTTGGACCAACCCTCCCAACCAGGTGCTTTTCAAATATGTTAGGACTACAACTTCCAAAATGCCCAGCACACATGCTGGTCAGGAATTCTGGGATCAGTAAGCCGTACACATCTCAAGGACACCAGGTTGTGGAAGATTGGCTCAGGAATTAGCCTTCCAGCTTTGCGTTTCTCCTTCTTCCCCTTGTTAGCAGTAAATTTACTGAAGGAGTTACGACAAGTATAGTTAAGTTTCAAAACAAAGATTAGAAATAGGAGGGGAATGGATCAACCTAGCAAAGCTGCCATGGTCCTGGTTCACAAGTGTCCTTGAGAAGCAAAGAGATGCAAGGGACAAAACATGCATCATACTTGCGTGCAACGTCACAATGCAGTTTGAAAGCACGAAGCTTGCATCCTGATTTCATAATGCACATTGTGTTATTTCTGGCATCATTGTCGTTAGGGATGGATACTGAAGCTATGATTGTCTTAATGCTACTCATCATCCCTCCCATCCAGACCTCAGAGGGCTTTCCCTGCAACTCCACCATGAAAAAACAGAAACCAGCCTGTAAGGCCCAGTGGTATGATTTAACCTATCTATTGTACAGCGCCTTAGAAAGCAGGAGTATCTGCAGAAGAGGTCAGAAAAATCAATATGGCAGCCACAGCTGTGCCATCACCGCCCCGCCCTTTTTAGGCGCATTGCATCTTAAAATGCCTGTCAAAAAGAGGGTGGGGCGGTGATTGGCAGCTGTGGCCGCCATCTTGACGTTTTGGATACCTGCCTTCCACGGATGGGGGGATCACTCAAAACTACCAGTATGTAAATAAACACACTGCCTGAAAAGCACATCCTCTGTGTTTTTATTCCTGTTCAGTGCAAACACCAGGAAGCCCCAAAACTCAGCGCAATCCAAGCTGGGATACCTTGACAGCCGACGTCTTCCCTCGTCTGCTTCTATGGCTATTAAACCCTTGCAGCTGCCCATCCTTAGTGGAACTCAGCCAAGGCCAGCGCCTTGGAGGGTTCGAGGCAGGCCACTCTGTGAGCAGCTGCATAGAGCCCCCCTACTCCCCCCCCCCCCAGATTTCTCCAGGGTCTTTGAACAAGCAGGAATTCATTTGGCAACCTCTGGAGTTTCCCACTGGAGGGAGAACTGTATCTGCTGACTCGGTGGTTTTCTCCTTCGCTCGCTGGCCAGCTGCAGCTGAGCTTCTGCTGCTGGGTTTCCTAACCCTCCTACTTCCTCCAAGCCCCCCCTCCCCCTTTCATCTTCTCCATGTGGGACATGAGCTACGTGACATTTTTTCAAACTTGGAGCGCTCTCTCTCACTCTCCCTCCCCAGCCCCGATAAATCCTGGGAAGCAGCTTTGCTGCAATGCCTGATACCCATCTGGAGGTCTCCGTTGCGTCAGGCGTTTCATCGCTAGTTTAAGTCTGACTTTGCTTTGCTTCAGCGTGTGGAAAATCCACACTGCTCTGACTTGAATTATCTGTACTACTTCAGTTCTTTGCCCTTTGCTCAGTGCCTTTCTGGCTTAAAAAGTGGGGAGAAATCCCTCCTTTCCCCCTTTTCATCCAGCAAAAATCAGCCTAATGGGAAATGAAACATTCATATCTGATCATGTTACAAATGTATTTTACATCATATTAAATAGTAAGCGTTAACACGCTTTACTTCTTTTTTTCAACAATGTAGACCTCAAGTTTAATGCATTGCCTTTGGAACATCAGGATTATACTGACAGGACCAAGCGGAGCATCCATCGGTGACAAATAACAGGAACACATTTCTAAATTAGTGTGGAAATAAACCTGTTTCCTATTTTCCAGGTGTAAGAACCAGTGGAGTTACTTTTTCTGGCTACAGCTGTGTCTCTGTGTACGGGTATTTATGTATGTCTGTATGTTAAGGCTTGGCATACGGCTTGGCCAAAAATCAAGCCAGAAAACAGCTGAGCCAAATTTCACCTGAAGAAAAGGACAATTGTTGGGAATACAGGAAGAAAAATGGCAATTTGGAGGAATACTCCAACTGTATGCCCCAAATACGAATCTGCACGTGTATACTAATACCTTCTTTCTTTGGCATTATTCTGAAATGTATAGATATGGTAGTGTTTCCCAGCTCTAGCAATTTTTTCTTTCAGTACTTAAATATTCAAAAAGTGCAAATATGTTTAAAAATGCAATATTTTAATCAAGATATGATCATGAATATATCCATTGTTTTACTTGGGGTTTGGTGGGGGAAGAGATGTTTTCAGTGTGGCAAGTGTTGGTGGTTTTCAACATTTAACATTACTTAATATCTCAGAGTTACCTTATCCTATATTTGCAATAATGGTAAGTCTCAGTGGCTGGAAAGAACATTGAATGAAATCACACCGAGATGAAGTCATTTCACAGCAGTTACTTGGGATTCAGAGTTGATTAGCTGTGGATGGAGCTAAAGCAGTTTGTATCTTTGAGGACACCCAGAAAAAGCTAAATGTGTTTTAATTTACAGAATAGTGTATATGACCTCTGTGTATTATATGTTGCTCCTAGTTGCATTGCATCAATTCATCTTTTTTTTTTCTACTGTCCAGCCTGCGTTAATGTTGAAACAAATTTGAAATAGTAATGTATCAATCATTATTTAATAATGATTAATTTACCAGTATTTATGGGTGATCAAGGACCAACATATGAAAAATATTTAATTACTTCTTGTTTCTTCTTGTTTTCCATAGTGATTTTTCCCTTTTTATTTAAATTTCAAAAACATCACTTTTTTTAAAGTTAACTATCATATTCTATAAAAACCAGCAGCATAATAATATAACTATATCACACTTTTATAATAATACTGTGTACTTTAGAATAGATATCTAAATTATTGTGTGTGTATGTATACATATAAAAATAAAATGAAGAAAAAAGTAAAGCACTAAATTAAATAAAAGCAATAAAATCTAAAATAAGAAAAAATATACCTAAATACCTAACTTATCTTTTTCTAGAAAAGTAGATATGTATATAAAATCTTATTTAAAGATAAACAGATACATAAATAGATGAATATATACATATCAAACCCCTAAACTTACATGACTTTCTTATTTTTTTTCCCAACTTGTGATTCAATTTTTAAACAATTATTTGAAGCTGGACCATATGCACTGATACAAGACTAATTCAAATGCTGAGAATTTATAAATGTCATTAAGCCAAGATTTAGCACTGGCTGTTCCTAAATTCATCTGTAATTTCTGCTCTGCTCCCCTCCCTCCTTTCTCCCTTAAGTGATTTCCCTGCCATTGATTCTGACATTACTTACATCCTGGGGGTCAAGAGCTTCTGATAGGAAGAAGGGAGAAAAAGAAAAAGAAAACTCAAGGATGTCCATGCAATTGATACTGGAGATTGCCAAATGTTGTATGTCCCACATTTTCAAATGATCAGGAGCTGAGTCTGGCTGTAATTAATTGCGCTAACTTTTCAGCCAGACAGAACCATATAATTCCCAGTTGAAGAACAGGCTCCCCGGAGAAGCTTTCTGAAGCTGTGATAACTCTGGTAATGAGCAAAGGGAAGAAGAAATGTGGCTTAATATACAGGTATGCAGGACAGGACTTTGGAAGACTTGGTATTGTTTTGCATACTCTGTAATTAGGATTACTATCTTCTCCTTGGAAAAGCCACCGGTTCTCGGCCTCTGCTGTTGTTTGCAGACCTGCAAAACGATTCAGTTTAAAATTGCATTTAATCATAGCTAAACATTTAAAAACAGTGGGCCGACATCACGGCAGAATTTTTTTTTTTTTGGTAAGGCTCTGATGCTCTTAATTGCTACATGCAGACAGAAGGATATCAGGGGTCACTGGTACCTTGGAGGTGTAATGAAGGAAGAAGCACACCTACTGAATTTCTGCCTAGCAGGTAGCTACTGTGGCCATAAGCAAAACCAAGTCTGTCAGAGGTCTGAGGGTTGAATGTGGATTACTGAGAGTGGGATACGATCGCTGAAGAAGGGAGAAAAGGTTGAAATGCTCCATGTATTCCCAAACTATTTCACTGGAGTCTTACACTGTTGTTAGCAATTAAGATTTTAAGACATTTTTATCAATATGCTATGCCTATGAAAAGCAGACTTGGGGTTTAACTGTATTTCCTTCCTTTCGGTTTTGAAGGAGTGAACAGGATCTGTTATTCTATGTGCTCATTTCCTTGAGAGAGAACAAATCTTTCTGAGAGAAGCTGTGGTGGGTATATTTTTTAAAAAGGGGGTAGGAGAACCAATGAAATCTACACACTACAACTTTTGCCCTCCCTTCCCCAAATTTTAGCTGATTTCTAGATTCATCTTAGAATAGGAACTAAGAGGGTTGTCACAAAAAATGAAGTGTTAGTATCCCCTCTCTCGTCAAGCCTTCCTCTCATGTAAAGATTATTGAAGTACTTAATTATGATTATTTAGAATAACAGTTATTTCAAAATTGAGTCTTAAAATTAGTGGCTTGGATTGGATGCTAACTATGTTCTTCATACTTTAATCCCACTGAAATCAATAGGAAATGATTAGGTCCCACTGATTTCAATGACAGTGAAGTGCAAGTAGGAGACTAGATTCAACAAAATGTAAATATTTTCCTTGAGTTCTGGCAAAAAACTAGACTTCTCCTTTCTAATGCCCTTCAGATAATTTGAATACAACTTCCATCAGCATCAGCCTCATGGCTTAAGATGAGAAAAAGCTAACTGTCATTTATATACAATCTAATCCTTGTTGAGAAGTAACTTCCTTTATGTCCAAAGGATTAATTCCCAGATATGTGTATCTCAGATTGCAGTTTTATTTATTACAACTGAAAAGGTATATAGTATGGTTCATATTGAAGTAACACAAAAGTTGGCCATCTCTATTTCATCTTAAATTGCTTCTTAATTCGTCAGCATTTGTATTTTAATGATCATCTTGATTCACTGTCTTCTGAACGGCCACACATAAAAATGTCCTGAACTAAAAGGTCATTATAGTTTCATGAAAGGCAGGAGCTTGGGGAATGGGGGATGAGCTGATTTATATGTGACAGATTCTGACACAGGAAATTACTTCAAGGTTGTCAGATTGCAGCCTTGAGCTTTATTCTCCACTCCCATCTTCAGTTCCACTTAAATATGAGGAAGCAATATCATCTTCAAGTCAGCCATGTATCCATGTCATTATCATACCACCCAGCCCATAGTTCAGAAGTTGACCAATCAGCACGTTATGTGGTACTTTATCAAATCCTTTGCTGAAGCCAAGATATGTTATATCTACAGCATTCCCACAATCTATTAAGGAAGTTGCCTAATTAAAAAATGGCATAATCTGGCTGACTTCTGTCTAAGCTTTTGTGTCAGGGTGAAGGACTGATATAAGTTGCCAGACTCAAGGAGGTGCAGCCTGGCTCTTTCTGTAGTGTTCTGTTTTCTACACACACCAAAAACATGGGATTGAGTCTTGATAGTCTGCTTTGGAATGGAAAAGCTCAAACTTTGTATGAAAAAAAATATTACATCTCCTTTCCCTTTCAGTGCTTGGTGAGGATAACTTAGTTAGGGTTAATTACTTTTGTTTTTCAGGGCTGACGTACCGTTATCAGGCAGTATAAAAATACAGTAAATAAACAACATTTTTAAATATCTGCCACTGTGTTGCTTGTTTGATTTTTGTGATGCTTGCTATTTTCCTATAATACTTTTCTGATGTTAATCCTGAGTGCTATTTTAGAGTGTCCTGTCAATGATTAAAGAAATCAACTCCAATCGATCAAGTGTCATTTAGGCATGCATTTGAAACCTCAGAGGCATAGAACATTTCAAAGAAATCCTCATCTGAAAGCTTTCAAGAACAAATTACATGTTGGCAATTGTTGCCCTGGATTATCTCCCTCTGAGTTGTAAATGGCAGTGCCTTCTGTGTAGATGTTGACTCAGCTTTGAAAAGCGATCTTAGTCTCTCTTCCTTTCTTTGGAGAACTAGGAACATGAATTGCTGAAAGGAAGCCAGTTTTTTTTATCTTGCAGGAAGACATTAAGAGGTAGAACATCTAAAGCAAAGCTGAAAAGCCTTTAGGTTGGCAGTACGTATAACATAGCCCAGATATTATTGTCTGGATTCTGAGAATTGCAAATGTGGCTGTAAAATAATTCAAGGAACTATCAGCATGCTCTTGGGTATGTATTCCTCTGCCACAAGAACAAGAACTAGACATTGGTATTTGTGAAAACATTGTGGGGGCTGGAATGCTGTCTTTGTAGGAATTTCTCAGTTCAGCATTTGGTAAACTAGAAATGATTGATGGCTTCTCTTGCCTCTGCAAACTGCTGGAAGAACTCCCTTCTGATCTCAGAATGAAAGCCCAAGTACATTTAAGTTTGGGAATATGCAGGGAATTGGCACTCTCTAGCAGGGGTGTCCACGGTTTGTTGTGTGTATATGTGTCAAAAAAAGTCAAGGCAGCCACAACCATGCAATCAAAGCCCCACCCTTTTTTATGTGTGTCATGATGGGGCTGCGATCGCATGGTTGTGGTTGACGTCTTGACTTTTTGGACCCTCACAGACACTCCAGATCTCTGTGAAAGCTTCTTTAAGAGAATGAGATAATTGCCTGCTCATTCTCCTGTACCAGTTTTCATGCCCATCCTCAACTGTCATCCTGTCACAAGATGAAGCGATGCTTGTCCAGGGAATCTTTTCTTCACAGAGGATCTACGTTTTACTACAAGAGTTGAGGAAAATCTGAACATACTGAAACTAGTGTAATTTCTTCTGTACGACAGGCTGGGTTAGTGACAGGCTCTTGGGTGACAAATCATGAAGGATAACAATGAAAGATGTCCTTGGAATTTAACCATTGTTTTTCCTCCAGACAAATTGTTATGATGGGTTTAAAACAAACTAAGTACATTAATAAAGGGATATTATTATTGATGTTACATGAGTAGCAGCTTCTAGCCAACCTTGGCTAATGTCAAAAAGCAAAGTGGGGTTGGACCTGGGTATACTTGGATGATCACTGCAAACTAGATTGGGAAGTCCAAAATTTTCCCCAAAGAAGGAAACAACAAAGCACTTTTATATTGTTGCCCAAAATCCATCACATGGATGTCTCCATGAAGTCACCAGTAGCCACCTGTGCTTAAGGGAGACTTTTGTTGTTGTTGTTGTTGCTATTATTCTGCAGCTTTGTCAGTCTTGAGATTCAGACAGCATTTCAGTTTGAGGTGAAGTAATTTCATTTATCCCATGCTATTCTAACCAACCATTTTTCTGCCAAGGAAGCCTTCTTCCTAAAAAACAACACAGAACATTGTATCTCTTTACTCTGAAGACTGGAATTGGTGCTTCATTTCAGTCTTATAACTTGATTAGCTCACTAGGATCCCTCAGACTAGCAGCAACTCCTAGAGAGCTCTGGGTCAAACTAGTTTTGCAGGAGCGTCCACAGGGCAGGGTCCAAAAAGTCAAGATGGCAGCTGTAACTGTGCAAAGAAAGCCCCACACCCACCATCTTGACTTCTTTGATTCCCTCTCACCATGAATGCCCTTATTGACTGGTAGCACCATTCTTGCTATTACCAATTTAATGGACGTTTTGAGAGTTAATGGCAAATGTACTGCTTTCAAACCAGATTGGGAGTCTGTACAAGCTAGGTGGGTTTCCACATTTGTCTCTTGCCTTGATCCCAGTCCGAAACAGAAGAACCTGTATTTCTTGTTATATTTAAAAGAAAGCTCCCACTAGCATCAGGAAGAATTTTCCTTTCACTGCAGTGAAAGGAAGTTTTCAGTACATTTCTCTGAAGGAGCTTTTCTAGAAGGCTTGGGAGCCAATCTTGGCTGAAAAGTTGGATGTAATTCATTAAACATTTTAAGCAGGCTGAATTTCCTGAGAAATAATTCCACAGATGTAATATAAACATAGTATGTTTATATATTATGTTTAATTCCAGAAACCTAACATGAAATGAGCAAGGCTGGGCTAGAACCTGGGTCTCTCCATTCCTATTCCAACACCTTCACCTCTATACCCCATTGGCTTTGTGAACTTCAGTTGAAAAATATGAGATATGTGGTAATAGGTAAATTGTATATGTGGTATTAGAATTCTGATAGCCCATTGACATATAAATTATAGCAGTGTGCCAGGACAAATAGAATATGTGAACCAATCTTTCTGATCGTGCCTGATTGTTCTGATCACCCAATGCCAATCTTTCTGATCGTGTGAACCAATTTTATTTAATTGCCCAACAATATTCAGGAATACAAGGAATGGTAGAAAATTGTTTTGATGGTTTTACTTTCCTAAATCATCATTCCTTGTCATTCAGTTCCCACCAACATGTTATGTAAAACACACCAAAACCTCCTGCACATAAAGGCAATCCTCGACTTATGATCATTTGTTTAATGACTTTTTAAAGTTATGATGGTGCTGAAAAAAGTAACTTATGACTGGTCCTCACACTTACGACTGTGGCAGTGTCCTCCATGGTCATGTGATCCAAATTTGGGCCCTTGGCAACTGGCATGTATTTACAATGGTTGCAGTGTCCCAGCATCATGTCATCGCCTTTAGTGACCTTCCCAGGGGGCTTCTGACAAGCAAAGTCAATGGGGGAAGCCAGATTCGCTTAACAACCATGTGATTTGTTCAGTGATTGTGGCAAAAAAGTTTGTAAAATCAGGTGTGACTCACTTAACGGCCGCATTGCTTAGCAACAGAAGTTCCGAACATTAGGTGTATTTCCAAGTGTGGTAAACAACACACCCATTCAGACATCACATGTGATATGAATGAAATGTGTGGTTCGCATGTTATTTACAAAGCAGCCTTTGTAAGAATTCCTAAGACAAGAGACTTCTGTTCTGGCCAAGTCAGATAGTATCCAGAGATACAGGTTTCCTGGTTCCTGCCTGGACAGCTCACTTGAGAAGCATTTGCTTGTCTTGTTTCGGGAAGACCCACAGCTTAGTGGGAGAACTGGTATGGAGAATCCCAGATTCAATCTGTACAATAACCCTCAAAAAGATCAGGTTACAACAGGTGCCACAGGCTGAAATCTTAGTGCTGCAGGAAAGCTTGGATACTAGCTGTAGGCCCTGGAGTATGTGCCCATTTAATCATTTCCTTCTCCTTCCATTAATGTGTGTTTTTCCTCTGCTGCTGCTTGCCTGCCCTGGGTGTCCTCTGCTGGGCTCTGCCTTGTTAATCTTCTCAGCTGTGTGTTTTCTGTTGTTTTTGTTTTTGCCTCTCTCTGGCAGGGACACATTAACTCACCCTTTCTCAGAAACCTGTGGGAACAGCTCCGCCCCTGTTCTCTGCTCCATGTGTGTATCCTAGTCAAGAAATAAACAAGCCCTTGTAGCAGGCGGCCGGCTCTGCAGCCATTGTCGTCACAGCTGTCTCTCTGCTTCACAAACCGAGCTATAGAAGGGCTTTTGCAGGGAACACGATGTCTGTGAACTGCAAGGACAAATACAGGCCTGCGGAGAACAGGTCAGGAGACAAACTCAGGTCTGTAGTTTGGACATTTGGGGGTTCTCCCTTTGCGGGTTATTGTCCAGGGAACAGTACCATGCTTGTTGCTGCAACCAAAACAGCCTGAGTAAAATTTGGTACTAAATCCACTTCCACTGCTGGAATCGGAAAATAAAAAATCTGTGATAAAAGTAAACTTACTGACTCTGGTTGCTTTCTTTTGGGATACCCTGATTCACATGGGAAGGGCACAATCCTTCCCTGGGTTTAATTCCACTGAACTCCCCAGGGTTTCCTTCTGAGGTTCACATAGTATTTCCCTCTCAGTCCTTAAACATTTTCACAAAATTGCCAGATGCAGAAATAGGCAGAGCTCTTCACTTTTAATCCCGGATTGAAAATTTCCCTTCCACACAATTTTGAAAGGCATGGTAACTTTTCCCTCTTATTGCATGTGGCCACCCAAAATTGTGCAGAGCATAAGGATCTGTGTTGATGGGTCTGGTTTTTAGATCCTCCATGCTTTGCAATGTGTTCCCCTTCTCTAGCTGATGACTGATCTATGAGACAGTATCAGGATTGCAGATGGAGTGCAGCTTCCTCCAACCAAATGCATGCTGAATGGGTCTGACTTTAATTTCTATGCTAGCTGAGAATTATGGAAGTTGAAATCCAACACATCTGGAATGGGCTGATTTGTGGGAGGCTGATGCATTGAGCATGTCATAGATGTCACAGAGCTCTAAATGCCATAGAACCACAACTTCTAGCAGCTACAAAAAGGATAACCAAGGGGTGTGTGGGGGGAGGAATGCTGGGAGCTACAGTTCAGCAACAACTTTAGAACCACAAATCCCTCGTCCCTAGCATAAATAGAATTCAAATTATCCTCCAGCCACCAAGATCACTATATTGTCTTGGGCCACTTATGATCTTTCAGCCTAACCAACCAAGCAAGATGATGATGATATAATGGGAAACAGACACAATTATCCCAACAGGAGTGGAGGAATGGGATATAAGAAAAAATAACAAAAAGGTTTGGGTGGAAGAGATGACTGCAGTTGAAATGTTCAGTATGCTTTGTTGCTTGTTGCTTATGATGTGCTACCAGATTGTCTAATTGCCAGAGAGCAAACAGAACAATGGACAATGAGATCAAGGTTGTTCTCCGGAAACCAGGCCTTGGAAACAAGGGGAAATCCACAGGAATTAGAATAGGTCCATATGGCATACAAAAAGCTCCAGGGATGCCTCCAAACTGATTGGTAGTGAATTTATGTAATTGGTTGCTGATAATCACACCCAGAGGTGGAGCAGTCTGGATTGCGATCAGAACCTGTTTTGCCTCTTCAGCATTTCATTTCTCTGTAACCTCTGAGTTGCCCTAGTTGATAAGGCCAAAGTCCAACTAATCCATATCTGAGAGGGAAGCTCCCAGCTACGCATGAAAATTATGGCCTCCCTGTGTTTGATCTTAGCATCTGATATTCAGAGATCGACTGCCTGTCTAGTCCTGTTGTCTGGTCTGAATAATAGTAGTTCTCCACGACATCTAGCAGGTGTTGTTCTGATGACATGACACCTGATCTCGTAATTGGAACATCAAGGAATGAAATTGCAACCTTTCCAGTGCCATCACCATGTCACCACTATGCTAGTTCTTGGAGCTTGGAAAAAGAGTAAATAAGTAATAATAATAATTTAAAGTCCAGGCCTAATGTGCAGAAAAGACTGGAGGCCTCTTCTCTAACATATGGCAGAGTCTACTGCTGATACCTGAAATCTCTTTAATCTTTTTTTTTTTTTTTGGTTAAACACTCCATGCAATGCCAAGCAAGAGCCCATTCAGCTATACTACCAATGATGGTAGGGTCTGGGAGCTAAGCTGATTTTTTGGGGGGTTTCCTTTCAGATTGACAGTAGTGTAGTTGAAGCTGCACTGAAGCCAGTTTTTTAAAAATTTATTTATTTATTTTTAAAGTTTGTTTTCTTTTTGAGATGTTGGAGATCGGTAGAGCTCCATTCTCCCACTGCCTCATTCATCTTCCTGGAGAGCTTCAGGTCTTGTGTGGAGGATGCTGACATGAGGACTTGGTAGGTCACCTTCAGTAGCCTGGACCAACTGAACAGGAGTAAAATTAATAAGAGTTTCGTCAGTTTCTCCTTCTCGCCAGCCTGAGCCAAATCCACCTTACATAATGCCAGGCTACTGTTTTTGTTTGGCTGGTTGTTTGATGATGTTATGACCTGCAGTTGTTTGGGGCAAACTGGTTTTAATTCTTTGTTTGTTGCCCTTCTGGATGGGCAGAAATTAAGACAAATTGAGGGTTTGGGTAGTAAAAATGGAGGCAATATGGAAGTGCCCTAAATTGTGCAACCATTTCCATTTCCCACAATAGACATACCAGGGAAAAATCAAACATATAAAGGATTAGTAGATCTAGCACTATTACCACAACTAAGTATACTCACTAGGGACTTTTGGCCATTCATAAGTTAACAAAACAGTTTGAGGCCTAGGGATCCTCTCAGGGTCAGAACTGGCTTTGCTTGGAACTTCAGCAAAATGGCCTCCAAGACATGTAGAAACCCCAAACCTGGATTGCTGGATATACATTTTTTATTTGCTGAACTATAAAACTATTATTGGCTTCAGAAACTATTCCAGAAAAGGAATAATTAACACCAAGTGAGGTTACCAGATCTGGGCTGCGCAAATAACCATTAACTGGCAACAAAGAATTAGAGTTTTCTGTATCTCTTTGATCCCATTTAGTGGTCGTCCAGATTTCTGAAGCCAGATCTGAACTACTAGTGTAGTTCTGGCCTTAAATTAAAAACAAAGGTCGGGGAGTTTCTTATTAATTGATCTATTTTGTACCTGCAGTTTTCCAGTTGTGATCTGAAGTATGAGAATGGGGGCAATAGGCCTCCTTGCCATAAGCCTCCCAAAATATAGTGCGATATTCATGGAATTGCCAATTTGATTTAACCCAGGGGCAAGTCAGACACCTTTATTTGCCTAATCTGTCCTCTTAATTTTTAAAAACCCAAATTTGGATTTCTGCATTTGGTGGTTAGAAATACTGTCATTCTCACTTGGATAAAAAAAGAGAAAGGCAGTGGTAGGGTGTCCTTGTACTACCCTCACATTTATTTATTTTATTTATTAGTCACATTTATATAGTCGCCCATCTCACACAGAGCGACTCTGGGCAGCATACAACAATTAAATAAAGCTGCAAATAAATAAAAAACAACCATTATAAAAGATAAAAAATAACTGCTAAAATAAAAACATGTCTCCAGATATCCTTTGGATATTTAGATTTATCTAGAATAACACCTCTTTCCCAAGAAAACAGGTATTCCTCTGCACCTATTTTATATACTAAAGCTCATGATTCTGAATGAATAGAATAGTTTGGCATCAGTTTTTTAGAAGTATGATATAAGGTAAGTAAAGGCATTCGCTCTTTAGTTTTTCTCCACTGATGTGTTTTGGGGTTTCATTATATCTGTTGAAAGTTATATTACAATTGGATTTTATTTATAAGCATGCAATAATTGGGAGCATATAAAAAAACAGGAGGAACAGGATAACAGCCTATTTTGTATGCAGTTAGAATATTCCTTAATACTTGTACAGCAGACCTCAGCAACTTTTTTAGGCAGGAGGAACCAAAGAAGAAAAAATTATGATTTACAAGCTTTAATCCCTCATACAAAAAACAAACACAAACACACAGAGGTTCCCAACTGCTAATTGTTCCCTCAGGAAAAATATATGTGTACTTTTATGTTTTCTGTAAAGGTGATGATGAAGAGATGCTGACACTACCAATTAAGTGCGGTTTTTACATTGTTCATTGCCTGGAGTGCCCTCCTGGCAGAAAGATAGAATGTAGGACTTTGGTATTAAAATAAACTAAACAAACAACAAATAAGTAGGCAAGCTGTTAATGTATTTTCTTTGGTAAGAAAAAATAATAGAAGAAACTCTGGGAAAATACTAAGGGGTTTAGGGGGGGGGGGGATGACCTCATCTGAAATCACTGCAAAATACAGCTGGGCAATTATTCAACAAAAACTTCATCTGGAAGAGATTGGTGATGTGGCATAGTGCAAAAAGATGAGCTCTGTAACCAGTGCCAGTTTCCATCCCAGATGCTCTCAAAACAAATGAAAAGAGACTGTAAATCTTGGCTCATGTTTCCTTGCCTTGCTCGCTGGCTTCCTCTCGTCTTTCTCAGCCCTGAATCCCCAAAGAGCCCTAGACTACAATTCTCATCGTTCTCAGACTTCGGCGTCTCTGCCTAGGGAATTTATTGGAGTTATAGTCCTACAACATTGGGGGACCTGAAGATGAAAGCTCTGTCATTAGAGATTACTGGTTCAAACCCTGGGCCCCAAGCGGTGCCAGTTCTCACCAATCCTGTGAGTAAACAAGGACACAACAAGGACAAAGCAAGGTAAGGAACCTGCAATAAATCCATGAGCTCTGAGTGTTGATCTCCTATTGAGGATTGCGCACTGACTGGTATCACAAACACCCTTCCTGAGGGAGTTGTCAGGGAAAGGCTCACGTGAATGGACCCATTCACCATGCTCCACCTGCAGAGACGTTCCGGTGACTAATTTCCTCAGAGCGGTTTATTTGCCTTATCCATGGGAGTGGCTAATATCTCCTGACTCCAAACGGGCAGATTCAGTGCCTTGTGCAGCATGAGTCTCTGCTTAGCTGTGCAACTTTTGCTGCAATAAAACACCCCCTCCCACGGATCGCAGTGTGTGTGGATGTGTGGCGAAATAAGGAGATAATATTTGTTAAAAGTGTCATAGGTCTATTACTAAAAAGAACTTTATTTAGCTACACTCATCTGGGTAGCAAAAAGCCAGCGTTTAAGACACCTTCTGAAGGGAACTGTCTGAGCTCAGGCAACATATTTAATAAAAGAGGTGGATATTCCTTCTGGTTCTTCTTGAAGCTTCAAGGCAAGTTGCCCAGAATAAATTGAATCAGTGCAAGAGGTCTGTAGCAAAAGTTTACTGGAAGATCTACTGTGCATATAGAAGATCATGCATTGTACTGTATATTGGTTACAAGCAGTCCCATGATGCCCACTGCAAATGTGATTGGCCTTTGTCAATTCAAAGGATCTAGCTCCCAAAATATCTGAAAATAAGGTTTTCACTTTGGGTGCAAAGACGGGGCTAGAACCACGATTGTCTGCCATCCTTCCCCTTCTCTTAACTCACAAGAGTAGAGAAAGTGGGGGCAGTTGGACTGTAATGGGACCCCTTCTTTCTCCAGAAGACATGGTGAGTTCCCCCACTGGCCAGAGTGAGGGAAGCTCTTTGGGGAAGAGACCATGCTACCATACTGGCAGTATTGGGAAATCAGAGCCAGTGAAGATGATGCAGGGGAAATGTACTGTGATGCTAGGCTGTGTTCAGGATGACATGGACAGTGTGTTCCAACCAGCCGTGCCTACTTTCAAAATACCTTATTTCCCTTCTTTCCCCCGTTACCCCTTTCCCTCCAGCTGGTCACCCAGGTGTTCTAGTGTTCTTCCATAAAGAAATATTGTGTTCTTCCATATTCCTGATGTCAATAGCAGAGCCATTCAGTTGGAGACCTGTGATCCAGGACAGTGAACAGCATCAGATTCAACAATCTTGACTTTGGATTTAGCTCTTGTTGTTACATTTTGCACCAGCAGAAGTTTCATCTTTACCAAGACAACACAAGGGGTCCCTATGATCCATCAACATCTTGACTTTCTAAAGACCAAGAAACTGAGTATTATCTTAGCTGACCTTCTGTGCCAGGATCTCTATATTTAAAACCAAAACCCTTTTTGTAGCTGAGCTTACTTCAAGTCTTAAAACCTGAATTGAAGAAAACTATCCAGGTAAGAAATTATGGGAGGGAGGAATAGTGAACTTTAAAAAATGGTTTAGCATGTAGGTAGACAAACAGACCAAAGGACATTCTTGGCTATGAAAGTATTGTCTGTGGAACTCTCAGAGACTAATCCACCTTTTCTACTGATTTCCTGCTGTCATTGGTGGCCGGAAACTAAACAGCCTACTCATCACCAGATAGCTGACAGCCGTTGATTGGAGGGACCAGATTGCTGGTTTCCTGCTGCTTGTGGAAAACTTGTTTTTTAGTGTACCTTGATCTGGAGTAGGTTGCTAGGAATGAGATAAGTGCTTTTGTGTGGAAGAGTACATGTACATACATACAAATTGGTGCACAGATGTTAGTAACCTCTGATATCTAAGGCAGCGATTGATGTGGCCCTTGAGATTGAAAAGGCTATCCATTTTCTGTGCTAGGTGCTTTACACCATCAAATTCTGCCATACTGTTCCACCATTAATGACCAAGACCCTGTAAAGTTAACCTGCATTTCCTCCACTTCATTCTCGTTATCAGAGGATCCTACATGCTTTTGTTATTGTTTATTGCCCCAGAGCTTCCAGCACTCTACAAAAGCTAGTAGCTCTTCTATTTTCATTAATTAAAAAAGAAGTGTAAACGAGGGTTTTTCTGCCTGTTTTCTGCTCCCCAATAGATGTCTGTTACTCAAATATCCATGTTTTTCTGTTTCTACGTGTTTCTCCATTCTAGGGGCTTCTCCTAGAAGTGAAATGTGGCTGTAACAGATGTGTGTGGCAAGCAGTCTCATCAGTGAAAATACAAAGCACAGAAGAAGGACACGTTCACGCTGGCACTAAAGCAATAGAGAGGGGAAAAAAGCTGATTTAACAAGAAGAGGAAAGAAGCAGAGTTTCTCAGCCGTGCAAAATGCCAGCGCTGCATTGCAGCTGGTGTTGTGTGGTGGCCAGGAGCGTATCTTGCAGCAGATGCAGGATTACTGTTCTTCTTATTGTCCCATGGCTCCATTAGCTGCAATCTGTATTTGAAGACACAAGCCTTCTGCAATTATATCTAGTTTATAGCTTAGCCTAGTAGGTACAAGCTGTTCTTCTGTCCTCGCCTGAGAACTATCTTCTGCCTGGTGCTTTTCAGATTTTCTTTTTTAAGTTTGCAGCTGTAGAAGCTCGGGAACTCCTGAGTCAGGAGTCTCTCCAAAGGGTTCCTTCCATCTTCCCAGGAAGGTAAATTTAGAAGAAACAGGAAGGTCATTTTCACAGAGCTGAACTGAGAAACAAGATGATTCTGAGTTTTAAAGTCTTCAGGCAAATTCTGATCTGAGTGTCTTCTCTGTGAAAAATAGCTGTATGATCAGCACATATACTCATTGATTTCCTTAGGTAGGCATAATAGGATTAGAACACCTGACCAGAACCTTGGCCCATCATTCTGCCCTCAGAATTACATCAGCAATTACCTTTGCATTGGCCAGTGATACCCAGGGCTGCTTTGGTGTGGAAGAAGAAGAAGGCTGACTCAGCAGAGCAATTTAGTTTCACTCAACTAAAATCATGAGCACAGGTCTAGGGAACTGAAATAATTTCACGACACCCTGGAAGCTGAGAAGATATTCAGATACAGCCCTAGATTAATTAAAAAACTAAATTTGGTGTGATCCCAATTTCATAGGGTTGTATCTAAGACTTTAAGAAGAACATACTGTAGTCTCTGGTTTAATCCCACTACAAGTGTGTTTTTCAACCTTGGCAACTTGAAGATGTGTGGACTTCAACTCCCAGAATTCCCCAGCCAGCCTTGCTGGCTGGGGAATTCTGGGAGTTGAAGTCCACACATCTTCAAGTTGCCAAGGTTGAAAAACACTCTTGTAGTGGGATTAAACCAGAGACCTACCTAGTTCAGCTTTTTGTTTGCACAGTGACCAGCCAGATGTCTCTGAGAACCCCTAGCAGAAAATGAACCCAAAATACATGGCTGTAATTGGTAGCCAAAGGCATATCAGTAGCTTGTTCTTCCCCTGAAACTAACTAGTATTCAGAGATATTCTGGTATGTTACCCATTCATTCCCTTTTAAAATCAGCTCCATTATTTAACTGTGTAAATAATTTAAAGTCACCTGCAAGCATGGCTAATTCCTAGCTCTGAATTAGGTATGAACAAATTAAAGAGCACAAATCTGAATAAGATCCTCAGGGATCATCCTTGCAAATCTCTCTCCATAACACAACATTGAAAACGTTCAATTTATTCCCACTAAGTATTCTTATATTTTCAAATATAAATTTGTCCAATAAATAAATATCAATTACAGATCCAGATGAAGACCATTCTTCTTATCCAATGAGTGCTAAGCTTCTTTAGGCCAAAAGCCTTTCATGACAGAAATTCCAAAATCTGTATTAGAGCAATACATTTATCAGGTAAAGACCAATGTCACAAAATCATGCGGCTTTTACACTGGCAAAAAAAAAAAAAAGTATTGCACTAAAATGTACTTAGATTTATTATTATTTTTTTAATGGGAAACATGGCTACCTTGGCCCATTCATTTATTGTTACAGCCCTTTATTGACAAAGAGGCTTTCATTAAAATCTTCCTGGAGCTTGAAAGTCCCTACCAGATCATTATCTGAGGGACTGTCTGAGTGACTGCCTATCTCCACTAGTTTCTGTCCACCCCATAAGATCGGGCAGAGTGGGCACAATCAATAAATATAAATTAAGTAAGTAAGTAAGTAAGTAAAGGACTAAAGAAGTATTCAATAAGTATCGGTTTTCAGAGGGACATAATCAATACTGACAGCTAGAAATCAGTAAAAATTTCAAGCCGTCCAGCAATATTAGTGCGAATGGTCTGTTGTACATACATGACGAATGTCACACGACACAATATTCTGCTGGAAGAGTTTTTAACACCTTATTACAGTATTTGCTTTGGTTGCTTCATAAGTTCCTGCAAGTTACAAGCAACTTTACAAGCTTCTGTGACTCATCACAGAGTTGTCTGCGGAATATTTGGAAACTTCTTTACTCTTTATTATTTTTGTTAAAGAATGGCTTCAGAACCAGGTAATCCATCGCGGAGTTAAACACTAAGTAAATCCAAGGTACCTTTACAGAAACAAAGCCAGATTTGAAAACAAAACAATATATAAATTTAAAAAAAAAACTGGCATCCATTAACACATGGAGTGAATTTACAGGCACATGCCTAAGCACTCCTGCAAGATTTAAGCTTTTTTCTCTCCCCACCTCTCACACACATGCTGTGAGACCCTCAACCAAGTGATGTAGTTCTAAGGCAAGACTACTTGGAATCAGTGTCCATAGCAGATGACAGTATTTAGCCAACCTTGCCTGATCTTAGATTTTTTTTTTTTAAGTTGGACCTTGTATTATTCAAGCTCAGCCCAAGGAAGATTTACTTGAAAATGGGGTGTTTGCAGGGTATGGTCAGAAAACCTCAAGACTGTGGCTGTGATGGCACAATCAAGGCTCCACCTGATTTTGATGTGTGTTGCATGTGCAATGCACACAAAAACCTGACAGAGTTGCAATCACACCATCATGGCCATGATCTTAACCTTTTTTTGTCATACCCTGCAGTTACTCCTGCTTAGAAGAAATCAATACTTTCCTTGGAAGCCATCACCAACTGCCTAGGTTGCACGTGGCATTTGTCTTAGTGGCCCATCTAGTCAAATACTATCCATCATCAGTGAAGCTCATGATTTGCATGCAACTCAGCTTCTTGTTGAAAAAGCATCGCAAAGAGTTCTGTCACAATCCCTGGAGAATGGCTGCCAGTCATGGTGACAAAGCCATGCTAGATGGAGAAATAATCTTGATTGTGGAATAACAACTTCTGATATTCCACAAAGCACAGAAAATGCTGACTCTGAATTATGGGTCTTCACTTATTCATAGGAGAAGTTTTTCACTGATGTTGAGTGATTATATATTCACACTCTGCCCCACCCCCTCTGTCTAGGTCAGTACTTTCTGCTCCAAGGTAGGGCTGTTTGAGGAATATGATTGTTCACATTCCAATACAAGCTGACATGTTCTGCACAAATTAAAACACAATCCTCCACCAGCTTTTACACCCAGTGAGAGTTCTGAAGCAGAACTGGTTGTAGGGAATATCAGAAAGTCAAGATGGTGGCTATGATTGCATGATGGAAGCTCCACCCCGCACATAAAAAAGGGGCAGGACTTTGATCGCACAGTCACAGCGATCATTTTGACTTTTTAAATGCCATAATCTGAAGCCATTCTGAGAGTAAACCATATTGCAAATGTGTATTTGGAAAGAAATTGCATTGGAGAACATGATTTCTCAGTAATATATATTTATACACACACATATGTACATGTTTCAGTGTAAACTTTCTAGGGGAGGGAGTTTGTGGAGGAATATGGAACTGGGAGCTGGAATGGATGAGCAGGTCCAAAAGTGATGAAGATTAGAAGCAGATGAATGGTTGGAATGGGAATCAGTGGGAACGTTTCTGAGGCAAAACATGGAGCTACGACCCCTTCCAAATTGTACCTGGACTGTTGGAGGGGAAGTAGCTATGCATTTTTATTATCAAATCCACATGATCAACATTAACAGTGTGACTAATACAGAATTGAGGGTTGCAACTTGAGACTAAAACTCATTTCATGCTTTGAAGGCCCAACGTCTACTAGCTGCACCAGAACCTGGGGGAAAAATTCCCCCAAATCAAACAAATATTTAATCTGTGTGGTGACTAAAATACTGACGCACTCTTCAGTCAGCGTACAAATTGTGAGCAAATAGGAGTGGGATCTTGGCATAGGCCCCACGCCTAACCTACTTGCTGTATTCAGTTGAAGTTCCATAAGATGCCCAAATGGGAATAGTTGAGTACCGGTCTTCTTGTTAAATGTTGAGACTTTCACACTCACAGAACTGCACAAGGGGGCCTGGGGAAGAGAGATAGAAGTATTCTTCATTACAGTCCTTGACCAACCAATATGATACAGAAAAATACATATGATAGGCAAAAGGGCAATAATACGGAGCATTAGCTGACTTCAGCTCATTAGCCCTTGCCAAATTTTACAAGCTATAAGGCAATAATTTGACATAGTCAATTAAGGAAATGGGTATACTTCTGTCAAAGAATAAATCATTCAGATCTGAGTGCAAATCTGAGTGCCCTAAGAATTTTTTTATTAAAAAGGCTATGAATCAAAAGCAGAAAACCCTGTAAAATTGACAGCTTAAAATAACATGACTATGATTGCAGTGCAGGGGTTATCTGCAGGGTATGGTAAAAAAAATCAAGATGGTGCCTGAAACATTGCAACCAAACTCTGTCTGTTTTTTGCCAACACACCTAAAAAACAAGCAGAGCTTTGATCTCAGCGTCGCAGCTGCCATCTTGATTTTTTGGACCATACCCTGCAGGCCCCTCTGTTTTAGAGATCCAGCACCACACAGATAAAGTCTAGCAATAAAAAGGATTTTCTTAAATTTTCCCTCCATAACTGCTGTGAGGAGCATGTGAAAGTGAGCCAAGGATAAGGCCCTTCTGAATACAGATCGTGATTTGATAGAAACATTAAACTGGACCTGGTCTTAAGTATGCAAAGTGATGGTTCACAAACTCATCTCTAGGCAGGGAGGTTGTTCCACTTGACTTTCTGTATCTAATACCCATTTCCTGAATGTTTCTTGGCATTTTAGAATCCCAACATCAGGAATTCTGGGGAAAAGCAAAGGCACAGATTGATCCTACCTTCCCCAATAAGGATCCAGGTCCTAAATCACTTGAGAAGCCTAGACCTTCTGCCCGCAAAGCAAAAAAGCACAGAAAAACAGAACCAGCAGGAGATTCTTCTCTTTCCTGAAAGTGCCTATCTCTTTTATAATCTTAGCCTTCCCAATTTTAACCATCTTAATTGAAATGTTCACATTTCTGAAATGTTAAGCTCTTCTCTCTAGTCTACTGTTGCTACAATTACTATCCGTTTGATTCTTCTAAAGGGATTCCTCTTTCTTTAACATTAAAAAAAAAAATTAAGATGATCCATAGTTGGTGCTCAGATAGTGTAGTGAATGCATTTTCAGGAACCACGCTCTTGCTTCAGCTGCCTCCTGTGTTTCTTGTAGTAAATGGGATGAGTCAGACTTTTCATTTCTGAGAACCAGACAATACTAGAGTCAATACTTGAATAATGTGTCATTATGGTGCAATTAATGCGACAAAGGAGTCAGCCTTGTGTTGCATGGAGTTGCATTACTTTACAGCATGGGTACCACATGATGCCAATGGCCAGGGCCATGAGACCAAGCCTTTCCTGGATTGCTTTACTTCTTGCTAAAAGTCCATCCGGTCTAGCTAGGAGTTGATGTTTTCCTTAAAATACCCTGATTTGTGAGCTGCTCTAGATTCCTCATTTGTCCTGAAAGCTCTTTACGATGCTTGGGAACCAGATTAGTCATAACAGCTGCCCCTCTTCTTCTCCGTAAGCAGAGAGGAAGAAGATCTACCCAGTGTTATCTGGTGCCTGGCACTTTCTTCCAGGGACCATAAGATGCATCTTTCATCTGAAAGTGCTACCATCAATAGAAGAGAATATCTGTAGCTCAGGGTTTCATTGTGGAGTCCTTGGGGTTCTCCGAGCTTAGTTGTTTTCTTGCAAACGTCTCATTAACATAAACCCTAAGGTAACATCTTATCTGGATAACGAAACGTCTGCAAGAAAACAACCAAGCTTGGAGAACCCCAAGGACTCCACAGTGGTGCCATCATTCACTTATGAAGGTGCTGAAAGAATGAAAGAGAATCTCTTTCATTCATGCACAGTTGGATCCTACAGATTCTGATTCTGGAGACCACAAAATTCAGGGATCCCCAGAGACAGGGATTGTACCTTCTTTCTTTCTTGTGTGTTTAAATGTGTGTTGTTGGGCATTTGCTCCAGTTTTTCCTATCCCTTTGCAGAATGAAATCTGTTGCTCCACATTAGCTTATCACACTCCAATTCTCAGGGCCTCGCACCATGGTTTGCATAATGCACACATATCTGCTCTGTATGGAGATACTCGCCATGATATTAGTATGCCAAATACAGTCATTTCTAGTAAGTGCATAATTCTTCTACCAGGCGAGAGAAAGGGCACTGACCTAATTATAGAGATGGAGAGGCTTATTTTGTAAACAGGCCACCCAAAGCCACTAAACCTGATTTTCGTTGATTAACATATTAAAATAGAGAAACTGCCATCTCCTACGCCCTCCTGACATGTGCTAGCCAATTTTTTCTCTTTTAATGGATTGACACACCGTGAAAAGCCAAGGTTTCTTGAAACCATGGGTGCCTGGGGGGGAGGCTAAAAAGGGGGAGGGGCTTTGATTTTGTGGTTGTTGCTGTCATCTTGACCTTTCTGACCCTGCGAACACCCCTGGTTTAAACACAAAGCCTGGGTTCATACAACATGCTGTGCTGCAAACAAGCAAACGTTTTGAGTGATGCCTGGTTTCAGCCAGTTTCTGTCACATGTATACCTGTGGGAAGGACTGTAAGTAAAGCAGCTGCATGAGGAACATAGTTTTTGGTCCTAGCTTTAGGAAGATTGGAGGAAGCATCCTGCACACATGGATACACGTTTACCCAGACCCTTCTGGAATGTCCTGTGCACCATCTCTACCAGAGAGCAAGGAAATTCAAGTCACCACCCCGGATGGTTCTACCTTCCTCATTGCCTACAAAAAGAGAGATCCACAGCATTCTTCGGTTCCTTAGCTATCCAAGAGAACAGAAGATGATTTCCACTTTTGGTACCCCTTCGCTGCAGCAGGTCTCTTAGAAGAGGCATTCTGGGCCTTTGCTGCAATTTTTAGACATATTTATTTTTAAAATGCGTCATAAGCTTAAAAGGATCGTCTTTTATTAATCAAGCAAACATGTTTTAATAAATGAAGGATTATTAGTAATGGCCCAAAGGTTTTGGCCATGTAAGCAATAAATTTTACAATTAGCAGAGATGAAGACTTCGGAAATACAGTCACTGCAGAACTATGTGCCTTTGGAGGAAGCTCCTAATGTGACTTACTCCACCCTCCTCCTTTTAATTAATTTATAAAATGAAATAAAGGGCAGGTGTATGTCCCTTGCATGCTATTTCAAGCTAAAATTATCTGTGCTATTGTACAAATTACTGGCACCCCAACCAGGAGTGTCCATGGGGGGGTGGGGGGTCAAAAAAGTCAAATGGTGGCTGTGACAGTTTGGTTGAAACCCTGTTTTTTATATGTGTTTAACATGTTTTGCCTGTGCAACAGACCTAAAAATGAGATAGGACTTCAGTTGTGCAGTCATGGCCATCATGACTTGTTTTATCCACTCCCCACCCCCAAATGCTCCTGACCCAAACAAATTGTCCCTTGTAAACAGAATTCACACTGATTGATAGACATATGGATTGCTGGATGTGTAACAATCAGAATTTACTGAACAGTTTCTCAAAGCTGCTTTCCTCTGTTGGCTTCCCAGTTTTTATTTAAGGAAACCACCAAGAAAAGAAATGGAAAAAAAAGAAAACAAAACTTTGCCCTTCTATGACCTTGAAAATGTCTCCATGATTTTCTTCTCTTTGAGATTCTAGAGATTAGATGATAGATAGATGAGAGAGAGAGAGAGAGAGAGGGAGGGAGGGAGGGAGGGAGGGAGAGAGAGAAGCATCTGTAGGATCAAGGGGAGGGCAGATGATGAAAGCAACATCATGCCTTTACGAAGCAAACTCTGCCCTATTACATGTGAGTGTGATCTCATGACACAGATACAAAAGGGGCAGAGGTTGTATCACAATGGTGCAAGTCCCCGTCATCCTTTGTCTGCCCCTTGAGCGCCCCCTGCATAAACAGAAGGTCCCCCCTCCAGTAAAGAGAAGCATGAACCTCCAGTGCTCAGTCTAATACTACAAGTGCATTTGATAACTACTGTATTATCATTTTATCGGAAATATCCTTAACCATTTCACCTCTGATCCCTGCAACAAGTTAAGTTTCCACGTCCTCACATTCCCATACTCACCAATTTGACCTCCCCATCTCTTTTTTCTAGGAACAGCACAATGCTTGTGCCGTGTTCCACACAAATTTTTATATCTCAGTTATGAATTTATATGTTATTTATTGTATTCAATTTGGCACTGCCCAACTCCAGAGCAACTCTGGGCAGCTCACACACACACACACAAAAACATGAGAGAGAGAGAGAGAATTTTTAAAAAATTGCTCAAAGGTATTACAGTTTATTACTGTCCCTTCATAAGCCTCATCACAATCAAGTGCTGTCTCCTTAGTTAAAGTTTAATGCTACATAAACTGCATTGCAATCCATTGTGGTAATTATTATTATTTATCCCCTATAATGCACAAATTAGTAATTTTGATAAAGCCTTGAAGAGAAAAAGGAAAAGAGCAAGGTGGCAAATTCAGCAGACAAAATATCTATTGGTAGGATTGAGTGCCAGATAGTTCCTCCCCATCCAGGTCTGGACAGTCTCCAGATACTGGAACAGGACCTTGAGAACCTCACTTCTCACTTATGGTGGATAGGCTTAAAAAAAGAAAGAAAACAGTATCTTAACCTGAGAAGATCTGAAATCAGATTTACTGTTTCCACTTCTGTTATCTCCATTTTGCATGAATTAGACCCACTTTTCCTATTCAGGTGCCAGAGATGTTGGATGTTGGAGTAAATTCCCATCATCCCTAGCCAGCAAACCACTGACTGGTCTGTGTCTGAAGTATAATGGGAAGAGGAGATGACTGGCTACTCTCTCCCAACAAAGGTGTTCCTGCATCAAATTTCCCCTCTCTCCACTGGGAATTCTTCCTGTCTACCTGCAGTTTCAGAGCCATTGCTACCGTGTCAAAAGTGGACTTTGGGTAGTTTCTGTAAATGCAATCAATTGATTTATTCACCAGTTAAAAGGCAGATAATGGATATATATATGTAATACCTTTAGTAGTAGTTCTCTTAAGCTATAGTGGAGACTTGTTATTAATGCTACTTTTGCTGATATATATAACAGTCTCCATTACAGCTTAATAACCGTCTCCATTATAGCTTAAGAGAATTACTACTAAAGGTATTACATATGTATAGTTTAGACTTCTAAGGCACCCTGAAAAAACCTTTGTCCTAGAGGTTGGCATATACCTTTCAAAAATAATAAATAAATAGGCTAAAGCGTTTTTTATTAGGTGACAGTCCACAACATTGTATCTGTTCTTATGGAGATATATCATCTGTTCCCATAAACAGATGGTGTTGCGAGGCACCAGGGCATGATTTATTTACTGGCGTTTTCTATTCTGGTAAACTCGATCATCAAAACACTGCTGCTGCTGCTACTGTGGGTTTGTAATGGGAAGAGCTGACCATGGGGCTGTGGTGTGTTAGGAGCCAATATCTCAGTGTACTTTCAGATGCATTTTAGGAGAGCTGTGCGAGATGACATATGCTGAACTGCTACCCAGTATGCTAGGGTGCTGAGGAAGCCATTCATAAAGCCTCATCCAAGTGCAAAGCTATGCCGTTCTTAATGGCTTTCGCTGACCCAAGTCCTTCTGGAGTCAATTCCAGAACAGCGAAATTAGAATCATGGGGCGGCTTAAGAAGCCATAAAGATTATTTATGGGGGAAACTCCTATAGGGCATCAGCTGTAGTCATTCCAGACCTTTGAGAATGAACTAGAATGATGAGGTTCTAAGATCCATAAAAGTAATGGGTTAGGATCTATGAATATGGGAAAAAAATGTTTTCAATATTTTTAGGAATAAAAACATGTTTCTGTACCCTATGAATCTGAACTTCAGCTGTAGAATGAGCAAAATGGCCTATTAAGATACTTGTGTAACATACTGTATATTGTATAAATACAATACGATATAGCTTTATATTATATATGCACTTAAGTTTATATTCCTATATAGTATATTTATATACTTGTAATTTTTATGTACTGTATAATGTATACATTATATTTTTATATACTATATACTATTTAAATTTTTATACACTATATACTATTTAAACGGTATAAGGATGTTTATATAAGACATTTATATGAAGGTGCTTACTCAATGATCTTTGAAAGTTGGTGACTCCTACCCACTGTATTTTCAAAATTTTCTACCTGCTTGAGCAGGGATTAAAATCAAGTAATATTGTACCGTCAGCCTTCTCACAGCCTATGAAGGAAATTATCCAACCAAAAATGAGAAAACGCTAGTCCAGCAACACTTATTGAAAAATCATGCTGATCTCTGGTAATGAACGACCTTTTCTTCCCCAGCATATCTACAGATGGATCACTTTACATTCTGCTCTCAAATCTTCTAAAACATCAGTGTCAAGATGACTGGTCTGTAATTTCCAATATGCTCCCTTTTGGAAGACAGGTGCAATATTTCCCCTCCTCCATCCTTCTGGCACTTCAGCAGTTCTCCAGAATTTCTCAAAGATCTTGGACAGACATTCAGCCAGACCACCAGCAAGCTTCTTCAGTACCCTGAAGGATGTAGTCTACCTATCCCTGGAGATTCATGCTTATTCAGAGTAAATGGATTAAAACAGAGTAAGAAAATATCTATCTGAAACTTTAATCCTGTCCATTCATCACGCTCTTCACAATTGCCTGATGGACCTCTGTTTTCTCTTGTTGGTTTAACAAGCGTTGAATAGCTGTGCCTTTTCTTTTGTGATTTTACTGCTTTGTCAGCTTTACTGAACCACTGTGTATGTTTCTTTCCTCGTCCTTTTATTCTGAACATACCTAAAGCAGTCTTCTTCCTGGTTAGCACCCCTTGCAGCTACAACTCATTCTCAGGTTTAGTTTTCCTGATGACATCTCTGCAGTCTGTGTGCACTTTTCCTCAGTGATCTGTCTCTAATTTCACCTCCAATATATGTCCCTCCCCCCCCTTTTTTTTTTGTTCAGATCTTCACAAAACTTTTTTGCCCACATTATTTTTCTCAATTTCTCTGCTCTCCTTTCTGTGAAATAGATATTTTGTGATTGGTCATGTAAAAGTTAGATCCATCCTGTTTTAGAAGGAGCTGGTTGTGGAGAGGAAACAATTATTAGAGAAAATGAAGAGGAATAAAAAGTCTGGCTTTAAAAAACAAAACAAAACATGCTTAGCCTGAAAAGAGAGTACAGTTTAGCCTTAGGGATTGTTCCATTTTAAACTGCACTTCCGGGCATCTCTGTGAATAGATGAGAAGCTTTGGTGAGACATAAAAACAAGCTTAATGTTATGTATGAGCAATGGCAATGTTTCAAAATTACTGACAGTGCCACTTCTATTCCTAATTCTTATTAAAGTTGTCAATATATTCTTTGCACACTCCGAATACTTTTATATTATATACTTTTATATTCGGTGCAGGAAAGATTAAGATGAACTTTCTTAGGAGTACACATGCTGCCAGACTTTTTGCAATAAGCGTTATGGCTTATATTCATGCGTCATATTAAATCAGCATTTTAACCATGGTTTGTTGAACAAACTAGAATGGGCCCCTGACATGACATGACATGACACTAAGCTGTTATGGCTGGGGTTCACACATCACAAAAGCTAACCCCAACCCCAAACTCCTTTTTTGTTTAACTGGGTGAACAAGGCTAGAGTTCTGCTCTTAATGCAGAATCCTACAGATTAGGGTCAGGATGTTGGAAACTAATTTATATTTAAATGAGGTCTTGTCCCATATAATTTGCATCATGCTGATACCACCAATGGAGAACTCCAATGTGAAGATTATTGGTTTATCCCAGTCCTACCTGGACATGCCAACCACTGAACTCTGGAAATTATAGGATAGTATAACTTCTGTAAATTCTTCTGAGCTATTAAGACTTTCAGAATATGCTTTGTGTCTTACCATGCTACAGATAGGCAGAAGAAGGTCTGCTACTCATTTATTATATTTCAATCCTACAATTCCTTCCATCAAAAGCGCATCTTTCCTCCTTCCCTTTCCTTCTTCCAAGGATCAAACCATCCTCTCCAGCCAGGTTCTAGCAGGAGTGAATTTATTTTTGATTTCTGTCAGTGTTGCCAAGTTTTTCAACTTGATACCATCAATGTCCACTAATTACATTATGCTATTTTAGGAGGTATTATTTACTTGCTGGTTTCCTTGAAGCTCTGGCCAAAAAAATGGCATAAAAATAAACATTAAGATAGTATCATTATATCAAAGCATATATACTAAATCTGGATGAAGGCATTTGTAGATCAGAGAGCATTGCAAAGTTGCAATAGAAATATCTCCTCTGAAGATGGGGAATTCTATTGCATCCAGGTTTATATATTTATTGTTCTAGGTTGATCTGCTGTTGCCAATCATTACCAACTCTGAGCAGTTTGCAGTCCTACTCTATATAAACAGGATTAAACCATTCAAAAAATTAAAAAAAAAACACAAGCAGGGTAAGAGCAAAACATTGTAACACAAGATAATAACGAAGTATTCATAGGCTGAGAAACAGTACTAACAAATGATAATAAAAACCCATTCAGTTGGAGGGGTCTATCTCAGTTTGCCTCTGCCCTGAAATAGCCAGGTTTTAACTGCCTTTCTAAATCCCAAGAGGGTGATCCAAGTATAATCAACAGGCAGCAGAACAACCCCCAAGGCTCTGACTGGAAAACCAGAAGAATCGATCATCCAGAAATACAATGAAAAACCTCTCCCGTAAGAGAATTTGAGCTCAGTGTGATGTAGTGATTAAAATGATGAAATATGATTGGGGAGATCCAGGTTGAAATCCATCCTTAGGCACAGAAGCTCATTGATGACTTTGGGCAAGACGCTCTCCCAGCACAATATAACTTACCGGGTTGTTGCTCTGAGGATAAAACAGAGTGTTGCCATAAGTTCCTGGAGTAAAGAGGGCTGTGGAGTGACGAATAAATACGTGCATACCTTTAGGAATGTATTGAATTATGCAATTTGGAAATTATTTAGTGTGCAGTCCTTGTTGATGTGAAACCCAAGCAGTTGTAAATGTCAGCCCCTCAAAAACAAAGTGCGCTTTACTTCTGTGTGAAGAGCTTGATAGTTCACAATTATTTAATCATATGATTATGAACAATGATTCAGTATACACTCAAAACCACAAAGAATGTGAATCCAAATAAAGTCTGTTTTTAAGAGAGTTCAGGATCCTGACTCTTAAATTCTTCAGATTGCTCCAGAAAATAACAGCCTTTCTGAACCCTGGCGTGCTACGCTTCTTGACCCTCCTCCACAGCAGCCCTTGCCAGGGTCGCATCTCATGTTTCAGAGCTGAAGCAGTAAACATGCTTGGGTACTGTTTGCTGTTCCTTGTGAGAAGAGGAGATCTTGGCATCGCACCCACATTGTGTTGAGCCAGAACCTGAGGGTGCCCTTGCCAAGCGCCTGTTCTTCTCCCCAGGCCAATCAGAGAGCTCCCTCAAGCTCTCCCCAATTCAGAGCAGCCGTGTGTGTGTGTGTGTGTGTGTGTCTTCTGGCTCCTTTTCCGTTGCTGAGCTGGCTAAATAAAACTTGGTTGATACAGAGAACTGCTGGTGGCTTCTAAAAATGCCACAGAAACATCCTTTTGGGAAAGAGAACTTTTCCAACTGTAGCAGTTGTGTACAAACCGTTTGCATAAGCAGAAGCTTTTTTCTTCCTGCCTCCCAAGGATTTAACTTGAATTGTTGTATTTAATATTTACTTATTTATTTATACATCAAATTTATATGGCTGCCCATCTCACGAAAAAGTGACTCTGGGCGGCATACGACCAGACCATAAAACAATTAATATATAAAAACAATTCTTAAAACATTTTTAAAATCACAAGGACTAAGAAAGTACAGCAGATGTTAATAACAACGGAGCCAACTCAATACCTCACCGGTCCCCTTGTTTTACCTAATAAAACAAAATATAAATAAAATAAAAATGGTTTTATTCATATGTCCAACGCTTTAATTGATCCATGCAGCGGCCTATAGGGATTGAATGCTACCACCTCAGATTACGTGTGGAAGATTAGATTGCTTTAATGTTTCCCTCTCCCCAAAAAGAAAGAAAATCCTTGTAAGAAGAAGGCTAGCAAGGAAAGAGGTAGGACAGTGTTCCCTAGTCTAAATCCCTTCTCTTGATTTAAGGAAGAAGGTTGAGCTGGAGGGTTTTTTCCGGTAATAATAATATTAATACCCCTTTAGGAACTTCAGTGTAACTGACACCCATAATCTCAGTTACATTGTCCCACAGTCCAATAAGATAGACCAATATTATATTATCACAAATGCCCCTACATAGAACTGCATTCTGTCTTGCCTTCTCAAATGCTTCCCAAACATTTTATCCATTCATGGCTACTAATCATGCTGTCCACCTCCAGACTCAGCCTTAGCATAGCATATACTGGGGAAGATCAGTAGAAGGAAGCTGTAAGGTTTTAAGATTTTGGCAGGCCGAGATTAACATTATCCTGAGGTTTGCAGACTTCAAGGGGTTCTCCACTCTGTCTCCAACACTTGTAATATTTGTACATCTGCATAAAATACTTACATGCTCCCTCTGTCTCTCAGCAGAAATAGTTTATCTACAAGAACGCAATTTTTAAAAAAAATATTCCTGTTTTTTAACAGAAAGCAGAGACTTATACTTTGTCTAGAGCAGGGAAAAAATCAACTTCATTTAAGCCCCTGCAGCGCTTGTCAAAAATGAAACCTTCCCACAAGGCCATTTTAGCCGCAATCCACAAAGCTCAAGCTTCATTCGGTCCCAGCCCTGTCAAGACCTTACAAGGTGGGGAATGCTTTCAGATGTAGCCAGGTTCATGCAATATTTGTGCCTGAAGTATTCGTGTGGCTGCCAGCTCCTTGGCTCCATTCATTTTGGCAGCTATCCTGGCTGAGAGAAGAATGTTTGTGAGCTGTTTACGCTGTTGCGTGCTCTCTTGCCTTCTGTTTCCCATTGATGGGAGTTTTTAGCTTGTGAATGGAATCTGACCTCCTTGTGGCTTTGCTAATATAGAAAATAAATAGGATTTCAAGTCAGATTTGAAAACAGGCTTGTTTCTAACTGGAATGTTTGTCTCCTAAAACCTCTGTATCTCTCTGTCAAAAACTATTGTTTTAAGAGGTATGCTCTGATGAATGTTCCAGGCTGTCTGCTGCAATCAGCAAATTCACATTTTTAGCCAAGTGCAAAGGTTTTTTTCTTTTTCTTTTTTAATGTCCCAAGGAAAGACAAGAACTCTGAGAGAGTGTGACAGTGGTTAGAAAATCTGTAGGACCAGGAGAGGGAGGGCACAGTTAGAAAAGCAGCGGCAAGCCGAACAATTCATTTCTGCAACCAAATCAGTCCAGATTCTCTAGCATCATTCCCAGAATCAAGCACCTCAGATCAGATTAGGAGTGAGATTGCTTTTAAAGTCTGAAGTTCTCAGGGTTTGGTTAGCTGCTTCTGCTCCAAAATATTGTGTCGCAACCATACCGTAGGCTTCCTTTTCTTCCCACCCCAGCTACGCATTCAATATCTGAATGTTTTATTAGGCTCCACAACTAGGGTGCATTAGAAGATTCAATTGTCTGTTTCTTCTTTTAACAGGCTTATGGGGAAACTGGTATCTGTTTTGCGACCTACCATCTTGAGAACTTGTTTAAATGAAGCATGCTGGAAAGAAAATTACATTATTAAAACTTTCAATGTATTACATGTTCTGGGATGTCAATCTTTTACCTCTGTTTGAGTTATTTATCTGACTGGCCTTGAGAAATTCCACAAACTTGGTGCTCTTACGGGAAAGCCCCTATAGTGTTAATTTATTGGGTTAATTGATTATTAGGTTAGTTGATATGCCTCCCTCCAAAGAGGTCAGATGTTCCTTCCCTCATTTTTCATCTTCAGAACAACCAGCAGGTCAAGAGTGAAAATTTGTTCCATATAATTTAGGATCTTAAATGACTCTGTGGGGTTTTTAAACCTGGATCTCCCCAGTCCTTGGGTGTTTCCTGATGTGTCACATCTAAAAAAACAGGCAGCGCTTCAATTGTATTATCATGGCCGCCATCTTTACTTTTTGACCATATCCTGTCAACACTTGTTCCCAACGTAAGGCTGCTGGCACTAACTATCAAAAGGCACTGTGCAGTTATGTTATCTTGTCTTCCTAGATCTTGTACTTGTATGTTGAGTACAAGTAGCACAGGGTTGCATCTTACAATCCCCTGTAAAATTTGGTGACTGAGGTATGATTATTGTACAATAAAAGCCTTATCTGGATGCACCTCAGTTGCTCATTAATATCTTGCTTCACATATTACATGGTTTGCAAGCTCAGCCATGTTTCACAATCATGTGCTAGAAGGACTAGTAGCCTGACTTGATTTAACATAGCTTCCTACATCCTATGTTCAACAGAAGTGCAGTGCAGCCAAAAGCATACAGAGTTCTTTACATATATCTATCCTGGTTAAACTGCAGCTGAATCTTTGATATAACAATGTTAGGATACAGGAATCTGTCTGGTGGGCCTGCTTTCTGATTCTCACGTCATTTGGGGAGTGTTCAGTGGTGGTTCTTTGGCAGAAATAAATATAATCAGAAACAGTGGTTCACAAGATGAAAAGAAGCAGTAAATATTGGTTTCAAGGGGTTTCCCATGTTCAGTAATTGTGTTTGAAAATAACTACTCTTCTTAGCCACCACATCATCACTCATACTTTACTGCCCAGAGCACTCTGTCACTTTGATTCTACAATCTCTGAGTCTGAACTTGTGGGGAACAGAATATTTTCCCCTTTTTAAAATGGACTTATTCATCCTTTGTCCTGTTCACATTGACACAAACTTTACCAATATTTATTTTGTATAGTGCTGCTATCCACCAGATCTAGAATCTCATCCAAGGTAGACTGATCAAAATCTCGTTTTTTTTATCACTACCTATCTTTCATTCAGATGATGACTCTAAATCTGGATCCAACCCCATTTTAACAAGACAAAAATGAACTGAGAAATATAGTTTGGGTGTTTTAAATTTTAGGATGATTTCTCGTAGGAGTTACGTCAGACTTATTTTATAAGAAGTGAAGCCCTTTCTGTATCTAAAGCATAGCTGAAAAATCTCTCTTGAGCTTATTCAAAATGTGAGATGGTGAGCGATGCTGTCACACATTCTTGGCACTTGCTGATGTTTAAACTGGATAAATAAATGTACAGTGGTGTCCACATGGGAGGATGGGGCAAAAAGTCAAGATGACAACCGCAGCAGTATGATTGAAGCTCCATACTTTTGTATGTGCATCAACATTCCTGTACATACCTACAATGCACATACCTACAATTGGTAGCACTTCAGTCATGATGCCACAGCCACTATCTAGATCTTTTTACCCTTCCTGTTGATGCCACTGCTGATATATCTAAACCAGGGCTATATAACCCATGGCTCCAATCCCATTTGTGCCCCCGAAAGCCTTGGATACAATGCCTATAAGATCCTTTAAAACCTGCCATCAAACTGACATTATTAATGTGCCAAAAGAAGAAAATTATTAAATGATTGGGGAAGAATTGTATTTATTATATTGAAGTAATTTAATAGACTTGCTTTAATATATTTTCTTTAATACATAACCGTTGATGTAATTTAATTAAAATAAAATCAATATTGGTCTTTGCCCCCATCCTACCCTTTTCTTTATTCTGGTCCTGCCTGGAGCAGAGTCCCTAGTGTGCCAGTCCAAGCCTGAGTATTGCCCTGGTTCTAAAAAACATTGTTCCTTTCTGATCTAAATAATTATATCTTTCATCAAGCATTTCAACTTGTGACAAATTATGGCCAGTAAAATCCTAACAATTGTTGTATGATGATAATATGCCTTGCAAATTTTCTGACCTTTCTTCCTAAATGGCTTGCAAGAGACAGTTCTGCCTTCCTTTGATTTTAGTCTGGAATTTCCCACAGGAGTTAAATCTGGTGACTCTGCTTAAACCACTTTACCAGTGTCATCAGATTCAGTTTCCCTTCCTTGGGCCAATTCAGAGTTCAAACCGTATGCATTTGCATATTCTTCCTGAGGACTTCAGAGAGTCCCCAGAGAGTTGTTTTCATTGCAAGGCATCACTATGCTCTTTCTTTTACGAGGAGAACGTCTCTGCTTGGTAGTCTTTGTCAAGACGATAGAGCATCTTTCTAATGCTCTGCTTCCATGATGTTGAAGACTGTCAACCGTAATTCCCATAAGCTAAAAGAATGCTGCTTTTTGCAATCTTTTTTTGATACATTTGAGAGTATGTCATGTTTTCCTGACTATCTCCTATACTGTAGAGAGTAAGAAAGATGACCTTCATGGAGATATGTAAGATCAGTTGCCAAGGCAACAAGGGGTAAGCATGTTTTAAGTTCAGAACATCCAGATAACACTTGGAAGTGGCTCCAGCAGATGCCTCCCTAATTCACGGAACTGAAAGAGAAGAAGATACAGTACAATCAAACTTGCAAGATTCTGTGGTTACTGTACGGCCAATCTCAATAAAAATGGTTTTAGCCATCCTCTGCAGTTTATGTCCTGGTCTGATCTACCTAGTCAGGCTAATGTATATTGCTTAACAATACTTTGGTTCTTTGTTATCCAAAACTCTAACTTGTTACCCCAAACATTGGGGATATGCTATATGTAGTTTGATATGAATTTAGGAGCAAGCAAAAACTGTCCAGAGGTCTTTACTCACATCTTCCTAGTGCTTGAAGAAAAGGGAGAAGTGGTGGTGGCTAATTGGAAACAGGTCCAGGGTAATTTCTGCCAGCCAAGGCTCACTTGTAAATGTCAAAACAGCCCAACAATGTTGTTCTATAAGTGGCTTGGGGTTAATCCAGGACATTTTCTGGATTGTGACGCTTGTATAAATTCCCATCAAACAAAAGCTAGCAGGAAGGGCGTGGGAGATTAACCTTCCTTCCAAAGATATAAAATGCAGTGAAATCAATCAGAACTTTTGAAACAAAAATTAGGAATAGGCTATTACTTTGGTATTCAGGATTAAGCAGAGAAATTCAAAGGGAATGAGTACAACCATTTCCAGAAGTCTGTGTGTTCAGTGACATGCCCTAAGTATGGGATGGGGTAGCTAAAAATTAAAACAGGTTTCTAAGGGTGCATTGGGAGGAAAGTTCACAGATTTTAAGAGCTAGTTTGCAATATGGATGCTGAAAGTTGTCTTCATAGCCTGCTTTATTCTGGAGCTGCTGAACTTTGCAATGGTTGATGTGTTGGACCAGGACCAGGGAGACCCAGATTTAAATCCACCCTCAGCCCTGGAAGCTCACTGAATGAACTGGAACCAGACAATCATACTCTCAGCCCAACAAAACTCACAGGGTTGCTCTTGTCCAGAAACTAGAGGAAGAGGTGCTGTGTAAGCTGCCTTTTACTCCTAGAGGAAAGGAGAGATACAATTTTAACAAATAAATAAACCATTTATGCAGACCTATGATTTCTGAATTTACAACAGGCATATCTTCATAAAGAAAAGAAAACTACAGCTAGAGCTACAAACTACCCACAGTCATTGGGAATTGGGCAGATGATGATGATGATGATGATACAAGTAGTGCCACTAAATCCAAGAAGGTGTCGAGCCTGCTGAAGAAAAGCAGATCTAAACATGCTTCCTTTCATTGGACAATGCCCTATTGTTTAAATTCCCAATGCATTAACATGAAAAGTGGCCAAACTTTGGGACTAGGGCTACCGGATCTGACCTGCAAATAACTAGGTTAGTGAGAGAGGAGGGAGGGAGGGAGGGAGGGAGGGAGGGAGGGAGGGAGAGAGAGATTCTACCCAGTACTTCCAACCAGATGTTGTCTGGATTTTTGCAGCCCAATTCTGTAGCCATATTGGAAACATAATTCCCACCTTATCAAAACTCATTGGCGAAGTGTGAATATTACAGTTACACCCTGTGGTAATGCATTGACATGAATGTATTTAGTTCTAACTTTTGTACCTTACCTAAAATCTGTGAGCATAAATCAGAAAGAGGAAACTTGTGTCCCGCAGCAGGTTAGGCTGGGAGTTTGGTTTCTTACATTTGTGCTGAAACAAGCCAGCCATCTTTCTCCCTTCATCGCCTGACTACAGGAGGCGTGTGCAACCCAGGTCACCCCACATTGGAGATTATTCTTTTACTGATCTCTCTTTCCAGACAATTGTAGGCTGTGTTGACATAGAGAGAGACATCGCCTAATTTCTCATACAGCCTCCTCAAAGAATTCCAGTGAGATGCATTAATATTGGAAGTGAAATATGCAGATTTGAAATGCTGCCTCTGGAGTCATTGATATGTGAATTTATAGTCATTTGATGACAGCAACGTCAAGGAATGGGTTGTATTTATGAAGAACCTAGCATCTTTCTAGTAATATGTCTTGAAGAATTTTGATATGACCTCAAACACTGAGGAATCAGTTGTCACAAAAACTGCCAGTCTTTAATGTACTGTGGGTGAATAAAAGATGAGAGCCAGTTTGGTGTGATGGTTAAAGCGCCAGACAGGAGACCCCAGGTTCTAGTCCTGCCTTAGGCACAAAGCCAGCTGGGTGATCCTGGGCCAGTGACTCTTTTTCGACCCTAGGAAGAAGGCAAGGGCAAATTACTTCCAAAAAATATGGCCAAGAAAACTGCAGGGATTTCATAGGCATCGGGGGGGGGGGGGGGGGGAATCAGAGGTAGAGAAATAATGGTAGAGAAATCAAGTGGTGAAAATGTGGAAGTGAATGAATTCCATACTGAGTGTATCTCAATTGCAATTTTTTGTCACAAGTTCCGGCATATACAATAATTTCTTCATCTCTGTGTTCCTAGCAGAACATTTGCTGATAACATTACAGTTATCAGCAATCAGTAAAAATAAGCCCTGAGAGTATTAAGAGTAAGCAAAAGAACAAATACATTACAGCATTTATATTATCATTTAGAAATAATTGCATACCTGTTTTTCCCTACATGTAAGGTATCTCTGAGCATAAAACAAAATGTCATGTCTGACCTAGGAATTTCTGCTGATTTTTACTTTTGAACTAAGGTTTATTCTTTGCTCCTGAGCTTTATCTCCACACATACACTGCAGCACAGGACATCAGAAAAGATGTCAGCAGAATTTAAATTGAGGCAGAAAGCTCAGTTTCAAAGAGTATTTGAGGCAGGCAGGCAGGCAGGCAGGCAGGCAGGCAGGCAGGCAGGGAGGGAAGGAAGGAAGGAAGGAAGGAAGGAAGGAAGGAAGGAAGGAAGGAAGGAAGGAAGGACGGCAGGCAGGCAGGCAGGCAGGCAGGCAGGCAGGGAGGGAGGGAAGGCAGGCAGGCAGGCAGGCAGGCAGGCAGGCAGGCAGGCAGGGAGGGAAGGAAGGAAGGAAGGAAGGAAGGAAGGAAGGAAGGAAGGAAGGAAGGAAGGAAGGAAGGAAGGAAGGAAGGAAGGAAGGACGGCAGGCAGGCAGGCAGGCAGGCAGGCAGGGAGGGAGGGAAGGCAGGCAGGCAGGCAGGCCGGCCGGCCGGCCAAGATCTTTTATCTGCTTGTGAAAAGGATAGTTGACAGAAGACAAGCTGGATAAACAGCACGATGGACTAAGTATCAAGGGCTGGGGCAATTGTCTTTCAAACAATTAAAAGCAATAAAACAGTAGAGCTTTTAGGACCCTAAAGTGATAGGCTCTAATGTTTTACTGTGTTTGAAATGAGTGTTAAAACAAAGAACCTACTTTTCTAGTGCCACCACAATGGTTCAAAAAATTAAAGGTAAAGTATTTTCTGAAAATTGGATTGATGGGGAAGAATAAGTTGATAAGCAGGGGAGGGGGGTCAAGATGGTAGGCGCATGTAAAAAATGGGTGGGGATTGGTCATGGGGTTGATTCTTTTGACAGTCCCCAACAAATGTCCCTATTGATAGCCTAAATCAATCTTCCCCAGTAAGATATCTTCCATACAGTATGTGTCGGGACTGCAGATCCTAAGTTCCCATCCAGCGAGGTCATGTTAACTATGGATTACAAAACTGAGATCCAACACATTTGGAAGGCACCAGCACCAGAATGGGAGAAGTTGGTCTAGACAGATTCTACAAGGATAATTTATAGGCATCTAAACAGATATATTAAATATCAACATTACAAACTCATCCATTGTGCTCCAATTTAATTAGTTTAATTCTTTAGTGACCTGGCAGAAAGTTTACAGTTAGACATTCTTAATAATAACACAGAAATAAATGATGCTGAATTAAATATATAGGATTGCTATGACATTTGCTCACAAAGTATCTCCAGTTTTCCTGGAGAAAATTAGGTAAAAGGTTGGAATCATAAGAGCATGTTTTCATTTATCAGTTTATGAAGAACTTTGGACTTAGTGAGCTTGAAATGTAGCCAAAAAGATAACTTTGCATTGTTAGTAAAAATGATCGCTCAAAACTTCAAATCTTGGATTGAAGAAATATATTCATTCTTACTTTTTCTAACTATTAAAATAATGGTCAGTATGATCTTGTGTGGGCAAGGCTGAATTCATTGTTTAAAAACTGAGTTTCTTTTACATATCCATTGCAATAAGCGTGTGTGTTTTGGGCAATTCTTTTTCGCTTCTTGTTTTTATTTTGTCTGCGCATGTATGTATGTATGTATGTTTATTTGGAAGATCCATTTCTTCTGAAGCCTTTTCCCCACTTTTCACAAAGAAATGTTTTAATACTTTAAAAAATGTAATTAAGAACAGTTTGTTTTATGGACCAAGCTGCTTTGGGCCACTTACCCATTTTCTAGCTTTTTCCCATCACCCTGGTGGCTAGAAGTGCAGATTTGAACAAGAATTAGCAGACACTGTCTCAGGAAACCACACTCTGAGCTAGATTTAGCATCATACTGAATGTCGATGAACATATGAAATACACACAAAGAGTTGCATTTAATATCCCGGATATTCTACATTCACACACTAACCTTGCAATAAATCAGGAGTCTGGTAGCGTCTTTTCAGACTAACAAATTTTATTCCTAACCCAGCTCACCCTTGCAATGTCTAATCTTGCAATATAATGTAATGAGTCAATGATGCGATGCATTTCAAGTGCAAATGAGATTGAGCAAAAGTTAGAATGGGATTGATGCTTCCTATATAGGTTATTTGAATGTTAAGCCATCTCAGTTATACAAGCCAGCCAAACTCTGAATGGAAGGCATCTTAAAACTGGATCTCTAGCCAAAACTGCAAACTCTGATGGGCTATAGCACTCTAGGATCTTGGGTGAAGATCTTTCCCATCAGGTGCTATCTAATTATTTCCTTGAAGGTATTAGGCATTGAACTGGAGCCCATCTACGTGCAAAACAAGTGTCAAGGTTGTTTTCCATGGAAACTAATAGGGATTTCCTGGTGATTCCAGAGCTCAGCTGTCTGAGCCAATGTCAAATGCTAAAATGTTGATCTTACGCATTCAGTCAAAAAGGCACAGTAAAGATGCCTAGAACAACAAAAACACAATGAATTAATTAAAATGCAATTAAGATTTCATCAGAATGGTATTCCAAACATTTTAAAAAATGTAGTAAAGACTTACAGGGAGCAAATGATAAAAAGGTCTTCAGGGAATGTGCAAAGTATTGCCCTATCATCCCAAATGAGAAAGGTTTCTGAACAGTCTTTATTCTCAAAAAACTAAAAGCTCTGTCTAACCAAACAAGGGATGATAAAATGTCCTGAAGGACTGTAGAGCAGGATAAGGTTTGTGGTTATAACTTACATATGAATCCCATTGTTTCCTCTGCATGTATTTCTCTGAAACAGGCTGTGCAGGAAAGAGTTGGGGGTGGGTCAGTTTCCAGCCACTGGAATGGAAAGGTTGCCCCAAGCCCAGAATGACAACTTGTAGGTCCCCATTTCATTGCAGGCTGTAGTTACTATACCTCAGGTGACAGCTGAATGTTACATGCCACAGTGTCTTTTTTTGTGAAAAATCTGGATTGCCCCACTGCTCTGGGGAAAAAGGAAGAGGTAACATGTTTCTGTGGTCAAAAGAGTCTAGCAGGGACTTGTCCCATCTGCATATGTAAAACCATGACTCAGAAGGTTCATGCTATTACTTCCCTATCCTCCACCCCAGCTCTCCAAAACTGAAAGTTTGCAATAGTGGACAGTTGATTCTGGATAGCATCATTAGGACACTCATTCCAATTCTCACATGGAGGAAGAGGTTTCTGTCTGGGGAAATCAGGCTCTTTTTTATATCTGTGCAAAATTAAGCAACATATGAACTTGGAGAATATTTTGACAAGCAGAACGTTTTCTTTCAACTTTGGCTTTGGATTTTTCTCTTCTGAATTAATTTATCTCTTTTTATTTTTAAAGTGAGAGAGCCAGTATGATGTAGAGGTTAAGGCATCAGGCTAGAAACCAGGAGATCATGAGTTCTAGTCCTGCCTTAGGCACAAAGCCAGCTGGGTGACCTTGAGCCAGTCACTCTCTCTCAGTTCTAGGAAGGAGGCAATGGCAAGCCAGGTTGATCCCAGGTTGATACAGAGCCCATCAAATGGCTTGTCTGAATGTGTTGTTGTTGCCAGGGGGATGGTAGGTGGGGTGAAGTGGGTTTTGTATTTGGGGTCTGATTTCTGTAAGCTGCCTGGAGTCACCGTGTGTGAGTTGGGCGGCCATATAAATTTGCTAAATAAATACATAAACCACTTCTGAAAAATGTTGCCAAGAAAACTGCAGGGAGTAGTCCAGGCAGTCGCCTCTGACTTGAAGGCACCAAAAATAAAATAAAATAAAAATTAAAGTACATTTTAAGAGAATGTTCTATGGCTAATCTAGCTTCAGGTTAGAGATGCTCCCTCACCAGTAAAACAGCCAGTGTTCCTTGAGAAATAATCCCATTGGTGACTGACAACTTCAGAAGTTGTTCCTGTGCTTTAAAAGCAATTTGAAGTACAGGCTATCAGAAGATGATAATGTTTAACGACCTTCCATAAAAGTGAAGCTTCACCTTGATTCCCGGCAAACTGCTGTTAGACCTAAAAGAGAAAATCTCTTGATTGGGAGAGATGGGTTTTTCCATGGGCCATCAGTATATCAGCCATTAACATTATACACTCTGAAACAGAATCTAACTGATCTGGAGACTCAGTACAAGTACTTACAATAAGCTCAGTTTGAACAGCACACTTTCCCAGGGTTAAATTAACTATGGTTGACTCAATCATATGTTCCAGGTTCACCTGACATATTGAGCCACAAATTAGGCAGCCTGGATGGGTTTACCCAATACACTAAGGCTGGGCTGTGTTTTCCCAACTTGGTAACTTCCAGATGTGTGATCTAGAAAACTCAGAATTTCTCAGCCTTTGCTGAGAATTCCAGTATTTGAAGTCCACATATGTAGAAGTAACTAAGGTTGGAAAATGCGACATTGGCTAAAATGTGATGGGTTCATTTGCAATTCTTGCATGTCTTGTGGACCCAGTCTTAAGTCAGATGTTTGGACCATAAGTTTAAATCTCTTCTGACTGTTTCTATATCTTAGTCTAATACAGTGGTACCTCAAGATACGAACGCCCCACCTTACGAAAATTTCAAGATACGACCAGCTCCGGCCGCAAAAATTTACCTCAACGTGCGAACTCCGCCTCAAGCTACGAACCGGATCCGCGGCCATTTGCCCTGCTGCCACGTGGTCGCCGAGAGGAAGTGCTAATGAAATCTGAGCGTGGGGGGGGGGGGAAGCTCCCGCTCCCGGCTGTGCGTGCGCGCGACATAAGCCTCCCCCCCCCCATTGCTTTCAGTGTGCTTTTGTTGCGCGCGCCAAGGGCTATGCACAGAGGAAAGAGCGCGGAATTAAGAAGAATCAGCACGGGGAGTGGGGGGGAAGCTCCCGCTCCCGGCTGTGCGCGCGGGAGCCTTTCTCAGATTTCATTAGCACTTCCTTTTTCTGCGCTAGGGCTGACTAAAGCGCGCCTGGGGAATTTCGTAGCCGTGCAAACACATTGAACCTTATGGGGACATGTGCTTCAGGATGCGACCAAATTCGGAGGGCGGATTAGCCGTATTTACATTGAACCTTATGGGGAAATTTGCTTCAGGATGCGACCAAATTCAGAGGGTGGAACGGATTAACCGTATTTACATTGAACCCTATGGGAAAACGTGCTTCAGGATGCGACCAATTCGACTTGCGATCAGAGTCACGGAACGGATTAAATTCGTATCTTGAGGTACCACTGTAATACCCTTTCTATGCTTCCTTTCTCAGGTGAGATTTGGTACCCATGCACTCACATATGCACACCGAGATGCCTTATTCATGACTGATATAAAATTTTGCTGACAGAAGGGTGCTTCATGGTTCCCCCCCCCCCCCAAACCTTTCTTTTCTTTTCCTGATCAAAACCACTTCACTTACACAGCTTCCTTTCATACTGGAAGCACGCTGTATGGGAATTTTTTAAAAAATATGTTCAATCATGTCCGATTCTCAGAGACTGCGTGGACAAGTCCCTGCAGTTTTCTTGGCAAGGTTTTCAGAAGTGGTTTGCCATTGCCTCCTTCCTAGGGCTGAGAGAAAGTGACTGGCCCAAGGTCACCCATCTTGCTTTGTGCCTAGGCAGGACTGGAACTCGCAGTCTTCCGGTTTCTAGCCTGGTGCATTAACAACTACACCAAACTGGCTCTCATGGGAAAATATACAGAGACCTTATAGATTTTCTTCCATGGATGGAAAGGTAGTGGAGCATGGGATACTTTGATTAGAAAATATGGCCATACAGGAAGAATTAAGCACCTCCTCCCCGATACTGTCATGCCAGTCAAGTTTTCAGACTGCTCCTACCTCTGGAAGGACAGGGAGACCTATTTCAGGTTTCTTAAAGAATACTTAGTTTGCCCTTCCCTTGTGCTAAGTGTAGTGTAAATCGGAGGAAGGTTTTATTGGGCAAATTGCTATAAAGTCTTTTTTCAGGGGACCATAGGCAGAGAAGACCAGCTTTAAAAATTATGTAGGAGAGAATTTTAAGAAATGCTTTCTCCTTTCCTAAGTTACTCATTTACTATAAAAGAAATAGGAAGTTGTCCTTCACATCTCCTTATTTCATTTCTTCCAACCATGCAGCAAACTTGAATTGTTGTAGACCAAAATTTTAGGAATTCATTTGGAGGAAGAGCCACTGCTGGGGCTTGTAATGGTCTGCTCAAGCCCTACATTGCTTGTGGGTACTTTGCATCTGCAACCATTTCATTCAAGAAAGAAACTATTGTCTGTCCTGATCAGTTCTAGGAGCTCCAGTAACTTGCCATAACTCTGCTTCAACAGCAGGCCTTATATAGCATGAATGAGAAAATGGGGAGTGATGGAAGTCTTCTACTTAATCAGAAGCCCCTGGTTAAGAAATTGCTACTGGTTACAAGGAAAGGTTGCTATATTACAGGATGAGGACCCTTTCCTCTGTTGTCTTCCAAAGATGATGGCATTTTCCTCCTCCAATTTTTAATCAGCAAAGCCAAAGTCAAACATGTTTGGACAGCATTGGGTTAGGGAAGCCTGGGTGACAACAACATCCTTTGCAGCTTGCATGGGTTCCGTGGCTTCAATGCTTTTCTTGAAGTTACCAAATTTGAGCAATGCCACCATGGCTTTATTTTCAAGAACAGCCCTCTAGTTCTGACCTTTTGAGGCAGCAGCTGATGTGGAACAGAGGGACAAGAATTTTGGCTGGTACTACCTGTGCCTACTTTCTTCTCTAGTGCACTAACTGGTCGTTTTAAATTACAAGGAGTCCATCAGCTGCTGTGATGGTCATGCGGTGCTTTTCCTGAGCTTCCTTGTCCTTATTTGATTGCCCGCTGCAACCAATCACCTCTCTCCTCCTCCTAGTCCTATTCCAAAGCTTGTGTTCTTAGAATTCAACAGAATAACTTTCTTTTTTCTGAGAAGCATGCCTTCTGGTGCTTGACATTTCAGCAGTGTCAGAAGAATGCAGGAAGGTACAGAGGGAACCTGAGTTTAGCTGTTCACTATCTACATAGGGATGGGCAATCTGTGGCCTTCCAGATGTTCCAGAACTACATCTCCCAGCATGTCTAACCACTAGTCTTGCTGGCTGGAGATGGTGGTAATTATAGTTCACAGATATCTGGAGGGCCAGTAGTGCCCTGCATCGTGAATAGCCATGAAGTAGTCAATTGATCTGGTATTTTTGTTCATTTTCAATTGTTGCACTGAACAATTTAGTGAGTTTAATGAGAAAATGATTACAACATCCCAAGTGGTCTCCACAAGAACTGATTGACTGCAAATGACGAAATGTCCTTGACTGCACCCTACAAGTTTAGTATGTAACACAGACACACGCACAGACACACAGACATAACACACACATAGAATATAATCAACAGCTTGCATCCTTTCTTGGTGTTGGTAGGCTTTTGACCTCAGACTAGTCTGGGGTCATTATTTGGTATCCCTGAGCATTGATGGCCTATAAGTTCTGAGGTGGCCACAGCATGAATGAGATGTTTCTTTGTCCATTTTCAATTCCTTCAATATGGAAATTGAGAATAGCCCTACTGCAGACAACGGTTCAGCCAATACTATTGCCTGACTCACTGATAAGCATCTTAAAATGCATACAATCAGTTGGGAAGACAACTGGTTATTCTCAGCTCTGTGTTACTTCTGTAACTAAGACTATCATGTCTGCAGAAAGATCACATATAGGGGTGGCAAAAATCCAGATGAGCATTGGTTGGGTAGCAAAGAAACAGGAAACGTTATTTGCTGCCATCTAGTGATCATCCAGATTTTTGCCACCCATATACATGATCTTTCTGCAGATATAATATCTTATGAATGTAGAAACATGGGTTCTCCCATTATCTTTACATAACACAATATTTGGTGCATTTCAGAATGCAGAAGTCATTACAGCGCATGACATTTTTATGCCACCTGCTGAAGAATCCTATAATTCTGGTAAATACACAGAAGAAACTCAGTCCTAGTGCCAATATGTAACGGTAAGATTTCAGATGATTAAAATATACAAAGAAGGAGAAATGCCTTTCTTTATCATATCCTGCCAAACCTGATTGAACTTTAATTTGCAAACAATTTGGTTATGGTTCAGTGAAGGCTTTTCTTAAAAGATATAATTATAGATTTAGATGATGACTTATTCTTGTGCTTGCCCCTTCATAATCAAAGGACAAGCACAGGAGAACACCAACCAGAGGTAAATCAACTGGTTTTTGTTGGGAATCCTGGCTCTCTGTTTAATTGGTGTTTTCCTTGGTTGGTCTCGAACTATTTGCATCACATCCCACCTAGCGGGTGTAAACCTAGCGGTTAGCAAATTCATAATTTGATCACATAAGATCCATTTTTGTAGTTTGGAAACTAGGGCTAGGGAGGTCATAGCAATGTGATTCATGTCATTGGATGTACTTGCCAGTAATAGTTCCAGGATTGCATTCCAAAGAATTATTTGAGGATATATATAGTTGGGGGGCGGGGGGGGGGGTCAAGCTGTTGTAGGAGATTCATCATATTGTAGACAGATGCATGCATACTGAGGATCAGGTTCAAAGGAAACCAGTTTTTTCAGTTTGCATGAGTAGCTGGTAGTTGTTTGTGGTCCTATAACCCCATCCCTCTCCCATTTCTCATTTCTAAAGCAGGTTTACAGTTATATTTAAATGGATTTTCTTTTCTTTTTTTAACAAAAACAATTACAGCAAGAGTTAATATACTCAACCTTGATCTCACGCTTGCAAAGCTAAGAAAAAGAAATTGAGTGAGAGGCAAGACAGATCATTAAGATCAGCATTTTCATGCCTGATCTGTGTTGTACAGTAGAAGATGAAAGTAATCAGGGTTATTGCTTGTTATCAGGTTTTTAGCCAAAGCTGTGCTCCAATTTTTACTACTGCTGTTACAAAGAAATATATACTTGAGTAGTTCAGAGTTCTCTGGTAACAAACCCAGCAGCTAACAGAAGGAATTGAATATATTGTTAGTTTGCATAAATATATAGGAAAACTTGACCATAAAACAACAGGAGGATTTGCTGAGTGATTTTCTTGATTTCTTCAAAAATGCTTAACCAAAAAGAAGACTAATTGGGCCTTGCTTCCTGAGATGGCAATATGCACCAGCTTGCTTGCTTTCTCCTATCAGGGTTGAGTTCAAATGTCTTAACAAGCAACAGAGTGCCTTTTTAGTTACATGAAGATGCTAAGTCATCAATACATGTTTTAAAGATATTGCATTCAAGTGCACTTTGTCACTGGGAATTTACTGAAGGCAGCCAAAATTATGCTTCTTCAGCAACATTAGGAGCTACCCCTGCACTGCTTACTAACAACTAGAACTAGTTGCCTATTCTGCAACATGCAGAAATCAAGCCCAAGTCAAAAGTTCGTGGTAAGCAGCATTGTAAAACTGAACGTGCTATGTATGATTCATGGGTAATTCCATGATCTTACTGAGAAGATTTATTGTAGAATTAACATGTATAGCTTTCAATACTTTCTTGGCATTATGTATATGTACAGTATTAGGTAAGGCATTTCATAAGGATCCCCAAATGGAAACTGAGAGGCTCTGTGAATGGCAGGTATGTGACTCTGTTGGCACAGTCCTTCATTGTTGGGGTACAATTGCATTTCCCTGGACACCAGCGATATAACTATCATTTTCCCAATATCTTTGTCTTTTTCAGTGTTGTTCGATCAACTGTTTTTATTACTATATGTATAGAGCTATTGCAGAAGACAAGTTTTCTTTCCTAAATACATTAAACCTTCAAAATGTCTTTACAAAAAACAGCAGTTGGGCTACAAAACAGGATCTGAGGAAAATGGTGGACAAGGCATGCGTGTACATAAAGACAGAATACTAATACTAGTCAATAATTTTGCTGCTCTGCTCTGGACCAACTGCAGTTTCCAAATTCTTAAAGGCAGGTCCACAACAGGGGCATCCATGGGGGGATGATGAGATGTGGAAAAAAAAGAAATCAAGATGGTGCTTGTGGGATTGAAGCCCCACCTTTTTAAAAAGTGAATTGCATGTGTGACACAGGAAAAAAAAGAGTGAGGTTCCAAGTGTGCAGGTGTGGCAGCCATCTTGACTTTTTCGATACCCCGTTCCACAGATTTCCCTGGCCCGTATATATTGCATTCACAGCACTGTAAATTCCTAGCATCACACTTTAACCTTTTGGCTTCAAGAAAAGTACAAGATTCTCAATTAAACATATGCTTTTTAAAAAATTAAGCGAAGACCTCTAAAACAATGGGAAGTTCATTATTTTTCAAAAATAATTTGTTAGGACAGTGGGCCTTACTTCTAACACCCTCACTTTTCTACATACCCAAATGTGTACTCCTACCTACCAAATTGTAATTTGTGGATCTCATGGAATGAGCTTTAGCATGAAGCAGTTTATATGTGATGACAGATACAGCTTCTAACATGCCGCAGGACTGTTTTTCTTGCAATAGGTTAGCACATAAGCCCTGCTGTAATTTGCATCCAAATGTTCCTTCCACACTATAATTTTTAATGTGCTCGGTAGAAGAAATTATTAAATACACAGGATGTAATCACATTAACTGTATCAAATTAGTTTAATTTCAAGTAACTATGTTTTTGTCTTGTGTGATCATTACTTGCCACTAAAAGGCTGAGGGACAGTGTCAGCTCTCAAGAAAGTCTGCATACTCTGCCATATAGAAGACTGCAACCTAGAATGTAAGAGGAGTAAATAGTAGAGGACATGAATTACAGGTAGTCCTTGCTTAATGGTGGTAACTGCAAATGGAATTTCCATTGCTAAGCAATGCAGTTGTAAAGTGCAATGTCATGTGACCCTGCCGCTTAGTGACAGCAGTTCCTGCAGTCCATTTCTGACATTAAGTGAATCACCAGCTGCAATGGCCAGAGCTTCAAGGACTCATTCAGTGCTGTCATAAGTTTGAAGGGTCGCTGAATGAGTGGTCGTTAACTGAGGACCACCTACAACAGGAAAAACAGCTACATTATGTGGTATGACTGTGAAACTATGGGCAAGGATGCAGTGAAGATCATCTAATCTTGTGGAGTGGTACAGTACACTCCTTCTATCTTTGATGGTCAACTTCTTCCACTGAGTGTATAGCTTTGGGAGGGTCATGTATGGAGTACTGAGGGAGAAAGGGGACACCCACCTAGCCAGTCAAATCAGCTGAATCAGCCCTGGTGATCAATTGAGTGACAGATGTCACAGGCAGATTGCCCTCACATATTTCAATTTCCAAGGACAAATACCAGAACAAGAAAAACAAAAACACAAAAATCTCTGACAAGCTAAAATTGTGTCCTTGCAAAGAAGGATCTATGAAATCCATAGCTCATGTCTTGCTATGCTGCACCTTCTAAAAGGATGCAAGGACCCACTTTAAAACTCCCCGTCTGGTGAAGTACCCAGACAACTTTGATTTACTTTATGTACTGTTACTCTTCCCGGACCAGTGTAATTCTCTTTCCTTTAATGTGGTTAAATTATGGCATATTATCTGTAAAACTAGACATGCTATGATCGCCTCAATTATCTAGCTATAATTTTATTTTATTTGAAATAGAAATTAATTATTTTAATTATTTATTGACCAGTAAATTCTGGTCACTGCCCATAATAAGGATTACTACTACATAAATGAAATGAAGCGAAGGTGCAGGTTTCATTATGGATGAAAGGGCTAAAACCTAAGTATGACTTGGGCTCATCTAGCATATTTTGGGTACATATGAATGTAAGAATTTATAAGTTGATGGTAGTTGGTTGTTACACTTCTGTGAATGTTGATAACTAAAGAATGAGAGATGAGTTTTGGAAAAAAAATGTAGAACTTTCTGAATGAACGTAATCCAGAGGAAAAAATAGTGTGATAGGTGGTATGAATGAATGAGTGGGAGAATAGAGACATTGGGCCATTTAAAGACCCAAAAATGAATGAGAATGGTGGAGGTTGAGTTATCTGCTTAGAAAAAGATCTCTGTTTTGAATATATGGTTTAAGCATAAGCCTATTCATGTATATGCATGGCAAAAGAACGAATATAAATCTGAAAGCATGATTGATTTGATTGTAACAAAAGACTGAGATAATTGGTGAAGGATACAAGGGGTTCTGAATGTGGGATGGACCATTTCTTTGTAGCGTCAAGAGTGGATCGTCATGGGAGGAGGGGTAATGATTTTGTTTATAACTGTTGAAAAGAAGGTTGGAAGTTGCTTTCTTTTCCTTATGTCTCTTTAATTCGCTTTTTTCTTTCTTTGCTTTGTTCTTCATGCTATTTTTTCTGTTTTTCTTTATATTCTTTCCTTACCTTTATCTTTTATGTATGTGTAAATCTTTCAATAAAAGTTGTAAAAGTTATAAAGTGTAAAAAACTAGAGCAAGTAGATGAATTTGTGTATCTTGGCTAAATGTTTACTAAAAATGGGGAAATACTGTAGGTGAAGAAATGTTAAGATGTGCAAATGCTGGTAACAAATACCTAAAAAGAAAAGCAGATCCAGAGGAAGGGAAACACTTAAGGTTGTTGGATGGAGCTGAACCCAGGGAGACCCAAGGAAGTGGTGGATGGAGGGGCTTCAGATCTTCCCCGCTCACAAAAAAATACATAGGCACCTTTTCCCAACCATAATTGTTGTATGTTGCCCAGAGTCGCTTTGTGAAAGATGGGCGGCTATATGAATGTGATAAATAAAGCCAGAACAAATCATGCATCCTGGCCATTTTGTCCCTCCACTCATCCCCATCCCAATGACAGGCACCTACATTGAGAAGTTTAAAGAACAGAAGGCATGAATTGGTGTATGGACACAGTGGAAGGAAGGATGGTTTGCAAGGATAGGCATGGGCTGCTATAATGGTGTTGGTGTAGATTTTCAGTTTTATCTTATGCCTGTGCCTGTTAGTTTCTTTCTTTTCTTGCTCAGCTTCTCCTTTGCATAACAATGCTTACTCCAAGAGAATAGTGCCATTGGTTTATACACACATAACAGAAATGTCACCTGATAATCCATTTTTGTATGGTGGTGTTAGTTAACATGATCCTTGTTTTCAGATGTACTTCTGAAGTTATCCATGGGAAAGTGAGGAATTCACACCAAATTCAGGGGGTGACCAGGTGCTTTAAACACAGGTAGCTAATTAAGAATCCCAGCTCTATTCTCCGTTGTGATTAAGGGTCTCTTCCCCAAGGAGACCAGCTAAGGTAGAAGTCTGTGTTGCACATAATACAAGGTCCCATTACTTATTTCCGGAATCTTTCGGAGGTAAAAGGAAGAGACTTTAATAAGCAAGCTTCCTGGAGCGATACCAATATGGAACTGTGACCAAAGACTTAAACATCCTTCAGTCCGAGCTTCTGGGCTCTATTTAACCCAGTCAGTGGGTTTGGCAACCTCCTCCAGAACAAGCACAATTGGAAGGAAAGGGGAAATGCCCTATGTTACATGATTTCCGCATGGAGTTTGGAAACTGAAATTTAGTTCCATCGGGTAGAAAAATGATGTACCTTCTTAATGATCTGAAGCTGAAATTCCAGCTAATCACATGAATATAAAACGAGCTTCTGCTGCCTTAAACTCATGTGAGTGCCTCATTTAAGTATGGAAGAAAAATTGTATGAACCTTGGGATAGGCTAGGTAACTGATAGCTTAATGGTGTTACATGGTCTTCATCTTTTAGTTTTAACTTCTATTACTGTGAATACATAAGAAACCAACCTATAGCATCTGAAGGCCCTTTAGCTGAGCAAGATCCTCCCACTCAGAATTGCCTTTCCCTTCCTTCCCCCCAACCAGCTTAGAAATACTAAATGAAAACAAGATCAGAAGCAAGTTATTAGAAAACACTTTTATCAGGAAAGTAAAAAACCAAGTTGCATAGAAATTCTTCAAAAACTTGAACATCAAGTGTATTTCACGTGAACGGTAATCAATGGAAGCACCAGAGACTGACTGCGAGGGTTCCTGCCCCCATTCCAACTTCCTCCTAGCATCACCTTACACCTCCCTTAGACATACATCCCCAGGATTTCTAAGCATGGACAGGGCACTGTCCACCTGGTGCCCTGTTCCTCCCACTGGTCTCATTCACAGAAACGGAGTTGCACAGCGGTGCTCAGTGGATTAAATCCCCCATTCAGCCAGAAGTCTAAATTTAGCTGCCTTCTTTTAGCTGCCCTAGTGTCAGTAGTGGAACTTCTTCACATCCATCTGTATTGTTACACATGCTTGGTCCCTTAGACCTTAACACTTATTAACACTTATTCACACACCTCAACTTTCACCAGACATCCATTGATTACTATCTACTTTTTTTCTCCCATTTGTTTTTTTTTTTTAAAAAAGCTTAACAACAGGAAAAAAAGGCAACCTTCATCTATCTTTAGTGGCAGCACTGCTGCTGTAAAATTATCAGCTGTCAGGAAAAAAAATACTGCTAAATCAGTAAGAGAGAGTCATCCCACCAGCAGACAAGGATTTTAAAGCTAGCATAGTGTATCCAGGCCTACACAGGAGTGAGCTTTGTTGCTGGTCAGATTAAGTAGCAGAGTGCTGTTCTTACTGTCAAACGTTGCCTTCTGCCTCTTCTTCGGACTACCTCCTGCTATTGCTGTAAATCAAACTTCCATCTAATCTAACCTACTGTGGCTCCAGAGAGACACCTCTTGAAAATCAGCTTATGTTCCATAGCCCTTTAAGTAACATACCTCCCCAGTTTTGGCTGGGAATGGCCCCAACTCAGTAAATACTCAGTTGATCCAACATAAGAGGAAGATGACACTTTCAACATTCCTCTATGAGCAACTGTTCAGAGCTATACAGCTTCTTTTTGATGACCCTAAAGCCTGTGCTGAGCTTCAGAGACTGGCTGAAGCCTGGAGAGAAAGCCGAGCCTGAGCTAAAGAGTCCCTGGATTTTAGGCCACAGGCGGGAATCCAGTCTCAGAACAAGAGTCAGCTGGAAGGTAGGCACCAGGCTTGGATCCACAGCAATCTGCCCCACACTGTGGCACCCCTTTCCTTGTTCCACACACAGGTCAATGAGGGCTCCCCTCAAGCCGCAGGGCTCTCTGTAAGCCAGGTGAAGCAACTCCTTGCTCACTTGGGTGACCAGCTCATTGGGCATGTAGAGTCGGGAGGGACGGTTGGAATAGATCTTTGCTTTGTTCAGAGTGACTTGGATGAGCTTCATGAGATTGGCGCACAAGAGCTCATCCTCGGGATCGTTTAACAAATCAAAGTCCGGCAAGGACACCTCATCCAGATATTCCTGAGCATCTGAAAACAAATTAAAGCAGGCTGTGAGTCTTATGCACACACGTACAAATGCCCTCCTCCCCTGACAAAGAGAATTAAACTAGCATAAGAGCAGCACGGAGCAAATTAACTGCCTCTTTTCGGCTGAAGCTGTGAGATCCCTAAAAGCAACACAACAGAAAGCCCTGAAGGGTTTTTCTTCGTTGCTGGCTTCCTCCTTAGAGCTCCCCATAAAAACACCAGGAACTTTGGGTTCAGATCTGATCCGTAACCAACTTGCTCGCTGCGCACAATGGGAGTTGTAGTCCGGCTCCTCTAGAAGGTGCCAGACCAGGGCGAGGGCGCGCAGGCGCGCACACGCGGCCATCTCACCTCCTTCGGAGCTCAAGCTGCTGTCCAGGGACTCGCAGTCGGAGTTCTCCAGCCTGGCGGCACGGCTCGCCGCTTCTTGGTAGGCGCTCTTCTCCCAGGAGAAGGCGGGCGCCGGATTCTCTCTCTGCTCCGGAATGGGGGGCAACGAAGAGAAGCTCTCCCAAGACACCGGCATCTTCCTCCCCACCGAGCTCGACCGAGCACCGGGTTTGCAGGCGGGACGCTGGAATCGGCGGTCGGAGAAACGACTCTGGGAGGAGAAGAGAGGAGGGACCGTCAACTCCACGGAGTCGCGTTCAGGAGTTGCGGGGATCCGCGCAGAAACACGGCAGCCTCGAGGGACCCCGCGAAGCCGCGCTCGCCGCCCCCCGCCCCGAAAGAGAACCGAAATGCAGATGCTTACCAGCTTGCAGGACGCCTGTCGCGTGGCGAGAGTGTGCAAAAAAGCGCCTCCAAGTAGCGGCAGGAACCCCGAGCCGCAACAACGCGTAAAAAAAATTAAAAAAGACGGCCACCCTACAGCATTGCACACCCCTCCACTCCTCTGCCCTTTCCTTGGCACTGCGTTCCCAGCCCCCTGTTCCGCCCTTAAATAGTCAGGTCAAGGGGAAGCTCCGCCCCTTGCCCACGCTCACCCCTCGGCTCGTTCGCTCCCCTGCCGCTGACTGGCCAGTCGGGAGGACGGGTTGGGCCAATCGCGAGCGACTGCACGTTCGCAACGTTCTCTCCTGCCCGGTTACAGCAGCCTGGGACACACCTCTTTTCGTGCCGGACGGGGCTAAGAGCTGGGGGGCGGCGCGCGCGGGGAGGGGGAAGGCCCGGGCCTGTGGAACAATAGGCGGGGGGGGGAGAGGGGCGCCGCAGCCCCGCGCGAGGCGGGGGAGGACCGCTCCCGCCCCCCCGGCTTGTCTGAACCCTGTGCTCGGGCCCCTAGAAAATCCGGGTTGCCCTGCTTTTCTGAACGCGACGATTGCTTTCCACGCCGAGCTGCGTGGAACTTGGTCGGGACTTCCCACTGCAAATCGGGCGCCCCGCTCCCCGGTTCTCTGTCGCCGCAGCTCGACCACAACTTCACCCAGCGCGTTGGGGGAGCCGAGACTGGCTCGGCGATGAGATCCCGGGGAATTGGGCCGGTGGAAACGCTGCTCTAGGCGCTGCGCTCCCTTCGCCCGCACAGGCCGTGGCCGTAAAACTTCCTTGCGGGCGGTGGGTTCCGCTGGAAGGCGAGCGGGCCTCTCTGCCTTTCCTGCTAATGGACCCTAATCCGGGCTACGCCAGGATTTTCGAATAAGGCAATAATTGGCCCACAGTAGCGATTCCCGAGCAACAGGCTGAGGCTTAAGGTTTGGGGAACGGGGCCATTCACACGTCGGGGGCAAGTTGCTCGGTTTGGCCCGTGTGAACCGATCCGGGATGCAGTTCTTAGGAGCCCCAAGCATCGTGGCTTTACCAGTTGGTCCTTCTTTCTGCTAACACTTTCTCCCCTATCGATGGCCGGGCACGGTTGGAGTTCCTTTCCTCCCCGTGGATGCCCGGCGCGTGTCCACACGTAACGTGCGCGTAACGTGTTCGATCGTGTGTATTTACCGATCAGATCCGTATCCCGGCTTTCCTTCGGGAACTGCAAACGGTGAACGAAGCAGCACCCCCCACCCCCAATTTTTCTCCAGACATCGCATTTCACGATTTTCACCACTTAATCTTTGAACGGCCTGAACCTTTTCCTGCAACGGGCCGGGCGGCCAGACCTAGACCTTAATCGACACGATCCATCTCTTCCAAGTGGAAACGCCACGAGCAACGTTTTAAGAAAGTCAAAATTGGGGGAGGGGGGAGTTGAACTGTGTCAAAAGGCTTCCTACGGGGCGCAAGCGGGGCAACAGTTGCCCGACGCGGAGCTCCGCGTTGCATTTGGGGGAAAAAAAAAAAAGCAGGCTTTCTCGCGTGCCTGGAAAGATCCAGCATCCCCGGGAAGCTCCTCTAGAGCAAGTTGTTTGCTTTGGCCCGTATTCCGCTTCATTCCCCTCCCGGACGGGCCCCAAGCAATGGAAGCATTCCCCCAACAGGGTGCAGGGTGGATTTGGAATGACAGCTGGCGACGCGCGTGGCGCGTTCGCACGACCCTTTGTGCTGTATGTTCCCCGGGTGAAGGGCGACGGCGCTCGCGGTGAAAGCCCGGGCGCAATGGCTCAGCGCGACTTTGCTGCCGCCGCCGCTTCGGCAGAGGAAGGTCGGGACGGGGAATTTTGCATGCCGGAATGCTCCCGACTTCAGACGCCGGCCGGGTCCTAGCGCCTCCCTTGCTCCCAGGCCTTTCGTGTAAGCGACCGCGGAGGTTGCATCAGGAGTGGCGAGCGAGAAAGCAAGCGGCCGGGCGGGGGAGGGGGAAAGGAAGCAGCCGCCGCGCGTGCAAGAAGGCAGATCGTTTCATCAGAAAAAAAAGAAAAGAAGGAAGCTAGATGACCCGGTGGAAGTTTTAACGTTTTACAAGTCTGATTCACTACCTGCTTTTCTGGAAGTTAACTTCCAGAAATTGCAACTCTGCGTCAGTCTCATCTTGATAAGGGTTGAACTGATTATGAAGCTGCTGTGGTTGGAGAGAGTCGGAATAAGAGGAAAAACGCCACTTGAACACCAGTGCAGCTCAGGGTGACTCAGGCAAATCTCAGACAGTACGTGGTTGGTAGGTAGAAAGGAGAAGAGAAGAGAAAAAAATGTGAATGTATATGTATATGTACTGTATATACAGTGGTACCTCAGTTCACGAACTTAATTCGTTCCACAACTCTGGTCGCGAACCGAATTGGTCGTGAACCGAATCAAATTTTCCCATAAGGTTCAATGTAAATACGGTTAATCTGTTCTGAACCATATGTATTTTTTTTAAAACCACAAAAATATGAAACAAAGTACAGTACAGTACAGTACAGTACAAAGAGAGAGAACGCTAACCTTGCTCGACGTGACTTCTGGCGTGGAGGACAGGAAGGCGGGTGGGGAGGCGGTTATTGTTTGGAGGGAGAGTCCCCCTCCCTACAGGAAGCCACGACCACATGTCACGGCAGGGAAAATGACCGCGGGTCGTGTTCGTCACCCGATGCAGAGTTCGCGAACGGAAGCAAAATTTTGCGAACGATGCTGTTCGTGAACCGAATTGTTCGTGAACAGAAGCGTTCGTGAACCGAGGTATTACTGTATATTGCCAGCTGGAGTATATTTGTGTCAAATTTAGGTATCAGTGGGAAATAGCCCAAGGCCATAATTAAATCCTTCCCCCTGCACTAAAGGGACTCTGATGGGCTTTGCAGTGTTGGAAGATGTTTGCCATCTCCCACTCCTCAGCTGCTGATAGGGTCCAGGGATCCCTGCAGAAGGTTGGATGAGCTGCCATCTCCAACTTCCTCTCTCATGATCCTAAAACTGTGGACAGCAAGGTCCTGCACATCTGGAGAGCTCCCACTTGGGAGAGGCCAGTTTCAGTGAAGATAATTGGGGCCGAACGAAACAAGAGCCGGGGAGCTAAAAGCTTTTCTTCTGCTCCACATTCTCATTCATACATGGGTATCTTATCCAGAGAGCCCATTTCTGGCTGGTCTTCCTACAATCAGGTAAGGAGACACTGACATTGACGTGCCAAGGGTACAAACCTGTTTTCTTAAAAGGATGTGACACCATTAACTAAAATACCATTACTTTGAGGTATGAAATCATAACTGAATGGAATATTTGAAAGACAAATACATGCAAGGGGAACAAAGCCCCTCTTGACTCAAATCTCACTAAAATGTGAAATCACATCTCTGAAATGAGTTGTATAGAAATAAAAGAAAGGATCCTGAATGCAACAGATCTGCAAAGAACCGGAGAGAAGAGTGGAATTGGAAGGAAAAGGTAATAAACACATTAGAAGCTGAAGAAAAGCTGGCATTGATTTGATTCCCTCCTCCACCATGTTGACTGCTACTGGTGCAGATGTTGCTTAGTTGTGCCTTGTCTTTTAGGGGAGTGGGATGGGGAATATTTTAGTCATTTGCCCAAAATGACACAATCATAGCATTATAATACTTAATTGAAGTATTGGATTAGTACAGAGAACGGCAACTTTGGATGGATGTGAGCCCCAGTGGCTGAGACTCTCTCAAAAGTAGGTAAGGCCATCTTCAGGATGTGGGCAGAGGTAGGATTTTTCTTTATCTTTTTTCCCTGTATGCTTCTGCAGAGGGGCTTTGGGGACATTTCCTTATTAAAATTATGATCTAACAAAAAAAGACCTATCTTCAGCTATTGGTTTCATGTGTGTTTTGTCTCAAAGGCGAATCATACTATCAGTTTTTAGTAACTGGCCAGAAATTGGGTTGAATTTAAACCTGGTGCAGATGTCAAGATACACTTTAATGTGTGAATGTGTCAATGCTTGCTGATGCTTGGAAAATCTTCTTCCCAATACATCTGTTCTCAGATAGACAATTAGATTGAAGTAAAAGAGAAATCTAAATCACTGTAATTAAAATGTCTACACCTTACAATAATATCATTAACTCAGCATTTATATTACATTTTATGAGAGTTTAGAACATTCAACCTGTAATCTTACTTCACTAATCCCTATAAGAACCCTGCAAGGTATCTCAGTATTATTTTTCTCACACTGTAGATGGAAAGAGAAACTGAGGTGCAGGTTCAGCTCCTACGTAACCTAAGGCCTTTGTAAATCTGGGACTTTTCCGAGATGATAATCCTGAGTAATTAATTCTGTAGCTGGTCTTCATATATCCAGGCAAATCCCAAATGACACAGTTTCCCAGCAGTAACAGTTTTTATATATAATTAGCTGAATATTACTTACTCTCTTTCTGAGGTTCCAACTGTTATAAAACAACAATGATCAGGTATCATTTCTAATAATAATATAATAAAATAAAATATAATAATTTTTGGCTGCTTTATTTAAAGTTAGGTTTTGACATGTTTTTTTTTCTTGTTTTAAAATTATGGATATAATAAAAGTCTAGATAGATTCTCAGCTGTCACCCTGAGCCCCAGGCTAGTTATAAATAAGTATTGATAATGTTCTTCATTATCCAAACATAAACCACATTCCTAATTGCTATTTATTTTCCTGAGTGCTTCTCACATACCACCATCCCCCCATCAAAAAATTGGTATCATGCATGAATGTGGCAAATGTCTCAGCCTCGGTTCACTGTTTAGAAAGAGAAGTAACAGTGGCTTATCCCACTGGATGAGCCAGTAAACACAACTCCCAGTGACAACAGGAGCACATCCGTGTAACTTGTCTTGGAAACGATATAAACGTGATTTGCCATTGACGTCTTCGAGGAAGATTTTATTTTATTCTCAGTCTCACCTACAGCCCTGGGATTTCCTGGTGCTTCCCCATCCAAAAAGTATGATTTTGCCTATCTTTTTCAAGAGGGGTTAAGGCAGCGTTTCTCAAGCTCTGCAACATTAAACTGTGTGGACTTCAACTCCCAGAATTCCCCCAGATGGCTGGGGGAATTCTGGGAGTTGAAGTCCGCATGGCTTAAAATTGCAGAGGTTGAGAAACGCTGGATTAAAGTAAGAGAGTATGTTCCTATGCTAGTCTTGGTACTAAGCGTACAATTGTGGCAGGAGAGCTGCAAATGTAATGCAACGTAGAGAATCGTGTGGTCCAACCCAAATCGGGGAAGGTGACTGGATGGGGATTATTATGCCTAGTGAGCCACAGAACAGACCCTCAGTCAAGGCACGGGATTTTTGGGAAAAGACTGTACCTGTCTCTTTTCCCTGAGTCAAAGCAGAGCTCTGTTTCTCTGATCAAGCTCTTCAAGACCGCTCCCGTTTTAAACTCCGCCACTGGAAACTTACTCCCCATTCTTCTACATTACTGTAAAACATCATTAGCATGCATTATTCACAAACTAACCTGACAAGAATGAAACATGGAAGAGCCAAGGGCTTTTCTTAGCATAAAGGTGAAGGTTTTATTGTGTTCTTTGCTGTCACCACGAATATCCAAGGTGGGAGAAAAGGCCTGCCAGATACCCTCTGGCCATGGCATGGCCTTCCCAGCCCTGCACATCCTGTTTGCTTGGCCCTGTTGATTCCAAAATACCTTGCCAGTCCACCGCAACGTTAAAGATCTCATGAAGCTCCTCAGTAAATAAATGGACTGCAAGCAACTGAATCTCACGAAGCTGTTTTCCCAGTATTTTTTCAACGCACACAGTTACGTCATTGTTCCAGACTGAAGGTTTATGGTGGAGAACTCGAGTGGGATGGACTGCTAGGACTGCAAGTGGAAGATGAGATAAATTCGGTGAATCAACCTTATTTTATAGAAATCTGTGAAAGAAACCTTTTAAAAGGTCTACAAATGGAAATTTACAGACATATTTATCAGCAGTCATAAATGAAAACAGCCTTTGGACAACACCAAGTCTGATTGCTACACTCCTCTCTATCTCCTTCTGATCCTGCCTATGAATATCCTTTGACCCTGTATAGGCAGCCTGCACAGTTGTATATAATCAAGTTTCCATCCAGAATTGCAAAATTCTGGGAAATTCTTGGGAAAGTTTAATTTAAGCATCTTCTTTTACAAACTAGGTCAGTACTTTAGCAATTTTTTTTTTTTTTTTTTTGCTGCATCAGCTTCCAAATGACCTCTGTTATAAACTGGATTTGCTGGAGACTTTTAAAGAGGTTAGCAGTGCAATCAAGGCATATTCAGTAGTAAATCAGACGAGGTTCAGATAACTCTCGAGAGCGGCATCCTGAAGCTTTCCTTTACCATAGCCTACAAAGGGCTGGATTACCACACCTTGAAATCACATACATTACCTTCTAAAGAAGGGGCTCCCATAAGCAATTAGTCTAAAATGACTCCTCTACAATATAGGATGCTTGGCCCTCTCATGTCTGACTTATACACTGGCTAGATTAAATCAGTCATTTCTATTGTATTTCTAGGTCATTCAGTATGCACTTTAGGTCCAATAATAAATTAACTTTTTTTTAAGGGGATTGCAGCCTGCTTTAATCTGGCAAACTCCAGATGTGTTAGGACTGCAATCCTGAGTTTCCCACCTATGAGCAACACATCTGGAGGATACCAGATTGAGGAGGCAGATTTATAGAGTGTTTAAATTTGTATGCTAAGAACGATGAAGTACCAATCTGATGTTCTAGTAATAATGTGCCAGTTCTGATTAAACAGTCAATAATTAGAATGTTTAAATGTGAGGAGCCTTTGCAATGCTAGAGATGTGCCTTACCTAGAACTCTATAGAAGATAGGGAAAAATATTATAAATAAATCAATAAATGAAAGAAGGTGTGACTAATTTGCCATTTCTATAGAAATATAAACACAGCACACTCTGTCACTCAGTTCACACAGAGCAATGTTTTTTTAACCATGGTTTATGGAATGAAGCCCAATTGGCTGGGTTTGCACAACAGATTAGACACAACTATAGTTTACAAATGATAATGGCTGAGTTTGCGCATCATGTTAAGCCAAAATCAAACAATCACATAATTTAGTGCAATAAATGAAGCAGATCACTTATCTTACTCCCTTGCTAAGCATAGGTTTATCATTGTGAAAGTCGACATATTTTAAACTCCCTCCCTTGGACTCTCTTTTTCCTAAGACATCTGTCAACTTTCCTAAGAAAGTAGAGAGCTTGGGGTATAATGTATGGAATATTGGCTACTTGCAGCATGTGCTCAACAGTCAAATTTTTTTTTTTTTTTGTCTGCACTCAGTCATTACTGACCCCGCAGTGACTGCCTGGACGAATCCTTGCAGTTTTCAAGGCAATTGTTTTTCGGAAGTGGTTTGCCAGAGCCTCCTTCCTAGAGCAGAGCCCAGCTGGCGAGCACAGGAGGTGGGGTTTCCGTTGCTTCGCACCCTTTTCGGGCGAGCGCGGTTTCGCGCTTACCTGCAACTGGTCCCGTCTCTCTGTGCAAGGCGCTGCCAGCATTTTTCCTCCCACCGGAGTGAGAGTCCCCATTTATCGACTCACGTGAGTTTTCGACCTGTTGGGTTGACAGGAGCTGGGGAGGAAACAGGAGCTCACCCTGTTAACGCGAAGGCTGGACTCGAACCGCCGAAGCGTCAGCCATTTCTGGCAGGCAACTTTCAGCGTCATTAAGCCGCTGCGCCACCGCGTCCCCTCCAACAGTCAAATACATTGCTACAATACAGGAAAATGGAATATGCTCAGATGATTATTATTTTGCCCATGTTTCTCATGCCTGCATATTATTTGTAGGGAATGCATGTATCATTTGACCACAGTTTTCACAGAACAACTGATGCACTGCAGCTGACCTCAATTCCACCCATGATATTGAAGACAGAGAAGCAAGCAACAATTCAGGGCAGGCTTTGCTGAAATCCATCTCTACTGATAATAGAGGTGACTTGGAAGCAAATGACAAGATGCAGGGTGCTGAGAATGGGTGGTTTGCAGATGATTACCCAATGCTGCAGTGGATGGTTCTTGCCTTGCCTGGATTTTGAGCTTTCCTGATAGTGTCAAAATTAGCCTTTAATTCAGACAGATGGATGGATGAAACTTGGAGAGGCAGGAAGAACTGATCAGAATCCGGACTGCAACATGCTGGTGAAGGTTAACTTTGCCCTTCTCCACAGTATCCTTATTAAAATCATAAATACATCCCTATCCTCTTTTTTAAAGGGCAAACCAGAACTTCTGGGGACCAATCTTCATTGGGATCAGTGATCGAGAACAAGTAAAAATCAAGTCCTCTGCATGTGCTAATGTCTCCATATTGATTTTTTTCCTCTCTCTCGTTTCTCATACCTACAATGCGCTCATACCACAACTATTACTTGAAAATGAAAAGGCAACAGTCAGATTCATCCAGCACTGATACAGTGAACTACTGCCCATTTTGGTCTTAAAAGTACTAAGGGGATTCTTTACCTTAGATCTGGGATCCATATCAAAGAGCTTCAAAGCACTTGTGGACACATATAAAAACACAGTTGGTGTCTCAGACCCGTTATCCAAGGTGGATAGCAGGAGAACCATTTTATATGTCTTCACTGATGGCTCTTCTTTACTCACCATGTCCATGTTCCTGGGCTTACAACAGTGACCTTTCATTTGATCACTTACTTAGTTGTTTCTCAAATCACCTGATGAAACTATGGCAGTGTGTCTTGTGATACATCCCCTTGTGTAGTATACAGTCTTTGTGCAATGAGAGTGAAAAACAAAACCAGGTTGGGAGGCACATTTGTATATATGTCTATATCTTCATGGATCACTACCTTGTAGTCGTGAAGGAGCTTTTGCATCCTAATGATGCTGTGAGCTGTCCTGTCCAAAATGTATACTCCCAGAAAGGTCATCCATGATGGGCAGGGGATAAAAGAGGGGGCAGACTAAATCAAATCCACTAGAGAAAGAAATGGCAACCCACTCCAGCATTCTCCCAAGAAGATTAGATGGACATTTACAACCAGAACAATGCCAATATGGTACTGGAAATTGACCCTGCCAGGTAAGAAGCTATCCAAGTAGCTAGGATGGAAAAACAGAGGGAGAGTAGGTACTTATTTCATGGATGATTAAAGCTGAAAGTTCAGCTGCTGATGTAACTTGAAAGGTAAATTTAATATTGCAAATAATATGAATGCACATCACACATATACACCATTGGCCTGTGTAATGCCAGACACATGAACCATAGCAAACTTGATGTCACAGATAAGTATCAAGGTCGAACACGGACCTTTTGAGGATCAACAAGCTGAAATGGACTGGAATGAGTCACTTCAAATCAGAGGATTACCAGATCTTCTACTGATGACAAGAAAAGTCACAGAAAAAATAGACTAGCTATTATTATTACAAAAGAGTGTCAAAGCCAGCACCTAGATACAACACCAAAAAAGTTAGAATGATTTTAATTCAAGTCCAAAGCAAGCCATCAATATTATGGTGATCCAAGTCTATGTTTCAATTACAGATCCAGAGGAGAAGTTCTAGAGTGATCTGCAACATCATGTCAACACAGCACCAAAAAAGACATCATACTGACCCCAGGAGAACAGAATGCTGAATCTGAAAGTAAAATAGCATCTGAAAAAATGGGAAAATTTTCCCTCAGTGTGCAAAACAAAGTAGGAGACAGAGTTATAAAGCTCTTCCAAAAGAAAGCCCTCAGTGTTTATAGTAGATACTTTGTTCTACTAATCTAAAATATGACATTATTTATGGACACCACTAGATATGATAACACTGAAATCAAACTGACTATATATTATGCAAGCAAAGATGGAGAAATTGTATTCAGTCAGCAAAACCAAGAGCTGGTGTTGACTGCAGCTCACATGAGTCCTTGCAAAAAATTACAAATAAAACAAAATAAAACAGAAAACAAATACAGTCTTTCGATCAATAAGATAATACCTCATCAGTATTCAGTAGGATTATAAAGTGATTTCATCTTTATCTTTTTATATAGATTTCATGGATTAGATCTGAAAAATAAATACATAAATTGATTTCATAAATAGAGTGTCTGAAAATCTCTGAACAGATATTTATGACATCGTTAAAAATGAAGCAAATAAAAATATCTTGAAATACAAAAAGCAAGATGAAATGAATCTTTGCTGAGACACAGAAAATAGTGGGCGGGGGGGGGGAACAGAACGTAAAAGGCAATAGAGACACAGGAAAATCTGCCTAACTAAATGCTGAGTTCCAGTGAACAGCAATAAAAACTAAGGATTTATATCTAAATAAGCAGTGCAAAAAAGAGTGAGGATAATCATCTAGTGGGGATGATGAGAGGTTTATTTAAGAAAATTGCAGATATTAAGAGAATTTTTTATGCAGAGACGGGGATGAAAGAAAACAAGGAAGGCAATGATCTAGTGTAGAAAGGGGCTATAAAGGGGCTTTAAAATGATATGATACAGATATACAACAAAGATCTCAATCATCACTGGAAATTTCATTGGGTCCTAGAATGTATTACTGTACTAACAACAAAAATGCAAGAGCTGATGACATCCAGATGAAATAGATAATGGAAAAGACAAGAGAAATCCAAAAGATGTCTACTTTTGCTTTAGTAATGATTCTAAGGCTTTTGACTGTGTAGAGCAGAACAAGTTATGGATAACCCTTAAGAACATGGGTGTACCAAGCTACTTCATCTGCCTTTGAAAAATGTGTATGATAATCAGAGAACAATGGTTAGAATGGAATATGGAACAGCTAAGTGGTTCAAAATAGCAGAAGTAGTGTGCCAAGGTTGTAGATTTTCATCTTCTTTATTTAATTTATATGTAGAGTACATAATGAGAAATATTGGATTAAGAGAAACAGAAACTGGAATTAAAATTACGGGAAGAAACATCAGCAACCTCAGATATGCTGATGATTCCACTTTGATAGCTGGAAGCAAAGAAGACTTAAGGAATCTCTTGTTGGAAGAGAAAGAGGAGAGCACAAAAGCCAGTCTTTCGCTTAATATTAAACAGATTATTTTTATTTATTTAAACAATTTATATAGCCGCCCATCTCACAGCAGTGACTCTGTGAGGCAGACAATGGACTGAAATTGAAAACAAAAACATAATATACAAAGTAACATAGCATATGCCTGGTCTAAAAACATTTCACTTTTAGTTCATAGGGACCAAACAAACTAATCCACCTATGGGAGCTGGTTCATCTTCTCAGCCCAAATGCCTGAGGGAACATCCAGGTCTTTAATGCCTTACAAAAGGCCAGAAGGGGCCATCTGGCACTCTGGAGTGATGCTGTTCCTCAGGTCAGGCCCTGTGACAGAGATACTTATGTCAATAGGCAGCTCAACCCAGTGCAAATAGGAGGAGGAGTTGGAGTAACTTCATTTTCCAGCCCTGAACAATTCACAACCATAGTAGTCGTAGTAATAAAATAATAATAATTTATTAAATTTATATACCATCTGACTCCCAGAAACTCTGGGCAGTTTACAAATGGTTAGAAATATTTAAAAACAAGGAAGCACAAAAAACAAAGGAACAAAGATAGCAGAGAAAACAAATCTGGATGGGAACAAAGAAAGGGAAGAAAAGGGGTGTCAATCATCTTTGCCAAAGGCCTAGGCAAAGAGCCATGTCTTCAGAGCCCTTCAAAATGCCAGTAGGTTCGAATCTTGGGAGGAACCTCATTCCAGAGGGCAGGCACTGTGACAGAGAAGGCACACTTCCAGGGTCCCAATGGATGGCATTGTTTAATCCAGTGTTCCTCAACTTTGGCAGCTTGAAGATGTGTGGACTTCTACTCCCAGAATTCCCCAGCCAGCCATGCTGGCTGGGGAATTCTGGGAGTTGAAGTCCACATATCTTCAAGCTGCCAAGGTTGAGGAACACTGGTTTAATCAATGGAACCCGAAGCACGCCAACCCTGCCACAAATATGTAGCCATGAAATAAAGAAATTCCTGCTACTTAGGAGAATGATGATGACAGATGCAGACAAAACATTAAAGTGCAGAGATAACACGTTGACAATAAAAGTACATATTGTCAAGGCTATACATTTTCCGGCTGTAACATATGGCTGTGAAAGCTAGGCTGTCAGAAAGACTGGGCAAAGAAAAATGGATGCCTGTGAATTGTGGCACTGGAGAAAATTGTTGAGAATATTGTTCTCATATTGTTGGACCATTAGAAAAGCAGGTAATTCAAAGCTAGATGATAGAAAAACAGACAGCTCACTAGAAACACAAATAACAAAGCTAAAGCTGGAACTTGTGAAGGCAACAGTTTTTGGAGAAGACCCTGATGCTTGAAAAATCAAGAGCAATAGAAAAAAAGATTTGACAGAAGACAAGTTGGCTAGATCCTATTACTGATGATGACACAGGTATGAGCTTTCAGAAACTCAAAGAAGCAGTTACTGACACTCAGTTCTGATGCAATAATTTCCTTCTGGTCATAGAGAGTTGGAAGTGACTGAACAACAATATATTTTTGCTTAACAGAATTGCTGAATATGCAATTTTCCAATTGTACAGTTCTCACAACTGCTAAGCTATGAAATTAAAACCCAGAGTCTAAATTCAGAGGAAATTCCATCCTGGTATCCTTATTGTTAAGATAGAAACAATCAGGATAGTAGAAGTGCAGATAGAATTGTAGGTAAAATCCTAAACTCAACAAATTTGAGTGAATAAACCCCTTGACATTAATTGAGTTTACTTTTGAATAATTATGTACCAGATGGTGTTATTAAGACCTCCAAACAATGGATGACCCAATAAACCAACCTTCTGACTAAGCTTACAGTTATCCTTAAGTAATTATAATAATGATTATTAGTTTTGATTACTCCATCCAAAACACGTTCCTCTTAAAAAGTGGAAAACCAACATTTTATTGCATCTTCCTGGTACTTCCTCCAGATGAATGAGCTTTTATATCCTCCATCCCTGGATTACTCATTTCAGTCTTTCTTAAAACATCTGCCATAACGTTAAGCTATTTCAGTTTTCATCTGGCCTGTTGTGCTAAACGTGTACTTTGTGCTGGAAATGAGGAGTAGCTCAGATTCTCAGATCGATAAAGCTTCAGATTGAAGCCTTAATGGAGGGCGTTTTGGAGTCTGTTCACATTGATTTAAGTACTTAAAAGGAAGGTGATGAGAACAGTAAAGAAACTGCAAAGGGGGGGGGGGGCGTTGTTTGTCCTAGTTCAAGATACTGAAGCAACAGTTGAAGCAATGGCTGGTGGAAAGATAAAGCAGTGTAAAGCTGCAAATGTAGGCCTACCCACTTGACAGTTAACCCCACTGAACCCAACGGGACTTACATCAGAACACCAGGGTAAGAAAACACAGGATGGAATGCTTGTAACAATCCACTGTCTATTTAAACACTGTTCATTGCAGTGCCTGCTTGCTCAAACACCAAGATAAGAAGGTATACAAAGAGGGTCTGACTTTTAAAATGCATATGCTGATTTGTGTATGTATTCATAGAGTTAGAAATTACTCAGCTTTCAATAGAAAGGCAACTCATGGTTGTAGGACAGCCAGTTACCTACATTGCTGCTGATTCTGCGCAGAGCAGAATAACTGCTGGTTCGGTTAATAATTGGTTTTCATAGTTGATGGCTTGTTTTAAATCTTTATTACAGGCCTGTAATAAACTGCCTTTTAGGACGTATTTGGCCAAGTAGGAGATATAGTTATTTTAGAAGAGTTACGTCCACATAAGTGTGCGCTTTGTTCCATATCACTTTATATATTGCCACAATTATAATCCTTAACTCTTGTTATTGAAAGCCAAATCAAAATGCAAACATAAGGAAATACTTGCTATTCTGGTTTAACATTTATTGTGGAACAAGTTTGCAGATGGATGTTTTTAGACAGGAGTCCAAACAGTTGGACAATAACTAAGCTATAAAACAATTGAAAATCTGATATGGATGACATTTCCCTACTATGGTGCCTGTTGGCCTGGATTCCTTGGATGGGAATTCCCAGTATCTAAACCAGGAAACCATGAACCACACTGCCTCCAGCTGCTGGGAATATTAGGCAAACACAACCACCACCAGGTTGGGGAAGTTAGGGCTACAACATCCATTCCCCCCCCCCCCCCCCCCCACACACATACATTCTACTAAAACTTTTACAGCATTCTCAATGTAGCATAGGGTCAAAAAACAAAGTTTGAGCCACTCCTGTGAAACACTGTAACAATGCACTCCTAAAGCTGTAGTCCAGCATATTTACTAAGGAATAAGCCTCACAAAGCACAGGGGATTTTAGCTGACACTGGAAACAGATGACAATCTTATTTGGGATGGAAAACCTTGGAAAGCATTTTAAAGCATCTGTTAAATTCTTTCTAGTGGCATAAGGTTCTAGAATTTGGGGGGACTTTTCTGGTATTAAGAAGAAGAAGACCATGACTCCTGAGAATACTGTGGGCAGCCAAGAAAACAAACGAATGGATCATCGGACAAATCAACCCAGAGTTCTCACTCAAGGCACAAATGATCAGACTCAAATTATTCTACCTCAGACACATTATGTGAAGACCCAGCTCTCTTGAGAAGGCTCTAATGCTGGGAAGGGTGGAAGGAAAGAGAAGAAGAGGATGACCAGCAGCAAGTTGGATGAACTCGGTTACAGTGATGGTGAGTGCACCATTGAAGGATCTGAAGGATCAGATTGGGCACAGATCATCATGGAGAAAATCTATGTGATTACTAGGAGTTGAAAATGACTTGATGGCACAGGATCAATCAATTTAAAAAATCTGGTATCAAGGGAATCTCTGAAAATAATGTAAGTGTCTCAGTGCCTGTTTCCCTTTTGAGCTAGTTAGAACATGTACCCATTTCACTGCAGTTTTAGCCTGATCTTCCCTGAAGTGGACATGGCTTTTTATGATCAATGGGTAGCAATCAGCACACCGTTTCAGCTTCGCCAACTTGGTACATTTTTAGAATAAGGGCCCTGAAGTAACAGATTTCCTACTACACCCAGTTACATTTGTGTTCAGATTCCTGGAGAGGAGGAAGTTACAGCCTTCAAAAACTCTGATTGTCATTAATGATTTTCCTACTTTTCTAACAAGTGAGGGAAAGCCTGTGGACTTCAGTTCCCATCATCCTTCATCATCAGTCATACTTTCTGAGGTAGTTGGAAAGTAGAGGCCAAGAACATCTGAACAACAAAGGTTCCTCCATCCTGTTGCAACAGAAAATTCAGCAAATGGTGCATTTCATCCCCGGGGGAAGCTTGTGATTTACATATTCAAAGAAGAAACTTCTTACATACATCTAACAAATGAAACCTATCTGTGAAAGAATAGAATAGAACAGAACAGAACAGAACAGAACAGAACAGAACAGAACAGAACAGAATAATGACAACTTTCAATTACCTCAGGATTGTGTGTGTTAGGGAAAAATGAGAACAATGCTTTTCCAACATCCACTCTCTAGGATTAATTTTATACTGATTTTTCTAAAGCGTGCACTCTGCTCATGGTCAAAGGAATTTTGCCTTTAGAACTTTTAAAAAATATATACATTTTAGCATCATTTGGCCTCTTGACGCAAATACTTAAAGCAAACACAGTTCTCTTCTGCGTATGCCGCTCGGCCCTGAGATGAGAGAATATTTGAAACCAAAAGTAGGCAAAGCTAATGGAGATTTTACTAGATTAAATACAGATTCATTTTAACAATTTAAATATTTATGGGTTTGCCTTCTGGCTAGGAAACTTTGGGAGTGGGGAAGAAAATAGCTCCTACTTCCCGATGATAAACTTGAAACTGTTAAATGTAGAAAGGCAGAACAGTCAAAAACAGGGAAACTAATTAATCGAAACCAATAAAGATTCTCAGATGCAAAACCAAGTAAGCAATAGGGTAGAAGGCATCTGTATGAATTTTGCACGCCAAATCTTGCCTCTCAGGAGAACTGAACAATAAAGTGAAGTTGGCTACGTGACTGTGGGTTTCTCTCAGAGTAGATACAGTAGTTGTTCCTCTGGCTCTGGTCTGGTTGTCTGACTGCACTGGCTGACAATTGTTGGAGAAGGAAATCAAGCGTCAATGCGAAGAAATGCTTCCTGCAAATGGTTAAAAAGAAAAAAAAAGAAAGAACTCTCTAGCTGCCAGGGACGTGTCTTGCAAGGCGTTTTTCCTGAGGAAGACCAAGCCTCCTTCACTGCCGACGTGCTGAGTTCAGCGATTTTGCAAGTCTGGAGGGGGGAGGGAAGATTAGGTGTAAGGCTGAATTGCAACTGCAGAAGGAACCAGAAGTGTGAACTATGGGGCAAGCAGGCTCACTCAGGAAATCTCTTTGAGGAATGCTGCTTCCAAAGAATGTCATGGAGCCAGGCCAATATGCCTTGGACAAGGAAAAAGAAGACTAACCTGCAATCCCAGGGCAACATGCAACCCCTAATCTGCTTTTTTGGCAGATTCTGAAGCCCCATCTGACCGCAATGATTAAAAGTCAGTAGTGTAATTTCCTATCATTTTGAGGCAGAAAATACATATATCTTCGAGCATAAACCCTGAAAGAGGTTTGGCATGCTTGCCCTGCTTGCTTTGTGCCATTTCCCAGCCTTTGGCAAGACTTCTCCACTCCTAAAATGTTAAGTGTGTCATCTCACTACCAAACATTTGATCACCCTCAGACCTTACATTGCCAGGTCAGCAACAAGGCAATGATGATTGCATTTATTCATTGTGATCTGCAGACTAACATAAACAGAAGGACAGTTCTCTGTCTTATTTAATTATAACAGCCAAGAGGAAGCAAAGGGAAGATGAGAGACGTGTGAGTAGTACATGTATGTGTGTTAAATCATATAAAAAACATGAGCATGTGGATGCTTTAAATGGAAAGAAAGAAAGAAAGAAAGAAAGAAAGAAAGAAAGAAAGAAAGAAAGAAAGAAAGAAAGAAAGAAAGAAAGAAAGAAAGAAAGAAAGACAGGCCTTCTGGTTAAGTGACTGACCTTCCCAGATTATTGTGCAAGTAGCAAACAAACAGAGGGGATTTTGACAACTCACCGATATGCTTTATCAGATGCAAACTTTTCTGCTTGGTGAGATAAGGGCTATTCCCAGCATGAGTGGGAAAAGCAATTGCGGGAAGAGCAGGTTCAACCAACAAGATCAGAACTGATCTGACCATTGTGACATTCTTGCTCTCTATATCAGGTTGGTAGTTTCAGCTGCTACAAGAGGAGCCTTATCCTGTTCTTGTGAACGGTTTAATATACGTCCAAAAACAGCCTAATGCAAACTTCCCAGGTTTGGTGCCCAAAGATGTGGTGACCTACAATTGCCCAAATTCCTAGCCAGTAATGCATACATTGACTGGGAATTCTGAGAATTAGGACCCACACATCCAACATGCACCATTCAGAAAAGACTGGACTCACATATATTCTGTCAAAACCAGTGTTTTGCAGGGGCATTTCATGGTGAGAAATAGAAGATAGTTCCTTGGCCAAGCTCCTAGTTCATAGGATATTGACCTCTGGTGTGTGGATTCTCCATGGAAATTTTGTCCATATTCCAAATAGATTTACAAGAGAATATTCATCATCACCACCCAACCATCAAAGATTCTAGGTGGTGTTCTCCCATCTAAGAAATCAATTGAGGAGCAAAAAACATAAAGAATTCATGAAGGACTCAAAAGCCAAGGCCTTTGGAAATCTATTTGATGTGGCTTTATAAGAGAATTGTACATTTATAACTGAATGTGTTTTTACCCAGAAATGTTGAAGTGCTTCTTGAAAATGAAGAATTCAAAAGCATGAAAAGGGATGAGCTGCCATCCTTCTGTAACTGTAACCTGCCAGGATTGCCAGACATGGCAATTTAGCTTGAAAAGGAATCTCTCTTTTTGGTATCAATACTCAGGGCTCTGAGACAAATGAGCCAACCTTATGCTTTGTACTAACAAGCTCTGAGAAACAGATCCAGAACAGTTGGACCATCGCTACCAATGTCAGTAGATTTTCACACACTGGGTAATGCTGGAAGCATTTCAGCTTCAGATTTTGGGGAGTTTTACAGAGTTGTGTGTGTGTGTGTGTGTTTAATACTTTGGGTTGTGGTTTATTTATCTAACACCTGATGTTTTTTCCTTCATTTTCTCCTCTAATTGGTGAGAAATTGCATCTCTGTAAGTTGATGTTTTGCTGACTTTTGATGGTACAAACCTTGGGGCTCTCTCCCTCAAAAAAAAAAAAAAAAAGTTACAGGTTCTTCATAGATAGACAGATCCAAACAGGCAGATGTATACCTTACAGAATGACAGATTAATTCTGTATTGAAATCATGTGCTCAGCTCATGAAATGAATACTAAATTAACTAATGAACAGTTTGCAAAAAGCATTCCAAATTTTGGTGCCATCAGAGCTGGATTTTGGGGCAAAAAACTAGGCACACCACTCAGCACCATGCATCAGATGAAGCCAGGCTGGACTACTACGTCCTGAAGCAATGGCGCCTGAGCATCTAAAGAACATTGCCCCCTCCCATTACAGCCCTAAATCCTGAACCTAAAATGACCTGGGTGTTCTTAGCACTGATTCAAAACCAATCCAATGGCAAAAGGTTGCGAGGAGGGAAGTTCCAGATCTGGGGTACAAATCTGAAGAAGGTGGTAGAATCAGAAAATAATATTTTTCCCTTCAGATCTCTCCAGAGAAATTCCCAGGACCATCAAGTACTGAGAGGAAATGCTAAATTGGGCTTCTTGCCAGAAGTAGCCAGTCTAGACATTTCCCCTCCCCTCCTGGCTGCCAAACCAGCCGTCATGACTGCTCATTTTTCACAGCCAGTGAACTAGTTGCATAAATAGAGTATTCCAACAATGAAAAACGGTAAGGCCAAAGGCCATTTTTGGGCTAGATTTCTTTCTACACTATTCCCAGCCTCGTCTAAATCAGGTTTTTTTGTCTATGTCATGTGTTCTGTCTTATCTGACAGCCACAAATAAGGGTGCTGGGTGATACATTGTTTCTTAGAGAAGACAAATCAGCATTGGGAAACGAGAAGATGAGGTGAGTTGGGCAGAAGACAAAAGTTCTAAAATCTCTTCTAATGTATTAACTTCCCCATTACTTTTGTACTATGAGTATGAAATGCTATTGGATTAGAATGGGCTTGCATGGTCTACAATTCATCATGACTGAAGCCCACCAACAGTGCAGAACAGGTCTGCCAAGGAATCAATAGCTCATCTCCCTTCCTTTCTGGCTCCTAGCTCCTAGACCTCATGACTGATGGGCTTTATGTGGCCTAGAAAAGTCAAGAAGGACCACTTTTTTACATTTATTATATTGTGCAGGGATTAGACCCCTCTTCCTCTACTTTGTCTCAAACTAAGTGCATGCTCTGTTAAATTCACTTTTAAAACTGAAAAGCAGTTTTGTTTTTCAGCAGAGCAGTGAAAGCGTCCAAATGTGGAGTACATCTGCATGTCCATATTTAATTACAGCCAGAAAGGTGAAGTTGTAATCTGGAAGTATTTCAAAAATCCCTATGCGTAATAGCTGCAAGGTTAAAAATGAGGAAGCCTATAAAGAAGCAGAAAACTCAATTGTGGAGCGGTCAATATTTTGCTCAGCATTAAAAAATATATTTTTAGGTTTCTTGGGTAGGTCAGCTCACCCCTTTTTGATTCATCTCCTGGACCGTAAGCCTCCAAGGAGAGCTAAAATGGTTCATGGGAGGAATGCCATAAGACCAAATATCTTCCTGCTCATTTAACCTGCTTTATAAGAGTAAAGGGATTTATATGAGATAATTTTCAGTGGCAAAATGTCATTTGGAATCCCAAATTATAAGGACCTTAATAAATGCACATTTACTTATTCTGGAGATAATATGCAGTCAATACTGTGTACTGGTTTGCAAAAGTAGGGAACTTAAAGGTTTTTGAACCTTTTTGAATTATCAATATTTCTACATAAATATGATCTAAAACGTGATCTGTTCTCCACACAAGTCCTAAAACTAGATAAGAGAACCCAATTAAACAATGAGTCAAAAACATTAAACTTGTTAATTTATTCATTGAGGAAAATGATCCAAAGCTACATATTTGTGTGTGGCAAATGTGAATCTAGGATTATTTGAAGGGGAAATTAGAGTCAGGTGTTTCAATCAATGGGATGATAATCAGGTGTGAGTATGGGAAATCCTGCCTTATTTAAAGAACAGAATTCTGGATATTCACTGTTAAAGTCTGATCTTCATAACACAGGTATGTAGAAGTGTGTCATGGCTCAAACAAAGGATATTTCTGAGGACCTCCAAAAACAGTTGTTGATGCTCACCAGGCTGGAAAAAGTTACAAAACTATTTCCAAAGAGTTTGGATTCCACCAATCCACTATCAGGCAGATTATGTAGAAATGGAGGTAATTCAACACCACTGCTCCCTCCCCAGGAGTGGTCGACCAACCAAGATCACACCAAGAGCAAGGCATGTAATACTCCGAGAGATGTTAAAGAACCCGAGGGTAACCTCTAAGGAACTAAAGGCCTCTCTTGCCTTTGCACATATCAGTGTCCTTGAGACCACCATCAGGAGAACATTGAACAACAATGGTGTGCATGGCAGGGTTGCAAGGAGAAAGCCACAACTTTCCAAAAAGAACATTGCTGCCTATCTACAGTTTGCCAAAGACCATGTGGTTAAGCCAGAAGGCTATTGGAAGAATGTTCTGTGGATAGATGAGACCAAAATAGAACTTTTTGGCTTGAATGAAAAGTGTTATGTTTGGTGAAAGGCAAACACTGCATTCCAGGCTTATTCCATTTGTGAAACTTGGTGGTGCCAGTATCATGGTTTCAGCCTGCTTTGCTGCCTATGGACCAGGATGGCTTGCCATCATTGATGGAACTATGAATTCTTAATTGTACCCAAAAATTCTATAGGAAAATGTCAGGGTATCTGTCCATGTTTGTTTAATTGGGTTCTCTTTATCTAATTGCATCTGTTTAATTGGGTTCCATCTAAATTTAGGACTTGTGTGGAGAACAGATGATGTTTTAGGTTATATTTATGTAAAAATATTGAAAATTCAAAAGGGTTCACAAACCTTTAAGTACCACTGTATATCAGAAGAAGAAAAGAAACCAAGGGCATGTTCAGATGGATGCATGAAAGAAAATGGTATATTAAGGTAGGTATGTTTTAATTTAAGTTATTAACAATTTACCTTTTTTTTTTTTACTGTTTATAATTCTATACATATCATGTTGGATGTACTGCTGACTGAACTAAGTGGGCCATGCTTTTGAGTTGTTCATATTGTTGAATCTAATTTCCTGTAGCTCCAACAGCATGTCCAAGGAGAGAGATTCTAGAAACTGCCTTGCTGGAACATCTGGAGGACCACTGTTTCTGCATCTCTATCCTAGAGCAGCCTTCCCCAACCTAGTGCCCCCAGAAAAATTAGACTGCAACTCTCAGAACATACCCACAGACAGGCTAACTAGAGATTGTCTCTTCTCTTTGTTGCTGAAAGGACTGATTTATAATTCTAGGCATCAGATTTATTATTTGTGTTGTACTCTTCCAACAGTCGGGAAATACAAGAGTTGTTGGCAGTAACAATTTGCCCTCTCTTTTTAATAATGATAAAGATACTTGTGTACATCCACACCAAGCACTTACCCACTTGTCCAGGGCACAGATGGTGTCAAAGCATCTAAGCTGAAATATGAGATAAGCATTGTGTTCCTTCACAATCGCAACAGCAGAAAAGGGTCGCAACCCATCTATCTTAGCTTCATTTTATACCTTTAATAGTAGAAAGAAAATTATTGTATTCTCTTGATTGTAGCATAAATGAATACAACCATATCTTCTGGGGCGGGGGGGGACCTAGCTAAGCACTTTCAGATTGAAGCCTTTCTTTGAAGTTCTTTGATTCTTTAAAAAATTAATAGCAACTTGCATGTCAACTGAAGAGTGATCTGGAAAATTCTTTGTAGGCTGCCATTTTTAATGTCATCTCTTCATAGATAAATGGCTGTTTTGTCCCACCTGGGAAATAGAAGTAGATTGCTGAGAAGTCATGGCATATTTATTTATTTATTTACGAAATATATGTACCACCCACTCGTAATACATGGTTTTAGTTTCATAAAGAGGAGTCTAGTTTTACCAGAAGGCACATTACAATCTACCCCTTTATCCCGAAACTACCACCAGGCTGGGTTTGGTTTTGATTTGCAAAGGGCTAAAAAAGCCTTTCCCATATGGGTATCCTCCAGCTGTGTGGGCCTTAACTCCCAGAATTCCCCAGCAGATGTGATCATTGCTGAGAATCTTGGAAGCTGAAGTTCTCATACATGTAGGGCACTAAGGTGAAGAATAGTAGATTACCATTCTTATGGACTTTTGGGTTTCTAGGCAGATGTCTCGTATGAAGGGCATTTGTCATCTTGTTTTAGACACAGATGAATTAGCTAACATGATCAATTGTAATTATGCCTAGGGAAAATTACTTGAGTGATGATGCATGCCTCGAGCATATCAATCCACTTGATTTTATACATTTTGATTCAGCTGCTGAGCACAAAATGTGATCAAATATGTGATAGACTTCAAGCTGATGCTCCTCCTCCATCACCTCTACTCCCCATGGAGTTCTTGTGTCTTTACAGCCATCTGGCAGTGGAAACCCATCTGAACATGCTTACTATTATATCCTCATACCTTGAAAAGCTTTCAGCATTGTGGGTCCTTCACTTCCAATGTTTAGGAGTTTTTCTCAGAAGAAAGATCTAACATTATTCTTCTTGTATCTCTCCTTACTCCATGCTTCCTCCCTGTGAGATGAGCAGCTGAAAACCTCACTGAACATAATTTTGATACCCCACCACTGAATAGATGGAAGTTATAGCTGAGAGTGTCACAAAGGACAGCACTATACATGCAGTGCTTGCAAAAACCATGTGTTGATGCTTCCTGCAGCTAAATGAGGAAGTAATAGAACTTCAAAAATCTATATGCTAATATGGCCCTATGCCTGCAATTCTGTAATACATGACCCTTTCAAAAGGAAAGGGGCCATCCAATTTATAATCTCATCATAAGGACTAGAAGGTATTTTGATTTGATCCAACAGGATTCTTTAAGTTACCTCACCCATATAGAGATTGGGATGTCTTCATTTCTTCTGCCACTGATGTAAGTATTTGGGGCTGCCTGCACTGTAAGATTTTAGTCTGTCTCTACATGTGACAGAGATACATTTGGTGGGGATCATCAGCAAGCAACAGCATTAGGACCCTGTGGTTAACAACTAATTTTAGACAGCCAGTCTGCAGCATTTCCTCTGCTTCTAGTACAACCAGTTCCCAAGCAGCTTGCAACAAAGAACCTCTGGTTTTGCTTTGGTTCAGGGCAATAAAAACACACCCACGGGTGGCTTGTGTGGGAGTTCAGCCAAGGCAGAAAATCACCCCAGAAGTGAACATTTATCATTAGTTAAAGAGCAGCTGAAAGAAAACCCATGAAACAACTGAAGCTGGAGTTTCAGTGTTGCCGTTCAACAATAAAGGGAGGAAAATAGAGCTTCATGATGGTTAGCACATCATCTTTGCCATTTTTTTTAGGTGCTCATTTTAGACTGTCAAATGGAGAAGACAAATGGGCACCAGAAAAACAAGCATAGCATTTATATACAAAGAGCATGCTGGCTGGGGAATTCTGGGAGTTGAAATCCACACATCTTCAAGCTGCCAAGGTTGAGAAACACTGATCTAATCCTTGTTTGAAGTCCTCTAGTGAAGAATTCACCACTTTGTGTGATGGTTTGTTCCTTTGGCTGACAGCTTGTACAGCTAGGAAATTAGTCCTGATGTCTAGTCTGAACCCCCTTTCTTGTATTTAGTGAAAGTAAGTTTGAAGAAAACAACCAGATTTGATTCCTCAGCCCTTTCCCAAGTAAATGTATACAGATTGACAACTTACATTTTGGAAAATGGAGGTAGGGGAGGCTCTGGAAGAACAAATGTAGATAAATCAAGTAAAGAGAGAATTTGAAAAAGCTAACAATGGAAAACATGACATTCCTTTATCTAGATCAGGAGTCCCAAAACTCTTCAGCTCATTGACCCCTTCATGAAGTTTCAGATTGTTCACTGAGCCCCAAACATTTATATGAAAATAATTTAATAAATACTACTTTAACGAATAATACCACAAATAACAAAACAATAATGGATAATCCCATCGATCCTTGGGGGTCAATATTGAAAACTTTGGGGAACCATGATCTAGATAAAGCAGCAAAGTACTGATATTTTTTCTGAATCTTCCTAGAGGGGATTAACACTTCAAACTGCATCATAATTAAATTTCAGTGTACAGTGGTACCTCGGTTCACGAACGCTTCTGTTCACAAACAATTCGTTTCACGAACAGCTCTGGTCGCAAAATTTTGCCTCCGTTTGCGAACTCCGCATCGGGTTACAAACAGGATCCGCGGCCATTTTCCCTGCTGTGACATGTGGTCGTGGCTTCCTGTAGGGAGGGGGACTCTCCCTCCAAGCAATAACCGCCTCCCCACCCGCATTCCTGTCCTCCATGCCAGAAGTTGCCTCGAGCAAGGTTAGTGTTCTCTCTCTTCGTACTGTACTTTGTGTCATATTTTTGTGGTTTTAAAAAAAAAAATATGGTTCAGAACGGATTAACCGTATTTACATTGAAACTTATGGGGAAATTTGACTCGGGTCGCGACCAAAAATCGGTTGGCGACCAAATTCGAAGGGGTCAGAACGGATTAACCGTATTTACATTGAACCTTATGGGAAAATTTGATTCAGTTCACGACCAATTCGGTTCGCGACCAGAGTCGCGGAACGAATTAAGTTCATGAACCAAAGTACAGCATACATTCATAAAACAGCAGAGCCTAATTATTTTCCTTTATGCTTTCTGTATGTGTGTGTGTTTTCCTCCTGTGCTAAAATCTAAATGGTAAAAGGAAGCAGTTTAAGTATGGTATTTTTTCTTGTACTGTGGAAATTTCCTGCTTGGGTTAGTTAATCAAAGGTTATCTTTAATGTTCAGATCCTGACAGTTTCTGGAAATTAACATCTGCAGATGACTTGTTTCGAAAGGGTCCTAGGAGTCGGTTATGAAGTGTGACAGCAAACACCCATTTGCTTTATTTTAGAAGTGAAAATATGCATAGGTCAGGTGGCCTTTGCTTCCACTACACTAGGCTCCGGGTTCAGTGTCAGCTGCATAGCCGACTAAGTTGATCTCTAATCTGATAGACATACAGCAGCTTTGTATATTCTAGAGGAAATTACTAGACAACAATAGATTTTGAAAAAAGGAGGCAGACCTACAGGTGCATCAAAGAATAGATCAGTTCTCTGTATCTTCCTAATAGATGCTAAACTGATACTGTTCTGTAATAACAGGGAACATGAGAAGTTATCAAAATTCTTAAACAGTTGATACTTAACAAAACTAACTTTAGAACAAGATCAAATAAACCAAAGACACAGTCTTCTAAAATCACTATGGGAACACTTTTCATTTTCACTCTATTAATGAGTTTTGGAAGCAGAGATGTGATGGTTATTAAACAAAGTCCAAAAATAGGACTTTGAACATTGCCTTCCGAGGAAAACAACAACAACTGGGCTGAAAGGGAAGTTTTGATCAACCAGTCCAACCCTTTAGCCTTAGAATTGCTTATTGATGTGGAACACTAGTTACAGTGCCACTATTTTCTTGATCCTGTTCTTATGCGTTTATGAGCAACCTGGCAAAAACATCAACTCGATTCTCTTATCAACTAATCAAGATTTTCGAGTTTTGCCTTCTTAATTTCTCTGCACAACATGCCATGAGTCCATGTTGACTCAGGCATAAGAGCGAGACCAGTATAAATAAATAAATAAATAAATAAATAAATAAATAAATAAATAAATAAAGATAGCGACCTTGAACTCTGAAGTTACATGATAATGAGGAAGTTCTACTGTAGTTTCACTGACATTTCCTGATGTTGAGCTGAACCCATTTTGCCACCTGATATAATCCTATACCAGGATTGCTATATCTTTGCTACTGCAGGCTAAGAAGATCAACATGTGAAATGATTCCCATCCTTGCAGCTGAATAAGATAAACTCCACCAGTGGAATTCCTACTTTTCAAACATCTTTGAAGGGCACAGAAGCCTGCCAAGGAGGAAATAACCATATAATTGCTTTTCTCTCAGTAGAAAATAGCCTCGCTCTGAGGTATTGGAGAGATATTTCAGAATGGCATTAAGTCACATTCTAAGCAGCATGTCACCAATGGTGCTCCTTTCAGCTTTATAAAAACACAAGGAATTGCAAAGCAGACCAGGACAGAAATACTGTATGGCTCCTTTTTGGCTCTGTTTAGTAACGTCTGCTGGGCTGTTTGTTCCAAGTTATTTAAGAAGACTCCCTTCTGCTATTTGAATCTAGAGTTATTGGCTGGAGATTTGTTTGTACATAATTAGAGTTCATGTACAGATTGTAAGCACTTCGGAGGGAACAGCAGTAGAGAAGCCGCCAGTAAGCACAAAATGTTCCCCTGGCATCTCCTAGAAACCCCAAGAACATTGCAGCACAAGCCCTTTGTTGTTTTCTCTTGTCTTGTAAACTATTTTACTGAGCATCTTCTTTCCCCAAATTTTCCCCAATATTACAGCAATGGGTAACTCTGGATTTTGGATGGGTGGAAAATTAAATCCTTAAATACAAATAATGGTGAAAAGTATTCCACAATCATTCATGCTGGCCCACATTGTTATAATAATTAAAAGAACAGGATGAACGGTTGTCAAAGTTGCATTTTCCCCCCATAGAATCTTAACCACAGGGAGGACTTTTTAGTATGCCAAATATATATTGGCTGTAAATGTCATTGATGAGTTGTTTGGCTTTGCAGAGGCTCTGATGAATTGCATCAGGGCCAAAAGTGAGTCACTTCACCTGGATATTTCATGGAGGTGAGGCCTATTTGACTCCATTGGTTGCTTCTATTTGCATACACAGAGAAGACTTCTGTCACAGCTAGAAGTGGACAGAACTATTCCTGATATAATAATGACTTCTTAAGATTTGGAAATGTTGTTTCTGTTGATGCAGTTTAGAACAGCTTTTGCTTATTTTACAGCCAGATCACACTGTTGATTCATACTCAGTTTGTCATCAACTACAGTTGCAAGTTCTTTTTCACGTGTAAAATAGCCATGCCAGAAATTCTGCATCTTATACCTGTGCATTTGATTTGTTTCCTAACTGGAAAGCTTTGCATTTATCTCCATTAAATATAATTATTATTTTCAACTCCTTTCTCTAGAACACCTTGAAGTACCTCTTCCAGAACATTAGTGATCCACCCACCCAGTTTTGTGTTATCTGGAAATTCGATATGCATTCCCTTCTTATCCAAGTCATTAATGGCCCAGCATAGATCCCTGTGGCGGCTCACTTAACACCCTACTCCAGTTTGATGAGGAACTACTAATGAGCACTCCAAATCCCACAAATTTCAGTATCAAGCCCTCCTGATCAAGCCTGTCATGTTTCAGCTAAATCATCTTGTGCCAGCAGTGCATTATCCAAGTAACACAGACCATGATCTCAGAAATTAAACCTCTCCATAATCAGTCATTCACTTGTAATGTTCTTTTTTTCTCTTACAGTCTAGTCCTCTGCTATGAGAATGTCACCAAGCTTTCTTCTGAGAACTTCAAGGTGATGCAGCTTCAGTTATACAGACCCTATGTAGACTTCATGAATCTTGGTAGTTTCTCTGTCACATTCTTGATCCACGTTAAATGAAACGTTTTACAGAAAAAAAGAGCTGCTTTACTGAAACTCATACTGGTATCAGTCCATTTCCATACTCCCAAACCCTTGAAAGGAATACCAAAACCAACATCATAGCAAGAGCTAAAATAATTTATTTACTAAACAGACTATTCAAATGCACTGGAACAGCAAAAAGGATAGTCAATGTCTCTTTTTGAGACTTGTTCTGACCATTTCCCCACATAATTAACAGAGGAACAGCTGTCAAAATGCACACTCAAAAACAATCTAAATATAGGAAACAGTTAATAATTTTCTGCCCTCCAAGTGATCCTGTCCTATTAACACATTCCTCTTCAAAGCAACAGCTTAGGGCTAAAAAGTATGGCTTTTTACTCTGTCCTCCAAGAATTATATACAAGAAAGGTCCAACTACCCAGTCAACTTTCAGTGTGCAAGCTCAAGGTCAGCAAATCAGGACTGTTGAACTGAAATAATATCCCTTCCCCTCTGAGCAAACAGGTTCTTTTCTGAAAACTGATTACACCTCCTTAGTTACAGAAATCACACCATCCTCAATCAAATGTCAAAGTGGCTAAAGAAGAAAACTAAAGAGATTTTATAAACACACTTTACTGGATCTGGTGAAAGAAACATAGCTCTGGATTATTTTATCATCAGTATTGTGGGAAAATGCAAAATGAAATCACTGAAACTTTTAAAATGGAGCTATATTAGTCCTTGATCTTTCCACATCAACAAATTGCTATATTTCAACCTAAAGAAGGTGTGAACCCCAAAAGCTGTTCAATGGGTTTGTATCTCCATTCATCTGCCTCTAGTTCTTCCACTAAGCCAGCGAGTTTTTCCATTCGAGCAACTTGCTGATCTGTAATAGAAAATTAAAAATGGTTTGCAATCAACTTTCAGTTAAGCCTTTTAATGTATTATAAGCCATACATAGTGTTTTAGAGCAGACAATTCTTTTATCACAAGAAAATTAACTGGTTAGAATCCATACAACTTAAATTGTATATATTTTTATTCTAACTATGGTTCACAAGACATTATCAATCTACAAGACAGGATAAAAATATTAAAAATAAACAAGTTCTGTTCAAAGATCCTCATATTTATTTTCAATTGCAAGAAAATAAATGTATTATTCCTACTGCCCCAGTTCTAAAACCTACAAAAGCTCTTTTAGATCTGGCTTTATTCCAGCTATACTGCTGCTTCTCTTAGAAACTATCAGCCAGTGAGAATACTTCAGATAGCCTCTGCATAAATAGAATTTGAAAAAAACCCTTCAAGCCATGAATATCAATTTTTAGGCCAAAATATCTCTTCTCTAGAACAACTGTACTGCGCGTGAGTCAACACAAAAAAATCAGCTACGATATATCCCAGCTTTAATATCAAGTGCTTTAATATACAGTGATATATTATTATCTTGTCATCTGCAACAGCTGGTATATCACAAGGAAGCTAAAACAAAGCAGTTGTATTACACTGAGGTTCTTCATATCTCTTATTTATAAGGTGCTTTTCATTTTGTCAAAATTCTCAAAAACTTCAAATATACTAATCGTCCAATAAAAGCAATAAGCAAAACAACAACAACAAAAAACAGTGTTAGAGCAGCTGACAATGAATTATGACAGAAAAATTGAAGGGCTTGGGCAAAAGCCATATTTTTAATGGCTGGTGGAGACATTCTAAGTTGAGAGAGCGCCCAATCACAATGGGGTCATATTTCCTCAGACCACTATTCCAGAGCGACTGGACAATCTTATCTATGGGGAAAGTGGGATTTTGTTTTTCTAACATGGCCATGTTAACATCAAGCTTGTTCTACCAAAGCTTCTTCAACAGATGTCCACTGACATCCTGCATTTAGCCATGGGAAATTCTGTTCCCAAAGAAAGATAGGAAACTCTTAAAGGCTTTAAAGCAGTGTTGTCCAAACTTGGCCACTTTAAGATGAGTGGGCTTCAACTCCCAGAATTCCCCAGCCAGCGATGGTGGCTGGGGAATTCTGGGAGTTGAAGCCCACTCATCTTAAAGTGGCCAAGTTTGGACAACACTGCTTTAAAGGGAATTCCCTATTAAACTAAACCTGAAGTGTCAACAGTCTTAATACTTGGATGGAATGTTTATAAATGTACTAACACTTAAATGTATTAAATGTTTATAAACATGTATAAAGTTGTATGTATGTTGATAAATGCAATAAATATTTTGAGATGGGAAATATTAATAAAGTTGCAAAGTTGCACCAAAATAAACTTAACATGGAGGGGAGGACACCTAAGGCTTCCCTGACCCCAAGGAAAAAGATCTAGAAAATCTTGGCTTCACAGATATATGTAACATCATTAATAATGCCATTGATTCAGATTAACCAAATGCTCTCTATCTAGAGTTGTTTTTAATAATAATTCGTAGCTGTTCCAAGGGCACTCAGGTAACTGTATCTGGAATGATCCCATCCATACACTTTATT